>JAUMJK010001428.1:642500-1842500 GCA_033558105.1 Coccyzus lansbergi
TACAAATATTAACCCAGAATTGGAAGCACAACTTGAGAATAAACCTTAATAAGTGCAGTTTCTATGGGAAATTCAGGTCTAGGTTCTTAAACTCCTCTTACTTAAAACTGACAAGAAAAGAGATTTGAGAAAAGTGAATATCCACATAACAGGGTCATGTAAAGGAGATACTTGAGGTGGTCAAGTGACAGATCATAGGGAGAATCTGGTTTGAGAGGTGGTTGGATCCGCTCCTGAGAAGTCTCCGCGCAATTCTTGCATCTGAATCTGCCAGAAGCCTGCAACAGGTAAACTCTTCCAGTTAAGTTATAAATTATTTAAAAGTCCAGAATACCTGTTAGAGACTTTTTGTTTAAAACAGGAATGAAAATGGGTGAGATGGAGTGAAATATTTTTATATTGACCACTCACTTGCTTTTTCTTGTCTTATGGTTCTGTAGTCACTTGTTGGTGAGAACGAGAACAGTGAGCAGGAGGGGTCAGATGGCATCAAAGGAAAGCGAAAACAAGGACTGGTCACTTTTTCTGTGATCTCCCCATCCCTACTCAAGCCCAAACTCAGTGACAGATATTGGGGACATGGCCATAGGGTGGCTATAGTGTCTTACAGCATAACAGAGCAAGGGAGACTGATGTGGAAGGTAGGCTGGAGGTTTGAGGAAAGAAGAAATGAGCACCATGTCCTTTGAGCAAAGCTGCTGGCTCTGGATATAGAGAGGAGGTGCAGTAGGCAGTCATGGAATGGCTGTATCCCATAGCTGCAAAGAAGCCAACTAGCCTGTGGTAATTTCAGATTACATCTCTGCATATTAAGTCCTTTGTCAGCTCAGCAGCAAACTTTGGGTACCTTTACAGAGAACTTCAGTTAATAAGATGCATGTTCTGTGTCTGAAAGCTGTGCTACCTTGAAGCTGTATTGCCGCCGAGCTGTGAGTACAGTAACACTGAGATACAGTGTCTTTCCTGCAAGCAGGATAAGGATCAGCTAAGTTATTTGGAAAAAACACTAAATATGGGTCTGAATATCCATGTACTGCATATCCAGTACAACAAAGATGATGGTTGAGGAGGAAGCTCAGATGGTGACCCATTGGGAATGGATGACTCATGACTTCTTCTGCAGCCTTATGTTTAGCTTTTGAGTGAAGGAATGGGAGCTGACAGCCAGCAGGGAAGTCAGGAGGACACAGCGGGGTGGGATAGTGTTGGTGTCAAGGGAAAGCAGCTAGGAGCAGTGCAGACTTCTTTCGAAAAACTTGGGTGATCACCGTAATCATGCAGGAGTTAATGCTACCTTAGTGGCAACTCCACTTTTTAGCACAATGTCTTCAGAAGCACAAGTAAGACCTTGTGAATACATCCTATAGAAAATGACCTTTAGTAATCTATTAAACTTGCCACATTTTCTTCTGTGCATGTGTTTGTGTGCCTATATGTTTGTGCGTGTGTTTTGAGAGCTTGAAGCCTCTGGAAATTATCAGTAAGAGTAATTAAGAGTCACAGTACCATCACTGGAATCCACAGACTCCCTGATATAATTTTTTCATTACCTTTTTTCTTCACACTCCTTAGTTCATTTAGATCACACTGACAGGGCAGCAGAGGAGAAAATATCCATGTCTCTTGGCTACCTCTGCAATTAGTATGGAATCTCACACATAGTACCTCTGGAGGAGCTTTGTGTCAAGTGCTTGACCTGAATATCATGCAGCATAACTCTTCAGGAGCTATTAGGAAGACAAAGACTATGCTGTGGCATTGAACCTTCTCAGGAAATGCCAAGTACTTTGCATTTTTAACAATAAGAATTAGTTCAGTGTTGAGAAAGGTGATTACAAGAGTAAGGCTGACTCATGTCTGTAGAAAAAATTTGGCTTGTGTAGTGAACAAGTCTGGCTGTGACTAATCTCTTCCTGAGAGCAGGGACCCAAACCAGAAGATACTTTTTTAGAAACACAAGGTGGATTGTTTGCATAGTTTGTGTTGTCTGACAGGTGATTTTAAACTCCACCTAATAAACTCTAGTGATGAATAGCGCCCTGTAACCGTTACAGAATAAAAGCCAGGATATCACTCAGGTGTTATAACAGGTTAATAACCTTAAATACTTCAGAACGGAGCCTTGAGAGATAATCTTCCTGGTGGTATGTGTGAAGGGGCATTTTTTAATTCAGGGAGAACTATTCACTGAAGATTGATCCCTTTCCTGTGAACTTCAGCTGCAAAATTCAGCATCATGCTTTCCTTGGGACACAGATAGTTATTGATGGAGAAGATGCCCCTGTGGGTAGCTTACACTGTAATAGTACACTGCAGCATCCATTACAAAAGATGTTCAAGGGAATGATGATAATTTTATTGTGAGAAGGGATAAAGAAATAAAAACCTGAGGGTGACCTGTACCTGTTATGGCAATTTCAGTTACTGGGTCACTACTCAACACTGTAAATATGAGGCACCTCACGATCTCTCTACATAGCATCAAGTGAAGCAGGCAGCACTGTTTCTAGGATGTCGTATTTAGCACACAGTGGGGATGTAAAACAGCTGATAGACAATCTGAGTGCAGGCATAGATATAAAACTCAATGTGATTTATTGTGGTTATTTTGGGGGTTATGAAACATACTATGGCTGAATACTGTTCTGAGGGCAAGAAGGTTATCTTTTGCTCTGAGGGGAAATCTTTATCTCTTCAAACTCCCATCTTTTCACTGTGGCATTTTCTGAGCACTGTTTGCACTGCATTCCTCCTTTATTGTCCCTACTTTTCATGCTCCTCTGGGACATGTTGTGTGTGGAACTAGTTACGACTGCTGTAATCTCTGAAGTCTTTGAGTTTTGCAATAGACTCTGGTATCATTAAAGACATACTTTCACTGGCCTCCTGCCATGCTTTGCAAGGAAGCACAAAGGTGAGAAAGGTTAGTACTTCAGTATGGATAATAGCTAAATGTGTCTGAAAAGAATTTAAGGTTTTGTGCCTCAGCACAATGCTTATGTCCTTTCTGTGCTAGAGTGGCAGTGCTTTTGCATTCTGATGTCCCAGGAACCTGCAGCAGGCAAACTTCTCTACTTTATTTATAAATCCTTTTTGAATCCAAGATAGCTGAAATCACAGGATTTGCTTCCTGGAGTTTAAATAATTTCTAGTTGCCCCACAATCACATTTCTCTGTCCTCTTTTGTTTGTAGCTTTGTCCTTATAGCACAATCTAGTTTTTCATCCGTTTGAAGAAAGAGCTATTATCCCCAATGTTACCTAACTTTATTTAGGAATCCTAATTATGCCAATTCCTTAGTCAAGTCAGACAAAATCTTAGATCATGCCAGAATGCATATGGGCAGATAATCTTTTTGTAATGTGCATTTCCTGAGGTATCCTTGGATTCCTTGAGTCAAGATAATTAGTGCTTTTTATCAACTGAATCCCCAGTGGGTTTTGTGTTTCAGAAAAAGAGCTAAAAATACAGTATTTGTTTTACTGTTTACAGAACTGATATTTGACTGTTTCTATTTGGCTGCGTTTTATTGCCACATTTGTGACACAGAGTTAGCTGTGCCTTTTATAGATTATTGAGTACAGGAATGGCATGGAAGTCCTCATTAAAATGTTTATTTCTAGGGACACGTGCTGCCAACTCGACTGAATCTCTGCATTTTTGTTTTCCTTGGCAAGCCCTATCCTACTCTTCTAAAGTAAGCAGAGATCATTTCTCAGGATGAGGCCAAAGGCCATTGAAAATTATCAGTGATCAGTTCTTGACCTTTACTTTCAGCTGCTGGGAGCATCTCTGACATCCTCAGCTGAGAAACCTTGATTTTTTGGTGCCTTCAGCTAACAGTCTTTAACCTTGTACTATACATTTCCCTACTGATGTTTTTTTCTTTCCTAGGAAGAAGCCATGTGAAGGAATGAGTTTTGAATTAATAAAATACCTCAGTTAAACTTACCTCCATTGAGAGCTAAATCCTCTACAGCAAAGATAAAAAGGTCAGGTCTTTGTGCAGCACAGGCTGAGTGAAACTATATCTCCTATATATATATCACATTACGGGAGTTAAAACTTTCTGGAAAGTTCAAGCTTTCTGTAGGTTTCCTCAGCTTACAATGCACAGTTGACACTTGAAGGGTAATTCCTATCCTTTTGACAGATTTCTTACATTGCTGTAATTCACAGGCTGGAAAAGTTCCGTAGTTTTCCAACTTGGATAAGGGAATCCATAATGAAAAGACAAGGGAATCGGAGTTATTGAGCCTGATCTCACAGCTGAGAGAAGCAGCTCTGTGGAGACTCCTTGTAGTAGGAGTGGGGTCTGTGATGAATTTTCTCAGACAACATTCTCTTGAAGGAGCTCTAATTGATTGGCCCAAGATCTTGTGGTCCCTAAGGGGAAGTGTTTTCTTGTTTCCTGTCTGGGTCAAATGTTTCCCAGGAAGTTTTGATAACTTTAGAGCTCTGACCGTGTTGTCATCTTTCCAACCTCTTTGCCTTGGCTTCTTTTCATGTTGGCAGATAATGTCTACATCAACATCTCACTGTGGTGGCTGACTTATATGTCCTGACAGAATTAATTAGAAGCACTATCCCTCCTGCAACATCATCTGTTTCAGCAGTGGTGTCACTGCACTTGCCTTCTGGCCATACACCTCATCAGGCAGCCCGGCTTCAAGAGGGCATTCAAAGACAACTTGAGGTTTTTTGTATGATATTTGGACAAAGGGTTTTACTCATAGGAGAACATTTAAAGTAAAATCTTTAACAACACAGAACCACAGAACGATTAAGGTTGTAAAAGACCTCTCAGATCATTAAGTCCAAACATCAGTGCAACACTACCATGCCTAATAAACCATTCTGGGAGTTGCCACACCTGCTCAGGAACAGTGATTTAACCAGTTCCCTGGGCAGCCTGTTCCAATGCTTCACCACCCCTTCAGTAAAGATTTTTTTCCTAATATCTAATCTAAACTTCCCTGGTGCAGCTTGAGGCCATTTCTTCTTGTCCTGTTGCTAATTACTTGGGACTGGAGACCAACACCCATCTCATGACAATCTCTTTTCAGGTACTTGTAGAGAACAATAAGGTCTCCCCTCAGCCTCCTCCAGACTAAACAACCTCAGTTTTCTCAGCCTCTACTCATAGGACTTGTACTTCAGACCCTTCATCATCCTTGGCATGTGCTCTGGCAACTTAATGTCCTTCTTGTACTGAGGGGCCCAAAACAAAGCATTTAAGGTGAAGCCTTAAAGGGAACAATAACTTATCTACTCCTGCTGGTCACACCATTTCTGATACAAGCTAGGATGCTTTTGATGTTCATGACCACCTGGGCACACTGCTGGCTATCAACCAGAAGCCTTTTTCTGCCAGGCAGCTTTCTAGCCACTCTTCTCCAAGCCTGTAGCTCTGCACGGACTTGTGACCAAAGTGCAGGATGCAGCACTTGGCCTTGTTAAACCTCATACTGTGTATCTGGGCCCATTGATCCAGCCTGTCCGGGTCCCTTTGTAGACCCTTCCTTCCCTCGAGCAGATCGACACTCCCACCCAGCTTGATGTTGTCTGCAAACCTACTGAGGGAGTATTCATTCCTCTCATCCAGATCATTGTTAAAGATATTAAATAGAACTGGTCCCAACACTGAGTCCTGGGGAACACCACTTGTGATCAGTCACCAACTGGATTCAGCACCATTCATCACAGATATCTGGGCTCAGCCATCCAGCCATATTTTTACCCAGTGAAGAGTACACCTGTCTAAGCCATTCACCTCCAGCTTCTCTAGAAGGATGCTGTGAGACACAGTATCAAAATTTTTACTGCAGTCCAGGTAGATAACATCCACACCCTTTCCCTCTTCCAGTAAGTGAGTCATCTGGTCATAGAAGGAGATCAGGTCTGTCAAACTGGACCTGCCTTTCATAAATCCATGCTCACTAGGCCTGATTCCCTGACAGGCCCGTGGTTCCCTGGATCCTCCTTCCAGCCCTTTTTGTAGATGGTCATCACATTGACAAGCCTCCAGTCATATGGGACCTCTCCTATTACCCAGGACTACACCAGGACTGCTGATAAGTGAGAATATTACTGAAAAAAGAAAGATATACAAATTCCACCTGTAACCAACTCTCTGTTTTGCTCTGAAAAGTGTACTGTAGATTCTCTAATTAAATTTTTCCTCCTAAAAATAACAAAAAATAATATTCCTTGTACCTGCTGAGCTTTCGTAATTCCATTTTTGTAAATGGTAAATCAAATATTCCCATCAAGATAATGAAATAATGAGAGTATTTTGACTTCTTAGACTTTTAGTGGACTAAAATGATTTTTTCTTTAGCTATACCCCCTAGGTTTTGGGGAATGGCAATTATCCTTTGAAGGTTCAGAAACTGATAGAACACAGCCTTTTTTAAAGTATATTATCAGAAGTCTCTGTTTAGGAAGGCAAAAGAGGACTTGCTCAGCCACAAAATTAATCATTTTTTCCCATTCTACTAGCATAGCTTCTTTTTCAACCTAGATACAATGCATATCTTATAAAAAATTTTTGAAAATTCACATATCCTGAGAATTTGGAAGTGGAAACCTGATTCAGTGAAGCTCATAGGTGCCAGGCAGTAGGACTTTCCCTGGGATCAGCTACATCAGGTCTGTTTGCCTTTATTCATTCTTTCTTCTCCATCAAAAAATCTATCTTCATCAGCTCTCAGTGTTTAGCGTGGTCTGGCTCTATATTTCCTGGACACTTCCTATGGCAGCAGTGACAGGTCAGTTATAACATACTGGAAGCCCACCCAAAGTTTCAATGTCAGGTATGGTCCATTAGTTGTGAGTACCCACCTTCTTCTCATAATATATGTGCTCTAGTCTGACAGCTGAGAGCGTCATGGGAGGAAATGAAATGCATCCACACACTAAGTGCATATCATCTAGCTTTGCCAGATACTCTGGCAAAGATCCTATCATCGGCTCGTGGTACCCAGGACTCAGTGTATTCTTCCATTTAGTGGGAAGGAAAAAGATGTAGAAAAGGTTGAAAGTAGTTGTGAGTCAGTTCAATATGATGGCTGATTTGTCTACACCTTATCTGGAAGATTGTTGCGAAGTCATGCGTGTGATCTTGGCAAAGCTCGCTTCACCATCTGCTGTCCTGCTGCTTTATCAGCCTCCTGTCCTGAAAGTCTTTTGACTAATTGATAATCCAGTGCTGTAGTTCACTTAGAATGATATTTAAAATTGTTCGTGCTTTGGGCAATTCTTTCTTTTCTTCCACATTTCATAGTTCTAAACAGATGAAATCAAGCTGTTCCATCTCAATGAAAAATTCAGCTTTGCCTTAAACCATTGGCAGTTAGTAAATATGATTCTCTGCATGTCTGATTACCATACACATACTCTCTTACTGTCAAAACTGTCTTTGGTAAATGGCTAAAGAGCTAACTAAAAATAGTCAAAGAATATAGGAATCTTGAATTGACCAGGGTAATTTTGACAAAGTTTTTATCCTGAAGAGATCACATAAAACCACAAAACTGACTTTGAATCTCAGAAGTTAGCATTTATGTGAATATGAACTAGACCAATGAAGAACCAAATAAATTAGCTTTCAGGGCAACGCGTAAAGCAAAGATAAAAGGTTGTACATCAGTTCCTTATCAGATGAGTTCTTTCTCTTTAGGGTTGCTCAAGAGTTTCCTACATGTGTTTAACTGTACAGCTGCCTGTGCATCCTGGGGATATCTCTCTCAATCTATCATTTCTGGAGGGCTGGCTCTGGGTCTTTTCCCGGTCAGTTGCCTCCAGCTCTCTGTTTGCTTGGCACTTCCCTCTCTTCTGCCTGTCTCTGCCACTGGGAAGCTGTTTGCTTTTGGCATGCACTGTTGTTTTCATGATAGACAAACCCTTGTTCTCTGTTCCAGGAGGATCAACTTGATTCAAAGCGCAGCTGCCAGGACAAGGCTTCCTCCCTCCTGTCCAGCTGCACCTTTGCAGAAGACACAGTATAGTACATATCATACAATGAACAAATTAACAAAACACCATCCATGACAAATCCTGAGGACACAATTTAGAAGATTTCCTTAGGTTAAAAAAGCCACTAGCGTTACAAGTTGCATTATGTGGCTGTCTGAGACTTACCTTCTTTTGAAGCAGTATATCTGTGGAGAAATATGCATTCCTACATGCACTCTAAGTTTGTACAGAAAAATAGGACAAAATAAAACCCCTGCAAGCAGTGAAATAATACCTACTTTTCCACCGTGTTGTTAAAGCAACTTAAAAGCAGACCACTGATAAGGCGTGTTATCTATTACTTATTAAGCACACAATTTTCTTGAGAGATCCAAAGTATATTACTTTTAAGAATTTTAAAGGCAGCAGACTTAAAGCTACGTGTATCATGCTGCAGTGTTCCCATACTAGCCGTGTTCTGAAAAAAAACCAAAAAGATGCATCCTTTACTGGTTACTGCTTGGTAACTAAGAGTGTTCTGATAAATTTGAAAGCAGGTGTTTGTCATAAGATCTTCCTAGCTGATACCATCCGGTATAAAATGGGTTTCCATTCTGAAGGGAAATGTGGGATAGATTGTGTGATGCTGTTTTTCTCTCTATTCTCTCTTCTTCAATGTTTGTTATTGATTTCAATTTGAAAAGAAGCTGTGAATATTTTGGAAATAGAAAATCCTTGTCAAAAAAAGCTATTGACAAAAGGCTTCAGAAAGTGAATTACCAAAACACAGAAGATGTACACTGCATGGTGTCAAAGGTTTAGAACAAAGTAGATAATGATTTTTTTCCAAAACACTGACGAATTTTTTCTTTCTTTTTGCTAAGTAACAACCTATTAGAGATTCACTAAAGCACTGAAGCATTTGACAACTAATCATACTGACTGATGAGGCAAAGTATACACTTGACAACTACCATTCAGTAAATACAGCTTAAAGTTAAATTATATATTTTGAAAAACAGTGTATCCTTTCAGGACTTTTTAATCTGTTAAACCTTCTGTCACAAAATATGACTGATGCCAAGAATTTCGTAGGTGTTAAAAATGATGAAGCATTTATGTAGATGGAGAGAACATCCATACTACCTATATGCTGGACTAAGATTATTATTGTTTTTTATTTTATTAAGAACGTGATATTTGATCTTCTAGTTAAATCAGTGAGAATGGCTCAGGACTATGAATTCATGTTCAGAGAAAAATCTACCCACCAAATTTAGGGGGGAAAAAAATCAAGCTATTCTGTAACTGCTTACTGTATGATTTCTTGTGACTTCCTGTCAGGCATTTAGCCCGACCCAAGTTTCAGAGGAAGGTGATGGATTACTTTCAAGCCGATTCAGCAAGCATAAAGTCATAAGTATTGCACCTTGACTTTCACCCCTCCTTTGACAGGTTCTATTATGAAGATTTGTAATTTTATTCTTTTCTGTTCCCATCCCCCAGTTTTCCTTCAGTAATTTCTTTTAGAATTGTGCGTGAAGCTATTTTCAAATTCATTCATTTTCCCTACCTGTAATATGAGTAATTCTTCTTACTTCTTTTCTACTTTGTTTTACCATTTGCTCAATGTTGTTTTTTTAATTGTAAGTCTACCTGCTGATACTACTTACTTTTCCAAAATGCCTAAAACATTTGCTTATATTATATCTTCTTATCTTAGACTATCTCTCCCTTTTCCTAGAAAATTCATGGAGGATTTTTTCTGTCACTCCTCTAGGCAAACATTTTGTTCAATAGTTAGTTCTGAAAGGATTTAACCAAGGAGGAGAAATGAAACTGAATGCCTTTAATTTTTTCCCCCAAATAATGACATATCATATTCTTTCCTCATTGCTGTTCTCATGTTGCATCCTTGCATTGACAGTAATAATAACACTTGTTAGTACACAATGTTCCTGTAAGCTTATTATGGTTAATAAGCTGCACTTTTATGGTTAACACAGACAGGGTCTATATAGTTCCTATGGGTTTTTCAAGGTTTTTCTTTCACATACAGAAAGAATGGAAGATACCTGTCTGTTTTCCTGATAGATACATTTTCATCATTGTTATTTTCCTCAGAATTTCTTCAAGACTGCCATTTGTAGGATAAGTCTTGTCTGCTGTGCTTGCTTTTGAAATCTGCAGTAATGCTAGTTCTGGTGCCCTAGAACAGTAAGGCACAATGTGGGGATTTTGTGTTGATAATGGAGAGGAAAAGAATCCCAGTCCACCCACATCTCTTGTATTGGCTTTTTTTTTGTTTGTTTTTCCAGGCCCTGTCGTTTTGTCCTGACTTCTGTGTTTGAAGTTCACTTTAGAGAAGATAAATGATGCCTTTCTGGCATGGATGCCACAGAAAAGAGGAAACTAATGCATTTCTCCCACTGTAAGATTGAAGAGGTGCCTAAAGGTATTCGGGCAACAGGTTTATGAACTCAGCCTTCATACACAAGCAATTGCAATATCACAGGTTGTTACAGATGGTCAAAATGTGATGGGATTTCCATTTAGTACTTTACAAATTTTTGATAATACAGTCAGTGGTGACTCTTAAAATGTGTGCCTGAATGCATCTTCTGGTTCAGGAAACTCCTATGCTACTGGAAATATTTACCATGAGGAGGATAGTTCTTTACTTCTGCCTCTTCATCTCTCTCCCTCTCTGCAACAAGGCACACTCAAAATCAGGAGATGGGATGCATGAGCCTTTTGAATAACAGTTGTCATGCATGTTTGTAAGCTTTCATGCTGACCTTCTTTCTGATCCTTGTCCTCTCTTCCTGGTTATGCGTTTTCTGAATGCAGACAAAATTACTATTGCAAGTGTGGGATAAGAACCTTTCAAAGAGAAGTGTTTTCACAGAAGAGAGATTTTGTGTTTGGTGGTAGTAATCATATGCTTATAAATTGGGAAACCCTATTACTTAGTGGGAGTGTATTATCATTATTTACCTTTATTAAAAGACGTTCTGTTTCTTCTGTATATCTACAGATCTATGTTGCTTCAGGTGGCTCAAACAACTCCTGAATCTGCTGGTGAAAAAATATTGTGTAACAAATATGCAGTCACTCTTCCCTTTGCAAAAACTGCTCCTTCCATTCTTAGGCCCTTGTAATTTGCTACAACCCATCTTCCAGTTTTAAAGTACTTTGATGTATATGGAATTACTTTATCTGTTGTCATGTATCAAGTAGTCATAGACAGAGTGTTCTCAGAAGGCTAAGGAGCTGCAGTTTTGTGTCATAAAGGCATTCTCTATATTGAATACAGGCTACTCCATTATTAAAATACTAAAATGAATGATAGTGACACATAAAAAGCTGGGACTCACAGACTATATAGACAGAGTATACAATCTTCAAGAAAGGAATGCAGCCACTGAATTTATATTCAATACTTACTGTACATAATACAACCTTCTAAAACTGAAGGCAAAACAAACCAACCACACAAAATGTGTAATCTGAAAAAAAAGAGACTAAAATTTAATGCAAGGATGTTGTCAGACAGATATTATCAACTAAACTGCATGTTATATAAATATCTGATTGAAATACTACTAAAATTTAAATGGCTGTGGAAAATAGTTTAAAATTATATTTTGATCAACCACTCATATACATTTGGTGTTATACATATTTGACAAAGTATAAAAATAAAGCAGTAATTCCTGTGGTTCAGAAAGCACTAATGGACCCACATTTGAAGCATGGTTCCTTGAATCCTTTGTTCATTTCTGGGCCCCTCACCACAAGAAGGATGTTGAGGCTCTGAAGCGAGTCCAGAGAAGAACAACGAAGCCGGTGAAGGGGCTGGAGAACAGGCCTTATGAGGAACGGCCTCAAGCTCCACCAGGGGAAGTTTAGGCTGGACATTAGAAAAAAAAAATCACAGAAAGGGTCACTGGGCACTGGCAGAGGCTGCCCAGGGAGGGGATTGACTCGTCATCCCTGGAGGTGTTTAAGAGATGGGTGGATGAGGTGCTAAGGGGCATGGTTTAGTGTTTGATAGGAATGGTTGGACTCGATGATCCAATGAGTCTCTTCCAACCTGGTGATTCTGTGATTCTATGACTCTATTTTGACCTTATGAAAAGAATAGTTGAGCAATTGAAGAGAACCATAGAAGAAATATCTGTGTCTGAAGCCTCCATGAAACTTAGGCCTGCCAGACAAAGAGAGTGATCACACATCAACATCAAATGTGGCTTGACTTTAAATTAGGTACTGAAAATTAGGGGTTTTTTTCCCAGTTGATTAAAATCACTACTGAATTGGTCATTAGTAAGACATTTGTCCTAACTGTACTTCTGGAGAAAATTCACAGACACATACTTTTTATCCTTTTAATTAAAGATTTGGCCTACATGACCTGTAAAAGTTCCTTCCAACTCAAACTGTTCTATGATTCTATGATGCCCTGATGTCAATGTACGCGTAAATTTGCTGGTACATGCAGAGCAGCCTGAAAAGGCAATATATACCACAAAATTATGGCAAAATGCGTTTGTTTTACTCAGCCTTACCTGGTGACTGCTCTGGTACATGGTGGAATATGCTAAGCCATCATACTGAGTCATAAAATGACTGAGACACTGCTAAAATGAAAAACTCTGACAGGTTGCATGTGAGAATTTCACACCACAGCAGTGGCCAGTGGAGATGGTGTGGAGGAGGGCTCTCATCCCCTGTCTACTGCCCACCTTTCAGAGGCAACTAGGGCTACTGGGCTGACCTGCACAAAGCAGTTGAATGGGAAATCCTCGACACATCCTCAGGCTGCCTTCCCTCAGTGTATAAAGGGGAATCCTACAAAGTGAGTAGTAACAAAGAACAACAAAGCTGGTGAGGGGTCTGGAGAAAAAGTCTAATAAGGAGAGGCTGAGGGAACTGGGATTTTTTAGCCTGGAGAAAGGGAGGCTGAGGGGAAATGTTTTCACTCTTTACAACTACCTGAAAGGAGGTTGTGGTGCTGGAGGTGCTCGTCTCCCAGGTAACTAGGAGAAGATAGTCAAGACGCTTAGATTGGATATTAGGAAAAAGTTCTTTATTGAATGAGTGGTGAAGCATTGAAACAGACTCTCCAGGAATGGTGGAGTCACCATTCCTGGAGGTATTTAAAAGATGGGTAGACGTAGCACTTCAGGAATTATTTAGTAGGTTTCATGGTGTTTGGCTTATGATTGGCTTTGATGATCTTGGAGGTCTTTTCCAACCTTAATGACTCTATATTTCTATGCTATGATTCTGTGAGCCACCAAAGAGCCTGCTGTACCTCAGCTGAAGAAGAGAGAGGGACTCCTGCCTTTTTGGTATAGGGACAAAACCCTTCACACCAGTGGAACATCAGCACAGCACAACCTGGCACCGTGTTTTGCTCTGCAAAGGCTAGAAGGAGCATAAATATGAGCACTTCTCCATGAGCTCTTATGCAATACTGCAGAGTATGGCCAACTTCAGTGATCACTGGAAACTAATTTCATGCCAGGTGGAGTGATGAAGTTATTATGTTTAGCTTCCCAGACTAAATGTTTGACCTCAGACGCTTAGCGAGCATTCTACCGAAATGGTATGTGGATTTAGCATTGATCCTTGGGTTCACTTGTGTTGCATGCAAGACCTGTGCTGTGCATAACAGGAATACCACCTTAGAAGGAAAAGATATAGTCTAATTTTAATAACGTCTCCAACATCTAGTTGAAATGCAAGTCAAAGGAAACTAGTAATGTAGGGGCTGAATAAGCAGAAAGTTCTTAGTTACGTATGTAAATATCAGCTTTTCTTCATATGGAATTGTGCCAAGATATGGTCATGCTTGGAAAAACAGTGCTTGCAGTATTTCTTGCAGTAAATGGCTTAAAGAAAGTCCTGCCGCTGGAGAAGATGTGGTATTTAAATCACTTGAGTACAACCTTGTGCTTTGCATTTAGAGAAAGGACAACTGCAGTTTTCCTCATAAGCAGATAACCTGGTTGTATATTTCCTAAGGAAAGGCTGTTTTTTTAAAAGTTTCTTAAGAATGACTGCTAGTTAGACTTGTAGTTCATTTGGCAATGTGGTTCATTGCAGGCAGATTTCTCTCCTGCAGTACTAAATACCATCTTGCAAAAGTAGAATGTTTGCATGCATCTTAAATCTTTATTTACTATGTTTGACTCTTGTCTTGAATAATTTGATTGATTTTTGTGATGTGTCACATTAAACTCACCAGCGGAAATTAGCTAAGATTTTCAAAATGTTGTCTTTCTCCAAGTGCTCTTATGGAAGACTAAATTTTTATAGTCAAAATCTCAGCTCTGTAGCATTTGAAATGCTCTTCTCCCCATTCCAGACAGATTTTTCAGTATGATTTGATAGATCTCACTGATGAAAAATATGTACAAGAAGGTAGTTGTGAAGTTCTGCTCAAGGTTACATTTAGCGCGAGGTCACTATTGCTCGTGTTTTTTTCTGAGGACTGAAGAAAAGTTAAGAAAAATACTTTTTTGTTTTAAAATTGTTTTGAGGATGACCTGAAGAGTGAAGGGGCAGTCTCAAGGGATCTGTTACAGCAGCATCTCAAAATACTTATAGTAAAGTCAATATCAGTGCTGAAATTGGAATCAGAAAGATAAAGCCTGAAGTTGAAACTTTGTATTAGGTTGGTGCAAAAATAATTGCCATTTTTAACTATCAACTTTAAAGTAGTATATCTAAATTTAGAAAAAAACGTATTAATCAAAATAAGAACCATTAGGATTTATGGTTTTTTTCCAACAAGAAATAAATCTATTTATTCTGGTAGCATAGAATTCTGGACTCTTGGAACATATGAACTCTCTGAAGGAGTTTTGAACTGTTTCTTAGTTGTGGAAGACCTCTTGCAGGAAGTTGTCAAGATGCTTGAAAATGCAGAAATCATTGGGAGGGAGGTCTGGTGAGTAAGCTGTGTGAGTTTTGTAGCCCGGTTTGTGCAGTTTCTGCAGAGTCATTTGTGAGAAGGGCAGTCAGGCATCATCATGGATAAGAACTGGTCCTTTTTCACTGATGAATATTGGGCATAAATATTGCAGTTCTTGGTGCATTTTGTTGATTTCCTGGCAATGCTTCTTTGCTGTAGTGGTTTGCCAGGTTTCAAGAAGTTGTGGGGAATGATTTCACTTGCTCATCACCAAACAGCAACTGTAATCTTCTTTTGATGTAGCTTCAGTCTGGGGAAGTGTTTTGGTCCTTCATCTTCGTCCATTCACTGTGCAGATTGCAGTCTGTTTTTTTGTAGACACATATGTGTCATCTACTGCAGAAAGTCATCCACAACTTTCCTTATCATCAAGGCTCTTGTTTCTATTAAAAAATATTTAGACCAATACTGAGCTATACATTCATTGCCGACCCTCTGGCAAAATGCTTGGTTGATAGTGCTAGCAGTTTCCACTGCTTTTTGTCCCCTTTTAAACTCATACAAAGCCATTCAAATTTGCCGGTTTTTTTTTCCAATTTTCAATTTGACAGTGTAATATAGAAAAGAATAGACAGTGAAAATAAAACCTTTAGCATAATTAAGTAGAGCAAATATTGCACTTTTAAATGAACATAGTTAAATAAGACTTTAATCCAAAAGAAGCATTACAGTTTCCAACAACAAAAATAGAAATTATTTTTCCACCAACTTAAAAAGAAGACAAAGCATTTCCATGATGTTTGGTAAGATTTGAGAGAAAGTACAGAAAACAACAAAGGTTATAGGAATTATGAATCCAGCTTTATGAATTTTAGATTTCTTACTTGTGCCAAAATTCAAAAAAACCAACCACCCATTAGCCTTTGCAAAATATACAGGAGATCCATTTTAAGGGAATTAAAAAAAATCCAACTGTTCACTTTCTACATACCTGTGTCTTTCTGTCTGTACATGTATAGCTGTCAAAAATATGAGAAAAGATTAATACAATCTATAGTCCAATTTCTCAGTCTAAGCATTGAGTATGATTTTAAATATATTATCTTTTCTTTGATATTTACAGGATGAAAAGGTCAGAGGTTGAAAACAGAGTAGGAAAAAATATTCTACATTACTAAAACAGCTTTTGTTTTGGTGTTCTCGCCTTCCTTTTTACTTCATATACCACCTCTCTCAGTTCTGCTGTAGTGCTTTACTTCTTGCCATTTTTACTGGGGTTTAATGTGCAATTGCTTTCACCAATGACCTAAAAGCTATTAGGAGTTGAAAGTGTTAGACATTTTGTGTGTATGGCACACAGATCATCGTAATCGAAATCTATGAAGAAAACAAAGAAGGTTGACATGAACACACTGGTTCTATCTTAACAGGAATTGAATCTGCCTATTGACGTGAAGTGTTTTTTGTCCAGAATTCTTTTTTTTGTGTGTGAAAAGATGAAAAAAAAAATCTTGTTCCTATTATGTAGAAAGATGTTTGGGAATTAGAGGGACCAGGACCAATTTTAAAATTGCCTTTGACAACAGAAAGCATATGTCTGTTCCAGCACAGCGTCAAAGGTTCAAAGCATCTGTGAGTGAGCTGGTGAATCTACACATTTGATCACTTCTGGCAAATTTCCTGGGAGACTATTGAAGGTAGAGTAGCTAAATAGGAAGTTTGGGGTACATCCTCATTGCCCTTGATATTGTGTATTTACTATAAAGAAATAAAACTGGCTGGTTTTCCATGAAGGAGCCTGGAGGAATTCAGCTGGCCATGTAGGGAAGGTCAGTGGTAGGAGGGGGTTTGTGGCATGTTGTACTGTTGCCACAGGGGAGCCACGGAAAAAGGCAATTAAAGAACGCCATTCATAACCACGGTGTCAAACTAGTTTTGTAGGATAATCCGCCTGCTCTTGTATAAATTTATTAAATACAAATTAGTAGCAGGTTATAGAAAAATTATTATAATCTCACACTTATTAACCATCTTATAAGTATTGTTTTGATGACTTTCAGTTGTACAAATGTAGACTAGCCACTTACTGAAGTGCTGTATTGCATTAATTTGTGTAAATATGTTAATCTGAACAAAACTCTTACGTTTGTCCCACACAAGTGTCAACTTCTCCATCCCTCCCTTCTGTCTTCTTTCAAATGCATGGAAAATTATATAGATTTTATTTAAAAGTAACTTTAATTTTAATCTAGAAGAAGGAGAATTTTCTTAGTGGTCACGCTAACCATTTCTGTAGTTTTTCTTAAAGTAATCTTTGCCTGAAAATCCATCCTTTCTTTCTCAATCAGGACATGACATGAGAATGTTTATTGTTATACCTTCGACCTTTCTTATCAATACACTTTGCTGAGTATATTTGTTTTCTCTGGAAAAACTGTATATTCATCAAAAAAAAATTAATTATACAAGTCAGAGACTAATTGCCATTTTGCAGCAAATTCATCACAATTTTTATTGTAGGAATTTTTTTTAATACAAAATACTATATTGAAATGTTTTGAAGGAAAAATTTAATCATTTCATAATTGTCCACAATCAAAAAGAAAATAAAAATATCTTGCAGCAGAAGATTTTAAATTAAGTCTTTTTAATTGACCTATTTTTTCTTTCCCATTCCCTTCTAGCACCATACAAATTCTGCATAAAACTTGTTTCAGTTCAGCACAAACCACTCTTCTCTCTGCCATTCAACCACCAAAGCGAAGCATCCCCTATTCCCTCAACTCCAGCTGTTTGCAAATTCCAACTTTTTATGTCAGCTTCACTTCATCAGTTCATACATTTGAAGGCCAACAGGGATCACTAGATAACTTAGCCTGAGCTAAATATAAGACCAGCAGTACAATTTCACCTAGTTAAGCTCTGTAGTAAGTCAAATAACTCTTAAATGGCTCAAGCTTATGTCCCTGAACAGCCGTCAGTCTTGATTTAAGGATTGCAACCACTGGAGAAATACCATCACTTTACTTGATGGCTCTGATAGTTAATCACCAATGCAATTAAAACATTGCCTCATTATAAGTCTGAATATGTTTAGCAGCAAGATCCAGCCCTTGATTTTTGTTATGCCTTTCTCTACTAGATGAGTGCCCATTGGTGTCCAATTTTTCTCTCAGTTCTGCATAAAATATGCAATTAATCTATGCCAGAACAATGTAGTCATCCTCGAAAGATGTCACATTTGGGAACAGTTAGATATTGATGTTCAGGTTCTGTCTTTACTATTCAGGTTTTGCAAAGTTTGCTTAAAACAGACAACTCGGATGTACTATTTGGCTTCTAGTTAGAAGGATCACCACTGAGAATGTTAAGTACTGATTTTTTTTAAACCTTGTTTCATAAGGAAATGAGAGTTTTTACATGATACTCTTTCTTTCTTCTTTTCTTCTTCTTCCATCACTTCCCAGAGAATCTGGGGACATACTGAATAATTCCAACCATAGGTGATAGTTCAATGGAGATAAGAAAGCTTTTATGGTCTTTTAGCTTCTTCTAGAAGATGGAAGAGAGGGTTTTCTGTTCAGTTTGTTCCTCTCTAGCTATTCTCTCCTAAAGCAGTGAATAGCTGCTCTAGCTTATTCAATTTGAACTGATGACAGCAATTCAACCAGTGGTTCAGTACTAGTCACACTAGATGCCTCTTTGCTATCCCGAAACTAGGAGCTGTTGGAGAAATTTAAACGATGATTTAAAAAAAAAAAAAAAACCAAAACAGCTGTTAGAGCATGGTGGAAGGAGGTACTGCAAGAGGAAGGGATGAAGGGATCACAAAGGTAAATGCTGGAATTCTGAACTGGGACAGGTTGAACTAGATAAGAGGGTAATAGGAGGTTTCCCATAGGAAACTGGTTTTCTGTAGTTTCTGACTCAGATTGTGGCAAGAAGGTATTTCTGAAAAAAGTCGGGATTCTAGGTCTGAATATGTCAACAAACCCTGAGATGTGTTTGTCACAATCACAACACACTCCTTTCATTATATTGTGTATCTTCTTGTTTTAAACAAAGTATTAGATGATTTATACAAATAACTTATAGATGTGAGATAATTTTTTGATGTCCACTTCAGATGTAGTATGGTTGCAATGCATTTTTAAGAACAATTTTTTCAGCTCTTCTGGCAGAAAAATATCATCTTTTAGGCCCAAGATGCAATTCACAAATCAAAATATTAGGTTTCTTGCTCTTTTATTTTTACCTTCTCTTTTAGATATCTTTCCTCCGTCAGGCTTATTTTACAGGCCATAATTTCCTTTCACAACTAAAACATGAAAGGAAAATAACATTTTCTAATGAAAATAATGACTATTATAACTTGGTGGATTAAAATATATTTTAAATAGTTAAATGAGTTGTTTACTGGCTGGAATTCTCACAGATTCTTATTAAGAGCTCTTGGTAAGGGGTTAGCCCCAAAGTTATGTTAGGGTATAAATAGGTGTCTGCTGTGTTCCTGATGGAAACTTAAAATGACCTTATTTTATTTCCAATTCAAGTCCATTTTTTCTTTCTAAAGTTCCCTCTAGTGCATACAACTCATACTCAAAAAATGACTGCAGACATTTCTTTACCGAGGGACTCCGATTCGATGGGAAGAGGACACTACACAGCATCATTTTTATGTTAAAAAAATAAAAACCAGGATAAGTATAGGAACTTAGCAATGGTCTTCTGGTGGAATTGCTGCATGGGCTTCAAGGACAAATCTTGTATTTTAGAGTAGTATTCTTGGGGAATCTGAAAAGAGATGATTTCTCAAGCAGATTTTTTTTCCTATAGCTCTTTACGTCTCTAGGACTGTCATCAGTCACATGTTTTATTTCAGTCTGATCCCTCAAAAAGCAGTGAGCCCTTTACATTTTTTTTCAAGTGAAAATGAAATAAACTTAAAAGGGAAATTCAGATTCGAACCTCCACCGTTGAAGTAATACATTTCTCAATTACCAAAACCTGTAGAGATTTACTGTAATTTTTAAGGAAATTCTAATAGGAAAGGCGACCTTCTGTCCTTAAGATTGCACATAACCCCATTCAGACATGCAAATGTTTGAGACTACAAACCCTTTAATTGTTCAGAGATGTAGGTAAGATGTATTTTAACCTGGCTTCTCTTCCCCTTAATAGGTATTCATAGCAGCATTAACTTTGCTGAAAGATGGATCAGGCTTTAGAGTCTGCCTACTACAGACCAATCTAAATATTTTTTTTAAATCAGTAGAAACATTTCTTTTCAATTTATTGGTGATTGGCCTAGTCTGTAATTCAAGTGCTTCCTAATTACAGAATGTCATTGGCACAACTTACATCAAATAATGTGTCCCGTGTTAATCTCCATTACTTAGCTTTCCCATCCAGTGCGATAAAGAACAAATGGGCAAAACATTAGTATTCTGTTTCTTAAGCAGTCTCTTTCTAACCTGAGAACAATAAAACTATTTTACAATGTTAAATAATTGCTGAAATTGGCCCTTTTCTAAACCACTTTGTCATCTTTTTGCAGTATTTTTAGCTTAATCAGTAGCTGGATTTCAAAAGCACTGCATCCAAGTTTCTCAGATTGTTAAAATTTACATTAAACTTGTTTGTATCTGTTGTCTCTGATTGCAGCCAAAGGAGTACTGGGGGATAATGGAGCATGGCAGAGCCAGACTACGTAGTGTCTGATCACAGAGCTTAGTTTATAAGGGACACAAAACCTCCACCGAAACAAAGAGTAATTTAAATGTGACAGTGGATGAAGTGATATCATTAAGCAGAAAATGAGAGATCGATGCGGAAGACAGTGCTAATATTGATAACAATGATAACTGGGCTGCAATGCAATTAGGGCCTAATCAAACATAGAACAAGCAGTGGTCGGTTAAACACAGTCATGTATAAAGTATTCATAAAGTAATGGCAAGGCTATAGGTAACTGAATGGAAAAACTAACAGGAGGGGTGAGGAAGGAAGGAAGGAAGGAAGGAAGGAAGGAAGGAAGGAAGGAAGGAAGGAAGGAAGGAAGGAAGGAAGGAAGGAAGGAAGGAAGGAGGGAAGGAAGGAAGGGAGGGAGGGAGGGAAGGAGGGAGGGAGGGAAGGAGGGAGGGAAGGAAGGAAGGAAGGAAGGAAGGAAGGAAGGAAGGAAGGAAGGAAGGAAGGAAGGAAGGAAGGAAGGAAGGAAGGAAGGAAGGAAGGAAGGAGGGAGGGAAGGAAGGAAGGAAGGAAGGAAGGAAGGAAGGAAGGAAGGAAGGAAGGAAGGAAGGAAGGAAGGAAGGAAGGAAGGAAGGAAGGAAGGAAGGAAGGAAGGAAGGAAGGAAGGAAGGAAGGAAGGAAGGAAGGAAGGAAGGAAGGAAGGAAGGAAGGAAGGAAGGAAGGAAGGAAGGAAGGAAGGAAGGAGGGAGGGAGGGAAGGAGGGAGGGAGGGAAGGAGGGAAGGAGGGAAGGAGGGAAGGAGGGAAGGAAGGAAGGAAGGAAGGAGGGAAGGAAGGAAGGAAGGAAGGAAGGAAGGAAGGAAGGAAGGAAGGAAGGAAGGAAGGAAGGAAGGAAGGAAGGAAGGAAGGAAGGAAGGAAGGAAGGAGGGAAGGAAGGAAGGAAGGAGGGAAGGAAGGAGGGAGGGAGGGAAGGAGGGAGGGAGGGAGGGAGGGAGGGAGGGAGGGAGGGAGGGAGGGAAGGAGGGAAGGAAGGAAGGAGGGAAGGAAGGAAGGAGGGAAGGAAGGAAGGAGGGAAGGAGGGAAGGAAGGAAGGAAGGAAGGAAGGAAGGAAGGAAGGAAGGAAGGAAGGAAGGAAGGAAGGAAGGAAGGAAGGAAGGAAGGAAGGAAGGAAGGAAGGAAGGAAGGAAGGAAGGAAGGAAGGAAGGAAGGAAGGAAGGAAGGAAGGAAGGAAGGAAGGAAGGAAGGAAGGAAGGAAGGAAGGAAGGAAGGAAGGAAGGAAGGAAGGAAGGAAGGAAGGAAGGAAGGAAGGAAGGAATGCCGGGAAAGAGACAATATCACTCTTACAATCCACTTCAAAAATCTCTCAGTTATTTGGAGAAATCACTGGCAATGTAAGCAAGCAGAATCCAGTTGATATCTGATTCTCTGAGTGAGGCTTGTGACTCAAGAACATTCTCAAAGAAACTATTTTGTTATTAAGATGACAGAGAGAATCACTACATAGATAAGTAACTCATAAAAAAAGAAACAAAAAAATAAGGACTGGAATTGATGGTCAGCTTTCTCAGTGAAGCAAAATGGTCAGGTACATGAAGTTGTCTGGGGTATGAAAAATGACACTGTATTGCAGAGTTACAGAAGGGCACTGTGATACTAATTGAATGAAATAAAAAGACAGGTGGAACTCAGCAAGATATTGCAGGAAAAAATAACCTTCCTTTTCAATAGGTAATTGTCTGTTGAGGTTTAACCCAGCTGGCAGCTAAACACCACAGATATTCACTCACACCCTCTACCCCCAATCATATGGGGAAGAGAAGCTAAAAAAGATAAATTTCATGGATTGAGTTAAACACCATTTAGTAGGACAGAAAAAGAAAGAGGAAATCACACCACCACCATCAACAACAACATACAAAAGAAGTGATGCAGAGTGCAATTGCTCACCACCCCACTGATGCCCAGCCAGTCCCCGAGCAGTGGCCACGGACCCCCAGCCAACTGCCCCCAATTTTACTTTTTCATCATATGTAATGGAATAATCCTTTGGCCAGTTTGGGTCAGCTGTGCTGGCTGCGTCCTTTCCCAGCTTCTTATTACCTGTAGCTTCCTCTGAGGTAGGGTTGTATGAAAAGCTGAGACGTCTTTGGTTTAGTGTAAGAACTCAGCATCAACTGAAACATCACTGTGTTCTTAACAGTGTTCTCATTCTAAAACCAAAACGTAGCATTATACCAGATACTAGGAAGAAAATTAAATCTATCCTAGCTTAAAACAAGACAGTTTTGTATGTACTTTATCTGTTACCAACCCGGAAAGAGATTTTAGAAATATAATAGACTGTTCTTGTTAAAGATATTATTGTAGCAGTCATATCCAGTAGACGTGTGCATGTCTGTTCAGTAGCACATTACTGGCATGTACAGCTATGGGCCCTGTAACTTAGAGCTCTCCATTTCCTCACCTTTGACCCTTTCCTTAAACATTACATCATAAGTTTTACACAATCCTCAAGTCCCTTCTGGAAGCCCAGCAGAAGTTTCATACAAGTCCTCTGATATATCCCCCAATGCTCACAGTAATCATGTTTCCGCTTCTTATCCATTACACAGTTCAGGGCAATTCTCAAGGCTGTGCCCTAGCAGTTCCCTTAATGACCAAAGAGCTCCAGTCTTCAGTGCCATCTCCACAGTCACCTGGTTCCTATGTAGTTGTTTATCTGCCTAATTTACCACTTCACCTCTTATTTGATATTTCTTTTATACTGAGTAGTCCTTAGGCAGATGAAGAACCAGACATGTTCTGCACACCCATACAATATGCAAATATCAGCTCAGCAATCAGCAGTGATCTAAAAAGCAAACTAAGGGCAGACTAGGAGCAGCAAAGAGCAGAACAGAAAGGATTATACTGTTGTGAACTCACAACATATTTATGCCTTGAACAATATTCACAGTTATCAAAAAGGAAAAGGTACAGAGAAAATTCACAAGGGTAAGCAACTCTGTGGAACAGTGTGAGGGAAGGTCACAACTCCATAACCTGTAAAATAGCTGATGTTAAAATTCTACAAAATCATGGAGACATCAGACAGGGAGATTGTTCAGACTTGATAGAAGGCAGGAGTGAACTGCTGGATGGAAGACAGTAATGAATAGAGGGGCTGGTATGCCACTCACACTTAAACGATAATACTCATTGATTCAACGTGCCATCAATGCAAAGAGTTTGGTCTGATTCAAAAAAACAATTACACAAAGTCATAGACCAAAAAGTGAAGAGGAAAAGCCTTTCCCTTTCCTACAGTGTACAAGTATCATGATATGCCTGCATTTGTCTTATAGTCTTTTCTCCACATCTGGTGCCAATTATTTGGGGAGACTTGTTACTGGGATAAGGCAACATTTTCTTGAACCTATTATAACCATTTTATGTAACTCAGTGGAAAATGAGGGTTCACTTGGCTAAAATGACACTGAAAATCATCTTTTGTCAGAAGATTCCAAATCAAACCATGTATTAAGTTAGTCCTTTAGTAAAGAAGATCAAAGTGCCTTACTGTCATATGTCTCTTCCACTGTTGTCCAAATACTTAAATATTCAAGCCCACCAGAGTTTCGAATATGGAATATTTTGTTATTAGTCACTCATTTGGAAGGTATACGTAACTTGGGCATAGGGAAAGCAGAAGAAAAGAAAAATATTTCTTTTAAAAAACCCAAAGTCAATTCAATTAAAAAGACATCCAAAGACCAGCTAACCAAAGGAGAAAAGAATCTTCCTGAATTTTCTTATTAAGCAAGCAGATGAAATCTCAAAATAATCCTGCTTATGAATCCTTCTTGCTGCTAATTCAACTAAACTGCTGCTTGACATTCCATATTGTCAATAATTGTATCCTTGCACAGTCTGTAAACACTTCTACTTCCTTCGTATCAGTGAATGCAGAATTCGGGAGTTGCTTTTCCTGCCTGGAATTTTCCTGATGTTTAATTAAAATGAAAAAGACTGGTTAACCTAATGTAGAGAAAAAAACCTTTTTTCTTCTACTGTCAAAATTTTTATCATGCTGAACTTTAGAATTCATTTAAGGCTTATAACTTACTGTTGAAATATCTTTGGAAAACTGCAGTAAAATAACCTGCAATGTTTGTGTAAATTGTTTCAGCAGTTCATTTCTAAATTGGATTATCTTTAATTTGTTTTTTCTCTAAAATTTAGTGAAATTATGTGCACTAGTAGCAGCTGAGGGCCTTAATTATTGATTTAGAAGGCAAAACAGATGATCAGTGGTATGTAATGAAGGGTTCCTCATTTGTGATAACTGCTGACTATCTTCTTGAATTGCTTGCTGACTGCCCCTTATTAAAATCATGGTTCAGACAACTGCAACTGAAAATTAACATCATCCAAACCAGACTGCCTTCAATATTCCACATATACTAATAATAGATTGGACCTTTTTCTGAAATATGATTGTTTTCCTAGCAAGTCTGGTCAATGTGAAGAAAAGAGAGGCAGCAGCAACATAATCAGTACAATGATAGGCATAATTCACTGAAACCAAGGAACAATAATTGCATGCATTAAGAAACTGGTAACTATACAGCTGACAAAAAAGCAGCAAAGGGAGTTCAAAAAGATCTCAAATCAAGCTTCTCTATGATGCCACAAGTAATTTATATTAATTTGAAAACATTGATTTTCATCATAAAACATTTCATGTTTAGAGGCTGCCTATCCCTTTTTATTTTGCTGATATTGTATTTAAAACTACCTGTCTCAGAAGAAAAGTTAAATCCAGGTAATAAATGAAGGTTTGGAGTTAGGTGAGTGCGGATATAGTCATGTGTACTTTAGTCACTGTTTCTCACCAAAATGCTTTTATCTTTTCATTCAAAAGTGCCTCAATTTTTTGCACTAAACCAACACAAAATTGCATGTTGTGCATGCTGCAAAATCCCACATCTCTTTTCATGGGTGCTCTCTTCCTACATGGAATAGGGAGAAATCGCCTTTCTAATTTCACATATGATATTTGTAGAAAGACATATATGAAACAAATCCAGATATATGAAGAATGTTAAAGATGGGGTTCCTCTCTGGCAGCTAGAAATATTTCTGGACATGTCATTACAAGTCTACATGGAGTTTGTTTAAATCTTGGTAACATCCTGAAAGGCCACAGTACAGCCACCAAGACTGCCTTCTACACTTCAGAAATATGAAGTAATTATTATTCATTACCCAGTTTTGAACTGACTCCTAGCAGCTAAGGACATATATGAGAGAATGAAATTGCCAAAGACACAGAATACCACTTTGTCATGAGTTGCTGCCTCAAAAACTGTTTGTCTAGACTGGATTTCTACCCTGCACAAGCTGGTCTAATTTCAAAATTGTAACTAACTTTGAAGAGAGTTTTACTTTGAGTTGGGTGGCAGACCAGATAACTGCCAAAATTATGTATCCAATCTAATTATTCTGTGAATTTATTAAAAACTAAGGGTACAGATATTTTTTATTGTGACTTAGTGGATTATGACTTGGGACAAATTAAAATTTTTAGTGCAAGAATTTCTGTTACAGAGTCTGACTATCTCACAGAAAACCTAGGAACATAACATAGTTGAGGCTTAGCTGCCTTCTTGTGATGTTGAACCAGCTGAAATTTATCTGAATACCTGAATAGACTTTGATAGCTAAAAGCACGAGAACCATGACTCCCAAACTATGTTGCCTAAAGATTATGTCAGACTCAGTTAGGGAGTCTCTCTTTCTCTCTCCTGCTCTCTCTGATTCTCAGAATTTTCTTCTTTCAAGAAGAAAACTAGTTAAATCACAGCACAAGCTTCGGATTTTTAGACAAAAGTTATTTGTATTAATTTACTCGCAAGTCACAACACAATGAGAATGTCTCTGAAAAATACCTGTAAATATTTGCATTTGAGGTAGCTGAAAATGCTTTTGTCTAGACATTCTGAAAATCAAGACTTGTGTTAGTTAGAGGAAGGTTCTTTGTGAACTCTTCACGGGTTTCTCATTGTGCATATTTCAGCTAGTTATTTATGTCAAGCTACTCTGGAAGGAGAGAATACTGCTCATTTCACGAGACCCATTGAGCTGCTTCTACATGATTACAGCTTAATCTGAGATTGCAATTGGGATTGTAATTCTAAAGAACTATGTAAAATCTTTGTGATGTAAGAACATTGATTAAAAGACGAAGGAGCCTGGAAGAAAGAGCAGTCCAAAAGTACTATCGGAATGATAATTAAAACAGCTACTGATAGAGGTTTCATCATTATTTTGGGAGTTTTTAATGGATATTGATAGTCATGAAAATAACAATGAAGCTGGATCACACAAACAAAACCAGGACTTTAACCATCACATAATTTGAACTTCAAGTTTATTTCACAGCAATTAATTTTCATCTCCCACTGTTCCAGTTATAGTTCTCAAACCACTTGCTGCTGTACTTTTTCCACGTTGAATAAAATCTGAGTTTTCTTCTTTCTGCATTTAAAATACCACTTTGCATAACAAATGACTACGCATTCCTTCCTGTTTCTTTGCACTACTGAATTAACCTTTTCTCCTTGATTTAGTTTCTACCTTTGTCTTTTGATATTGCCTACTATATTTAGGATGGAGTTAATTACTAATGATTCCAAACTTAGAGTCTTTGATAGACTCGTGAAACTTTTTCCAAATGCTTGCAGAAGTTTTGTTCATGTGTTGTTCCGTGATTTTGGTTTTGTTATATTCTGGGGAGAAAGGAGGAGAGAATTTGGTGTGCATTATGTTCGTGTGACTTTGTGTTACTGAAAAGATAAAAATATCTCTTCAAGAGACTCTTAATAGCAAAAGTAAAATGACCAATGATATAATAATAAAAGTAGTTTCTAGTTATGTCATTATTTATCTCCTGATGTAAAACTTGGCTTTAGTACATTTTCAGTTCAATAGTTTGATTTTTGTTAGTGTCAATAAAATCTGAATTTTAGACAAACATCATTAAATATTTTCCTCAAATCTGACTCATATACGTCAATTGTATATCAATAAACTACCACTCAGTAACCCACTCGACAATAATATGATCAGAGCTGATCATTTGCCTTGATGTGATAGGTTTATTCCTTTAGATATCACATAGATTTAACACTTCCTGAGATTAGCATAATGCTCACCTATGTTTTCCCATTCATTTTCTGATTAACAAAGCCAGTAGGAATATTAACTGCATAGTGACTGATTACTTGGTCCAGAAGTGTTACATCTCAGAAACACAGATATTTAAATCAGCAATGACTACATATTCTCTACACAAATATCTTCCTGTCATTCTCTTCTGTTAAACACAAAGGACTGAAGAAAACAAACTATTAGGGCTAGCTCATAATAATCACCTTATACAGTACTTCCCACCAGAGATCCTTGGGAAACCAGTAATTGAAATTACTGGGGCTTTTAAAGGTGTAAGGAACTGCTCAGGAGGAGCAAGGATTTCGCAGATTAGACTTCAGCTTCTCTGAAATTACTCTGGTTCCTAGTAGCCCAACTGAATTATTTATTTCCTTAAAGGCTTTCTGCTTCTGAAAAAGTGATGCCTATCTTGGATGGAGCCTTGAGCAGCCTGGTCTACTGGGAGGTGTCCTTGCCCATGGCTGGGGGTGTTGGAACTAGATGATCTTTAAGGTCCTTTTCAACCCAATCCATTCTATGTTTCTATCTTGTTTTCTCTTGATGCCCTTAGTTGCTGCCTTTCCAGTTTCTGTTGGTCTCAGTCACCTTCCTGAGCAGGTTGCTAGAGTGTCCAACGGCCCTTCTCATGAAATATTTTTTTTCTGATGTCAAGCCTGAACCTCACCTGTTTTAAAGCTCTGTTTATGAGCCCTGCTAGATTTTTAGTGAGGACTCTAGTACCCCTAGGGGACAAGTGCCCCATTTCTAGTAAGGAAGCCTGGAGGTGTGTGGGCCAGTCCATGATCAAAGAACCCAAGTTTTTGTCCTCACACCAGATTTGGAGCCAGGTATTAATCAAATGATTGTTCTTGATCTCTTGTTTTTCATTCCTTAGTGCTGGAAAGGAGCTAAACACTACTTGTGCCCCAGAGCCTTACATTGTTTTCCCCAGTGCCCGGAAGTCTCTCTTGATGGCTCTCAGCTTTCTGCACTGTGTGTCATCCTTGTCAATTTGAAATACTAGCAGAGGGTAACAAACTGCGGTTTTCACCAGGGAAGGAAGTTTTCTAGTGACGACCTTCACTGATGCCCGAGGTAGGCAGCAGACTTCCCTGTGGAGCTGGTCTGGTCTGCAGACAGGTCCCTCTGTTCCCTTTAGAAGGGAATCCCCCATAACAATCACTCTCCTCTTCTTTTGCTCAGAGGATGTTTTGATGGTTGGTTGAGGATGGAGCAGCCTAGGAAATATTTCCCTCACACACTCCCTGACAGTCCTTAACCTAGTTACCTCCTCCCTCAGTTCTGTCACCGAGTGGAGGAGTTCCCTCACACGAGTGCAGCTTCCACAAGTGAAGCCAGTACCGGTGGCGTGAGTTGGTGTGGGAGGGGGGCACTGCCTGCAGCCCAGGCTCTGGGTAGCTGCATGTGCCCACTGAAGCTCTGTCTGGGTGGCTATTTTTTTTTATTTCTTCTTCAAGATTTCCTCTTATGGTTTATGATGTTATCATGTTTTCATCATATTTTTTATTATTCCCATATTTGGTCCAGTTTTTCCTTGGTGGTTATATTTTTTGTAAATTATCTCATTTAGCTAGTATCTTTTCTTGTTCAAATTCTCATTCTTTAAAATAAAATTGTTTATTCACATGATGCTCAGAGGTCATCTTATCAGGCTCTGCCTTTTTTTGGACTGTGATCTGTCAGGACCAGCACATTCACTAGAAGTTCACTGATTATTGGAGGACACTTGGTTTTATTGTGATAATGCATCTCTAATTGCCTTTATCAGGACAGGGCATAGAGAATTCCCATTCCACTTGTAGCTCACAGATCTTATTATCCACTGCTCGGTTAAATGTAATTTTGTTTTCTCTGCCTTTCTCAGGTCACATAAATGAGACAGCAGGTTCTCCTTTTCATTACATTTGATGGTTTGACCTCTGCTGCTTGAGACAGATCATATGTTAAAAGCAATTAAACCATCATTAGACTCATGGAGGAGCTGCTGAAGAGGATAATGGCTTCTTTAGGACATTCAATACTTAAAGGGGACTTATAAACTTTAAGGACAGACATCTTAGTAGTGAGAACAGTAATAGGACAAGGGGTAGTGGTTCTAAACTAAAGGACAGTAGATTCAGATTGGATATAAGGAAGAATCTTTTTACAATGAGGGTTGTGAAACACTGGATTAGGTTGCCCAAATGTGTTGTAGATGCCCAACCCATGGAAACATTCAAAGTCAGGGTAGGCAGGGCTTTGAGAAATCTGATCTAATTGAAGATGTCTCTTTTCACTAAAGGGCAATTGGACTAGATGACCCTTAAGGGTCTCTTCTAACCTAAACCTTTCTATGATTCATGGTGTTCAAGGTACCACGCACCCAGACAACTACCATGAACATCTCCACCATAAAACTGCTCATGTCTATTTATCTTCTAAAGGAGGAACCAATAAACCTGTGAGGTTAGTTCCTGTAGAGTGGGGATGGGACATGGCACTGCCAAGGTGGTTGGAGAGAGGCAGGCAGCTGAGATCAAGGTTCATGCAAGAGTAACTTCTGACTAATGGCATTTTTTTCCCAGTTGCTGGAGGTGGCATTGATTATACTCAAACAGCACTTTAACCTTTTAAGTCAGTGCTGACAACGTGTTCCAGCATGAAGCAAGAGCTCATAGGGGGGACTCTTTTTGAAAGTATAAACAAGCTGAAGCCTAACTCAGTGGGAGCGTTAAATATCTTTTGATATAATTTATAGCAATATTGCTGAAAAGAAAGATTGTTTTCCACAGCTGTTCTGAAGGGACTTGGGGTGTGGGGGAGAAAATTTCTGCAGGAAAAAAAGCCTTTAGTTTAATTTTCAAATGTTATATTCTACAGCTTGTTTCTCATATTCAAAGACAGTTTAAAAATTTTGTGGTATTTTAACAGAAAGAAGAAGACTCATTAGAGCAAAAAGTAATAGCATGGGATTGATATGGATAAATTAGTTTACATCTTTTACTGTTCTGCTTTTCTCCTGGAAGAAAAAAACCTGATTTATTCTGCTTCTTGAGACTTAGTTCTGTCATACTGTATCAATCTTCCTCATATGTGAGGTGAAAATTGGATTCAAAAGTAGTAATTGAAAACTATAATGTAAATTTGAGAAGTATCTTGGAACGTTACTTTGAAACTTTTAAATACCAGCAATTTTAAAAGACATCAAGTGCTTTTCCTTTGACTTCATGCACCCTATGTTGCACTTCTAGCATTTTAAAAGATAAAAGGTTCACTCAGCATGAATGAACTTGGAAATATATTAAAACTAACATGACATCTTCTTTCTAAATGTCAGCAGAGTGAAGAGAGTAAATTTCTTTTCACTTCTTTTGGAAGTGATGTAAGGCAGAATAAAACAAATCAAAGAATGGTGATCCTCTGCATTCTGAACACTTTAGAGGCACACTGTGTTGTATCACAATCTAGAAAAGGGAACAAAACCTACAAGGGTTTGCAGTAAATGCCATTTTAAAAAATGTACAACAGTGGTGGAACATGTCTTTAATCCAGTGTGCTAATTTATATAGCATTTCATAAAAAATAAAAATTACTGACTGAAAATTTCAGTCCAATCCCCAACACAAATGTGATCTAATGTATTGGCTCAAATAGTGATGTCGGTTTTTTTCCTTTGTGATGACTATTACAGAAATGATCTGCACCTAACAGAGAAGTGCATGTGCTGTTGTGAAAATTTTATGCAAGAGGATAAAACCATTCCAATACGTCAAAAATAAGATGATTGTTTTCAGATCTGATTTGACAATTTTTTACCTAGTGAAGGCATAGCTAGGTCCATCTCCTCCTTTCCATGCCTTGCTCATCAAGGCAGCTGTTATTCATCCCCACAATGCTTTACAGCACAAGGACTTCATCCAGTAACTGCAGGGCTCCACATCTCCTCCCACAAAGTCAACATCTGTTCATGCATTTCCATCCCCAAATCATTTCTTCCTACTTTTCTCTAGTGAGGACTGGCTGTATGATGTAGGGGAATTGTTACCCAGCAAGGCATTAATAGTTGTGAATAGTTGTGGTCAGCAAGGTCCTCAGAGCTGTTTTGTGTTAGGAAACATGGAATTTAGGCTGTTCAGGACAAGATTTGTGGCTCTGTTCCAGGTAAGTTAGCAACTGCACTCTGTCATCCTGCTTTGGAGGGCTAACTCTGACATAAGAGACAGAGAAAGGGTGTGAAACTGTTGCCATCTCTTCTCCTCTTTTGGTATTCTGATTAATGGCCACAAATTCCTTCCTAAATCGATATCTTTCTAGTGATCTAAGCCTGTAAAATGCGTGGTTCTCAAAAATTTTGTACAAATAAAGCAATATCAAATTTATCATGTAGTCTTGTAGATTCACATAGAAGACTACTTGGATTAAAGATTTTTTTTTTACCCCCAAATACATTGGTTTTGTAAAAATGAAATATTAAATCACTGGAAAAATTAATTAGTTTAACATTGGGTAGCTGTTTTGCAGGGACATGCCAGGAATGATGAACAAGAACAGTGTATGCCTCTGTAACTGGTGTTGAGGGATGCTCTAACTGAAATGTTAGTTGTGGTCTTGTACAGGGTCCTATAGAAATCACGGTTTTAAAGATGCAGATAAAATGGTGCAAAGAATTGAGAGAAGAGCCATTGAACTAGAATATGTGCTTTATTAGTGAGGCCTAGGAAAATTATTCTCTTTAGAAAGAAAGTTGAGGAACCTATTAAGCAGGAGTGGAAAAGCTGTTCCAGAAGTTTCTTCAGTTTAGCAGATGGGTAGAAGTCACAAGTGGTTGCAGACTGAGGCTGGATAATTTGACCATATTCTTTGTCCAAGAGGGCTTCTGTTTACATAGGAAAACAACGGCCTCACTTACTCGATCTGTCATCACCGTCACCCCAAAAAGGAGCAATACAAGCAACATGAAGCTTGGTTGGCCATGATGTATGGGAAAGATTGTACATAGACTTTTCACATAGTCATGACTTTGTGGCAGTCACAGCAATCTTCATTATTTGGAAATATTTTTTTCAAATTAGAGTTATTCATTTGAGGAGGAACGAAATACTACATACAACAGCATCAAACTTTTCTATAGAGAGTGTTTTCCAAGTTATGTTTATTATACAGAAAAATCAAAGGCATAAGATGGGATCAAAGTAGCTGTGCTTGAGAATGACAGAGAAGGAGGGCAGTGGGAAGAGAATCAAGTATTCCGACCTACTTGAAGGTCCCTGGGCTCTCTTTATACTTTGGTTGAGTGCACCAGCAAAGCAATACCACTTCTCTAAAAACTGGTATCTTTTCAAGTTGCTTATATCAATGTTCATGATCATCGGGACTGTGATTTTCTTAAAATATGTATATTTATGTAGGGCAGTTAGGATAACAGAAACACAAAATAATTTAGAATGTCAGGAGGCCACCTCTCCAGCCTCCCGCTCAAAACAGGACTTTGATGTTTTATCAGAATACTGTTAGGTTAGATAACTGTAAGGGAGAATCTTAACTCCAAAAGACAAAATACCATCCTGTTAATACAGAACTCTTATCTATATTGATTTATATCTGCTGTGAATAAGTATGTGTATGTGAAATGGTCATGGAAATATCTTCTATTGCAAACATTATGGTTGATTAATTACTGTTAGAATCAGCCAATATTTGGGATCCAGTAAATAAACTTGTGCTTACGCTGTAGATTCAAACTAGGCAAAAGTAACTTCAGTGTCATTTGATATAAAATCTAGATTTGTGTTAAAGTTTCCTTCTCAGAACACAATAGGGAGTTTCAGGTAACTCCATTCAGCAGGAGCAGGGGGATTTTTTTTGGTATTGTGGGGTTTTATATCAGGGAAATTCAGCCTCTTACCATGAAGTCAAGGATCTGGCAATTTGACTTTTAAAAGCAAGCAGTATCAGAGCCAGAAATACTTCATATTATTTTTATGGATCATTTTATGTTGTTTTTCCAAAAATAAATTTCTTAATTTTGAGTCATAGACACATAGAATTGTAGAATAATTTGGATTGGAAGGGACTTTAAAGATCATCCAGTTCCAATCCTCCTGCCATGGGCAGGGACACCTCCCACTAGACCAGGCTGCCCAAGACCCCATCCAATCTGGCCTTGAACACCTCCAGGAATGGGGCAGCCACAGCTTCCCTGGGCAACCTTGTCAGTGCCTTACCACTCTCATTATTAAGAAATTCTTCCTTATATCAACCCTAAATCTGCCCCTTTCCAGTTTATACCTATTGCCCCTCATCTTATCACTATGAGACTTTGTGAACAGTCTCTCCCAGCTTTCTTGTAGCCCCTTTCAGCCCCTATCGCCTCAGAGCCTTCTCTTCTCCTGTCATGCCATTGAATGTTGAAAACAGTAATCATGTAGTTCAATACTTGTACAATTTCCTTTTTTAGGAAAAAGGAGAAGGAACCAAAAATGTGTAAACGAAGTGCCAAGAAAATTGCCTGATCTGTTTTCCTGCAATAAAAGGCACTGCTTGCTTTACCAGCTGGCCAAATTTAAGATTAATGAAATTTCCAGAGAGTTGACCCTGGAAGATGTTCTTGACCATTTTTTTTGATCAAACCATTTACAAAACCAGCATACCTGTATGACGCTCAAAACTGCAACAAAAAAACCATCTGGGGCATGAACTACATAAGTCTGTTTTCAGCAGTTTAAATTACTGCTTTTTCTTTTATTGGCAATCTTCCCAACTCAATAATGATTAGTGAATTAGTGTGTAGCAAACATTTGTGATACATAAACTTGCTCCAGCTGTCACCAAACCAAAAATGAATGCAATCACCAAAAGGCTTACAACTCTTTAATGAGTTTCACTAGAATGGCTAACAATTTCTGTACCCACAGCCTTGACTGTCTAATATGAAACAGTCACTGAATGCTTGAACAAATGACCAACAAAGTTTCACCCCACACCTAGAGCTGCCGAATCAGTGCAATGGTTGTATTGGTGCTAGTAACAGCGTTTTAGCACTTGTTGCACCTCATACTTCATTGGTTCTGGGGACAGATAAGCTCCATCCCACAACCCTCTTTGTGTCCCTTTTCCACTTATTTTTATTATTAAAGTTTCCCACAAATGTCACAAAAGTCATAATACGCTCCTTTCCTTCTCAGGTCAGTAGATTCTTGTGTTCTTTGCTCTCTTTTCTGTTTTAGCTGTCTCCAAGGATCCTTTCACAACAGGATTTTTTTATCCAACTCCAAGCCTATTTGTACCACTGCAAAGAAAAAAAAAAACTACCTTAGAAGAACAGGAAGATATAGCCTGTCCTCCTTCTGTCCACATGATATTATGAACACAGATAAATCTGAATTTGAAGGTATAGTTGGAAGCATTTTTTCAACTGCTTACACAACCTTTGTCCCACTTCCCTTTTTCAGTTTACCTGATGCATAAACATTCCTTCTAATTTTGAAATTTATGAGATGGGACACTGGAAATTACCGTTAATACTGTATGGTTCTAGTCTCTTGACCAACTGAATAATGCTCTTTTTTCTTCTGAGGTTGTGAAATATAATTCTGCAGAGTGAAACACAGAAGCAAACTTGGCAGAGAAGTCACTTTATTTTGTGAGTAGGTGTGAGTGGAGAAATTATTACAATGCATTACTTGTCTTTCAAATTTTAGACTGATACCAAAAATGTAACTCCAGTGCTACAGACTTTTTGCTCCATACTGTGTAATTAAGGGTGAGATATTAAATCTCTGACTAATGCAGTGGTCTTGTGATCAGGTGTGATGCTTTTATCAAAACCCATATTTGCTTAAATATATCGTAGGTGTCATTTTTCTTGCAGGCCATGGAGAGGAGCAAAAGTTGACATATTTGTCCTACAAAAGTTTCATAGCATTTTGTTTCTGTATCTTTCCTTATGTGAAGTTAAAGGCAAAATGTTTTATTGTGTGAATACAGTCCGGTGTACGAGCTATGTATTTGATGTACTTCCATATTGTGCTATGCATTTCTATATGGCACACAAAAAAGTGCAAAGCAATCTGCAAGTTATAAATATTCTATTAAACCTTGAGGCATGTGGATGTACATTAAATTCCCTTGATGTACATAGGCATTGTATTTCTGGCTAACTGAAAATAAAAAATCCCATGTATTCTATCCAGTGACGTGTAAGACCAACATAAGTACTATTTTTTTATATGTCCCTACAGTATCTTTTTTTTGGAGTCATGTAAGGAACATTATGTATTGGCAGGAGCACTGACATAGCTCATTGCCAAGTACTCTCTTTGGTTTCTACTCTTGTTGATTCTTTTGTTGTTGTTGTCACTGTTGAGAATTTTCATTAAGCAGGAAAAAATGCATCTGCCAGCAATAACAATAATGGGTTGTGGATCAAGGATGTTTTATTCAGAACTACAAAACTTGACAGCCATAATTCTTTTTTACTTATCATCTAATTTTAAAAATTAAAGTCATGCATTCTTTTTACTATATTCTATTGTATTTATTTGTCCACTGGTGTATTTTTAAGTTTCAAGAAACATAGTTTTTATTAAATAAAATGTTTTTAAGGAATCTTGTGACTTCACATAAAATATTTACTTTTTTCAAGACTCACTGTAACTTTACAGAAGTCAGAAATATTGATTTTCCTTGTATGAACCTTCTCGTTATAAAAAAAATTCTTAGTTTACACTCATATTCCTGTGTAAACAGATAATGATGTTATCTGGTAAGATCAGTCATAGAAAAGTAATTATGATTGAGTACTCTGATAATATTTTATTACTTTCAAAACAATTCCTGCAGTATCACCTAAGAGATATTCATGATGTCTTTGCTAGGGAAATATCTAAGATGTGCCATAATCAGTTTTCTGTATGACTGCACGAAGAAATCAAGAGACATGCTGAGGCCCCTAAGCTAATTCAGTGGGCAACCTGATTGAATATGGGAAAACTTGTCAGGAAATGGAATTTACTGAATGAAGTAGAAGTCTAATTTAATCCAGCACCCCAGATTTCTGGCAGTCTGAAGTCCAAGTAGTTCCTAAACTTCACAAATCTTATAGCGTACCTATCTTTAAGATATTTTTTCTTCCTTAAATTCTTCTAAAGCTCTTTGGACTCACATTAACTAATGGCACCTTCAGCACACATAGCTATGCACCAAGACTGATACTAACCAGTATCTGAAAGATGTCCTCTTGTTCCTTTAGAACTTGTCAAATATTAATTATATTTCATATACTTTAGTTCTAGTTGTGAAGACAATAACTAGATGATCTTTAACAGTCCCTTCCAATCCAAACCATTCTATGATTCTATTACTTATTTGCAGTCATAGTGCTGGTGAGCACTAAGTTGACATTTTTGTCAAACTACTTTAGCCCCAAGGACCCATTCTTGAGTAGTAACAGTGCAAAGCCTGTCTTTATGTATGCAAAATCAAGACTGTTTCTTCTCTGTGCAAATTATTTATCTATGTAGGCTTCAGTACTAGCATAGAAATAGAGATTTTTCATTTCACAACTTATTTTTATTACAGGATATCTCTATCTTTTTAAAAAAAATTCCCATGTATCCTGTTGTATTCTCCTGTTATCTCCTTGCCATGAGGTTGTTTAGGGAGGAAAAGATGGTGCCATCTGCAGTGTTGCAGGTGACAGGTAGAGTGGCATTGTCCTCAGCTACAGTATTGCCTGTAATTGAACTACGAAATATGGTTAGGTCTGGCACACACATGCTGTATTGTAATGCACTCCAGCAAACTCACAAATATGCTTGTGAGTGGTGTGGAAAAATTAATGTCATTGCCATCCATCAGAATTAGTTCTTACAAGAAGTTCATAAAGCGTACAAAGAAGGGAAGGACTATTTTTTAAAGAGTCAATCACTCTTCCTCCTGATCCTCAAGAGAGAGCTAGAAAATACTTCTCTTGCATAAACAGGTAAAATTCTCATACATGATGCCCTTCCTTTGAGTCACAAGACACAGGACAGACACTCTTGCTTCCTAAGCTCCTCCTCCGAGGGTAAGCCTGGTGTGGTGGGATTCATCCCTAGTCCCAGGCTTAGTCAATGATTTATGAACTAAAGGGTTATATGGAAATATGTATGAGTTATCTACCGGTCAGAATTAGTGTTACCTGTGAGACTACTGTCATCGACAGGGTTAATACTTGCTACTAGAGAGTCAATGGGGCTGTCACCAGAGCAGGCAAACAGTTTCACAGTGTCTGTAAAAGCCCTCCCAAGGACTCTAACTGAGACAGGTTTACAGTGATGAAACAGTAGGTAGTTCATTTAAAGCAACAGAGAAAAACAAGTTCAGATTTGCTGTTTATAAATTCACTCGCTGTACTAGTGCTAGATGATTACGGCCAGTTAACAATAACCATATATACTTACATATATTAAGGAGGCGACAATCAAAACTTGAGTTAGTTGTTATTTTCCCAGGGAACATCCGATACTATCAGAGGTGTTACTCTTACTGGAAAGGCATCCTTTCTTTGGGGGGAAGAGGGGTCCAGGCCTATTGACTTGTCCATCAAGTTAGGAGGTCCTCCCCCCAGAAAAATATCTTTCAGGTGCCAATTTTATACTTTTGAAAATTCATTGGCACCTTTTGGCTAAGTGGGACTAAGTTAATTTTTACATGGCTCTTGGCAAGGCCGATTGTGTTGTCAGAAGCAGGACTCAGTGTTTTGCCAAGACCCTGGGACAGGTAGCTCAGTACATGTTTTCAGGGGTCTTTCTGTTCTTAACTGAAGCAACATCAGGCTGTGAGGCCTCTACCTCACCCCAGGTGTCACTAAGCTGATTTGAGCATCAGACCACTACCCAGTCTATCTCTCTTATGAGGTAAAGTAGTTCAAGTCAATCTGTTTCCTTTCACAAAGTTACAGTGACTTCATTGTCTCCCCCCTCTTGCAAGATCAGCCTTGGCAAGTCAGCTAAGTCTGTTGTACCAAAAAATGAGCAGAGGAAAATTTCAATAGTACAAGATACTAAAAATCCCAAACTGAAGAGGAATATTATCCTGAAGGCACATTGTAATATTCCTCTCTGCTCTTCACAGCCCTTTCATTTACCACTGGTGATAAATAACCCATCTTACTCTCTTATCTATAGGAGATAATCTCTTTCTCAGCTTTCTCTGCTATTATTCTCCCCCCAGCCCTACCTCCTGCATTTCACAGCTGTTTTTTTGCTGTGGAGGCTAAACCAATGTTGTCTAGTTAAAGTCAAAGCAGTTTTTCTCAGCTCATATTTAGCTTTGAATTTTGCAGTTTCTGGGCACTTGAGGATCAAAGTTTGTTTATTCCAGTAAGTTCAGACCTTTTCCTGGAGACCTTTACCACACCAGGGTCTTGAAGGCAACCTATTGATTAGACTCCTTCCTGGGTGATTGCTTCAGAAGGCACTTCCTAAATGCCCCATCCTGGGGCACTGGTCACTAAAATTGGGAAGATCATTAAGAAAACCAGTTGTACTAACTCATTGCACTGTATAGTTTCAAGGGGAGCCTTATTCCTCGTGCATGTTTATTAAAAAGAACTGTAAAGGAAAGATTCAGCTTTTTAGCTTCTCTGTGTTTTAATACAATGTGGTTCATTCTTCTGCTTTCTGAAGGATTCCTCTTAGCTATGGCTGAATTTGGCTTGCTTAAAGGGGCATTTATTTCTAGCTGGAGGGAGCCTGGTTGCATAGATGCTCCTTACAGACTGTGTAATGGAGAGAAAGGTTCCTTTTCTTCAGGGATGATTATTTCTTTTGCTGTTTCTTCCTTCAGTTGACATATTTACGCCTTAATGAAACACTGTGTTCAAAACAAATTAACCTTATCACTAGCACACCTCTTCCTGCTACTATTACTATAGAATAATTTTAGCATACACTATTAGAAGATATACAAAGAGTTCTTGTACTCTTCAGGATTAGTGCCAGAAGGGTGGAAATGTACCTCTGAGATATGTTTAACTTCACAGAATTTTCAATTTCACCAGTTATGACGGCTTTTTGTTTACAGAATTTCACAAAGAAATCCAGCTTGGAGTGACATTTCCTGGCTGAGAATATTGAAATGTTTCCTGCATGGACTGACATTTTGAAAGCAGAGGAATGGCTCATAACTACCAGAAGAAATCAGATGGTATAGCAGGCAGAGGGAGGGGCTTTCCAGTGCAAACTAGCGATAAAACAAACTTCATTTTTAGCCCACACATCAAATTTCAGGTTGCTGTTAGTGATCCATGACAAAAATAGTCTTCTGTTGCCTTTTCAGTGTTAAGGCTGGTAGTGCAAAACAAAACCAAGCACTGCCAAGAACACAGCAGCAATGATGGAAAAGCAAACTGTACACTTGAGAAAGTATTCAAATTTAAGCAAGAAAACTGGGGTGATAAAAACATGACCAAATGAAAACTGAAGTTTAGGAGGTTATGTTAAAGGTTATCCGGTGTTCCTAAGGGAATGACTTAAAAAAAAATCCAATTCACAATATATATTTTCAGGGATATTTTTTCTCTTCCTTTGGTATTAAGTAAATCCCTATGTGGTAAATATCTCAGAGAGGTTGGGGCTGAGTTAAGGTACAGATTCACAGAGTGGAAGACCTTGATGGAAAGGAAAAATTTCATTTTGAAGTACCAACTGGGAATAACTGAACCGTAGGAATAAGTAGTTGTGCCAAGTAAAAAGATGGTGAGTAATGGAGGCCCCTTGAAATATTTCAGCAAGAATGGATATTGTCATTGTTTGCTCAGTTATGTGAAAGGCATAGAGGAGCACAGAGTTGGCAATTTCGTTAGAATAAGTAACATAATTGTTACACTGCTTAATGCATCTGTAAAAGCCGCACAAGCCTGTGTAAGACTGGTAAATCAGGTCAGGTTAGCACTTTAGAACAAAACTATATTAGCGTGATATTTATTAACAGTTCACATTGCAAATTCTCAGTTCTTAGTAATCATTATCATCAGTTATTCACAGCAGTCATTCCTCAAAAGTCATATCCTAAATTGGCTGTGAGTTTACAACACCAGGGAGCTATGTCATAGAGTTAGCCTTGATAGTTAACTTAGTGTTCTCAATTATTCCTTGGTGGTAGACTTCTCCAAATGCCATGTTGAACCACACAGCTACTACCACAGATTTTCAATATGTATAGAAGGAAATGCTTGGCTTAGGCGTACAAACCAGCTATCTTGTTGCCGAGTATGAACTTCTGTAAATAAATAATGGATATCAGAGGAAAGTAAAAGCTTTTTGATCTCTTATTAGAAGGAGCATTTAAGAGAGGGAACTTTTGAGAGAGGAATTGCTCTTTGAGATATCAAGAAATACATTTGAACTGAGATTTGTGAGTGAGAAGATGATATAAATGTTCTTAGATTGCCTGTTCCACAGATGTAAGTAAAAAAGTAAAACAAGGTGCATCCAGAATGTGCTGCAGTGGAATCATTGATATCCTTTCTGCAAGGCTATTAACTTGAAAATCCCAAGACAACTTCCACTGTCTTACCAAGTGCTGAAAAGAATGGAGTAATAGTAACAGTCAATTGTTCTGTCAGGGAAAAGGAGAGATGAAGAGTTATATAGTTTCTTTATTTTCAAAGATTCATTCTTGTTATGATAAAGCTAAATGCTTCCATGACTTCTAACTTGGAAGGTGTAAATTGTGCTTATATCAATTATAAAATGGTTGATATGAGCACGTTTCAGACATGATTTGGCTCACCCACTTCAAGGCACATCTGAAAGAGTGCTTACTGCATATACCTAAGATGAAACATCTTAGTAGATTACAGTATTTTCCTTTGTGCCTCTGTGACATCTTAGAATACCCAGTAGGAAGTTGCAAGCGCTTGCTTGTACTGAGTAGTGCTAAAAGACAATGACTCTAGATCAAAACTGACAACTAGTGACAGGGTATTTTGAAAACTCTCAGAAGTACACATCCTTTGAATATTAATAGATTTTTTTTTTAATGAGAGGGATTGAGTTGATCTGATTATAGGATTTATGATGTGAAAACATTCTTTCTCTTGTTGTGAAGTATTTTATCTGTTGATTTGATTAGGTGACTCAGCACATATAAGAAACAGAGAAGTGTTCCTCATTTAAAAGCTCTTTTGCAAACTGAAGGAACCTGATCTATCCTGTGCACATTTCTGGTGAGCTTTCCTATGCATCCTTCTAGTTGCATTATATGGCTTCATTCAGGTGTTTTGATTGATTATAGGTCCTCATTAGGTGTGTGCACCAGGAAGGTATGCTGAGGTATAATACAATGAAGATTTCTGCTTCATTCTCCATTCCTTGCCTAATACTCAATAACTTTCTCTTTACAGTTTTGGGCATCTATTATCTGACATTTTCAGAAAACTATTTGCAAATTCCCTAAATCTTCCAGTTATTGTGTGTATTTATCTGGGTCTTTTTTACAGTACTTGTTTATCTTCTGCATTTTCAGCAATGAATTAATCTGTCATTTTATTGCCAGTCGTTCAGGATTATAAGATCATCAAGCAGATGTTGTAGACTGTTCAAATTTTTATTATTCAGAATTATTTTCTTTTATCAGTCAATTTTGTCATGACACTAATTCATCCCCTTAATTTCTGGTTGTTAAGGTTGTTAATCTTTTGGTCATCCAGTTGGTAGGATTTACTATACGTATATCCATCCTTTGTCATCTGTCTTCCCACCAGAGGGAGAATCTTTAAGAGACTCTTGCTTTCACATGCCCACATAGTTTCTTGAAGAGAATTTGGGGAAAGACCCTATTGGAATTCAAAGTTATATGCACTTATATATGCTGTGAATAACCTTACTCACACGTTTATGGACTCCTTCAAAAAACTTTAATAGATTTGTGAGCGTGACACCTGCTCCAAATATTTTGTTGCCTCCTCTAAAGTGTATCATGGTTGCTCATATATACAAATTCAATTATTTCTTACTTATACTGTTTTTTCCCACTTCAAAGCTCAAAATATCCTGTCAGTCACAGGACACCTCCAAAAGTTCATTATAAATTCTGATGATATGTTTGTCACCTTCCACCCTTTGGCACTGGTTACATATCACAGTTAGCATTTCAGCAATGTCAGTCTTTTCCTAGCAGTTTGTTTTTTTCCCAAGATTCCTTCTTATATTTCAGCTTGAAACTATGCCTCATGTCCCAAAAAGCAAGATCTCCCCAAATTTCTGACCAGTAAATATCAGTACATTAGTTTTGGTTTTCTACAGTTTTCTTTTCCCCCTCTTTCCTTTCCCCTTTATTCCTTCGCATCCTCCTTCCCTTTAATTATTTGTTGGCCCAATTAATAAATCTTTAGGTAGTTTTCCCTTTGTTTTGCCATAGGAGAGGTTGGGGAAAGGAAGCAATAACTGTAGAATCACAAGGCGCAACAGTTATTTCACATTTAACTTCATGAAATTGATACTCCTTTGTCTTTCTTCTACTCATAGTGTTAATTAGCTCCCATACTGCCTACAAATATTTTAACCCGCAATTTAGTTTGACTCAAAGATGAAAATATTGAAATACTCTACAGCTGGTTTTAATGCTTCTAGATTCTTGTGGATTTCTTAATCATACTAACAGTGTGACCACCAGTGACCACTTTAGTAAGCACCTGCAGGTTCTAACAACATAGCAGTTAAGAACTACAACTGCTAGAAATTGGAGGTGTAGACTATGTTTTCTATTTGAGTGTAAAACAAAACTTATGTGGTAATGTATCTGGTGATACATTGAAACTTTTGAGACTTTAAGTTATTAAAGCTAAAATGACACAGGAAACTAAACCTTTTAAAACCCTCTGTGCTTTCAGATTGTGATATTTTGTGTGAAATTAAAGTCTCTCTTCAAGCAGCAGTCCTTAGTGGTGTGAGGTGTTTTGTTTTTCTGGTGTTCAGATGGGAGACACCATCCATGGAACAGCATTTATGAATGCAAACTGTGTATCTCAAGTCCACATGGCATTTCCAGAACTTAGGAACATATTCATCTCAATATTCGTTTTTCTTCTCAGCTTAACAACATCAGAGAAAAATCTGAATTCTCCCCTAAGGACATGTATGACTTTTCCTTCAGTAAGAAAGAAAGAGTTAGCAGCAAATGTGAAGCAAACTATGATCTATTTTTTGCCTTTATTACATCAAGATCTGCTTCCAATTGATGGTAAAGCTCTCAGCACACATTTGACTTGAGATCCACTCTGGAAAAGTTAGTGGTTTTTTTTTTTAAATGTTGTCCTCGTTATGTATTTTAGTTTCAACAACTGTATTCTCTCCTCCTAATCTGACATAACCAAACCTCCTCCAAAGTCACGCAGTCATTGCTTGAGCCCTGTAAACCAGTAATTTTGTGCTTTGTGTTGATATGTTTAAAAGTAATGGTGGTGTTAAACACTTGATTCACAGGGCTTGATTAGTATTTCCCAACTTAAATCAAGCCTCCTTTGTCTATTTTATATTCAGAATTGACTACATTGCTGACTCAAGCCTTACCTGTAGGCGTTAGCTATTCCAATGGAAACATTATACTCTGAGAAAAGACCATTAAAATGAGCATTGTGGTATATGTTCCAGGTGGCATCAAACTGGCAAAAGAAAGGATGGCAGGTTGCATCATGAGGCCAATAAGGTCGAGTGCAAGGTCCGACACCTGGGCTGGGGCAATACTCAATTTCAGTACAAGATGGGGGATGTGATTGAGAGCTGCCCTATGGAGAAGGACTTGGAGGTTCTAACTGATGAAAAGCTCAATATGAGCTGGCAGTGTATGCTCACAACCCAGAAGGCCAACCTGTTCCTGGGCTGCATCAAAAGAAGCGCGGCCAGCAGGGTAAAGGAGGGGATTCTGCCCCTCTATTCCTCTCTTGCGAGACTTCATCTGGAGTACTGTATCCAGTTCTGGAATCTTCAACATAAGAAGGATATGGAGCTGTTGGAGTGGATTCAGAGGAGGGCTATGAGGATGACCTGAGGACTTGAGCACCTTCTCTGCGAGGACAAGCTGAGAGAGTTGGTGTTGTTCAGCCTGGAGAATAGAAGGCTCTAAGGAGATCTTATAGCAACCTTCGAGGACCTGAACAGGGCTGAAAAGAGACCCAGGGATAGACTTTTTAAAAAGGTATGTAGTGACAGGACTAGGGTCAATGGGTATAAACTGGAGAGGTGCAAATTTAGACTAGACATAAGGAGGAATTTCTTCATGATGAGAGTAGTGAGGCACTGGCACAGGTTTCCCAGGGAAGCTGTGGCTGCCCCATCCCTGGAGGTGTTCAAGGCCAGGTTAGATGGGGCTTTGGGCAGCCTGATCTATTAGGAGCTATCCCTGCCTATCTCAGCAGGGCTGGAACTAGATGATTTTGAAGTTTCCTACCAACCCAAACTATTCAATGATTCTATGATATCAACAAGGCAGAAAGATGAAATTATATTAAATTAATTGATAAAAGGCAGTGATGCTTTTTTTGGTTTTGATTTTTTTTTAGTACTGTTACTCTACTTTTTAAACTTCCTATTTGAAATGTAAGTAGAAGTATTATTACACATTGAGAAATTTTCTCCACTTATTTTTTCAGTTGAAACTTTTTTTTTTTACTTGGTGGTCTTTCTCACTTGTTATATCTACTTTCGATATTTTGTTGAAAATAACTATACATTTCTCATATTGAAGGACACGAGGGATTCAAATTAAAGTGGTGTGTATACCTCACATAGCCATGTGTCTGAGCTGCTCAACTTGGCTTCTTTTCATAGAAGAATCACAGAATTACAGAATGGCTTGTGTTGGAAAGAAGTTACTATGGGAATGTTCTTCAAAGATGCATGGGCTGTCAGAAGGAAGACCAGAGCTAGTTTTTGTGGTGTCCTTGTATCATTTGAGTTCTGGACTTTGGAGATGTGTCTGGCCAGTACTAGGTAAACCTCTCATCCATGTTGTAGTTGGGGAAGATGAGCTATGCTGGTGTAAACTGAAGTTACAGAGGTAGAAATAAAGAAGACTGGAAATATACATCTATGGAGCGGAGTGCTCTTCATATCAGAAATAGAAACAGTGCATAGATCTGCTTGGATCCAGAAGATCACCTTCTTTGTTGAATGAATATGAAGGTACTAAAACCTTGTTTCATATTTGTTTGGGAATATATAAAACTGATAAGCCATTACCTTTAAAAATAGTTTGTTTTTAAAAGAGATTTATGAGGTTTGGTTCTTATAGCAGGTATTTTGATGATTCATAAATTCCCTGTAATCTTAATGCTGCCATGTAGAAGTGATAAAATACTCAAATAAATGACTCTTTAACCAATTGAATAAAGTACCCCACATGTAAGAAGAATTTATGACCCAGTTGAGCTGTAAGTGAATACATAAATGAGAAGGTATGTGAAAGATGTGATTACCTTTACCTTTTGCAAGCTGACTCCTTTAACATCTCTTGGCCATTGTAATTTTTCAAGTCAATTTTATGAGTATGAAAAGGATAGAACACTGCTAGCAAGTTTTTGCTTTGTTAGAGCTCTTTCTTTGGATCACTTAATAAGCAATGCTAATATTCCTGCTTGACTTCCATTCAAAGAAGGAATTTCTGTAGTAGATTTAGTATGACAGGTGCAGAAGGAACCTAGCAGAAATGATAAATGCAAACCAAGCTCAACATGAACTCAATTTAAAATGACAGTCAACAGTGTAATTGCTTCCCACAATGCATTTGGATCATAAATCTTACGTTGTCAAAGTAAACCATGCCATTTACATACACAGTCTCATGACAAAAGAGGATTTGAGAAGAAATACTATAGTTTGAAGTCTGAAAGAGCTTGTCTTAATAGAAGAATAGCAGCAGCAGCAATGTCCCCTTGAGGAATTAAGGGCTGGGATAGTATACCATCTAAAGTGAGGTAAGTCCCTGCAGTTCAAGGTGGTAGAAGCTATGCTGTTCTATCATAATTCAGTCCTTAATTTAATATATCTTGACTGTTTTCTTATATTGCTCTTTTATTAAGCAGAACACTGATTTTTCTGAAATCAGTCAATAGAAAACAAACTAAACTACCAAGAAAACAACCTGTGAATTTAGCCATTGTTTCTTGACAAAGAGATGAAATAGGGATTTTTAGAAATGCATGTGTGCAGATTCAGAATAACTCTGAACTTTCTTCATGTACTGTGATCAAGCCTTTTATATTTTTGCAGGCTTTGCAAAATGTGTATAAAAATAACCTCCTAGATAGTTTTGCTGGGTTCTCGATAGTGCATCCAGCCTCTGCATACACACTTGTTCTCTCAGCTCTCCCGACCATGTGAGGCTCCTTCACACCTGTGAGTAACTCAGCTTTTCCTACAGGCAAGGTTGGCTGAAAAGCCCCATACACCTACTCTTACACTCCCATCCACACTTAGGCCTGGCAGGAAATATGAAATTCTCTATGTACCATAAGGAGATGCTGAAACTTGCCTCAGAATGAGATTGCTGCCTTATGGCTTCAGTCAGAACATTTTTTGAGGGGGTGTCGATTGCAAGGGGGCTGAGAGCAATGTCAATACTAGACACAGAAATTAAATGAGAGATAAAAGTCATGCTTCACTAATCAGCATTCCATTCAGCTTCATGAAACACCAAGAAGCTAAGTAGAACATATTGCCTGAGAGAGCCAGAAAGAGATAATAAAACAGTTTCCAGAGATACGTCTGTGTCTGGTTCAGACTGAGACCACAGATTCCTTTTTTAAAATACTAACTATTTATTTTCCTCAATGGCCCTGGCAATCCCAGAGGCCTCTTAAAACTAAAGCACTCGAAGAGAAAGTACCATGCTTGCAAAACAGACCCTATTCATGCTGGATTGTGACTTAACTCCCCAACAAGGAAAACACTACTCTTCCTGGAGTACTCAGGATTTTGTTCAGTGTGGAAAAAAAAAGCAGCACACAGAACTCAGGGGTGAATGCCAGCAGTAATTGCATTTTGCATAAGACAGGGGGTTTTTTTATCTAAAGCATGCAAACTCTTCCAGTACAAAGCATATCTTCCTGCAAAACAGAAAGTAATAATTGTGTTTAAATAAGGAAGAAGAACGAATTTTATTTCACTGAAGAGTACAGCAGAACTCCACTGTTTATTATGTGTAGAGTACTGCTGAGGTTGTACTGTATGTCTTAGCCAACTTTAACCTTTAGCAATAAAGGCCTATGAAGAACTTTAATCTCATAAATACGTCTCAATTACTCTAAGGCAGGCAATGGCCATGTGCTTGAAGAAAATGTGTGCAGCTTATGTCTGACTTATCAATGACAGTAACCTTTTTAACAGATGAGAAAATTTTGTGAGTCTTGAAACAATGGCACAATAAAACTTTCACATTTCTCTGTGAATTGTTGGGTAACAACACGGCTCTTCTTAAATGAAAAAAACCCCACAAAACAAAATAAAATCCAAAGGACTTTGTTCCACTGTGAGTTTCAACCACAAAGAGAAATAGAATAAATTCAATGACACTTCAAAACCTAAAAACTGTATTTTTGGTCATTGGAGGGAAGCAGAATCATGTTAGTTAGTTAAATATTTATTTGGATGCTTGCCTCTTGTCCCTATATAGGAGTATGACATGGTATTCACATCATATCTAAAAATCTTCAAATACTATAGTAGAGGTTCAGGTAGTTGACCTTAGATGCATAGATTTTAGAACTTCAATTGATACTGTTATAGGAAAAATTATTTGAGAACAGGGATTAAGTTGTTTCTGTTCTTGCCTTCAATCTCATACTTCACACTTGTGGGTTGCAGTGAATTCAGACTGTCTATATAAGACATTAATCCCTCGTCCTTTTGGCTATCCAGACATGTAATGCATACTTTGCAAAACTGTTATTAAAAACACCTAGGCAAGGCTCCAGATGATGAAGGCATTGCAGGTGCAAAGTTCTTCAAGTTCATAAATGTTTTATCCTCATAGTGGTTCCATTTCCTAAGACACATTACCTAGCAAAGGTCATAAAACTCTTAATATCTGACACTGATACTTGAGTGACGCACTGAAATCTGGCTATTGGATCTTGACTTCTAAACTTGCCTTCCTTTTGTCCTCATCAATAGCGGTAGCACCTTTTTGTTCCATTTAATTGCAGACATAAATAACGACAATTAGCTCTCTGACTGCTTGACTGTGCTGCCTAATCAGAATGTCTCTCTACTAGTATTAGTGTCTATAAGTAATAATGTGTGAATTTATTTGAACACAAAGTAACATACTTTTTAAAATTACCTTTAATGAGTAACATTTGGATGGTATCCTTTATTATTATGTTTTACCCTTCAGGTCATCATGTTATTTAGCTTTTCCCTTTAAGTTTCATCTGATGCACCATTGTGATATCTTTGCACTTTTTCAAATTATATTTAGCAGGAAAGAATTAAAAATTCAGTTTTGAAACCTCCCTAATACACTCCTCTATTATCTTTTCATTTCTGTGTGCTTTTGCAGATAACTTCAGGCTTATGTTGGTCTTTCCCTTGTTAAAGTACAGCTTCCACAGCAAAAAAAAAAGGCACTCATATTGAATTCCCTACCTGTACTAAGCCATTAGCTTTCAGAAGAAAAATGTGCATTGAATTACAGTAATAGAAGAATAGCAGAATAATTAAATGAGAATAATACATTAGTACGTCTACGTTTATCTTCCAGATGATGCAGAACAATTTCATTCCATAAATCACAGGGGACTAGGGACATATATTAAAGGAATAATTCTTCTCTATTTCCTCCATCATCTGTTTGCAGCTATAATAATTTGTAGACAGTACATAGAGATCTTTATTACACCTACAGGACTATTTTCACCCCGGGCCACTTAAATGGCAGCAATACTAATGCAACAAACTTGCTTTGTGTTGCTTGATAAGTATTTGTGATGTGAGAGACACTTACACAATAACATTTCTACTTTTCATGCTGCCTTCTGACATTGCAATAACTTCAAGACAAAGCAGATGTGTATTACTACTCTAGTGCACATATTTCTTTAATTGGATAGTCTAAGGGAATATACATAGTTTTGGTAAACATTTAATAATTACCTAAAATGTTTCACGTGTAAAAAATAAATGGATAGAGATGGCACATAGGTATAATGGCTTGTAACAGTAACCTACTTTATAACCTCGTATTCTGTAGGAGAGTTCACCACACAGCCTCAGAGGCAGTCCTATATCGTGTCAGCTGTAAAAGAAATTACCAGTGTGGCTGGTTCATTTGTCCTTGCGGTTAAATGATACGGAATAGTGTGAGGTGCTCAGCTGGAGAACATGATTGTACTACTGCGTTCATTGTTACCTGTTAGACTAATCAGGAACTGAAACTTGGATCCCTGCTACTGAGAAAATGCTGGTATTAGAAGCAACAGTGTGTGCATCAGGGAACCTCAACTTCTGCCTTGTCTGGCCAAGTCCTACCTCCTTTTCTGTAGTAAGAGAAGAGAGATACCTTCTTTCCCATGCTGATGTGGGGTCCCCAAAGCCCAGAGCAGCCTAAACAGAAGATGTTGTTGCCACACTATATTTAAGAGTTACAGAGCTTTAAAGCAATTGTCTTAGCTTTACTTCTGTTGTGTTCCTCACAGGAGCTGAACACTGCCTAAATGAAGCTATTTCTAACACTTCAGACCAGGTGAGTAAGGCAGTTCCTGATAGGAAGGATCCATGGATTCCTGAGACTTAACTACTGACAGGATCTAAATGTAAACCACAATCAGCCTCAAACTGAGCAGGTCGACAGGTTAGCATCTTTCCAAAGCATCTGTGTACTGGCATACAGCAAAAAGTGCATTCAAGTTTTGATCGCATCTTGTTAGATGAAAGATAAATGAATGATCTTAAATTGACTCATTAATACGTACATTACATGTTGCACTTAGCCAGTTTTAGGAGGCCCGGGACACGCTAGGTAAAGCAGATGCAGACTCAGCTGACTCTAACTCAAAATTATTTAATTCTATGTTTCTTTGATCTCTCTGCTCGAAAGCATTGTTCAGATTGATTCTTTCAGCTTATCTTCCTCTAGTTTCTTCTTAATACTTCTCAGTTGAGAAAAAAAAAATGTGATGAGAAAAGCCACTAATTTTCTCAGAGGGAAGCACATGAAGTATGAAAGACATCAATCATTGCCACTTTCTCTTCTTTACTTGGGAGTTATTTCTCCACTTGTATATATCTATAGAGTAGAAATGTTGCTGCAGGCGATGTGAGAACCCTGATTGTGATGCTCCACCCACAGACTGTACAGCAACACGTCAAAGGAAAGTCCTTCATCTTGTTCTTTGCTACTCCTGCTTCTGCACGGTCACCTCCTTTGTAAGCCTTGAAGGAGATCACAGATGGAGAACAAAGTGGTATCATGAAAGGATCTCTCCTCACTTTCTTGCATTTCAAAGGATATACAATTTGTCCTCAAAATAAAGAAAAAATTGTGGATGAATACAGTGATTTCTCTGATTCTCTTAAGATACCTTGGACTAAGATACATGCTAACTGGATATTTTAGAGCCAATTTCTGTCTCATTTTGAATCCATTATGTTCTACCTCAGAAACTGATTACTACACTTGCAGTCAGAATGACTGTTTAGTGAAATATGACTGGATCTATGCAGTTATGACAAGACAGAATTTCCGTGACGAGTATTTGTCCACTGAGTACGCATTCCTACCACCAGAAGGGAGAGCTACAATATGAAACAAAGTACTTTCTATAAATATCTTTTCCATGTTTATATTTTCCATTTTTTTTTTTGTTTTCCAGCCAGGAAGTTGTGAAACACTAGGCATAATATACCATTTTTTTATTTCCTATGTGGAAGTGGATTTATTGTGAAGGTGAGCTGACCCCAGTGCAATAAATCTGATTGCACAACTGCCAGTATATTTGTAGCATAACCTATAATACGCTCTATTACTTCATTTTGGGGTGTCTACTGAGCAGAGGTTGTTAATAATACTGAGAATGCAGATGGTTTGATATGCTTTTGGTGTGCGTGACTACGAAGAATCATATGGCCAACAGATCAGTTTCTCTATATTAGAATCATAGATTCATCGAATAACCAGGTTGGAAGAGACCCACTGGATCATAGAGTCCAACCATTCCCATCAAACACTATACCATGTCCCTCAGGACCTTGTCCATCCGTCCCTTAAACCCCTCCAGGGAAGGTGAATCAACCACTTCCCTGACAAGAGGGAATGGCCTCAAGCTCCACCAGGGGAAGTTTAGGCTGAACATTAGGAAAAAATTTTGCACAGAAAGGGTGACTGGGCACTGGCAGAGGCTGCCCAGGGAGGTGGTTGATTCCCCTTCCCTGGAGGTGTTTAAGGCATGGGTGTACAAGGTCCTGAGGTACATGGTTTAGTGTTTGATAGGAATGGTTAGACTCAGTGATCCGGTAGGTCTCTTCCAACCTGGTGATTCTATGATTCTATACTCCTTATTCGTATTTATACAAAGATTTTCTGGATTGTGACTGGGCCTCCAGGCTCCTGTTCGCAGACCTAGTCTGTGAGGATTACTGGACAGTCTCAACAAGTACTGCTGATGAGTCTTCTTTCATGGAATTTAACTTCTGTAGGAGTTGTTGTGAAATCTGCATTACCCAAACATAAGCAGGTTTTGCACATTCTGTGCCCTTAGAATGCCTGCCTAACTTAGCATGACATCCCTAAAACCTAATAGCTTGTCAGGTACTGTTATTCAAATTTCTATTTTCTAATAAATATGGAGATTTTTATCCCTGGATCTCAAATTATTTAAAAAATTAGAAAAGAAAGAGGGAAAACAGGGGGAATTCCCCTTTGAGTATGTGTGAATTTTCAGATAATATCAGAGACTGGGCATTTTTCATACTTAGTGTATCCTGAACAGGCTTTAAAACTTTAAATGGCCTCATGGAGTGCAAAAATTACACCCCAGTCTTTCTCCTGTGTTCCAAATTTCAGTTCAAACCATTTATATGGAGCTCATTCAGCCCTGTCATTAAAGTTGAAATGGCAAACTCTTTATCACAGCCTATTTAAAGAATATTACAATTTAATTTTGATTGATTCAGAACTCCTTCGTAAATTACTGGTTTGGGTTAAAGAACAGGTTTTCTATTAAATCCAGATTTGTGCAAAATCAAGATCAAAAATGATGCAATAAAATGCTTTGAAATTGTATATAATTTAAGAATGTTTTAGTAGAGTCTCAACAGTGACTCCCTATTATTCTGTATTTTAGGCTCAAAGAGCACTTATATTCATTTATTCCCCACTAGAAGAATTATTTATTGTGAATTGTTCATGTTCTCAGTATTATATCTTTGCCCACACTCCTGCTAGTTATTGCAGATTCTTGTTGGTTTCTTTTGCAGGGAATTTTGTTTTAGGTTGTATTTTATTTTTTCATTTCTTTTTCAAAATGAGCTTCCTGAAGAACTCTGTTGTATTACAGTTGATAACTAAAAATTTGGCAAATATACAGTCACTGTTTGTTGGAGAAATTAGTAACAATTGTTGTTGTCTTAAGCAATTGAAAATGTTAGTAAATCATGTACATTTTAGAGGATTAAGCCAGACTGCCAAGAAGTTTACTTTCAGAAGACAGTGGTGTCAGGTAAATAAATAACTTTTATTGGGCTTCTTTCTTGTCATCATTGCCATGGTAAAGGCAACTTGAAGCCAGTAAAGAGAGATCTGAGAGCTGGCAAAACCAGGAAAATCTTCTTTAGGGATTTTTAAGTCAGAAGCTTGAGGATAACCAAAGCTAGACGAAGACTTCATTGGACAAGTTATGATTAGGCTTGCATGAGTGTAAAAAGGGACATATCTGTCTCATCTCATGCCTTCTCCCTGTGACTGTATGAAAGATTGTTTCTGTCCCAGCACCCCTAGAGCAAGAAAGGAAAAGAGTTCTTGGCCATCAATGCTGATTTCTTAACTAGTTGAAGGGTGGGCTACAATTCTATCTTAATTAGGACAAGCTGTCAGATTCAAGCTGTCATACACTCTTATCACTTTGACTTTCCCAGTAAGCCAGAGCATATTTGACATCCACCATTGATAGCCAGACCCTAGAATATAGCAGTCCATGTGTAAAAAGTCCCTATAAAATCCCATATAGTCTTTCACCAGTCACAGTGCCATAGCTTCTGGGACAAGCTTTTAATATAGATTTTTCTTTTAAGATTTATATTAATGCACACTGAACAAGGTCAACAAAAATCGTTGCACTTCTAGAAAGAGCACTGCTCGTTATCACATATCATAAAAATGAATCATCTACAAGCTGCCTGCACTTACAGCTGTCTTGCTTAAGTTATTGTATGGCGCATTGCCTGCTCATGTGATGTTTAGACATAGTATAGGGAATAGGTGTCAGAACACTTGATTTTGCCAGTAAAATTTAAATAAAACAACAACTGTTAGCTTGTTAGTGAAAATTTCACTTTTAGTGACCAAACAAGAAAGCATTATTCCCCCATGAAGCTTTCCAAGCTACTGGCACCTGCGCGCTTCTTCAACATCATGAATTTTAGTCAGTTGGGCTCCTGAACTGCTGTCTCTGAGCTGGAGCCCGTTCTTGCCAGGGATACTAGAACATCAAGGAAATGTTTTCATCTTACTCAAAGTGTAATTCTTGCTTTGATATCAAAGACTAGGAAAGCATAGAAAAGGAAACGTTTCCTAGCCAGTAGGTTCTTTTTTTTTTTTTTAACCTCCTCTGTCTCTTGCTGGAACTAATTCTTCCCTAAGTACTTCATCTTTTCAGCTGGACAAACTGTTCTGAACTTTTCATATTACATCTCTTCAAACTTCTCTAAGAGCCTTCTGGAAGGAAATTTCTGGAAAAAAAATGTTGAGCATACACAATGCCTCTGTTTTTAAGTACTCTGAATTATTATAAGACAATACACTGACTGTCTCATCCCAAAGGGGTCAGATATTTTTCAGGATTTTTAGATGAATTATGCCTCCTTGTCCATTCTCCTATTTTTCCTTCCTTTTCAAATAAGTCAGAACTGTAAACATGAAAATAAACAATCCTTGCTCAGTTTCTCATCATAGTGTAACACAGCTCAAACCACTTCTCAACTCCCACTCAACATTTAGAAAACAGAGCATCTCACATAGAGCACCTGCCATCGTGCAGGATAGTGCCATATGTGATTATCTAGAAGATTTATGTAGAGATATAACAGCAAACTTCAGATAGAGAAGAATGTTTCCTCTTAATAGGGGCTCTGGTTAGTCACCAAATTAAAACTGTGCAGCTATCTCCATGTTCCCTTTCTTGTCTTGCCCATTTTATTAATAATTGAAAAAGGTTAAGTAAATCTATCAGTAAAAGTAAGGCTGCAATAGATACAGAAATACTTTAGCAGGGATATAGAATATCGCAGCTTATTAATGATGCTGTTTGGTTTTGCCTTCAAAATCCATTCATATATCTTAAAATGTAAATTATTTAGGCATTTTAAGCATGTTCTGTTTCAAAATCAAACTGTGGATTCTTGTTCTTTGTATCTCAGAAAACATGTTTAAAATATTTGGACAAATTAGTTTCCATTTTAATTAACTGGTTTGTCCATAAATTACTCAAATATTGATATTTATGATCAAAGCTCATCTAAGAGAATCATGCAAATAATTAAAGATCCAGAAAGAGGGCAGTGTGTATTTGTTTCATAAACTACAGAAGTAAATGTTCAAAACTCTGTATTTTAAGAACTGACTGTGCTTCATGACAGCTCTAGAATTTGTAGAGAGGATCTCTACGAAATACAGCAAAATTCATGACTTTTTGCCTATGAATCATTTGATTCCTTTTCTGTATGCTGGAGGAAAAAAGCCTCTATATTTTCTGAACAGTAGCTGCCACCAAAACTTACTTCTAAGGAAGAATTCATTAAAGTTTTTCCTCATATTTGTTCTAGAGAAAGTTCAGGAAATGAAGCTATACTTAGTGGAGATGATAAGAATTAATAGTACAATTCATAATAATCTTCATATCTGTCATGCAATAGCACGTGGACTATAAATATCTAATATTTTCAGCTGCTTTCTTTATTCTCTGTCTTTGTTTATGTTATATGTCAGTGTTTGCAGGTTTTTACATCTCAGCTGACTATGATGACTAGCTGAATAGTGATATAACTAATCAGAATTATTTTAATAGCTCTGGAAATCTGATATGCCATCTAACTGCCCAGCTGGAGAATTCCTTGGAGTGCGGCTGTGTAACCTGTAGAAGACTAATTAATTCAAATAATTTAAAAATAAAAGATAGGTACAACCCTTGCTGTAGTCCCAAAGCTGTAGTAATTTATGAACTGGAACTAATGTTAACAGGGACTCAAGGTAATTGATTAAAATGAACAAGTCTCAAAACGAGTCTTGACGTTTTAAAATAAGTCTCCAGTGCTATTCATCTTGGTGACAGGGAACTTCCCTGATGAGTCTCTGTGGCTGCTAATAACTACTATTTCATTCAATTAAAGTTATTGTTGGTAGAATGTTCAGTTTCTAAATTCAATCAGCTTAAGATGATGTCCCAAGCCTAAAGGAGAACCTGCTGAAGAAACACATGAGAAATCACAGACAAGCAGCTATGCGGATTCCACAACTCAGGAAGTAGAAAATAGTACAAATGGGTCTTTGAGAAGATGGCAAATTAATGTGGCTTTAAGAATGCAAACAGAACTACGCTTTCAATTTTGATGACGATTTTAATGATATTTGCATTAACACTGTTTTCACCTTGCCTGAAACTTGTCCAGATTCACCTCCCATATGTGGACAAGAGCACAGGGCTTGTAAAACAAGTAGAATTAACAAAATGGAAATCTATAAACTACATCGGCTCCAAATTGCACTGGTAGGTGGCAACATGAATTCAGTCTTGCATATTACAGAGGAGGTGAGAAAGGCAGCGCACTTTCTTCAATCTCATGCTTTCTCTTCCTGCTTGCAGAAAGCTCCCAAGCAGTTTTCTCACAAAAGGACATACAACTCTTTCCAACTGGTTTCTATTTTTTCTAATGAATGAGGCAAGTAGGAGGAAAGAATACATCACTGTCCTGCGTGGACTGCATATTTTTCAGCAAAACTGTTTTCCTCATAAAACGTAGCTTCTTCAAGTGTGAAACAGTTTTTGGAAATACACCAGTTTAGAGTAAGAGGTCATCCAGGATGTGCAGGTTAAAAATTAATTTTCAGAGGAAGTCAGTTTCAGAGGAAGTGAATTGTCATCCCAAGAGACCAGGGGCAAATTCCAAAGGGAAATTCATGTGTTGCACTACTCAGTGCTACAGCAGTTAGTGGCCTGGTGCCATCCTTACGAGGAGAGCAGCATCAGGAGTGACATTTGCTCAGGCATCTATGTATTCCATGTGCTGAACACAGGGAGGTGGGGATGCTGAAGAGGTGGGAGAGTGCATAGCTTAACCCACTAAAGGTGCTAGAAGAGGCATGCTTCTGAATGTATGCAATTCTTCAGGACACAGGTATCTAGCTGAAGTGTCTCACCTTTTTTGCCTCGTGTTAAAGTGTTCAAAATGCTGGTTTTTGCAACCAATTACACCTTCAGAAAAGTGCAAGTACTCACCTTGCTTGTGTTAGACATTATGTAACGCAAACCCGTTCCAAATGGATGACTAGGCAGATATACAGCAATACTAAACCACATCTATGTGTTGGACTGACCTTGACTGGCCATCAGGCATACATCAAGGTACTCTATCCCCCTCTTTCCTCGACAGGACAGGTGGAGAATATATGACAAAAGACTCATGGTTTGAACCATGTGAGGCATGTAAACCAAATACAATCTGCCATGCCAAAACTAAGAGAGTGAAGAGAGGGATGGGGGGTGGGGGAAGGAAGAAAAAATAAGAAATAACCTCAGGAGATGAATTAAATCAACTCTGAGGATGGCAAGGACCTTTCATTCAACTGTCTGCTTTAGTTAGTGAAAGGCTGAGGGCCTAGAGACTATGAACAACGTAAATCCCTGTGCACTGAGGTGAGTTCTCATGTATTGCTCTAATCCACTTCACTAGACTGCTATATTCCCCTCTGCTGGCATGACTGAGGCATGGAAGATTGCAAGTGAGTCACTGATCATGTGCCTAGAAAGGGTGTAGTGAAAAGTGGCTATGTTGCAGAGTAAACTTCTTAGTGCTCCCCACAGACCTGTGCCCCAGCTGTCCACCACATTCTAGCTCACCTCCTCATGTCCACACTCACCCAGGCTTCCTTCCTTAGACAACTAGAGGAATGGCCTGTATCTCATTTTGGTTTGGAGTCAGGTGAAGACTGAACAGGATAGTACTACACAGATCTTCTCAGAACCATAGTATCATAGAATCACCAGGTTGGAAGAGACCCATCGGATCATTGAGTCCAACCATTCCTATCAAACACTAAACCATGTCCCTCAGCACCTCATCCACCTGTGCCTTAAACACCTCCAGGGAAGGTGACTCAACCACCTCCCTGGGCAGCCTATTCCAATGCCCAATGACCCTCTGTGTGAAAAACTTCCTCCTAATCTCTAACGTAAAACTCCCGTGGCAGAGCTTGAGGCCATTCTCCCTTGTCCTGTCCCCTGTCACTTGGGAGAAGAGGCCAGTTCCCTCCTCTCTACAACCTCCTTTCAGGTACTTGTAGAGAGCAATGAGGTCTCCTCTCAACCTCCTCTTCTCCAGGCTAAACAACTCCAGCTCTCTCAGCTGTTCCTCATAAGGCCTGTTCTCCAGCCCCTTCACCAGCTTTGTCGCTCGACAAAGTTCTTCTGACAGAGAAGACAGAACCACCTTTGATGTCTGCCCAGACAGGCATTTCTCACTCTGAAGATGGCTGTATGAACCAGACCCTGTGTTCTAAAAGTGAGAGGAGAAGTGAATGTGTCAGGAATTTTAGGAATTTATGGTCACCTCTGTCTGCGGTTTCTACATCAGTAACTTGGCATTAAAAATCCAGTGGCTTAATTGGTGAATAGCCTGCCAGTCACATTTACAAAACACCCAGGAGGTACTTTTAAATTCCTGTATTCTTGAAACACTTGTGATCCTTTTCATGTATCTCTTAGCCCATCTTTCTCCTCTTACTTGAATAAAAGAAGTGGGAGGATGAAAAAGAGAACAGCAAGGGCTGGAGAATCTCATTATAAATATACAGAGAATCATCTGTAGGTGGTGATATAAAAATTACAAGAAATGTTCCTCTGTGTTACTTAATATAGATATGCCTGATTGGTCAAAGTCTACCACTACAAACAGCAGGAATATAATCACATTGCTGAACGTCATTATCCTGCTTGCTCCAATAATCACATTAGTAACTCTTCCTTTTAATTCCTCAGTCCTTCTGAGTATTTCTGGCTGTCTCAAGAATTAATCTATCAATTTGTGGTATTTGCAATCACTTGCTCATTCCAGCCAAAATTGCTTTAGAAGGTTGTTGTCTGAGTTAGTTTATCTGTATTTCAACTCTTCTGTCCAAATTTCAGTTGTGTGTCAGTATGAATTGTGAGCCATTTTTTGTTTCAAATGCAGCCACCTGGATAGTTTTGGTGTCATGTCTTCTCCCTGGCTTTCCAGACATTTCTGTGAAATTTCCATACCTGTTTTCTAATTTGGGGAAATTATTGTCCTGCTTCTTGTCTTTTGCCTCACTGGCTTGGAGAATCTTCAATGACATTCCATTTTTCAGAAACAGGTTAGTCAGATATAAAGATTCAGCTCTCCAAACAGCATTTAACTTGTACCTCGGGTAAGTATCAGAACAACTCTGTAAAAGCATGATAAGAATGCTGAAATAGTTATCTCTCCATTCAAATACAAGAAACTCTTAACCTTTTAGTATCACTTTAAGAATATTGAGGAGAATATAGAACTGCCTGGAAAGTCATTTTTGCAATGAGGTATTGATTTTGAGGAAGTATTTGCAATAGGAAGGTTTATGAGATCCAGGGTGCTCTGGTCACTTCTGGTGGTGTATAGGAATATTAAAACCTGGTGTTATTGATCTTAAAAAATGGTTTTGATAACATGCCATTTTTGAAACCAAAAAGGTACAGGTGTTGATCCAACAGGAAATAGAAACCAATTTCAAAACCTTAACAGCTCATAAAATTGCCAGATTGTCTCTTGCTAATGAGTAACATGTCAAGAGGGACTCATGCGGTTACAAAGATTAGACTGTTTTTCTGTCATTTTTCATAACAGAATGAGCTCTCTGAAGAGGGGAATCCCTGAATAGCAAGAAACAGTGGTGTCATCTTTGTTACAGTGTTTACAGAAAGGAGCTAGTGATGCATCATCCTTCACTGCAATGACACCCTGAAGGCAGTGGAGGATTACTCCGTCTACTAAAAGCAAGTTAAGGCTGACTCTGAGCCTGGACAAAACACACTGCTTCCCACTACAGGCTGTTTGGTAAGGGGTGAAGCAGAAGACTGCTCCCTGCTTCTCCCATTTCTGAATCCTGGAAAGCCAGGCTGGCTGCTGCCCCTGCAAAGGCATGGGGAAGAGGGTGTGCAAAATAGATTATTAGAAAAGGAAGATGGCGACAAGAGTGAGAGTACACCCTTCCAGCAGCAGCAGCAACTGCTGAGCCTACCTCCCTGCAGGTGTCTGGAAAGAACAGGAGCAGCAAATAAGATTTCTCAGGCCTCTCCTGCTCTGTCTGGCTCCCCCAGGAGCAGGACCAGTACAGCTCTTTGTTTTAGGGCAATCAAATTCAACCTTCTGTGCTGTCCTAAGAAGCCACAAGCAGCTCTGATAAAGTCCTAACATCCTCACAGGCCTTATGAGGAATGCCTGAGAGAACTGGGATTATTTAGCTTGGAGAAGAGGAGGTTGAGAGGAGACCTCATTGCTCTCTAGAGCTACCTGAAAGGAGGTTGTAGAGAGGAGGGAGCTGGCCTCTTCTCCCAAGTGGCAGGGGACAGGACGAGAGGGAATGGCCTCAAGCTCCACCAGGGGAGGTTCAGGCTGGACATTAGGAAAAAATTTTGCACAGAAAGGGTCACTGGCAGAGGCTGCCCAGGGAGGTGGTTGATTCACCTTTGCTGGAGGTGTTTAAGGCAGGGGTGGACAAGGTGCTGAGGGGCATGGTTTAGTGTTTGATGGGAATGGTTGGACTCGATGATCCAACCTGGTGATTCTATGATTCTGTGATTCATTAATAAGACAAAAAGAGTGGGGTGTGTTGACCCTAGCTGGCAGTTAAATCTCCACCCATTTGCTTACTCACTCCTCTACAGCTGGATGAGGCAGAGAATCACAAGGCCAAAGTGAGAAAAAACTCATGGATTGTGAAAAAAAAAAAAATTGATAAGTGAAGGGGAAAAAAAGAAACAAAACCAACCAAAACAAAAAACCAAGAAAGTGAAAACAATCACTCACTAGCAAACCAATGCCCAGCCAGTTTAGGAGCAGTAAATCCTTCCCTGGTCTGTATTGCTGAGCACCATGCTACATGGGATGGAACATCTCTTTGCTCACTTTGGGTCAGCTGTCTTGGTTGTGTCTCCTACCAGACACTTGTGCACCCCTAGCATACAATAGCTAAAACATTCGTAGAATCATGGAATCACCAGGTTGGAAGAGACCCATCAGATCATTGAGTCCAACCATTCCATTGATCTGTTACCAGCACTCTGGTCACAAATATAGAACACAGCACTGTATGGGCTGCTATGAAGAAAATTACCTGTATGCCAGCCAGACTCAGCACACATAACAACAGCACTAGGAATTTTAGGGAGATATTTTTCAAGGATAATAAGTAGAAAAACAATTGTTTAGGGAAAAATGTTTAAGAGGTTAAAATAAAGTTGAAACATATTTTCACATATGGTTTTGGATTCATGTTTCAGTGTGTTTTTTTGCTGCATATTGCAATGCTGAATGCTCGGTTTGCTTCAGAATATCACAAAGCATCTTCTTAAAGTTTTACCTTTATAAAATTTGAATTAACTGAAATATACTCTTGTTTATAGTAGGGAACTGAACTGGCATAGACTAAATTTTATGAGTATATTTTTGTATTCTAAACATTTATGGTTTTGTGATATTCATTTTGTTTCCCATAGTGACATGGCTAATTTTATAACATTTTATCCTGTTTATTTTAAAAATGAAAATATCCTAACTAAAAAAGACCCATTTGCTTTATTTTTGCACATAGTTTTTCTAATTTTTCTTTAGATATTTGAGATTAATATGATAAAATGTTTGAAGAACTTCTTTGTTTCACTTCTGGGACATTTTATTCTGTTTTTCTTGGGGTTTGCTTTTCTCCAAAACACTGTAAGATGTAGTCTGAACATGCATCAAACTAAATAAATGAAGACACTCTGTACATCAGACATTTAACATCAGAACAATCTTCTCACTTGCCTCTTGAAATTCACCAATAGCATCACTGACATTTTTATTTAATGTTTCCCTTCCCCAGTAAATGTCTAAGAAGGGTGCTGAAAAATATTGTGACTTCTCCTATATGAAGGAAAGTTGACAGTAAAATTCTTAAGCCCTGAAGAGCCATTAGGCTCCTTTATTTCAAGACTGTAGAGGTGGCACTGCTCTCAAAGTAAGGCTTTCCTTCTTCAAAAAGTGTTTTAACAGAAGCTGTCCTTGGGGAACATTTTAAGGCAATGAAACCAAGTTAAGACTTGATAGCACCTTTGCCAAATATTGATGGGCACATCCCAGCAACGAAGGCAATTCTTTCCAACAGAAAGGTTGTTCAGCCTATCTTTTGAGGCTTTCTCTTCTTCTAATCTTCTGGCAATACTCTAACTGTCTCCTTTGAGTAAATGTTGCAAAGATTTTTTTTCCCATAACAGAAATAAAACCTTGTGTTCCTTAGGAGCAGAGAAATGGTATTCAGGTGAGCAGCTAGCAGAAGCTGGCATTTTCCCTGACTGTGCTGTATCTCAATTGAAGGATTCTGCATGCTCAGGCACTGTCGGTACAACTTCTCCTAGGAGCTTTAAATTGCTTAAGATCTCTTAAAATGCAGTTGCAGAGGCTATTTGTCTTCTGTTTGTGTGTACAAGCTGAAACAAAAAGCATAGCTTCTTCTGAAAACAGAGTTAAGCTCACTTGTAGCTTCAAATCCTAACAATTCTGCGTGGTAGATTCAGTTAAACTGCAATACAATGCCACTCAAGAATTTCTAGAAATTAAATTATACCTGTTTGAAAAATTTTGATCTCTCCAAAGACTTAGATGTACTATAAAACTTTGCTTGAGTAACTCTGCTTTTCCCGGCCCTGGAAGTTCATTCCATGTAGTTTCATGTCTTACCAGGACATAGCTTTGTATAACAGAAATCACTTGGGAAAAACACAGTTTCTTATCAAGTCTTTAGGGTCCACAGAAAAATTTCCTATTAATTCAGCAGAGAAGTTCTGCCTCTCTTCTCATATGCACTAAATACCTATTCTGAGGAGGATAGACACACTTTGCAAATGTGGCTTCAAGTGTCTGTCTTTGAACAAGATTTAATAACATGCATTTGTGTTGTCACCTTAGATTTAAAAAACCTTTTAGCATTTGCCAGAGTCCAATGGAGTTACTTTTAGTCATCAGAAGCAACAGACGTAGCTGAGAAAAGAATATATGCTTTTAAAAATCTGATGGTATGTTAGCATAGAAACAGACAATAACATTTTGAAGCACCCTGAGGACGTTGTATTGAGAGATAACTTTTTCATGCATTGAAGCAAAGCCAAGATACTATTCATAGCGTCTATATTATGGAACAGAGCATGTTTATCTGTTATGTAAATTCTTCAAATGTAACGTACTTCTTTAAAATGGCTCTTACAGACAACATGCTAGAGGAAGAAGAGAAGGAAATAAAGGATCCCATTTTTTGTTGTAGCCCTGGGAGAAGACATGGAAAGTTGAAAGGCTGATGTTTCATTTCGGAGATGACCTTGAGAAGTAGGAGTAGTGAAGGAAATCATGAACAAACTTGCACACACAGCTATGTCTCCTTTGTTGTAATTATGACTATCAACATTGGAATAACTAAAGGTGGCCAGTCTGGGAGCCAATGCTTCAACAATCTCAGTGTGCAGTCACTAAGGGGAGTTTAACAAAGGGCATAGGAGCAAATCTGTGTGAACCATCCCTTTCCCATTTCTGGTCATCACTGGTTTAATACACAGTTATGACACCTAAAATAGTTCCACCTCTTTATATGTGATGTAAAAGGCTTAAAAATTGCTAGATTCTGTGCAAGGGTTTCTTTTCATGTGAAGGCACGTAGTTCATTGGACTTGCAAATGCGATGCTGGTGAATTTGCTAAATTAGTTAAAAACACCACCACTACCATCCTCCCCCCAACCCCCTCCTACAGAAAAAAACCTACAGCCAACACTTTTTCTTTTCTGTGAATGAACTATAACAGTAAAATAGACTCATAGACTCATAGAATCACAGAATCATAGAATCATAGAACCATAGAATGGTTTGGGTTGGAACAGACCTTGATGATTATCCAGTTCCAACCCCTTGCCATAGGCAGGGACACCTTCCACTATATCAGGTTACTGAAATACTAATAATTTTTGTTATCTTGATCGTTATAGAATGAATTTCTGAAAAATCATTTTTTATCTTGATTTTTCTATTTCTAATTTTCCTTTTATTCCCCACCCACTATCCCCCAACCCTGCCCTGTAAATGCCTTCCAGGACTTTCCTAGTCAGAAAAGCTGATAATTTCAAACATCTCCATGAGCACAGATCTTTCTATATGCTCACTAACACAGATGTATTTTCTTTTCATTTATATTCTGACACTTGTGTAACCACTCTGTTCTGGTATTGTGATTTTACTGAGTTGCCAGTGAGACCTGTAACACCAATTAAATGGGGTAAACCAAATAATAGTTCTGTTACTATCAAGAAAAAATTTTAGTCTGCAAACTCTCAGATTCCTGAAGACCATGTGAATGTAAACTAGTAAACTAGTCTGGAATGGTGGTTTTGCTTATACAATACAACTACTACACCAGTTTGTCACACTTCTACTATTCCTAGGATTCCCTGTATAGATTGTTGCAGCCCTTAGTCTGCAGAGAAATTCTGAAAACATAGGACAGAGTAAAACTGTGGAAGTCTTAAATCAAAATGAAGGAAAAATAAGCAGTTGTTTTATAAATGCAGATGACACATAGCAATTAAGTCTGAAGTAATACTAATTTAGTTAGGAAATAAACACTCCACTTCAGAAATGTGACATTTACTCCAATGATTTCAGTTTCCAAAATGATTTGGTATGACCTGAGAGCAACTTGTCCAAATGGATGCTTTATCATATTCTTTTCTGTATAGCTGTAAGACTTGCTTAGCACATCTCATTTAAAATGTGGCTTACATTTTCTTTTTTTATAAGTCTCTGCTCAGGTTTGCCATCTTACTTGACCATTAGTACTCTCAGTGCTGTAAGAATAGCTTTAACTCCCACAGCTTCTGCAAAGTGGACTTGTGGTTTGGGAAAACCACAGGCTTTTAGGCACATGTAGCCAGCAGCCTTACCAACCTCCAGTCTTCAGCAACATGGGTGCTGTGTTGTTGCTGCTGCTTTTTAAAGTAAAAAAATTTCCTTAACTTATTCAAGTTAGCAAAATGAACTGTACACTGATTTAACTTTAATTTTATTTTTTATATACAGACAAGGACCTACATATTTCAAGCAACACTGTACTGTCCCTTAGGATGATTTTTTTTCCATAGCAACTAGATCTATTTCCTTAAATATTCTTCTCTAAGTATTTGTATTATAATCTATATTCATAACCTATAATCTAAGTCCTCTAACTACAGCACCACCACCAGACACTTTGCATTAGATATTGAGTTACACAAGGCTCACAATGTGACTTTCCTGGAGCCTTTGCAACGCATCAAAGAACTATCAGATCAGGAACTTTGTTTATTTTTATTGCAGTCACCAAAAAATAAAAAAAAAATAAAGCTTCTCATCGATGTGTAGAAAATTCAGTATTGGAGGAGGATGTTCATTATTTTTATTATGAAACAGAAGAACATGTTTTAGATCTTCATATTTACCTGGAGAATTATGTAAATTTAATGTCTCAGAAACAGAAGAAAATGTGATTTCTTTTAAGACACACAGAGATGTTTTTTGTCTGATTTATAGTTTTTTCTACCCATTATCATTAGTGTTCTTAATGGAACAAGATCACAATTCATGGAGTAATAGTTTTGGAAATATTATTCATGAAATAGCAAAAACTGGCGTGTAAGGGAATTTGCTCATTCAAGGAAAATTGCCTTTCCAATTAGGCCCCAAACAGTGTCGTGTTGTTGCACAATGGTGCATTGCATGGTCATTTAAAGTAGCCAAGAAGACAGTGTCTTATTCACTCTAAAATTTAGTTCAGTTGCGGATTCATCATTTTAAAGCTAAACCAGAGAGATATATGTGATTCTTAATTTGCTTCCCAAACTACCCTTTTCTCATCTTGCTCTAAGTCTGCTAAAGTTGTGCAGAAGAAAACTAGGGTACCTTCTTGGTAACAAGCTGAGTTAACATTGTGTCCTTGCAACAAAGAAGGGCAACAAGAAGGGGTAAGTATTGCCAGCGGGATGAAGGAAGTGATCCTTCCCCTCTACTCAACACTGGGGAAATACACGTGGGTCTTCCTCCAGCATGAAAATGCTTCTTTACATTTAATATCATCTTCATTTTGTCCATACCCTCATAAATTCCCTGACATTCTTCCCATCTTTCAGACATTTATTTATATACCTTATCACATGGAACTAATTTGACTTCTGCTTTATGGATGTCTCCAAGCCTCTTTCTGGGGCTCTTCCAGACCTAAGATCTGACTTACTCAGATGAGAAGGGAAGTCTTTTGTTATACTTTGTTTTAACATCACAGTCAGTGAAATCATGTTAGGATTTTGTTGCAACCCTTTGGAGTAAAGTTGAGTATTGTATTACCCCGAGCCATAGTTGAAGAGAGCATGATGTTTGGTGGAGGTAAGCCTCCTAGGGTAGTGCTGGAAGACCATGTAGGGTGTCCAAAGCCAAATCCAGTGCAGTTTCTGGTGCCTATTGGAAATAGTCCCTGATCCTTTGTGTCCCCAAACTATGCTTACAAGTCAGCCTGGGCCAAAACTGCCATGATGCAGGAGAACAAGTCTCTGGACAATTAATAATCTGGTGTTTAAACTAACTCCCTGACCTTGTTTTTATTGGCAGCATAGAAGTGATCTTAACAAATGGAGCTTACATTGAGGTATCAGGAAAGGGAATTTTTTTAAGTCATTCCTTCAATGATCTTCTACAAGAAAAAGATTTACAGGTTTTTCCTGATGCTTCTTAAACTCCATGCAGGGATGGGAATGGCATGTGACATTTATGAGCTTCAGATGAATTCCCTTTTCAAGAGGGAAATTGAAACAGTCTTGGGTTACCTTTTAACTGCAGTCCAGTAGCCCAGGTAGAACACAGATGTCAACTTCTGTTGGAATTAAAATGGTTTCTTTAATCCATTATTTTCCATGGGTTTTATAATGGAGTATACATAGGAATGCAGAGAAATAATTAATGGAAAAACAGTTTCATATGAATCAAAGTATCAAAAAAGAAAAAGTAAAACATAGATCTAAGCCAAAAATTAGAGACTCAAACTGTTTCTAATTTAAAGGGTACAGACAATACTTGAAATTTATTTCCATTTAATTTGATTTTCCTCTTTAAATTGCTCCACTGAGTTCATAGATTTACTTTCGACCAAAACCAGAAGCCATGTCCACACATTTTATTTTATAGATTTTTCTTTCAAATTGTTGTCTCTGGGCAGATTTAGTTGTTGATTGTTTGATTGACAGGCTTTCCTTCTGATTTTTTAAAATAATTTTCATTTCCTTTCTAACATTTTGAAATGTCATCTGATGTATTTACTTCAATAAAAAAGAAGAAATCAGTTGTCAACTAAGATCGATTTAAATAAAAAGAGAAAGGAAAATAAGCATTTAGCTAGTACACCTAGCTAAACTAAATTGCTGTATCGTGTTGATTAGCTTCTTTAGAATTCACAGAGCAAAGAAATTAAGAAATTTCATGGTTTATATGTGCAATAACAGCTTCGTTTTTAAACATAAAGGACAAAATTTACATGTTAGTCATGCCTTCAGAATGAGTGGACCACTTTGTTTAGTAAAGTAGTTGTGGTTATACCCTGATACTCCTGGACATAAAACTCTGATCATGAAATGCAATACCAGAATGACCTTCTTAACAATAAATTGATCCTTGTAATTTAAATTCGGCAGTTATAACTGTCATGATCTCATTGCTGTATGGGAATGTTAGCCCTTTTTCTTGCAAAGAGATATATCCACTCGTTCTGCAGTTTCAGTAAGGCTTGAGTGGAAAGCTCAGGCTGCGGAGACCTGTGAAGAGTGCCCAAATACTGAACTTGGAAGATGATCCTCTTCCACTTATAGCTGTGGCAAGCACCTTCAGTAGAATCACATCCCAGACTTCTGTTGTTGCATAAAGGAGGTGAGTTCAGATAAGAATAAGGGAGTTACAGATAAGGATGAGAATCCTACAGGTTTTAATTTCCTTTCAACATTTTTTTTCTTTCCCAAACTCTTTCTAAATTTAATATTCATTAAAACCCAACCTAGAGCAAGAGACTGGCAGATTTTCCTACATGGCATTGCCGGAGTCTTCAAAAACTCTTCTGGAAGAAGTGCACTGGTAAAGAGCTATAATTTTTATTGTTGGGGCGAGGATCAAAAATACTTATACTGAAGAGAGTTCAAATTCTTATAAGCTCTTGTGGAAAAAGAAAAAAAAAAAAAAAAAAAAGATGGCCACTGTACTCCTAGGATGCTTTGAAAAACTACAGAGAGGTGATATTTGCTTTAGAAACAGGTGATGGGAAGTAGGGGAGAGATTTCAAGCTCTGCTCTGTTCACTGCTCTCCTACAGAGACTGTCTCTGTGACTGTGTTTAAGTTGCTGAGTTATAGCCAGGCTAGCAGATAATGCCTAACTCATCAAAATCCTGACTGTGTCTGCCTCTTCAAGATCTGTACACCTTTAGTTGCCAGCATTCAGGAAATGTGAATTCAGATAAAGACAGGTATAGAGACAGGTTATTATGATGTTTAGGTAAATGAGGAGGCTAAAGGACAGGAGTAGAAGAATTTATATTATTCAACCAAAGAAAAGAAAGGCTGAAGGGATATGCTTTCTATCCCTAAACACACTGAGGAGGACAGGTAGACACCAGGGAAGGGAAAGAGCAACTTAACATGAAGGTAGGTGTGAACGTCAATTGACATTCCTATTGTCAGAGTACTGCAATGTATGAACAACCTTTCACTTGGAGAAGCTGTGTAAAAAGCCTGACTGGTATTAGAGTGGACTTTGATCAGTTTATGAAAGGGATTATGCAACACAGTTGCCTGCACAGCTGGCTTCAGGAACTGGCAACAATGGACAGCTGATCACAATTATTCATGGGAGGATAACAAGAGGAAAATTTTACTCCAGACCTTATAGGGTACTAGAGTCCTAACATGTCCTGTTTTCTCATTTGGCTTTTCATGACCTTAAATACTAAAATTTTCCTAACAGGCAGAAGCATGAACTTTAATTCCTGTCATCAGTTTTGCTTTCAGTGGTCTCTTACAAGGCCTGCAGAGTGGCGAGGTGTCAAGTCACAGCATCCCCGACATATACTCCAGACCCATCTTCTCTCACTGCCATGATTTCAGCACAGTCTTGTCTCCGCAGACCTCAGAGTGACTGTTGAGGTGAATGACTATTTGAGTCTGCCTGAGACAACAAGCTCTGTGCATATGTGTGTGTATCTTTCCTTTCTTTGTGTTGTCTCAAGTTTAAGAGTACTCTACCTGAGGATTGACAACTGTTTGCTTTTCCAAGAAAAGAAGGCATTAAACTTGGGCAACACAATCACAGGATCCAGTGAGAATCAAAATGAGCTATAGCTGTCAGTGTGAATTCCTATGCAGGGATAGGTTCATTATGGAATAAAATCAGATTAATCTGGCAAATAACAAAACAGCCGACAAAGATTGAAGATATTCCTGTCCTCATCTAAGATCATACGTATCTTTCATTACTCCAATGCAGTGTCTCGTGCTGGGTAGCAACTCAGACATCACCACAAGGAGTTTGCCACCGTCATATCATGATAACAGAAGACATCTTTCTGGTCCTTGATTTCTAAACATGTAGGAAAAAATATTTATTTCCTGTGAATTTCTTGTCTATACAATACAGATCATGAATTGGAGATCAAACTCAGAAGATTTTATTTGAGGGGGAAATGCCCTAATAATAATAAACTATTCCAATATAGTAGTGTTTGAAATGTGAATAAAGTATAAATAGTGAAGGGTGCATTTTGACAGGCATTTCTTTTGATAGGAGAGCCAACTTTCATGGAACATTGGACCTTGGTTATTAGGTCTTCTTCACATATCACTTGGTTTATACTGGTCTAGCTGCTGGGAGGCTGCATAATTAGTCAAGCTGAGGGCCGAGCAGGGTTAGAATTAACAGGGAAAAATGTGAATACATTTGCTGAACTGTTTCACTGCAGTTGCACAAAAAGGTGGAGAGGAATAAGTGAAGGAAAGGAATGGGATAAGAGTTTCCTAACTGAGACTGATACTTGAAGAAATATTTGTTAAGCTACAGTTTAAGGTGTAATTGAACTGTTCGGAAGGATGATTTTCTGGGGTCTGAGGGAGCAGTAGAGCAGGACAGTTTGCAAAAAGGTCCTTATTTATGGGGAAAAGTGTGTGATAGAGGTTAGTTAAGACCTACATTGGCAGCGAATGAAGGAAAATGGTGCCCTAAAAAGTGAGCAAAGGAGATGTTAATGAAATATTAAATCACTGCCAGAAAACAGTTCACACAATATTTATGGTACAGAAAATTATATGTTCTTCTAGAAAACAGAATGAAAAAATAGCAATTGGAAGAGATGCCTCAAGGATTTCAGGTACAGATAGTGTCAGCAGAAATTGGATAGTATCTTGTGTAGATAATTAGCATCAGTGCATTTCACAGAGAAGTACATTTACTCTTAACTGAAATTTCATGCAGACACTGGAGATTGCAGGAATTTCAGTACTGGGCTTGTTATGAGCAAGACACAAGTTCTCTTTAAAACACTTATTCAAGAAGCCAGGGAACAGTTGTCAGATTCACTGTCCTTTAAAAAGAACCATTCTGTGAAAAATATTTAAAATCACCCTTTATGAAGCAGTCACTTTTTTGGGGTAAACAGCTCTGTGAGTCAAACTGCATGTAATTCACTGGTAGATACATAATTATATCTATACATCCCACAATGATTTGTGTGTGGTATATGTCATGCAGGAAATGAACAAAGAACTGGAATTATATTACAAATGAGGTGTAACTATAGCATCTTAAAATCACTTTCTGAAATTGTGACTCCTCGATCTGTATATTATAGAAGTTTGACTCCAGATAATGACTTCTTGAAAAATTAATTTTAAGTCTCTGTTTTATGTAATTTACATTCATTCCTGAGCTCAGGGGCTTTGACATATTTTATCACCCTAAGATGGAGTTTGTTTTCTTTGTTTAAAAAAGAGGCTGTAGGTTTTGGTGAGTACTACAGTAGCATGTTATGATTTTTATTCTCATTTTAAAATAAATTTTTACAATGAACACAGAAGTGAGGTAGGTGTCTTGTAACTATTCACTCCTCAGGGCTATTAAATCTTACCAGACAGCTTCCTACAACATTGCACCTTCTCAATAAAGAAGAAGCAGACAGCAGCACCCTATCTATGGGCTTTACAGTTTAGAGTATCTAGAGTCATTAACTGGTTTGGTACACCAGCCTTCCCAAAGAGAGGTTGATTTGAGCTCTATAGTAGCAGACATGGCAGAGCTAAAGCCTCTTAGTAACACTGTAATAGAGTGAGGGATGTGCCCTACCAAGATGGTTTACATACCCGTCTACTAGTTCCTGCAAAGGATGAACTTTGGTAGCTTTGTGGAAGGGTAAGAACTGTCTGAAAAGGTGGCAGCATCTCCAGTAGTAAACTGAACAGGCCAAGGTCAGCTATCTGTCCTTGAGATCACCTGGCACAGCACATCCACTGGTCTGAATTATCTTACATCCAAACAAAGAGGCAGCATATACTGCCTACAGGACATAGAAAGTGGCTCAACCATGGAGCATGCTAACAAATTCACAGAATTGCAGAACGTTAGAGTTTGGAAGAGACCTCTGGAGATTATCATGTCCAACCCCCCTTCTAAAGTAGGTTTGCCTAGACCAGGTGAACACAGGAGTGTGTCCAGGCAGGTTTTAAATATCTCCAGATAAGGAAACTCCACAGCCTCCATGGGCAGCCTGTTCCAGTGCTCTGTTACAATAAAGAACACTTTCCACGTATTCAGGTAGAATTTCCTGTGTTTCAGTTTGGACCCATAGCCCCTTGCCTGTCACTGGGCACTACTGAAATGAGTCTGGCCCCATCCTCTTGACACCTGCGCTTTATGTATTTAAAAGCATTGATAAGGTCCCCTCTCAGTCTTCTCTTCTCCAGGCTAAAGAGACACAGGTGTTTCTGCTTTTTTCCATATAAGAGATGCTCCTGTCTCCTGATCATCTACATGGCTCTCACTGGGCTCTCTTCAGTAGCTCCTTGCCTTTCTTGAACTGGTGAGCTCAGAACTGGACACAGTACTCTAGATGAGACCTCAATAGAGCAGAGTAGGGGGGCAGGATGATCTCCTTCAATCTTCTGGCCACATTCTTCTTAATTCACCCCAAGATACAATTATCTTTCTTGGCCACAAGGGCATATTAAAGGGTCATGATTAGCTTATTGTCCATCAAGACTGCCAGGTCCTTCTTCACAGAGCTTCTTTCCAGCAGGTCAACCCCTAACCTGTATGGGTACAAGGAGTTATTTGTCCCCAAGTGCAGAACCTGCCTTTTTGAACTTCCTTAGATTCCTCTCTGCCCAACTCTCCAGCCTGTCCAAGTCTCACTGAATGGCAGCACAGCCTTCTGGTGTGTCACCTGCTTCTCCCTGTTTTGTACCATTAGCAATCTGTTCACAGTGCAAACAATTACATGCCAGTGCTCAGAAAGATCTCCTAGCCCTGTTCATTTATTGGTACAGACTTAACCAAAGGCTACAGTGGAACAGATGCCTAAAACCAGACAGCAAAGAGGGCAGCTAAGGCTGTGGGCTCGTTTAGGTTTGGGCTTGGTAAATCACTTCTACATCTCGGTTCGGTGATTTAACATTTGAAGCATAGGGTTCCAACCTTAGATGGCTGTTCAAGGAATCTGGAAAAGCAGGTAGACTCCAAATGTTCGATCGTATTCTCCTTTTGAGGGAATAATAGATTTTGTGAAGGGTTAATAACATTTAAATTCTTAGATGACTGCTGCAAGTTCTTTCACAGCTCCTGCTGTATATCTACTCAGATATATGTTGTTAATTGTCAAATAACTTCTAAAGGCAAGATGGTATACAAACATATGTGAACCACCAACCCAAGTACAATCTATCAACAGGATGGTGCTGTATTGAACTATTTTCTAAAACCTGCTATACTTCACAGGTGTCTAGTGATCATGACAGTTAAAGCATAAAAAAAAGGTTTGATCAAGGTTGTGGCCAGTTTCAAATATGTCTTTTGATCTGAGGGTTGTCTTTTAATGTTTGATTTTATGTTGTTAGTGTAATATTATTATATATTACTACAAATGACTATGAAGTCTGCAGAAAGACTAGCCTATAAATGGTATCACAAAATCTTTGCTCCAAGAAACACTTAAGGGGTTTAGTGGTTGTGAATCAAAGGAGATGTTACATTAAAATGACCAGCTTATATGATTTTACTCAAGAATTTGAACAGTTTTGTAATAAATAATGGATATTCATCAAAGAATACTTGAGAGAAAATATAAGAAATGTTGTACAATTTATTTTTACAGTAGTCAATGCTAAGTTATATTTACAGTCTTACAGATACTTCTACTGAACTTTGTTAGAACATTGTTACAAGGGTAGAGTTCAAAAGCAGATATTTTGTGAAAACCAAAAGTCCTCTGTTGTCATAGTATAAGAAATTAATGTATTGTGCTGAAGCAGTTTCTTTTATTAAAAAAATAGTATCACTTCAAGTGTTTATATGTTCATCTAAGACTTTACTTCTTTTAAAAGTTTGCTGTTGACCAAAATTGAACCCCAGAGCAGAATGAACTTCTGCAACAGACTAAATCTTGACCTCTTTGTGACAGTGAAGCTGTTGTGCCTTTTGTCAGAATTAAATCCACACAGACACGTTTCACTACACAAAGAAAAGTTGCATCCAGAATGTGGTCATTTGGACTTCTTTGCAGTGCCACAAAGATAGATTCCTTTTCTACTGCTTTCATTGAATTACTGCTATTAGACAAGTTCAGATGTTGAGCATCTTAAGGACTTAAATTTATATCTACTAAGAATGGAGGTCATCAATGAGTTTCATAGAGTTTTCAAAAAGAACCTGTTCTGTTACTTACATCAATTACAAATGTGACTGATGGATAGAGGTAAATCTTCCAGTATATTCACCTACCCATGAGCGTGTGTTACAAGTTGTTTATTGAACAAAGTTCTTCGTATTCCTGCACTTAAGCTGTTGAGAAGGACAAACTACTCAAATTGGCATAGCATCTGCTGGGTTGTGCAAAACCCTACATCCTTTTATTTTTGTCATAGAGCTGCCTGCAAAATACTGATTTTATTTGCATATAAAACATGACAAGGATTGTTTCATGAAGTAGTGATGTTTTTAATTTCTATTTGTATCCTGCCTGTGTGAATTCTGTGTGTGCAAATGAGTTAGTGAAGACATGCCAAATTAAGAAATAGATATGCTAATTATAAATATACAGAAATCACAAAAATGCAATGGTTGTACCCAGGTCTGATAGGACTAATCACTATTTTCTGGTGTGCCTATGAAGAAAACTGGCACAGTTTTGGTACTTTTGCTACAGAAGCATCTAGCAATACTGCATTCAGAGCCATCCAAAAAGTGAGGCCACCTCCACAAGCTGGGAGCAAATTCCTGAGAGACACTGTCAGCAGCACATACCCATTTGGTATATTTGCTTTGCTCCTAGCTTTCCAACACAAGTAAGAGAGTGCAAGGAAGGTCAGGTATTGTAAGGTGATGCATCGTAACTCATGAATAGCAGCGGGCAGCCACAGCACACAGTGAAACTTGCCTTATAGGAAGCTTTTTATAACTAGTCAGATACTTCAAATGTTTTGAGTGTGGAAAGATGCACTTTGCTTTCAAGACATTTGATATCTTTCTGCTTACTGTATTTTTTATGTAATAGATGACATCCACTGAATAAAAGGGGAACTGAATCTTCTGAGGCTATTTTAGCAATATTTATGTCTCAGTTTTATCTGTAAAATAAATAATTTAATCCAGTATGTTAGATTTTGGGTTGTTTCTGGTATATAGTTTGGAAAGATATAGTAAGATTCATAAGAAGCAATTTCAAGCTATGAAAAATTATTGCTTTATAAATGAATATATTTACATTTTTCCAGGTATAAGTATTGAATTACCATCAACATCACAGAATTACTGATGATCAAAAATGTATTTTAAGATCAGACTTGTCAAAGAATGTAGAACACTGATTTGCTTTCCAAAACACTGAAGAATTTGTAAAACAGACACTGGAAGGCACAATGCTACTTTTTTCTGTGTACACATCTTTATTCCTTTAGGGATGAAAAGAATTCTCAATTTACCTTTAGGAGGAAGTGATTAGGAGCAGTTTCTCATACACTGTATTTAAAATAATGTTATTTCTAAGGAAGTGTGTAAAGCTTGAAAAACTAGTAAGGAAATTCAGTATTTGGAAACAATTGTGACATATATTTCTTTTGGTAATGTATTGCTGTTATTCCAATATTCCAGGACAGAAGGTGACTCCTTTCTCATTTGTAGGAGGTTGGGCTTTGCAGAGGGATTCCTCCCTAAAAATCCTTGAAGAAGAATGAAACCTCTGTCATGGGCTACTTGTTTGTCAGGAAAATAGCCTCCTTTTCCCTCAGTTCTAAGGACCATCATGTGACATTAAGTGCTCTATCTGCGATACTGATCTGTAAGTCTGATTTGCACAGTCTGGATCTGATTTCAGTCTCGCTATGTTTTTGTGCCCTTGTACTACTTCACTCTCCTAATATCACTGGAGTGACTCCTAGATTACAACAGATTATGCCAGTAAATGAAAACAAATGGTTGGTCAGCCTCTACTCCCAAGTGTCAGTGCTGTGAATCTAGGAATGATCCATTATAACCTTCTTTTGATTTATAAGTGTTCTCTTGTCATTGCTGTATCTTTTTCATACATGTACATATGAAAGATCTAAGTCCATGTTGTACCTGATTTTCTGTCCATGTTTTAATGCTACTCCTTTTCCATTACTGCGCTTTTACTAGTTGTGAACTGCTAACCTGCAAGTATTGTTATCATCCTGTTAATCTTTCTTGTGTAATATGAATAGTTTTTTGAATCTTTGAGATTTATTTGATAAATTAACACCAGATGACTTTTTAGGTTACCAGATGGACCAACACTTTCAGGCATCTAGGGTTAGTTTTATCTCCAGAGATGTTTCACATTTTTCCTGCCATAAAATCACAGAATCACAGAACAACCAGGTTGGAAGGGACCCATCGGATCTTCTAGTCCAACCATTCCTATCTAACACTAAAGCAAGTCCCTCAAGACCTCATCCACCCGTACCTTAAACACCTCCAGGGAAGGTGACTCAACCACCTCCCTGGGCAGCCTATTCTAATGCCCAATGACCCTCTGTGTGAAAAACTTCCTCCTAATCTCTAGCCTAAATCTCCCCTGGCGGAGCTTGAGGCCACTCCCTCTTGTCCTGTCCCCTGTCACTTGGCAGAAGAGGCCAGCTCCCTCCTCTCTACAACCTCCTTTCAGGTACTTGTAGAGAGTAATGAGGTCTCCTCTCAGCCTCCTCTTCTCCAGGCTAAACAACCCCAGCTCTCTCAGCCGCTCTTCGTAGGGTCTGTTCTCCAGCCCCTTCACCAGCCTCTTTGCTTTTCTCTGGACTTGCTCCAGAGCCTCAACATCCTTCTTGTGCTGAGGGGCCCAGAACTGGACACAATATTCAAGGAGCAGCCTCACCAGAGCTGAGTACAGAGGGAGAATCACCTCCCTGGACCTGCTGGTCACACCGTTTCTGATACAAGCCAGGATGCCATTGGCCTTCTTGGCCACCTGGGCACACTGCTGGCTCATGTTCAGTCGGCTGTCGACCAACACCCCCAGGTCTCTCCCCTCCTGGCAGTTTTCCAGCCAGGCTTCTCCCAGTCTGTAGTTCTGCATAGGCTTGTTGTGCCCCAAGTGCAGGACCCGGCATTTGGCCGTGTTAATCCTCATGCCATTGGACACTGCCCAGCGGTCCAGCCTGTTTAGGTCCCTTTGCAAAGCCTCCCTACCCTCCAGCAGATCGACACTTGCACACAGCTCAGTGTCATCTGCAAACTTGCTAAGGGTACCCTCAATGCCCTCATCCAGGTCATTGATGAAGACATTGAACGGGACTGGACCTAGCACTGAGCCCTGGGGAACACCACTTGTCACTGGCCTCCAGCTGGACTTAACACCATTTCCCACCACTCTCTGGGCCCGGCCATCCAGCCAGTTTTGTACCCAGGAGAGTGTGCGTCTGTCCAGGCCAGAGGCTGACAGTTTCCGCAGCGGAATGCTGTGAGAAACTGTGTCAAAGGCTTTACTGAAGTCCAGAAAGACCACATCCACAACCTTTCCCTCATCCAGCAGCCGAGTGACTTTTTCATAGAAGGCGATCAAGTTGGTTTGGCAGGACCTGCCTCTGGTAAACCCATGTTGACTGGGCCTGATCACCCGGTTCTCTTGTAAGTGTTTCATGATAGCACTCAAGATCACCTGTTCCAAGACTTTCCCTGGCACTGAGGTCAGACTGACAGGCCTGTAGTTCCCGGGATCCTCCCTGCTACCCTTCTTGTAAATGGGAACTACATCAGCCAGTCTCCAGTCCAGAGGTACCTCCCCAGTCTTCCAGGACTGCTGGAAGATGATGGAAAGGGGTTTGGCCAATACATCCGCCAGCTCCCTCAATACCCTAGGATGTATCCCATCTGGCCCCATGGACTTGTGGGTGTCCAGTTGGCCAAGCAGGGCTCTGACCACCTCCTCTTGGACTATGGGAGCCTCGTATTGCTCCTCTGTTTCCCGGGTATCTACACAGGGGTAACATTATTCTCAGATGGAGGAGAATTTAATACAGGTTTTTGGGTCACCACTGCCAATCTGAATAGGCATAAAACTATGCATAAGGATTGAAGAGCTACAGACTGGGAGTAGCCTGGCTGGAAAACTGCCAGGAGGAGAGGGACCTGGGGGTGTTGGTCGACAGCCGACTGAACATGAGCCAGCAGTGTGCCCAGGTGGCCAAGAAGGCCAATGGCATCCTGGCTTGTATCAGAAACAGCGTGACCAGCAGGTCCAGGGAGGTGATTCTCCCTCTGTATTCAGCACTGGTGAGGCCGCTCCTTGAATATTGTGTCCAGTTCTGGGCCCCTCAGCACAAGAAGGATGTTGAGGCTCTGGAGCAAGTCCAGAGAAGAGCAACGAGGCTGGTGATGGTGCTGGAGAACAGACCCTATGAGGAGCGTCTGAGAGAGCTGGGGTTGTTTAGCCTGGAGAGGAGGAGGCTGAGAGGAGACCTCATTACTCTCTACAAGTACCTGAAAGGAGGTTGTGGAGAGGAGGGAGCTGGCCTCTTGTCCCAAGTGCCAGGGGACAGGACGAGAGGGAATGGCCTCAAGCTCCGCCAGGGTAGGTTTAGGCTGGAGATTAGGAGGAGGTTTTTCACGCAGAGGGTTATTGGGCATTGGAATAGGCTGCCCAGGGAGGTGGTTGAGTCACCTTCCCTGGAGGTGTTTAAGACACGGGTGGATGAGGTCTTGAGGGACTTGGTTTAGTGTTAGATAGGAATGGTTGGACTCGATGATCCAATGGGTCCCTTCCAACCTGGTTGTTCTGTGATTCTGTGAATCTGTGTGTCTGCCTCATTGTATCAGGTTTCGCTTCAAGTGCTGTAGCCTGGCTGGAGCGAGGGTGAGTTCTGCTTAGTCTAAATGGGTAAAGACCGTACAGAGTGGTAGTTTCTTCCACATATGTTAATGCAAGGGAGTCCTACCAGATATTCTTGCTCTTCTGTGTGTCTCTTATAGACAGACATCTGTAATTCTCTGGAAGTCTCAGTCTGTCCTCTACAACCAAATGCAATTTTCTGTCCTTGGGACATCTAAACACCAGTTGTATGGGGAACAAGTGAGATAAAGTAGCGCTATAAATACATTTCAAAGGTATGACCTAACAAAGAACTGATGGGATCATTAATCTACCAGGAACATTAATATAAAGAATATAACTTGTTCAGAACAGGTAAACATGAGAAAAGGATGTAGATGTTACCTTACAGGCAGGTGTTACTTACTTTGAAATGAGAAATAAAAAGGGATATAGGCTGTCTCATAGTTTGTGAATAATATCTAAAGGAGAAAGGGTGCAGATGTTCTGATGGGACTCCATAGTGAGCCATGTTATGAGGAAAATCATGTTACGAGTCTTTTGTGAACAGGATTTTCCAAATCCCAGTACTTAGTGTCATCATTATACTTTGATTACAAATACTGGGGAAGGAATACAGCTGTTCTCTGGCAATCTGGTTATTTTTTAAAAAGATTTAGTGGAATTTTTTTGGCATAGAGGTTGGAGGAAGCAAAGACAGATTATATTTTCAGATTTTAACCTTATAATTTGGTAAAGTCTGAAGGAAGAAGTAACAGTTAAAAAGAACTCAGGCATTTCATGAGTGATCATGAAGCAGCAGAATTCATGACAAACAGGAAAAGCTGCAATGTGCTTTAGCAGAGCAGATTATAGAAATTCAGAAAACAAGTTAGTGAGATCTGTGGGAGACAATTCTGAGAGAAAGTTAAGCATAGTAGGCAGTTCTTAAAAGGAACTATGTTAAATGCAAGTTTATGCAAAACTATGCAAAAGAAACTGCAAAATTACAAGTTATGACAGCGTGGAGGAAGGATAGGAGCTGTAGATCACTCACCGTTGAAAAGACTTTTAGCAAAGATGAATGGATGAACATTTGAGGCCAAAGAAAGAAAGTCATATTCAGAGAATGAATGCCTATGATGCTCAGGTGATCTTTCCTTCTCAGCATGTTAGTGCTCTAACAGGTAGAGGAAGCTAAGCAAAGGCCTGGTCCACTTTTCTGCAGAGAGAAGGCTACTGGCAAACAGTACCTGGAAAGCTGGTATGTTTAGTTTTCTTATTAATTCACTCAAAAGTCAGTTGCAACCAGATAGTATCACAAAACTGGCACCCAATGACAAAAAACCTTGAAAACAGAAGGAAGACATCTAAAATAATGCAAGTAAATTAAATATTTTTTCATCAGTTAGTCCCCAAAGACATTCCCAAAGTCCATAAGAGGGTAGAAAGGGTGCCTATCTTTAAAAATATATGGAAGGTAGGAGTTAAAATTACAAGTCAGGCAGTTAATTTCAATTCCTGTAGAAACTGTGGGAAAAATAGGTAACACATTAGTTATGGACATTTAAAAAACAATACATAAAGAGAAAAGACTGGTCAATAAAAACTTGTAAAGTCAAAATAATTTCCTTCTGTCATGGGGTGACAATTCATGTGGATGCAGAAAATTAGTTCATGTCATATCTTGATTTTACTGAATATCCAGACATGGTCTACTACAACACTCTCTTAAATAAGCTAGGAACATACGGTCTAGACAAAAATGTTACACAGAAAAGAAATTAAACTACAGCAATATACTGAGTGGTTTGGGTTTTTTTTTTTTTTCAGGGAGCTGTCCCTGTTCTGGAATTAGTTGATATTTCTTCAATGATTTTACTAATGGAAAAGTGAGTGTGTTTATTACATTTGCAACTGATGCTTGGTTAGGAGGAAATGCAGTTGGAGGATTAAATCTCAAAATACAATAATTTAGAGAAAAGTTCTGAGACAAACCAGGATGTAAATAAATAAGATGAAGCGTGTAACTCTAAATATAGACAACAATGACCATCTACTCACACAAAGGCACAAAAGTGCTTGTGAAGCTGGGATTTTTTTCAGAAAGAAGTGAAGTGTTTACTGAAGATCATGAGATTGTCAGGAGCTGGTAGCCCATGAAGCTTAATAAAACACTAGCTATCCTGCATTGTGATGATAATCCTGGAGGAAAAGAAATCAGTTTCTAGCTCCCTAGTCCCCCTGCCTGGCCTGGTTTGACCCAACCTCCAACTGTCCATTGATATTAGGCATTGGTGAATCCTGCGACACCTCAGGTGGTAAGTATCCTCATGAGCAATCTTTGCATTTAACTAATAAATTCCTGAACACTTTACTTTAAAACTGAGAACTCAATGACAGATATGCCATCCTATATTTATGCAGTAACTTATTCCTGCCTGGGAGTGGTAGCATCCTGTAACTGGACTGGAGTAGCAACAACACTGGTGTGTGTGACACACAGGACTTTAGAATTGGATTAAGGTTTTCTGAAAAGCGCACAACATTTTGTAAAATGTGTATAGTTTAATTTTCAGAACCACCTAGGTTCTAAAGAACTACTTCATAAGAAGTTTGATTTTTTTTTTATCTTTAAGACTTCAGAAGTTGACCACCCTTGCCCTCCAAAGCTATATTCATTATCCAGAACTTCCCTTCAGGTACTCTTGGTAACCATTTCCTGCCTCAAAAACTATTTCTAGGTATTTCAGCCCCCAGAAAACCACCACAGCTGAATGTTATTTTAAGGTATAGGGTGGAAGAACTGACAGTGTCAAAGAGCAATTCAGTAACAGTCACTGGTTCAGATTGTTCCAAACTCCAGGAAAGCCTCTCACCAGGTACACACACTTTAAAAATATGAAAGATTTTGAAGGATTCTGGTACCGCCATTTTCCATCTATATATTAGTAACAAATGTGAGATAAGTTTTCACAGTACTGCTGTCAATCTTTTCTGGAAAATTTTAAAGGTATTTATGAATTACATTAGAATTATTTTAGATTTCCTTTCCTTCTCTTAAAAAGATGGTTTAGTTGCAGTGCAGCTAAACAAGTCAGTCTTTGAAGGAGAAATATGGAAGTTTCATAAAGATAGAACGTACTTCTGGTATGTGACCAATTCACTGTATAATGGTTTACTTTATCCATCCCTGACCTTATAACTCAGTGCTAAAGCCTACTGCAGAAATGGATCTGGGTTCTAATACTGAGGAACTATGGCCTTATAAATGGATTTTACATTGATAAATCACATTAAATCCTCATTTCAAGTCCTCTAACTGATGTCATGTCTTCGGGAATAAGTGTATGTTTGATAGGAAAATGAGAAATAAATTCTTTGGCAAACTACTCTTTTACATTTGTCTTATTATTATCATATTAGATCTAGAAGCATTTGGAAGCTGCATAAGAGGTTAGGATATTAAATTAATCAGAATTTATGGATTAGTGTGGAGATGAAATCATGAATTGTTGTCACGTGGCCCTGAAATTTAAGGTAATGTCAGACTTTGTAGTCAGTATATCTAAAAGACCTTTATAAATCACTGTTTCTAAAAGAAACAGATGATGTAATACCCTTTTCTTCCTGGTTTTGATATTCTGTTTGTAGAAGGGGAATTAGAAGCATCCAGTCACTACATGAAAGTCATTGAGGAACTCTATCACTTTGTCATAATTCTAAATGTATATGTGTTGTTTCAGCAGGTCCTTAGAAGCAGCGGATGCACCAAAACTTTCCTGACCTTAAGGAATCTGCAACTTGCCAGTTTGATCACTCTGATGTGAAGTCCTTGTAATGGACCTGATGCATAATGCCAAAATAAAGGGTTTTGCAACAGGCCGGGATTTTCCTTCTGATCTTTCCCCTCTGTGTGTTTCTGTGCATATCTCCAACTAGAAGGATAATTAATAATTGGATGCTCTGCATGGGACTGAATTAACTCGCTCAAGGAAAAAGAATACACTAAGATGTTCTTACATTTTTGAGACAGGTTGCAAATAGCCAAACCCAGTAAAAAGTAATATTTTGTTATTCCAATGATGATGAAAGTTACAATAACAATTTCGTTTACCAAGGGAGGTCTGATTATTTTTGTTGTGTCGATGAAGATGAATAAGAACATACGTTACAATTTTTGTTAAATAGAGAAATGTAATTATTGTGTTTTCTGGTTTAGAAGGACGGGTGGAGTATAAAATAGGTCAAGTGAAAGAGACTTGATCACAAATTTGTAACAATAACTTAAAAGTCAGATTCCAACCTGCAAGTAAGAGCCATGTGATACAAATAAATCATAGCTGTGTGGTACATTTGAGCTAGATATTGGACATAAAATAGCAATTAAATGGTTGGAAAGCAGCTGCTTGCCTGTCTATAACACATCTGGCTTTTCTCCTCAGCTCAGAAAGAACTTGCTGCTACAGCCAACTGTTGTGTTTCAGGGACCTGTTTTATTTTCCAACATAAAGTATAAGTGCAATTTGACACAAAGCAATTTCCCCTTTTAAATTGCTTATGAATTTTAGGTTGCTTTTTTTTTTTTTTTTATCTCTACAATAGAAAACTCTGCTTCACCTGCCACCCTTTTACACGTTCTTTCCTATTTGCCCTCAATCTACTAGCCAGGCTTGCTTGATCATTATATCTGGTATAGATTCCCTGTATTTAAAAGGTCTGATAGTGATTTTATCATTTAACACAGGCTAGGGAAAGATTGTGTTAACTGTTGTTTTATAAGTCCAGTGCAGCCATCTGAATGCTGTGGAGTCAGGAGTATTTGTAGCTATCATTGTGTGCATTACACTGCCTGTCAGGGCTGTCCCCAGGTGCCCTGTACAAGCCTCAGTCATAGGGCAATTTTCTTTACATCTCTGCAGATTTCTCACTCTGCTTAGGAATGCTAAGTATTGAGAAAGACAATGTGGAGGCATTCCTTTGTCTGAGATACACAGTACAACAAAGCTATAGCTCACAAGTTAAAATTCTTCTTTTTTAAAGGAACACCATTTCCTTTTTAATTCGAGATTAATGGAATTCAATTCTGCCTGTCTGAAAACCACTCAGGTACCTGAAGAGTCAAAAAGCCTTCCATTTCAATTTTCTATTCTCCTTTCCCTGTTTTCAAATGTTTCATGGAGCAACCACTGACAGAAAATGAAGCTGAACCTAATGATGACTCTCTAATGCTTGCTTATTCTGGACTAGTTAGTATATACAGGTTAAGATTTCTTGCAAATGTTTAGGAGTTAGCTCAGGTATAATCTGGAATTTGTTTATCCATGTAAAGATCATTGTTTTTAATGTATTCAGGGGGCATTCTGTCTTTCAGAAAAGAGTATGGAAAAAGCACTGCTAAACAGAGTTCTCATACCATTTTGGAGTGGAGTGAGTAACAGAACTCTTGACCAACGAATAAATACATGTGAGCATAAGCATGTATGCACACACTTGTGCATACATGCATGTGTGCACCTAAAATGGTATTTACAGAGGTGGAAACTCAGTCACTGTCTACTGATAATCTTTTTATTCTATGAAAGGGTCTTTTACACTTGCTGTCCACTACTGTGTTACAAGGTTTGCTTTAACTACAATACAGACAAGCAGACTATGCATTTGCAAAGCAATACCCCGGGGATGTACCACAGAACATGCAGCAAACTCACTTTTACCAATGCTAAAATGAAGACCACTGCAGACTTTACTACATCCATTCCTGAAGTAATTTCTCTAAATTTTCCATTAAGCTGTAGCGGCAAATGAATTCACAGACTGAGATAACAGATTATATAGGGAGCTATCCAACTATGTTATATTAGTTTATAGAGTTCCTTCAGAATGAGAGAAGAGATGCAACTATAGCAGAAAAAAGTTGCATCTAGTCTGAAGCATATTTACTTCGGAAAGTCTCTCCTTGGTTATGGTGCAATGAGAGGAGTTTTCACAATGGACGAATAATTTTAATCAAAACCATCATCCCTTTTAGCTGAGAAATAAGTACGTTCAAGTAGTTTTGAAGAATGTGTGTGCCCTTTTATCCTTTAAAAATGCACACTCTGATTTGGCAGGGAACATTTGTGGTGTCTCTGTGCTAGATTTTCTGTTAAATCTATTTAAATACTCCTATTCTTAAGAAAATAAGCTAGATAAATTGGTTTGAGACATTCATTAAAGTCTACTCCAAAATGTGTTTTATATGAAAAATGGCTTTGCTACTGAGAATGATTGGTATGTCAAGAATTTCATTTCAGGCAACATTTTTGTTATTAGAACAAGCTTGTGTTGTCTACACAGGGGTTTTGTTCAGAAAGATGTAATGCAAGATAGGAAAAAAGCATCCTTCCAGTGTTCTTATCTACTATGCAATACTTCCATTGTAAGCATAGATAATAACAATTTTAATATTTTTTTCATTTCCTTGGGTGCTGCTTCTTACTCACATCTTATAATGGTGCTCATGATTTTACCGCTACTTCTCTAGGGGCTAAAAAAATAATCAAAGAGCTTGTTTTTCACTGAGCAGTGTACTTGTTTATTGAAACCTTAGAATTTGATGTCTTAAAGGTGATCTTTTAAATCCCTTTTGCCTTTTTGTATTTCCTGTGTAAAATACAAAGACTATCCCATTAAAACATGTTTTCCTCATTGTTTTCTGCATCATTAAAACTTGGCAGGCCCACTTCTCTCCTGTTTCCTTTTGAAAGAATACCAGTTTCTGAAAAGAAGGGAAGGAGGAAGGACTGGAGAAGGTCACAGCCCTTGGTAACTTCACCATCCAAGTCCTCTTAAAGTGCCCCAAGAGCCAAATAATCTATAACTGGGGAGGAAAATTAGAAACCAATTAAAGCCAAAAGAAACAAAAGAGACCAGTAGTTTATTCAGTAGGCTTATGTGGTTTCTGTTTTCTTTTTTTCTTGTTTATACCCTGTCCCATCTTTGCTCTTCCAGAGACATTATTATTTCTCTCTTTTTTTGGTACACTGATAACTGAGTTTTAAAATTCTCTCAGATTAATACAGTTCTGCAGGGATCAACTGTGTAGGGGCCTAGGTTTCTCTGGGTAGCACATATAGGTTTCTCTGTTTCTTCAAAGACATCTGCCATACCTTATTACTACAGTGACTATTTTTATACAACCCATGCTTCCTGAACAGTAACCACATTTCCAGAGACTGTTTGCATGTGCTACCAGCAGATAAAGTTAACATGTTAAGCAACTGAGAGAGCTAAGGAAAGGGGATACTGCCTAGGATGGTGCTCGCTTTCTTGTCTGTAGTTGTGCTCACTGTTTTAATTATCCTATCCAGACAAAAAAAACCAACCAATCAAACAAAAACTCACACATGAAAAAAAACCTCAAACACTAAACCAGAAAATGAAAGCATGTGATACTTTCTGGGAGATAAAGTACCAGATTATTTCATGTTGCATCTGACAGTGGGCTGAGGAGACAGTAATCATCACAAGTTCATCACAGCTATTGGAGGTGAAGCACCACACTTCATCACCCAGTCGCTTGAGCTCCCTGGATCTTCCATGAAACAATTTATGCAGTAGCCAACACCAATAAGTGATTTTCTCAATGCATTTTTCGTCTTGTCTGGCATAAAGTATACAGAGTACAGTGCAGTTGATAGCAGGCAAAACACCTGGAACTTCCTGAAACCCAGCAATTGTTTGGACACCACTGGACAAGGCATCCTAGAAGCCAAGAAATTAAAATAATGATGAAAGAGAAAGCTGGGATGGCTTGGATACCCAGTGTCTCCTCCCAGGTCAATGTCAAGCACAGCAGGGATGGGAATAGAGGCCAAATAGCAATCTTCTGTGTCCTGGGGGGAAGTCCTGGGGCATATTTTAAGTACTCCTCTGCCATATCTCTAACCAACAGGATCCTGTAATTTCCAGCCACTTTCCTGCTCGCCTGTCTCTGAACTCCAACAGTAGGTAAAGTTGACACATATAGCAGCTAAAGAATTTAAAGGATCTGCAATAATTCATTGAAATAAGTTTATTATCATTTGTAGTTGTGCTTGATTACTTTAAGACCATCTCTCTTCTGCAAATAATGAGTTTTTCTTGCTTCTATTTTTACTTTAACAACCATCAAACTAAAATAATTAATGAGAAATTACATATGGGGAAAAAATTGCTTTCATGAATAAAATCTCACAGAAACACTGAATGGTTAAGGTCAGAAGAGAACACTGGAGGTTACCTGGTCCAACTCCCTGCTCAAGCAAGGTCACTTAAAGCAGGTTGTCCAGGATCATTTCCAGATGGCTTTTGAATATTTCCAAGGATGGAGACTCCTCAACTTCCCTAGGCTGCCTGTGCCAGTGCTCAGTCACCATTACAGAGAAAAAGTGATTCTGAAGTTCAGATGAAATCACCTGTGTTTCAGTTTGTGATAATTTCTTCTTATTTTGTCAGTTAAGGAGGATGTAACATCCTGTAGTGAACCAAGAAGATGGAAGCTATTTTGCCTATCTCATTCTAGTGTCCAACTGAAGTATGTAGCACATGAGAGTCTTGGACAAAATCTTTCATTCATTTCTGGGAAAGAAATGAGATTGTACAGTGAAACCTCCTCAGCCCTGTCAGCCAGTCACGGATGCAAGGTTTGGCGTTGGATATGCCTTTAATTCAAAAGATGTGAAACATCATTACCTCCAGTCAACTTGACAAGCATCTTTCTTTGCATTCTGCTGTCAAATCCACATATCTCAGCAGCAAGTATCACATAGATCTTAAAAACTGAGCAGTAGGTAGAACCTGCAGCTTCTAATTTTCTTTGAACCTTTGCTAAGCTGCTGTTCTTTAAATTGCTGCTACAGTTACTTAACTTTCCTCCTCAGTATTACCAGTTGTTCAGGTTTTATGGAATTATTATTCACCAATTTTTCCTTCTCACTTGAATAGTGGAAGATAATAGCCACCTCACAGTGATGCAGCACTAACTCCAGGCAACAGCTCTTGTGTAATGGCTCTGTTACTGCAGCTAGGAACCTGACGGTGGCCATGGAGGTAGATGATATCAGATAAAAAGGGCTGCAATAGGGGCATAGAGGGGAGAGCAGAGGCTGCTACCCATGGCAGTTAGGGGTGGCAGCTCCTCCTTTGTTGCTTCTCATATTACAGCTGGATGCCTGGACCCAGATGTGACCGGACATGCTCCTGTCCTCTCCTGCTTCTGCCACTCAGATGGAGAATTTTGCAGCTTTCTGCCAAAGACATGGACCTAAGAATATGGAGACACACACAGCCAGAGTCTGCACCCTATCGTGGTACTACTGTGATTCTGTGATTCTGTGACTACAGACACACTCTGTTTCACTCCTTGAAACCCTGGACAAAGGAAGATCCACACCACCCTCTCTCTCTCTATGTACCCCCATCATGGTCTTACAAGAACCTAGAGGGTCCCTAGAGGCATGGTTATATGGAGATCCTCGCCACACATCTTCTCTGAGTGAAACTTATCTCAGTATAAACCTTCTGATTCGTGGACCCGTTGGCTGTTTGTGGTTTGTGCTTTCTTTTTTTTGGAAACTGTTTGGGACTTTTACAGAAAGACTGCCTAAGGCTAAACTTCTTATGAAATGATCAACCACTGTTAGGCTTTTCCTTATAGCTCCTCAAGGGCAAGGAACTTACCTTTCACTACCTTTCACCTCAACTCTAATTTTCCTTTTGGGTCACATCCTTCCAACTGGATGGAGCGATTTTGCTGCCTGCTAGCAAAACTGCTTTTTCTCCCATAAACCAGAGTCTCTTTTGCTATTCTTGTCTGTTTCATGCTCTTTGTTTAGTTGGAAAGACAGAGTAGAGTCTCTGGCCTAACAAACCCTTGGCTTAGAGACAGGAACTGGCCAGGCTGTTTTGTTGCCCTTGCATAAATTCAAACCAAGAATTACTTCCTTACATGAGAATGCATGGAGTGTAACTGGAAAGCACTTAGAATATAGTTGTACTGCAGATATCTTTTCCCCCTCCTTTGATAAAAAGGAGTTTTTGATAAATAGCATAAAGTAGGTAGCATAACAGAAAACAGATGCTGCAACAGAGACAAGGATCTAAGATTTCCTAAGGTATGGTATGTTACCTTGACTTGGTTACTACTGCAATTTTATTATCTATATTTTAAAATGGATTTTACAATAGTATCTGGATGTTCTAGCTAAGCTTAGGGTTTCATCACGTTGTTTTTTTACAAGAAGTGTAAATTAAGATTGTCTCTTCTCATTCATTACATATTTATATGGTAGCTAAACACAGGACTGACATCAACAGTAGCATCACAGAAAGATATTCACAGTGGTCATTAAAGCCAACCCCTATCATGGCTTATGACAGTCTTAACTTAGGTGGAAGAAAATGGCTCTAAAGAAAAAATTGTCCTTATGTGAACCTGTCTTTGCACTAAATTAACCAAGGTTCCTGACTGTAAACACTGAGATATTCTCCTGCTACTTCCTTTGGCAAGATGCTAGCAGGAGTAACATGTAATTCAAGATACAGAATAAGAAGAAACATATCCATCAAAATATTTGAAAAGTAAGGCTTTCATTTCACCTATACTGCTAATTCCACCTGCCTTTATGTCTTTATACAAAGAAAGGTTTATCCAGAGAAACCGTTTGGTGGCTTTTAGATAGTGTTAGGAAGATAATTGCCCTTTTATGGAAAAAGGGAAAAAAGCTAATTTAGATAGACTAAAGCTGCTGTCATCTTCTGCTTTTGTAGTCCTGCCCTGTTTCTTTGAAGCCAAAGCAATAAAAATCTACAGACAAAAGAAAAGAAAATATACCTCCAAAGGAAGAAAATGTAGCCTATCTTTTCTGGTGTCTCAGAGAGAATATCTGTATTAAAAATAACTCTCAGACTACCTCTAAGCAGCCAGCACAGGATGCTAGAATTGCTTTAATTGTGTTAGCATGGTACTCCCCTAGGTCTGTTTGTGTGTCCAAGGAGTACTGCTAGTCCAGGGAAAGCACTCTTATTAATACAACTGTACATCTCCAGTGCCTGAGCAAGTGTGTTCACATCTAGATGATATAAAACAATCTAGGCTTAGACTGACTTTGTCTTGCTGTTAGAGAAGAAGTGCAGGGTGGCACAGACACTCGTGTTGAAAAAACTCTTGGACAGGGAAACTAGGTGAGAAAAACAAATTTCACAAACAAGTAGGCTGTTTGTAGTCTGAGTGGTAATGACAGTCTCTGTTGCAAGGATCCTTCCAAGCACCTTCAATTGGATCAAGGGACCCTCCTCAAACTTCTGCTCTGTTCAATTCTTATAGCCAGTGGAGTCATAATCCTGAGTGACCACTCCAGCATGTGTGTGATCCATGACTACTCAGTACCTAAAGCTAAATAAAAAACATTCCATAATTATCTTAACTATGTACATAAGATTATCCTATACAATCATTTACAATGCCTGAAGGAACAGCTTGCACTGACTATTGTCAAACATTGAACCATTTGGGAAATACCTGGGATGGCCAGATTCTCCAACCAGAACATCGATCTTCATACTGAAGACAAGTACAGTCTATCAAATGGTTAATAAAAATGGCTGTTTTCACAAAGGAAATTTTTGTCATATTATTTTAGTTTCCAGTTTGTTGATTCTCTCATACTACTTCTAGTTTCTTCACATCTTATCCAAAATACATCTTGGTCCTCTAGGTGCTGCCAGAAGCTGGTCCTTGGAAGGCTCTAGAAGACTCTTTTTTTTAAAAAAAAAAAAGCTTGAATTCAGGTAGTACTATGTGTGTGCCTAATTTCTATTGAGTTTGACAATTTTATGCAGCAAGCAGTGTTATGGCTTAAGTTGCCTATGGCAACAAAGCCCAGGCCTCCACTTAACAGTGTTTGCTGATCCTTGCCTTGACTCCCAGGTGATAGCAATGATCTATTCACCTCAATATGAACATCTGATTCAGAAAGTTAGCAGCAGTTAGTAGTCAAACCAGAAAGTGAGAAAACAGGTCTCAACACTTTCTTTGCTTGGGTGACTGAATAGAGCAACAAAGTATCATGTTCAAAAATCAGTTGCCTGTCAACTTAAGCTGTGTCTCACTTGCACTCCAGTCAGAGGAAATCTGTTCGGTTGCTAACTTTTAATTTACTACTATTTCTTATTTTTGATAATCCTGTCTAAGTCTGGATCTTTACTTCTCAGTTTGGACACGAATTTATTGTATCTTCATCATGATCAGCTGTCGCAAGAGAATAAGCTTTCTTTTAACAAACTGTTTGTTGCATAGTTGATGCAGATGTATTGACAGAACACAGTGAAACACCTGTACTAGATTGAAATGGCCTTTGAAATGCTGACGTTGTCAAAAATATCATAGCATCATTGAACAGTTAGGGTTGGAAGGGACTTTAAAGAACATCTAGTTCCAAGCCCTCTGCCATGGGCAGGGACATCCCGCTAGATCACTGCACCCATATACTATAAGGTACTCTTTCCTGTATCCTATCTCAGACATACTCATGACATCATTTTAAGGAAAGTACACGCTTAATATGAGACAACGCCCTTAATCTGTATACCAAGTGTATATGATATCAACAATATTACTTCTTCCTTCTCCTGATTTACTTTAGCCTTGCCCTGAAAGAACAAGAAAGTTACAGTCTCTGTATGACTGGAATTGCTGTTGAGAGGTCCTGGATGGATCCTCCCTAGTATTTTCATTTTGTCTGTCACATCACCATGGACATGGATGATGCCCAGCTGAGATAAAAATTACCTTTACTTATATAGTCAATCACTCAGTACCTCCATATAACATTTAGAATTGTCATTAAAGACTATCAACTATCCAAAATCCCTGTGCAGAATTTCTGAAGATAAGATACCTCTTTGTCAATTCTGAAAAAGAAAAATTGATACTTCTGTTTCCAACGTTTTACTAATCTATATAAGTAATGTTACTTAGCAGTGATGTATGGTAGAAATCAGACATTAAATGTATACTGAGGAGTTTTATTTGTTGCCTTTCAAAGGTATTCCTTGACATAAGGTGGAACATTTACTAGCAAAGATTATATTTACCGTAATTTTAAACATCCTAAGTCATCCTTCCTACCTTCTTGCTCCAGAAGGACAAAAGTCTCCCATAGGTCTTATATTATCTGGTAAAGTATGTCCAGGTGTCTCAGATACTCCAGGGTGTCTAAAGTGAAACTAAATGCCTATAAATTCAATGTCAAGCACCCTTTGTACTAATGATATTATACCACAACACAACTAAGTTTTAATTGAAATATAAGTTAAAATAATGTCATAGGGGGTTTTGTTTGTTTGTTTTCATTTTCCTAACATATTTTGTTGTTTTAAGCTCCTTGAGAGACATTTCTTTAGGGAAGGGAAAAAAAAAGTTAATGTGCGCACTGTGTACACTGGTGAGGCAGAAGAGACTGGGGCGTGGAGCCTACAGAGCCAGGGTGTAATGCTGGCAGTATTTTCAGCAGACAATTTGTTTGTATTCCAACCTCTTGCAGTAAACATTGCTGAGTTTTGGTTTTTTCAACAAATTTCAGACATCAGGATACAGTTTTAAAGGCCTCTTGCAAAGTTTTTTCAAGAAGATTTACACATTTTGAAATATATAGTTTCAGATTTGCTTCCTTGAATTAAACTGCTTGCTTTTTTCCCCCAGGCAGTTAAATGAGGACATCAGATCTTACTTGTTTATAGTGTATCTAGTGTATTGACTTGGATTCGCTTTCTTTACAAAACAACATTGTTAACAAACAGTGAGGTCAATAATAAGCCACAGGACTTCTGTCTATCCATCCAAATCAGCAAGCAGCTTTTCTTCCCTTGGCCATCCATGTTTGGATAAAGAGGTGATAGCCAATTCCTCAGAACTGTTTTAATTCCCTATCATTTTTTATCCTCTTCCTGGTCGTTCTTGAGAAAGAATGAAGTGAAGCATCTAATTGCATTGTACAATCCATTATTCACTCTTTCTACAGGCCACAACAAATTAACCAGGAGAGGTCAATGTCAAATCGTCTGGGAAACTCAAAAAACGCCAAGAGTATGAACAACTATCTGTCTTGGACTAATCAGTAAGAAGTTTGATGAATGAGGAATATATTACCTTAAATCAATTTCAACCCTCCTGTATGTAGAGAGAATTTAAGGTAGTACTGCTGAGTGCTTAGAGTCACAAAAACTACAGTATTCAAATTAATTTTAGTCATCAGCATTTGGTGTTTTGCATAAATTACCAAGAAAAACACATTTTTCTACAGGATTTTTAAGTTGCTTCTGAAGCATGGAAAAGATCTAGTGTATGCAGATACTGCATATAAATTAGAAATCACATCCAAATACAGTGGCATGAAAGAGAACATTTTAAGAAGTGTTCTTTATTTTATCAGGAAAGTGCTATCTTAATTTTCTATAAGTTCATATTTTTCCAACTAATTTTATCTTGATATATTTTGGTACACTTCTTGCAGAGCAAAATTGAAATAAGGGTTCCTTTCATACAGTCAAGTTGGATACATTTTACATAAAAACAAGGCTAAGAGCATGGAGCTTCTGCTGAAAGCTTGTTTCTGTTTTATTGACCATTATCAGTTTCAGGATTTTTCAGATGTAGCAAAGTAAGCACAAAGATGTAGACTGCAATATGCAATCTAGTATAGATTGAGTATCAAGTGAAAAGATGTGTATTTGATAGTCAGCATATGCGTGGTTTGGGCAGGCCACTCAGACTTCCTGAACATCATGTTGATAAAGACACCTAAACAGGTAAAGCATAAGCTGTGCATGTAAGCAAAACAAAACAAGGAATTAATTCACTAGTTCCCATAGACAGGCAGGTACAGTACATCTCTAGTCTGGAAGCTTTGCACTCTGTCCAATGTATTCTGCTACTTCAGGAAAACCTGATATTATCAGCTTGGCTATCTGATGTCTACTGAAGGAAGGAGCTTCTGTCAGAAGAAACTATGTCATGCTATATGTTGAATAGAAAACTACATTCACCTCTGTATCATTTTCTATTTCGTATTCTTTCTGTATAACCCAACTGTCCTGTTGTCCAACTCTAGCTATTTCTTTTCTGGCTGCATATTCAATAAGATTTTCCACTCAGAACTTTCTCTGCTGTTGGATGCTTATTTGTCAAAAGCATCAACAGGTCTAGCAGCCATTCCTATGAGTAGCAGGCTGGCACTCAATTAAGGTACTTTAAACTTCAGTACACCACACTCTCTAATGGCCTCTGTAATTTTAATACAGAAGTGGTTAAATCAAGACACTAGGCTGCTGGGACCCAGTATCAGACCTGTTCAAAAGTGACGGAGAAAATTTGAAGAGTCAGAAGATCCAGAACTGTAATTCTTATCTACCCCCAAGCCTGCTAAGCACTCCCGATTTCTTTCTTCACATCACTCTTCTTCACTAATGATTGGCAAGATCAGATCACAGGTCATCAGCTTAGTGTGAAGAAAATATCAGCATAACCCAAGCAGAGCATTTCATAGCTAAATGGCTTTTCTTGAGTAACAACTCACACTTGTAAATTAATTATGCTCCAACTGTCTCACTCTAGGCTAATTCAACATACCAATTTAACTCATTTTCCGTGTTCTGAATGTAGAAACATTAAATCTAGGTCATTATTTTCAGTAAATTCAATAAATTATTCACCAAGTCAATTATTTTCTTGAGATCTTTTATACCACAAATTTTCTACCTCATACCATGGAAACACTTTAGCATCCAAGTAAAGAAAACACTCTTATCTGTGAAGGAACTGCACAGACATGCATCTTAATTCTGAATTTAACATCACTAGCTGTAGCATAACAGGAGGTAAGTGAATTTCAGCCCACCACATATTTAACTAGCTTCAGAATGAGATTTAATTTTGTCTGTATAAACTTATTCATGAAGTCAAGAAGGTGAAAATCCTCCATTAATGCAATAAAATTTATATATTCCTAGAAGCAAGTCATTAAGCAATTTGTCTGACATTGGCTGTAAACTGTAATACAGCAAGTGCTATAACTGTAATATATGCAAGTGATTACTAGATCATTTGCCTGATGCTGTAAATCAAAGCATTCTCATCAAGATTTGGCAAATCACATTTTATTAACTTACTTCCATTTTAATTTTTGCGGCTTACTTGTAGAATTATCAAAATCACATCAATGTAAGAATTAAAAGTAAAAATCAGAAGTAAGATATAGATGTCTCCTGTCTTTGTTAGATTTATACTTTTGACAGAAGGTAACCATAAGAAAATATTGAATGAAAGATATAGATATCTGATATGAAAAGTTAAGTAAGTAATTCTCAAAATAAGGGCTGGGCAGACAAAAGCAAGGCCAGAATACAAGCAGGATGCAAAGAGATGGTTTGGAGGGCACCCTGGGAGGTCTGCCTGTCAACATCAGATGAGGTGGCAGTACTAGACATAATGTTATAAAAAATTCACAGATCTCAACTGCAGTAAATTGAAAGTTAAAAAGGAAATCTTGCAGTAAAATCCTGTCAAAACTGACATTGTCAACATATTGTTCTTTACAAAGTCAACCCCAGGACCTGTACTGGTAATAAACAGCTTGAACTGAAATGCTACCATAGAAGTTTCTGTTGTATTGGCCAGCTGATGCTCACTGGCCATGGCAAGGTGTTGTTGAAACCAGCAAAGGCATCCCCCTCTGTCAAATTTACCTTCCCTGCTCCCTTAAGTGTTCCTTTTGCTTTTCATCACTGCCACAGCTATACTCTGAGCAGGTCCTCTTCTTCAGTTGCACTCTCAGAGAAAATTGGAGAATGTCAAGCACGCAGGACCATGCAGTCAGAACCCCTGCTCCCACACACTTCCAAAAAATAAACCTTTCTCTGTCTCGGCAGACTTGACCTGCTAATGGTGGTAGTGGGAGGACTAAACTGTTAGTGCTGCTCCACTGAGTTTGGATTTGAAATGTTCAGAGCACCATTCATTAAAGCTGTAATTATTAATAGGCATTTTTTAAAAAAAGCATTGCTGTCAGGCATTATTTTTTTCACAGATTTAGTTCTGATGACTAAAGAACTGCCATAAAGAAGAGGGAGACTGTTTTCACAGTGCAATTCTCCAATGTGTTTAACCAGAATTGAGTTGAACAAACCACACTGACTTGCTTTTAATGGATTTTCCAGTTATACTGACACAGAGAAGAGAGGTCAAGTAACAAATATATCCAAATAAAATTAGATGCTGCTGAAATCAGAATCTATGACTTCCTTAGCTCTCAGTCTTTTTCCCAAGCCATTCACTATCAGGGATTATCTAATTACACGATATTTTACACAATAAATGCAAGCATTGTGCTTTGTTGGCATATCTTACATCTCTATTAGAAGTAGCTAATTAGACCATATTTTTCACGTACAGGGTGACTATGCGCTATCTGAATGCAGACATGTGGTGTTGAATATTTTGGTGACTAACAGTGCTTCAATGCACAATTATACATTTTGGATTTGAACTTCACTGGTAACAACATCAATGATCTACAATGTTTTTCTTTAAACCACTGAGGTTTTGGGACAGTAAACCATTAACTCAAAGGTATTTTCGTTCTGAAGACCTAGGACAATGAGCACATACACTAATCCTAGTGTGGCCTCATTCTTCATTGACACCCTAGTGCTTCTGTAATGCAAATATTAATCCCTAAAAAGAGTCAGCAGATGCGTCACATACCAGTTCTTTCTGAGGTATGGACACATCATCAACCACATGGCAAATAGTTAATAGGTTTTCAAGTACATTTGCAAAGCAGGCTTTTAGAAGCAGTTTCTTGAATTTAAATGGCATAAAAGGTTGACTTTATTCTAAGCTTTAAATTATGTTTGACATTTGGAAATTAATATCAAACAACAGGAGCAAATGAGAAGATAACTCTGGTACCTATTCTTAGGTGGAGGAAATCCTTAACACATTGCAGTTTACATGACAGGGGCATTTCCTGACACAGGACACTCACAGCAATAAACTGAGAGACACTGGGAAAACCAAGGATGAGAAATTAACCCCTTATCATAGAATCATAGAAGCACCCCTGAAACAATTCTTTAGGAGAGCCAGGCAGGCAGTGGTGAGAAGTGGTATTTATTTTTATTCTGTGTGTCTCATTTCTAGGGAAATATGCAAACATAGTGTGAGTTGTATTGCAGTCCATTATGCCCGTAGAAGTCTGGGAGAAGTATCCCTCAAGGAGGAAATAAACTGTTGAATTTAGAGCTCTGCCCTCAGCTAGGGTAAAATTCTTTCTTCCACAGTTCCATTGTTGCACCTGGCCATGTGAACCACTGTAGAAATTACAAATGTAAATACAGGGAAGAGAAATAGTCAAGGAATGACAGCTAATCAACTCCTCTTTCCCCATAACCCCTTTTACTTTATCTTTGTGGTTCCTGAAGTTGTGTTATTACTAAAGGCAGTATACAGTCTCCTGATTTCATATACATTCCACTGAGCACTTATACAAATACTTATACAAATACTTAAAAAAAACCATAGGCATGGCTGCTGATGGCATAACCTGTAAGTAAAGATGATCCTTACATGTTTTTCTTGCCATTACTTGAATCCCTTCTAGCACTTTACTACCCTAAGGCAGTGCTTCCTACTCAAGGGATTCAGCTTTTGGCCTGCTGATGACAAATTTATAGCCAAAAGAGGAGATATCAGGACACAACCTGGTGATGAGTGCTGTGAGTCTCAGCAAGGGTCAGTGCTGCGGGAGAGGGGTTGCTACAGCTGGTGTTTCCCAGAGAAGCTGGGAAAGGTGAATTCCAAATTAAACCATCAACTTACTGACCTCCTCTTGGAACTTCATTATAACCCTTCCTCCAGGTGACTGAAAAGGGGCTGTGCTAGTTCTGTCACTGTAACCTGGAGTCCCACTAGCATTTTATTGATCTTATTTGCAGTCCTAAATTCCAGAGCAGGCCAATAAATTATCCAGTTTGACCTTTCTCAAGATATTGAAAAACGAAAAAATAAAACAAACAAAAATGGTTTTTGGCCCAACTCAAACTGAGTTGAATGGTATTTCTCTATGTGATTTCAGAGCTGTCTAAGCAATGCACCACTCAGTATTTGACATGGGGTTTATTCCTTCCTCAAAAGAGTATTTAATGTTTCTGCTCAAGATTTCCTTTACCATAGAAAAAAAAAATGAAAAAAATAACTAGAAATGGGCAAATAGAAAACCACATTAGGGAGACAGAGAAAGGAGCAGAGGAAGAAAGGGAAATGTCAATATAATCAGTGCTGCAGAGGTGGAGCAGTTCCAAGTCTGTATCAGGGCAATTGGTCATTCAACTCAATCTTGGATTTGTCAGGAGTGCAGAGCCTAACCCATCATTCACTTGAGAATACACTGTTCCTCCTACATTGACTGCATTTTTAGAAAAGTCAGCGTTTTCCTTGAGAAAACTTTTACAGGTGCCCTTGGGTACTGAGGAATACCAGCCTTGCCAAAAAGAGCCTTAGGTTTCTTGTTATTCCCAGCCCCTGACTCCTCGGAGTGTCATCTGTCATCTTTCAAATAATTTGTCAGAATGTGACTTTTGATTAGGATGTTTTTCTCTTCTGTTCAGTTGCTTTTACATTTTTCTCCTTCTTATTGAAGCTAAAAGTTTTCTCTTGTTGTTTTAGCACAGCTCCCTTCACGTTTCACTCTCTATTTCAGCAGTGTGTTGTATTTAATAGGAGACATTTCCAAAAGGGCTGAAGGTCAGACTTTCAAGTTTGCTGCATTTAAAGGCTGTGTGTGTTTAAACTGATCATCCCTTCAGACAGCTACAAAGGTTCCCAGTTTCACAGCACTTCAGCAGGCTGGGTATGGCCATGCAACAAAATGCATTGCTGCCTTACAGATTGCCAATGAAAATCCTGGTGAGCAGGAGCAGTAACTTAAGGCTCAAAATCAGGATTTTTGCATCAGAGTATCTGGACAACATGAATTTGTCCCTTACAAAGCAATTCAGGTCACTGAATCATACACTGATGTGGAGAACCTGTCCCATCCAAGTAGGGAACTCAAATTACTGACAGGGAAGAAGCACTTTTCCTTCACAGCTTGCTGCACATTTTGAAAGCACGTAACTTTCATCAGCATTCACTTTCCAACCTCTTATTCTCGTCTTGAAGTTTGCATAGCAGTTGTGGTCTTCAAACATGCCTGATCAGCTTTTTAGACACAATCTCTCTTATAAGCGACTGCAATACCTGTTTAAGGTATTAACTGCCTAACTCTGAATGTCTAGTTCATGGTTCGAGACTACATTTTTTTATTATATTGCTTAAGAATGAAAGCGAAAAATTTTATTGGCAAGTCAGAACTAAAGTCACCACTTTTAAAGTAAAAAGGGATTTTGAGTCCCAGATTCTTTGCCATTTCCTGAAGAAGTATTTTGCATGTTTTACAATGGACACTATCTATGATGGATTTGTAATCTCATATTCTGATTTTTTTCTGTATTTTTGCTGCTACTCATGTAAAATGATCAACTAACTTTGCATAAAGTGTCTACAAATAAAAGCAAAACCTAACTGTTCCATAAATCATCTGATATTCCAACAGTATGCTGTTTTCTGACTTCAGATGACTCATTGTCATATTCATTTGTTAGCTTATTCATCTATTAAATGTAACATGCTCTATAACAAGTGACCCATTTCATTTTCAATTCTAATTTTGCCTTTTTGGAACATCCTAGTTCAATTTTTTTGTAGTGTGAAGTCCAAAGGTTAATATCTTACAATTAGACATCTCAACAGAACTGAGCCCTAGTGACTGGCTAGTGACTGTTAAATGAGCAAAGCAATTATAATTGTGCAGCTTTAAGCATTTCTTCTACTAACTGTATATAAATAAGAACTTTCCTCAAAGGTTTCAACACAGTTCAATTCTGAGCTAATTCTAACTTTAAAAGTTATTCCCAAATTCAAATAATACTGCAGTTATGAGTAATGACAATTATCATAGAACTCTGTAGAAATGTAATATTTTAGGTATTTTGCTCAAAATAGAACACCTTCTGATTATATATAGACATAGAATATAAGCACAAGGCACATTTTTAGATATTCTTATTAATTCGTACGTCTTGATTAGCACATGTTGATGGAATGTGATCACTGATGCCATTACAAAACTTACACTTTAATAGTGTTTAAGATTGTTGATATCTGGCAAACTCTATAACTGCATTAATATTTTATAGTAGTAGTATTTCATTGATTTCTTTTAGGCAATTTTCTCCTTTTTATTGAGTTTGTGGATCTTCCTATTCTTTGCTATTTGTGCCCAATGCCTTTCAAGATCAGAGTGTCTTTCCTCTCTTTCTACACATTTGTTTGTCAGCTCTTCCCCTTCTCTTCCAAGAAGACCAGTGTAAATAAATGGTTTCTGAGGCCATAAAGTCTGTGCAAAATGTCTGAATGACAAAGTAATGAACACTCTTTGTGACTGAAGTCAGCACAAGTATTTATTGCTAAGCAACAAAGACTGATGTCAACGAGTTTTGCCAAATACAGATGGTGAGTAGGTTTGTTGAAAAAATGAAATCACTCTAACATAACTCTTTACAGTGGATTCTAATATAATAGAAATAAAATGCACTCAGCTGGTTGGAGTGAAGGGCTCCACTGAGAGCAATGAGGTTAATTTAATAATAGTTTCTGCTGGCTGAGGCTGCATTTTAGGGAGTTGCTCATATGTGAGGATATTCCTAATCTATCTCAGCAAGACTTGACAAAAAAAAAAATTACGAAGCTTCCCTAAAGTGCCTACCTTCTCAAAAACTGTCATTCTGAATGATATTGAGAACAAAGGAAGAACATAACACATCGTACCTGGTTGGCAGGGTGTGGGTGTTTGGTGTATGCGAGTACAACCATACTGGTCACTTCAATCTCTTACAATGCAAACAATTTCTAGTCCTGTTTAACAAATGCCTTTGTATTCTTTCTCTGAACAACTCACCAGGTGTGACTAGTGGGTTGAGATTGACAATTATGTCATTGCAAAGGTGAATGTGTGGCCCTGCAGGGAAAGTCCACCAAGCTCCTTTTACCCCTGCTAGAGACCAGATCTGCCTCAAAGGAGCACATGCTCATTTATCTGGTTTGAACATAATGATGAAAACACAGTAATCTTTATGTATATCCTTTAAGCACAGCTCACTGTCAAAATTAAAAACAAATTTTCCTTGTTCCCAGAGAGAGTGGACACATCTAGACCTCAGTCCTAAGTCAGGAAAAGTCCTACCACTTTTTCATAGAACAATAGAATCATAGAATCACCAGGTTGGAAGAGACCCACCGCATCATTGAGTCCAACCATTCCTATCAACCACTAAACCATGCCCCTTAGCACCTCGTCCACCTGTCCCTTAAACACCTCATATTCCCTTAAATACCTCCAGGGTAGGTGAATCAACCACCTCCCTGGGCAGCCTGTTCCAGTGCCCAATGACCCTTTCTGTTAAAAAATTTTTCCTAATGTTCAGCCTAAGATGGGATGTTATGCTTGGTCTGAAGAACATCAAACCTAGTGGTTGCCCATCAGCACTTAAAGACTATGCTAGAGGCAATCTGCTCTGGTTCAGTCAATCAAATTGCTAAAATAATTCTCTATAACTCACCTTGGGTACAATCTGCTCCAGGAAGCAGTTGCTTCCATTCCTGAAAGCCACATACCTTGCTCACCCTCCCAGAAACAACCTGCTTGAACTCAGCTTTGGAGATCAGCAATGCCATCTGACTCCTAGATGGCCTTCCTCTACTGTGTAAGGGGATGCAATGTTCAGCCCAGAATTCCTGCTCTTTGGCCCTAAACTGGATGATGTGGAAAGACAGAAATATTGCTACGTTCTCAGCCTCCACAGCAAGTGAGTCACCCTTGCTGGCCTGTGTTGGTGCAGGGTCTGAAACACTAGCCCACAGTAGGGTCAGCACAGTAAATATTGTGATGATGGCAATAAAGTAAAAACACACACAAGCAACTCTACATTTTGTTGCAGAATGTGGTTTAATTTACTTCAAAGTAAAGATGTTGTACCTTGGGTAACTCATAAAAAAAGTCTGTTGCATTTGAATGAAAAATGTGACTTGTATGAAAATTGCTGTCTTAACTGGAGTGAAAGTAAGATCAGTCAGAACTAATGTGGGGCTCAGATGGGAAAATCTATTTTGCTTGAAGCTGTTTTTATTTCTCTTAGTTGTGTTAGGCAACCAGCCATCTGTGTCATACAGCCACAGCTGAAAGACAGGAATGGCTGCCTAGAATTAGGTAAATACACCTAATCATCAATCAATTTTGAAGAGTGATTGCATTTCGAAAAGATTTTAGGAAAGAGCGTAATTTTTTTTCATTTGCTTCACAGCATTGATGTGCTTTGGGCTTTTGAGAGATTTGGATCCAGTCATTCAAGTTCAGTTTTTAGTGTTCATAAGCTAGTGAGAATAAATGATTTTTCAGTGCTTGAGTTACTCACAGATTGTTCACTTTTGCAGCTCACTAACAGATATTTGCCCACATGCTGTTAAAATCCTAAACAGAAAAAATGGTGAACTGGTGAAAGTAGTAGCTACAAATGCGTACTAACTAACTAGACCCGAGAACTGACTTCTTGGGATGCTTGGATTTGAAGATATTTTCAGGAACACTCAGCCACATTCAGGATATAGTGAGAAGTATCAGCTTGGCAATGCAAATTTAATTTGAATTTCAGATGATTAATCACAAACTTTATGAATCTGTTTTAAAAGGGGGAAAACTCCTGATTTTACAAACAATCTTACCCACTAAGCTTTTTGTCCTGATCACCAAAGCCACAAAATTCTGTTTTCTCCATCTCTAATGCACTGCTGAGATATCTAGCACTGATGTCATTTAGTCTTAAAAGCTATTAATGCACTTGGTAAAGATGAAAAGCAAAATATGAAATCTTGTCAAGTCTACTGAAGGCTGCAGTCAGTCTTCTTTAATAAATGTTTTTTAGAAACTCAGTTTTGTCTATGATAAATTCACTTCTCTAAGTGTAGCACTGTAGATGTAGTACTTAGAAAAATCTGTTGACAGCAGCTGAATTCTGAACTCTTTATCTGTCTGCAAAATGCCTGGAGTAGATGCAGAGACAGCATAAGCTTCTAAATCACGTCAGAGGTCTTTGCCCTTGAAGCAGTTAAACCATCTGCAGGCATGTGAGGACACTCCCTTTTCCATGTCCATTTTGATGCATTCTGCTGAGCCTGGTAAAAAGGGCTTGAATTAATGTCAAAATATGATGTTAAGTATTAAATATTTAACATTGTGGTTTTGGATCTTGAGTATTTGCATGCCACTTGAGTGGCTAGACTACAGATTGGCCTTTAACCCAACAAGTAGGTGCTGGTTGTTCTGAAGAAAAGGAACAACTCAAACAAGTCAGGTCTGGAAGCATCAACTGCCCAGCCACCATCAGCCACGGACATATCCACTTGGCTGTGGGGAAAGCATATGCTTATGTCCCTGAAGTGTGCAGAACTTCCTCAGCTTAAGCCTCCACTTTCTAAATTCCAGACAAATTCTGCAGCCACGTTACTCCTTTGCACCCTTGGGTTTCTCATCTAGCGTGCCCACTGTGCTCTCTGGTTCCAGCTCCTTCTGACTGTGAGAAGCCTTAAGGCAATTTGTAACTAACAATGCAAGACAATTCTTTGTTCTCTGTTCTTTATTGCCAAGTTGTAGCTCTTCAAAGTATGCTCCATCTTACTACTGTGTCATGACAAAGCAGAACTCTGTTCCTGGGTATAAGAAAAGTGTGATGAAAAAACAAAGATGCCAGCAGTGCCTGTAGATTCACACACCCTGCTCTAACAGCAAGTTGCATTGTGTTCAGACTTTCTTGGAGAAGGTGCTAAAGTCACTGATAACTTCCCTGTTCTTGTGACATAACAGGTCTCTGTGATGCAGAATGTGGGCATGGAGCAATCTCTGCACCCAAGGACTTATTGTGTCATCACTCAGGCTCCCTCATTATGTCCCACTGAGTATAGTACATTTTAAAATAAAATTTATCACAGTAAGTAATCGCAGTAATAGAGAGGAGGGAGCTGGGCTATTCTCCCAAGTGACAGGGGACATTACAAGAGGGAATGGCCTCAAGCTCCACCAGGGGAGATTTAGGCTGGACATTAGGAAAAAAATTTTCACAGAAAGGGTCATTGGGCATTGGAATAGGCTGCCCAGGGAGGTGGTTGATTCCCCTTCCCTGGAGGTGTTTAAGGTACGGGTGGATGAGGTCCTGAGGGACATGGTTTAATGTTTGATAGGAATGGTTGGACTCGATGATCCGATGGGTCTCTTCCAACCTGGTTGTTCTATGATACTATGATTCTAAGTGCAGAGTGTCTTACTCTACCTTTCTTCCCAGGCATATTCTTCTATAATTTGAAGACTACACCTGAGGCTTCTCAGTTGTAAGGGACATGAAATTCTTACTTACACTTAGAAGAACATTGTGTCTAGAGTTTTACACACAGTCTGCTCCCTAATTGTGGCTATCATAAACTTGAATTAGAATAACAAAAGACTTTTACAACTTCATGGAATATAGAAATTTGTTATCATTGTGCTCGGAATTCTGGAAGCAGTGGATTTTACTTTCATTGTGAGATTTTTAAAAGACAAAACCTTCATTCCTTGAAAAAAATTCCGAATTTCAATAATAATCATTCAGTATTATTTGCGGTGTTGTAATTTTAAATTGACTTCAGCAATTATGAGGTAAGTTGAGATGAATAACCAGTCTCACTTAACTAGTTTTCCTATGTTTGTCCAAAACAAAGGCCCTCTAAATTACTACCATCTATTATGTTAGTTGCAGTTTAGACTACAGTATAGATTAGGTGAACCTTGTCTAATCAGATCACTTTGTGTGGTCATATTGCCCTACAGTTATTGATTTCTGAGCAGATACTCCAAACCTCTTTCAATCAAAAGCACAAATAGCAAAGGCCCTTTGAAAATCAAATCTTCTTTCCTATCAGTAAGGCAGAGTTTGGAAAATTACAATGAGTATGGAAAAAGCAAACTGCAAGGAATATCTTTCTTTTATATCAATTTAGAACAATGTTTGGTATATTATAGTACCATTATAAAAATCTAACATATTAAAACACATTAAAATATTACGAGCTATTAAAGCCCTGATGTTGATTTGGCGTCTGTATCTTTTGACTGCCAGCCAGTATTGCTGAAATGCTGAGAAATTACCCCATTCTGGTGTGAAGATGGAACAGTTTGAAATCCTTTTGTTATTCTGACTGGTTTTGTTCAGGACATGTCTTACCCACATCACATTAATACGGGGCTGCATTGCACAGTGCAGTGTTATGAAATGTGCATACATATCCCTTAGAGAAAACAGGGAAGATCATTTGAGAATACAACTGGATATACCTCCAGCATCTTTCTTGTAAATCTGACCTTAAAATTCAAACTTTCAGCTATGTCCAGATCTATTAAATGAAAGGGCATTTATTTGGCTCTTTGGAAGTGCTGTATATCAAATTGTCTGGAAACTCACTAACAAATTTATATCTTGTCTTTTTACAGAGATGGAGGAAAATAACAGGCCTCAAAGCAACTACTTTTCTGAACAAGTCTCTTTTCTTGGTGTTTTCCTAGAGAAGGCAAAAAGGAAAAGAAAGTAGAAGCAGATGGTGTTTTATTTCAGAAAATTGTCTCTCAAAATTATGTTATCTAAAAACTCAGTAACACAAAGAATCTGTCTGCTACAGAATTTGTTTGCTATTACAGTCATGAGCTCCTGCCCCTATTGTTGTGAAATGTCTAAGAGTAATGAAGTCAGGATGTCACACCAAAATCAGCAATATCTAAAAATCATAGAATCATAAAACAGTTTTTGTTGGAAGGGACCTGAAAGATCATCTAGTTCTAGCCCCCCTGCTATGGGCAAGGACACATCCCACTAGACCAGGCTGCCCAAGGCCCCATCCAACCTGGCCTTGAACACCTCCAGGGATGGGTCAGCCACAACTTCCTTGGGCAATCTGTGCCAGTGCCTCACCACTCTAATGGTGAAGAAATTCATTCTTATATCAAGCCTAAATCAGCCCCTCCCCAATTTGTAACTGTTATCCCTCATCCTATCACTACAAGCCTGTCTAAACAGTCCCTCCCCAGCTTTCTTGTAGCCTCTTTCAGGTACTGCAAGGTCCCTATAAGATCTCCTTAGAGCCTTCTCTTCTCCAGGCTGAATAAGCCCAACTCATAGAATCATAGAATCACCAGGTTGGAAGAGACCCATCGGATCATCGAGTCCAACCATTCCTATCAAACTCTAAACCATGCCCCTCAGCACCTCATCCACCCGTGTCTTAAACACCTCCAGCAAAGGTGAATCAACCACCTCCCTGGGCAGCCTATTCCAGTGCCCAATGACCCTTTCGATGAAAATTTTTTTCCTAATCTCCAGCCTAAATCTCCCCTGACAGAGCCTGAGGCCATTCCCTCTTGTCCTGTCCCCTGTCACTTGGGAGAAGAGGCCAGCACCCTCCTCTCTACAGCCTCCTTTCAGGTACTTGTAGAGAGTAATGAGGTCTCCTCTCAGCCTCCTCTTCTCCAGACTAAACAACCCCAGCTCTCTCAGCCGCTCTTCGTAGGGTCTGTTCTCCAGCACCTTCACCAGCCTCGTTGCTCTTCTCTGGACTTGCTACAGAGCCTCAACATCCTTCTTGTGCTGAGGGGCCCACAACTGGACACAATATTCAAGGAGCAGCCTCACCAGTGCTGAGTACAGAGGGAGAATCACCTCCCTGGAACTGCTGGTCACACTGTTTCTGATACAGGCCAGGATGCCATTGGCCTTCTTGGCCACCTGGGCACACTGCTGGCTCATGTTCAGTCGGCTGTCGACCAACACCCCCAGGTCCCTCTCCTCCTGGCAGTTTTCCAGCCAGGCTTCTCCCAGTCTGTAGTTCTGCATAGGGTTGTTGTGCTCCAAGTGCAGGACCCGGCATTTGGCCGTGTTAAACATCATACCCTTGGACTCAGCCCAGCGGTCCAGCCTGTTCAGATCCCTTTGCAAAGCCTCCCTACCCTCCAGCAGATCGACACTTCCACTCAGCTTTGTGTCATCTGCAAACTTGCTAAGGGTACCCTCAATGCTTTCATTCAGGTCATTGATGAGGACATTGAACAGGGCTGGACCCAGCACTGAGCCCTGGGGAACCCCACTTGTCACTGGCCTCCAGCTGGATTTAACACCATTTCCCACCACTCTCTGGGCCCAGCCATCCAGCCAGTTTTCTACCCAGGAGAGCGTGCGTCTGTCCAGGCCAGAGGCTGACAGTTTCCGCAGCAGAATGCTGTGAGAAAACTGTGTCAAAGGCTTTAGTGAAGTCCAGTGAAGGTTTTAGTGAAGATCACATCCACAGCCTTTCCCTCGTCCAGCAGCCAAGTCACTTTGTCATAGAAGGTGATCAGGTTGGTTTGGCAAGACCTGCCTTTTGTGAACCCATGTTGACTGGGCCTGATCACCTGGTTCTCTTGCATGTGCTTAATGATAGCATAACTCTCTCAGCCTGTCCTCATACGGAAGGTGCTCCAGCCCTCAGATCATCATTGTAGCCCTCTTCTGGACCTGTTCCAACAGTTCCACATCCTTCTTATGTTAAGGATTCCAGAACTGGACACAATACTGCAGATGAGGTCTCACAAGACAGGGATAGAGGGTCAGAATCACTTCTCTCGACCTGATGGCCATGCTCCTTTTTTATGCAGCCCAGTTGACCTTCTGGGTGGTGAGCACACATTGTCAGCTCATGTCAAACTTCTCACCAACAAGCACCCCAAGTTCTTCTCTGCAGGGCAACTCTCAAACACATCATCCCCCATCATGTACTGAAATTGGGGATTGGCCCAATCCACATGTAGGACCTTGTACTTGGTCTTTTTGAACCTCATAAGGTTCTCACAGGTCCACTTCTCCAGCCTGTCCAGGTCCCTCTGGATGATATCCTGTCCTTCTGGTCATATAATCAATCGCAACAAATATTTTCCACTGTTTCCTGTTGACATCTTGCTTGACAGAGATCTAGAGATCTTCTTTGACACTCAAGTTAGCTTCTGGAGGAAATAAAATACCATTAACAGAAATGGGCAATAGTATTGATCTTTATAGTGATAAAAAATTAGGATACTGAAATGTCAGATACACTGAAATGCCAAAATTTTGATTGACTTTAAAAAACAAATTCTGGGGCTTTAAAACTTTTTAATTCAATTTCTTAAAAAGGTCAGCAAAATTTAGCTGCTCTTTAAAATAAGAAAAAAGACCAAAAAATATCAATGTGTCTTTTACACCTCCACATGATTCAGCCTTCAAAAATATGCATCTTCCTTAATAATTAGGCAGCTATATCATGTTTTTATAAGTTGTTTGTATGCTGACATGCATGAATGGTTTTAAAATATCATGTGTGTCTGTGCATGTGTAAGTAAGTGATTTCCCTGTGTATCTTCTCTACTTCCTCGGCACGTAGATCTTGGTGCCTCTGAACCTGGAAACTGCCTATGCTGCAAAAAGCAGAGATCAAGGAGGCAGGCTTTGTGTCTCAGAAGGATAACCATTGCTGCAGGAAGGAAGCCCCATGAAATGACCACCAGGCATTCCCTGGTGGCAGCAGCCAACTGGGTTTGTAAGGTTTAAAGACAGCTGAAAGGAGCAGATGGGTCATGGATGTTCAGCTCCCCGGTACTGCCTGCTCAGGCTGTAGTTGGAATGGTCCCTCTTACCACATCAGGACTCCAAGATGTTTGTTGCATTATTTTAGTAGACCATGCTAGTTCATTCTGTTTCTTCAAGATTTCTACTGTTTTACTGCTTACATTGCAGAAGTTAGTAAGACCATAAAGAAGTAAGCTAAGAAGCTTCAGCTCAGGAAGGAGCCAGAGAAACCCGAGATGATTGTAATTTGTTATCCAAAACCAGCATGGGTAAATACTGATAAGATAGGGTACATCATAATTTTTTCAGACAAGATCTATTTTGTCCATTGACATTACAAAAAAGCTAAAGAGAAAAAACATAATCTTAATATTCTTTTAACAACGTGAACTTGCCTATGAAGATACCACACAGACAGAAACAGCACATAGATGATGGTACAGAGCTTTCAACAGTGTCATCAAATTCCCAGCACAAAAAATCCCTAGCAACTCTACTAATAATAAGCACTATTCAATGTGATTGTTCCAGTAACGTATTTAGTGAATTGCATGTCTGCTAATTCTGAAAAAGACCTCCATATGAGAGAATAATAACAGACATAACATAAAGTACACCATTTACACTGAAGCCTTCACAGAGGATTAGCTGTTTCTATACTTGCCTGGAACCGTCTCAGCTAACAAAGCTTGGTAAGATGCTATAATGCTGTTTGCTTAGACTGGTTATGGTTAACATAACGATATAACCTTATTTCAGGAGGGTGCTGGCCTCTTCTCCCAAGTGACAGGGGACAGGACAAGAGGGAATGGCCTCAAGCTCTGTCAGGGGAGATTTAGGCTGGACATTAGGAAAAAAATTTTTACAGAAAGGGTCATTGGGCATTGGAACAGGCTGCCCAGGGAGGTGGTTGATTCATCTTCCCTGGAGGTGTTTAAGGCACGGGTGGACAAGGTGCTGAGGGGCATGGTTTAGAGTTTGATAGGAATGGTTGGACTCGATGATCCAGTGGGTCTCTTCCAACCTCGTTATTCTATGATTCTATGATTCTATTTCTGAATTTTCCACTCTGCTTGTGGTGCCACAATAATAAGTAATTGTTTGCCTTCAGAGTCACTGAAATAAAATCTCTTGAGTCTGTCACCACTGTCTCTACTCCTTGGATGTAATTCTGCAATGGGAGACTACTACACAGGCTTAGTAGAAGCTTGTTGGGGTCCCATCACCCCAAAGTGATTAATCAACATTGTGTCTGTTTTCACTCAAGAGCCTATTTATCATGGTTAGATATTTGTATCAGACAAGTTTGACATATACCTAGTGTTAGGGAATATAAAGTAAGTTTAAGACACATTTCATCATGTCAGAGTCAAAAAGGGAGAAGGAATAGAGAGAGGTTTCACCACTCATAGAAGCAAGGAGTTATTAATTAGCTAGTCAAGGACTTTGCCCTAGCAAGAAATGTCTGTCCCTCCAAGGTGCTGGGGCACAACCACTTATTTTAATTGAGAAGAGTGATCAGCTGGTCTCTTAAATAATGAAGCAAAAGGATAAGTTTTGGGAATAAAGATTAGATCTGTCTCCCTATAACATTTCAAAGGAGAAATTTCTTAGGCTCTACCTAACTGTCACAGTAGAAGGTAGGCTCCACTCAGCCTTGGGACGTCAAAATTAACATCTGCCTACTCAACTAATGAGCGTTGAGCTGGTGATTGAAAACTTATCAAGCATCCCTAGTTTCTCATTAAAAAGCCTGCTTTTGCTGATCTCAAACCGTTTGCATAGCTCTTGTCTGAATCTTCACTGTGCTTTTGAAACACAAGCAGTCTTCCAGTAGCAGCATCTCTAATTCCGCAGACAGAGTCATTTACTGCCTTTCTGTCTCTCCTCCGCCCAGATAACCAAAGAGCCTTTGCCTTCACATTTTTCTTCAGTATCAGGCAGGGCAATCATACTTATTTTGGTAATATATGGATATCTCTTTTTCTTAAGTGTCATTTCAATTTGGGATGTGGGTGTATCCTATTTAAAAAGACTTTTGCATTTGTTTTGTTATTCTGGTGAAGCTAAAATGCTGTCAATCTCTTCCACCAGGGAGACAAAGAAGTAGATTTCAGAGGGAAGACCAAAGCAGTGCAAAGGTTCAGTAGCTTCAAAGAGAGGTTTGTTAACTTCACAACACCTATACCTGTTATGGAGATTTTTACAGAGTCCATTATAACAGCAGCTGAGATACCGTAGTGCTCTTTGTGGACTATGGTATGGTCAGAATTGCATCCCATCCAAATAAAAATACAATCATTTACAGTAGGGGCAAAAATAGGAACTATGACAGAATTTGTCTTCTTGGTAGTTATATAAATAGCTAAAAGGTAAGTTACCAGGAGGTAGAGCTTAAGAATATGTAACTCTGTTCTTTGGGTTAGGATCAATAAACGATGTACACTGAAAATAGTGCTGTCTGTGGAGATCTTTGTACCAGCTCCAGTGCTGCCTCTGAGAGGTGAGAGGCTCTTCAGAATATCTCAGGAATCAAAAGCAGAGAAAAGGTAACAAAGCAGCGGGGAGGACACAGATGGTTAAAAGCAATTAGGAACTTCCCTTCTATTCAGGAACTCAACAAAAGTTTCTTGGAGCACAACAAAACTCCCGGTAGGAACTACTCCTTTCTACCTGGGAATGAATTTCTGAAAAGTTGAAAAGCTCTGCAAAAGTGGTTTCACAAGGTCAAAGGAATATGAGATGTCTGTAAGGAGAGCTCTAGTGATTGGTCTTATCTCTACTTACCATACTTTGTGCTGAGATGCTGTCTTCTCAAAACACTGTGTGACAACCCCAGAAAAACAGGTCTGGATATTATAGGAAGCTCTACTGGCACATGCTAAATTCAGCATCTGTAGATAGGCCCTCGCCACCTCCCCCCCTGTCCCGCCCAGCCCAGCTAATTACCTACAAATTCTCAATATAATCACCATCAAATACTTTCAGATTCTGATTAGCTTCCCTTCAAAACAATTTAAATTATAAATGAGCCTAACCACATACCCCTGGGGTCTGGGCAGGTGTCTTCCTACATAACTGGTGTAAGAATAACCTTCCTTGGTGATTTAAGTTGACCCAGATGGCTTTCTGCTGAAATATGCACATCACATCATCCATTGTGACATCTTGACTTAAAGGAAGTCAACTTTCCCTGAGAACAGTACTTCCTACAGTGCTTCAAAGTTCACCCTAAAAGAATGAGAGTGCTCTAACACAAGTCATAGCCATTTTACAGCCAGTCACTGTTTAAATGAAAAATCAGAGGTAAAAATACCCCAAAAAAACAAGCAAGCAAATCCCCAATGGAAAGGCTTGGATGCAGACCCACAAACATGGAACAGAGAAGCTGAGAGCCAGGAACACACATAGGATCAGACAATCCAGTAATTCAAAATCTATACTTGTAGAATATTTGGCCTGAAAGATGTGTTCCTCAAAAGCAGTATTTTAATCCCTCTAACTATGGTTTAAAGATCTACTGTCTTTGATAATGACGTTTTGAATATTAACTTAAACTATAAGCTAACTTCCAAGGGTTTCACAAAAATATATACTTAAGAATGGTAAATTTGTTGCCAATAGATTTAAATGCAGTATACACAAACTAGAAAATGTGTAGCGTATCTGCTCAAAAAATCCTCAACAAACACTGAGAATCACTGACCTAGAACTCCACTCAGAGCAGAAAAACATTTAATTCTTTCCCGACTTCAATACAAAGAAGAAAAGGGTATTGCAACTTTCCTGACACTACTGAAATTACTGAACAAATTTCAGACAGCTTCCTTGACAGTCTGATCTTGCTGGGGAAGGAGGAGGAACTACTGTTCTCACAGGCCTTTGACTCTGCACTGAAGGTCACAAGTAGAAGGCCTGAGTCTGCTTTTCTTGTTCCTGTAGGATTCCCTGTCTTAGCACAAGCTCCTCGCCTTCTGTGCACTGCTCCTCTGAATGTCTCTAACTTTCTGCACAGGAGTGGTAGAAGCATTGTCAGTCAGAGAATGGCAGGCATGGCCAGTTTGCAACCTGTGCTTGTAGCCTGATAGAGCAGAAAGACCTTGCAGATACTGCTGACCTATCTGTGACAGAGCAGAAGAGCGGCAAAGATAGGGAAAAGTTCTGTCTCTGTTGAATGGGGCATAAGGCTGTCATTGCAGATACCAAAATCCACGGTAGTATTGCCTCACAGTTCTGGTATTGTTTGAAGTCTCATTCCTTTGATACTACGGCAAGTATGTCCAACACATCTTGAAGGCCACATATAGAAGACGTCACTAGTGAAATGATATAACAGAATTTAAGGGATTAATTTATCTTTTTAAAACAGAGAAATTGGAATATCTTCGGTTGTTTTTTTTTAAATTTGAGGTTATCCTGTGAGATGACAGCATGTATCGATATAATATAGATAGATTCTTGAGGTACTAAACAGGTTTTCAGTAGCTTTACTGTCAGGTATACTAGAGCACTAAGATCTCCATTTAATACAGACATGCATAAGGAAAGAAACATTTGCCAAACAAGCATACATGAAAGAGAGACAAGACAGATAATAGTGCTTCTGCCTCCATGCTTTAGTCTCTTCATTTTTCTGAAACTCAGTAATTAATCCAGCTTTTACATCACTAGTGGTCCGTCTTTCAGTGTTGTCTGCAATATCTGAGATTTCTCTTCCCTACAATATAATTTATACCTTTTTTGCTCCCGTCAAAATCCTCTCAAGACAAGTTCTAATCATTTTCTTGGTCAAATGGTAAAATTAATATTTAACCCATCCTATTATTGTCTTCTCAGCAGCAGCTGGAGTAGTCTCACTTGGTGTCTGTAACTTGATCTTGCTTAGTTAACCTTCTCCCTCAACAATTTTTCCTGTGGCAGAAAATGTTTCTTCATCTTCTCCATGACGCAGCACTCAGCAGAAACTTTGAAGTCTTCTTCCCTTTATGCTTTTTTTGCGTGAAAATAAGCCATATGGCTAAATAAAAGATCATCCACCCTCCTTAGGTAAGAGACGAACAGATTTATTACCCATTGATAGATGTCTCTTATTTAACTCAAACTAAATTAATAGTCTACGGTACTGACATTTCCTCTTATTGCTTTGACTTATGACTTTAAGTGCAACATGTCCAAAGCAAAATCCTGTCTTTCTTCCCATTACCTTTAGCTTTACCTCTGTGGAAAATGCCACAAAGACCTATGATCAGGAATATTCTTCGATTCAACCTCCTTATCCTTGTCTACCTTGCAATGCTCTCCACATAAACTTTCTTCACAGGTGAAACTTATAACCACATCACTCACTATCTCATTATTTGCTTCCCACAATATTCTTTCCTGTGCCTTTGGCAAACAGTGTCTTCTAGCCTGTCAGTTGCAAAGTTAGTTCTCTTAGATCATTGTTTTGACTGTGCGATTCTTCCCATTGTATTCTGTAGCAACAAACCCTAGGAGTGCTTTCAAGGCTTTGTGACCGATCTATCCTCTCTCATCTACTGTATTCTCACACTTATAAGTAAACACTTTACCTCAAATTTCTCTACCCATTCCCCACCTAAATATATCGATTTCAAATATTCAGTGACATCTACAGCCAGATTTCTAGCAACAGTACATCAAAACCCAGCTTGCCTTCTTGGTCTTTTCCCAAGGCTAAAGTGTGGAATCATCTTTTCCACCTCAACTACAAGCTATGTGATACCAGACTGGCCAAGCTAAAAGCTGTGTTGAGAATTATTAATGAATGATACAAATGCTTCAGTAGGCCAGACATTTGTTTATCTAATCTCAGAAAAAAAAAAAAAAAAAAAAAAAAACAAACCCAAACCCCCATATTCCTGCTATTTCCAGCTGTGGTATGTATTTTCTTCTTGTTTTCCAACGAAGAGTCACACATGCTCTTACCTGAGGAGCCTGCTTAGTATCATGGGAATGACAGTTTCACCACTCACCTCAAAGGGACTATATCAATTTATACATTTGAAACTAAGTTTAGGATTAAAATTTATACCCTAGAACCCTGTGCAAGAAGGGGTAGCCTTTCTGCTAGAATCAGACCTTCTTGGCAGTGACAAGTCTTCTCTTGATCACATTTCTACTGATGTTTTCTATTATATAACACATAACAGACATCACATTCAACACCATAGGGTACAGAGATCCAGACATCTCCCAGAGCCAACATGTATCAGATTGTCCCACAATTTATGTCTCCACTTATTTTTTGTCTTCATTGGAAAAATTTCATCCCAATCATTAGAACTCCATTTTTCAATATTTCCCTGGTGTGAGCACGTTAGAGTCTTTCCAGTGATACAAATCAAGGCTTCCATTGACTCAGTGGGAGTAGCTGTTTTTCTAGCTGATAATTACAAAACCAAATGGTGAATGCAAACACGAGACAAGAACTTAAAATAATCTTATATTAGATGGGGAAAAAAAAATAGAAGTGAGAGATCGGTTAAAAGAGGTTTCTTTAATAATAAGGATAGTTTGAAATAAAATTAAAGTAAGGGAAGATTTAATTTAAAGACTGTACAAAGATAGAAGGAAAGAACTGTCCAGGGCTAAATGCAATCAAAGAGAGGTCAGTAAAAAAAACTAAACTTAAGTATCGATCCTTAAAAAAAATCAAAACAGAATTGTATAAGCCATCTGTTGCTTATGCCTACTCAGTGTTTTATTCATGGGCAGAGGTGCATTGAGGCAAATGTTGTCACCCTTTTCTGTCTGCATCATGCACTTCTAGAACATGAATTCTTGACTACAGGTTTTTTACCTTCAGTAGAGCCTCTATCATGGCTTTTGAGTAACAGCTAGCAAAATATGAGAGCTATTAATGAATTCCAAAGCAAGATATGCTACTTTCTGATAAAATATTTCCTCGTTTGGTGTGTGTCTGCAGTCTGGCTGCAATATGTTGTTGTCTAAGTAATTATTTTCAGATAACATGCTGAATGATTCTTTAAACTGTCATTTATTCTTTTTCTTTACAAAAAGATAGAAAATATGGTTTTTATTTCTTTCAACTCTCATATCTGCCCATATTGTTACTAATGCTTCTATCAATAAGAAGGGAAAGCCCTTTTGGCTTCTTCCTGTGGCTCCATACTCACGAGTTTACTTCTTTCCAAGATGCACACTGTGCACCCAGCTGACAACAGATGTGTGACTGTGAGGGTTGTGTGGTCAGAGGAATCTAAATATGATTCTAGCAGAGTACTCCGGTGTCACTACTGACTGCAAAAACTGGCACACCAGATCAACAATATTTCAGTGGATGGACCTTTGACCTTCTATTACTGTGGCCCTTAAAATGTCCTCTTGAAATCTGGTCCCCAGCTGAGCTAATCTCTGTGGTAATGTACAGAAGATGACTGGACACATCAAAAGATTTTGCAGTCGTAATAAATAAAGTGTTGGAGAGAAAGAAGACACATAGAGACCAAAGATGGCATTATAACCCTAAGAGTATTTCTCAAAGATGAGATCAGGTACACAATTAATCCCAAATGCACCATTACCCCAAAGTTAGATGCTACTATCGTGTCTGGTGTCAGTTAAAAATCAATAACGAGTCCACCAATCACACTCTCAGCTTTTTACTGCTGGTCAGAGAATTTCACTAGTCATCACTGGTCCCAAGAAGGCATTTCTTTCTTTCCTTAATCTCATGGTAAACTGCCATGCAAAACCGATGGGAATTGATCCTACTGCCCTTTAGAAAACAGAAATGGAATGTAATGGATAGCTCTGCACTTTTTCAAGGTGTCCAGTGCCACAGTTGTAAGATTTGTAACAAACTAGGGTAAGGAATGCTTTGCTGCTTGTCAGATGACTAGTCAGATTTACTACTAAAGAAGATCACAGATTAAACAAAAGGTGCTTGAAAAGCATAGGGTTTCAGTCATGTAATAAAGTTACAAAAGGTAAAATGGCAATGACTTCATTAAGATTACATTTAACAATACATTTTCTTCCTGAGTGGATTCAAACAGCTGCTGTGCTCTACCTGTTTTTTTCTCTCAGATTTAGTTGGAAACCTATTTGAAACAATATATTGAGTCAAGATGGGATGTTTTGTCATGACAGCTTCTATGTCTGCCATAAGCCTCCCTTCACATACTCATACTCACTTAAGCATGGAAAACCACAGAACAAAAGCTGAGAACCGCTTTCTGACTCATCTTTGAGCATCTCATCTCTGGAGGAAAGCTTTACTCCTCATTGTTTGTGAGTGAAGCAACACAATACTGAGGAACAATTAATCACTTTACTCTCTCCCCATATTTTCTCCCCAAGTTTCCACGATGAAGATTGTCACTGTATCTCTCAGTTAGCACGTTCAATTTGCCTGTTTAACAACCATCTTAAAAAATAAATGCAAACAAATCAATACAGTAAATATTATAGGTACAATATCTTTTTCGATCTACTTGTCTTATTCTGAATTAATTAAAATAGGTAACAAATTGTGTAATGCAGATTCAGCTACATGCTTCTGTTTACACAGATTTTCCTTCTGCTAAATCAAGTTGTATCAGTATGATTGTGTACGGTATAATGGTTACAGTATATATATGAAAAATAAGGATGAATGTATGAAAGGGCTTCCTCCTCTAGACTACGCTGTTGAATAGGATTACTCTCAGTGTATTCGTGATTCCCTAATGGTTTAACCAAGCACAGAAATCCTTGTGAGATAACTTTACTTACTGTCCAGAACAACTGAAGAACTACATCAGCCCAGCCCCCAAAGGAAAGTAGCTTTTCAAAATGTAGAAGGAACAAATAAGACTTTTGTCAGGATGTAAGAAATCGGTCAGGAGTCTTTCCTTGCTGAGTTAGGGATGAATAAACTTCTGGGATTGACAGACACTTTTTTTCTAACTCCAAGAGTTAGAAATGACTGCAAACTCCAGATCCATGCCTGGAATACAAAGAAAAAGTGGAACTTGAGATTTCTGGAATGTGACAAAAGGCAAGTGCATCCCAGTCCTCAGGAAGGATGGTTGTCAATCTCCTGGCTGAAATATGCAGTGTAAGGAAGAGCATTAAAGCTGCTCAAAGTGAGAGGTGAAACACTGGAACATGCTTCCTAGAAAGGTGGCTGATGCCTCAAGCCTGTCAGTGTTTCAGAGGCTGGACAGCATCCTTAACAATATTCTTTAACTTTTGGTTGGTTCTGAAGTGGTCAGGTAGTTGGACTAGATGATCATTGTAGGTCCCTTTGAACTCAGATAATCTAGACCACTCCATTCCATTCCATTGCATTCCATTCCATTCCAAAGGTAATTGTGGAGCTGTTTCCTTGTACTCCTGCATCCATGCACTTTTGTAAAGCTTCTACTCTTGTCTGATGTTGACCTATATATAAATATACTTTTATTTATTATAAGTTGACTTAAAGTGTTTTAAAGGTAACTCTGTAACAGCAATTCATTTTGCCCCTCTAGGTTTTATATTCTTCAAAATCAGGATTCTGAGACTCTTTAGGTATGATTTGAGAGCTGATAACAGAGAAAACATAATTAAGAAAGCTCTGTAGCATACAGCAAGGTAGAGTAGAGTATGCATGGACCCCGAGAGTACTGAGACAGCATGTGGCACTAGCACCTGAAGGTCAGTGGTAGTGCGATAGATTTGCAGACTAGAACACTAGCAGACTGCTCTGCCTCGTAAGAAAGCAAGCCTGAACTTTTCATCACCTTGTTCAGTAAAGATGCATGTTTTTTCACAGGTTTGGGTTCTGATATCACATGCATTTTGCTGTTCCTCTGTCAGACTGTAGGTAAGTTGCCAGCTGCTCTCAGCATAATTTTGCACTGTATCTTGAAACATGGAAAAACGTTACTCGTGATAGAGAATTCACCTTGAGGCATGCAGAAGAGGAATGTGATGGAAACTGAAAAGAGCATCCTGGTTCCCTAACTTCTAGGCCTGGCCTACGACAGGCCAGAAAACAACAAAAAAAAAACAACAAAAAAAAGTATCTGAAAGTAAAATGTATTAAAAATCTTGTTTGTCATCCCATATCACGTTTTCTGCAACTGTGGATGTAGTGGGAGGTTGCAACTGTCAGCACTTTTGTTTCTGAAACACTAAGGGCCAAATCATGTGAGTACTCTGATGAATTCCCACTCCCTTGGAAACTGTCTCTCCTAAGACTGACGCTAAAATGTTCTGGAGGATATAAGATGATAATAATGCTAATTTCCCCCAAGGAAGAAGACTGGTATCTTTGCCTTCCTTAAGAGAGAGGATCTAATACACAAAATTATTCAGTGACACTTAGCAGGGCAAAATCAACATAGTCTTCTGCTCCCACATCCACTCAACAGTCCCTCTCAGGCAGGACAGCGCTGCATGAGCCCAGGGCATCTGAGGTGTGGGCACTGAAAGGAGCACTAGGAAATACAGTTTGGGCAACCAGTGGGGCTAGCAAAACCTCCTCGTAATGGTGAGGAGTAGTAAAACATGGGGAGCGAAACAAAAATTACACTCCCTGGGGCATGAGGTCTTAGCAGTTACACTGAGAGATTGCCTCACACAGAATTTCAGCATTTCAAGGAAAAACGATATTCATGAAACGTCTTGTAAGCAGTGAGGGTGGGAAAACAAGCTGTTAAGCTGCTTCCAGAGGTTAGGTCAAAAAAAATAATGTATTTATCTATTGTTTCTTTTGATCAAAACATCACAAACAAAGTGTCCAGTCACTCAAACACATGGCTGTCCTTCAGACAGGCACCCTGCCTCTGCTAGATGCTGACTAAATGAAGGAAAAAACGTTTTTCTCTACCTTCCTTATTCCTGGGCTGTTTTCCAAATTGTTTTCCAAATTATTTTCCAAATCTCTGTGCTTCTTTCTTGCAAAACGGGAACTGGCCACCCCTCTTCCCCAGCAGCAATGGGATCCAACGCAGTCACCCCTGCTGACCTGAGTTGGGCTGCCATGGCAAGGGGCAGGAGGACAAGCCCCTCCACCCCCTTCCTGCAGCCACCAGCATTTACTGTCTCTGTGGGCCGTATCTCTTGGGCAGCACTGTGCAAGGTCAAGTGGATTTAGCAAAGTTACTGGCTGCACGGCCAGGTCATCCTCTCCATGGTGTATAACCATGATAGGAACGGTTGGACTCAATGATCCAGTGGGTCTTTTCCAACCTAGTGATTCTATGATTCTATAATGCGCAGCCCAAACAGAGATGACTGATGTTGAGCTTACTCCTGAAAGTCTTACAGGCCAGATTGTCAACTGATTTACAGCTGTAATATCTCCGTCTACTGGGGTCATTCACATATAGTTGTATTTGGTCACTAATGGAGCACACGATCCCTCAGTGAAAGGGAGTGGCATTGCTTCCATCAGCCTTTTATGCATTACATGAAAATAAAATTGCAGTAATCTCATATATTAAAGGAAATAAATGCTTACCCACATGAACTGCAAAAACAGTACTGAAAATCTATACTCCTTTACTAATCTATTAGATCACAGAATACGAAGTCTTGAGCTAAATGAGTCTTTCAGTCCTCAAACTTTTCCCTGGGACTTAGAAGCACTCGTGCTGATAAATGCAGGTCCCTCAAATAAAGAGCTATGCCATGTTCAGGCAATCTTTCAGATAAAATATAATTTTCTTTGCCAGTGTTTATGCTCCTTTTTGATAGTTCTTTCTCATAATTTTCAGTTCCCTAAGTCACTTGTATAGGAATAGGTGCAATATATGGAAAGGGCACAAGACTTGGACTTGAAAAAGGTGGGCTGGAAAACTTAAATGTTTCTAATAATTTAAGATTATTTTAAAAGCACTAAAAATTTCCACTTTTTTTTCTTGTAAAACTAATTTGCAGCTATACAAACCCCAGTGTTGCTCCTCTGCTTACGAACAACTCTTCCAGTAAATGCAATGTGAACAGTGTCATTCTTCCTGCTGCCTTTTTAAATGATGGGTCTGAATTGTTATCCTTTAAGCAGGAATATTGTCTCTAGCCAGTTCAAAGACTTAACCCACATACATTACTCTGGAAAAAAATCCCTTATGCAAAGGAAGTTCAAACAATATGAAGAATCTCTTTCTATTAAATGAACTAGTAACCATGCAGCTTGGAAAAAGCCTAGTGGAAACCCTTCAGGACCTTACCCCTAGCCTAATTAAAGGAATTCAATTATATCTGCTGACAAAAGTCTCAGAATATTTTGTGTACTGTAACTGAAGTGTGGATGAAATCTGTCATTCAGACAGAAATCAATTCCCTGTTCCTATAGCGAAATGTAAAACTCCCATTACTACTAACTCTTATTTAATTGAAATAAACACTGCAATTTGAAAGACTTCTTGGGCCAGAGTGTCCTACAGAGTGTTGACATCTAACTGTTTTCTATGGGAGCTGAGTTATAGCAGTGCCAATTTATGGACTAGTAAGAAGGTCTGTATTTGAATTAAAGACAGAAGAGATAAAATCTTTTCTTCATAAATGAAAGCTAATGCCCTCTAATTGTGTACAGACGAGGAAGAATGCAGAGGATTGTGCATGAGCCTTCTTTTCTTTTAATACCCTGGAGTCCCTAGTTCTGGGAAATTGCAGGATTATTATTTTTTAAAAAATATTCAGTTCTTCTGTACACTTAAAGACCCACTTAATAACCCATAGCAGTAGATTTTCAAAGCAGTCTACCAGCTCCAGAAATCTTATTCATTGGATGCCCACCCTGAAAGACCCCAGGTGATGCTTCCTTTGAATGCAGTCTATTGTGCTATGCAGCATCCAGTTTTAGAGGAGTCATGGCCAGGAAATGACACAGTAGTCAAAGGTCTTAATTCCTCTCTGCCTAATGCAGAAGCAGGGCAGGGTTGGCTGGGGAATCAGCATTCCTATGTACAGCTAGAGATGAGAAAAATGTCAGAAATGCTTCCTTGAGATTTTCAGACACAGTGCAATCAGATCGAGCAGAACTGCATTTAGAAATGTGTTATTTCCTATAATAATGGTTGTGCTCTGAATGTGTCTGCTTTCCCTTGCCTTGCTGCTGAGTTGCCCTTGCATGGTGCAGAGCACCTCAAGCACCATCTCAGCTACCTTTGCAGCTAGAGTGCAGGATTGCTTGTGTCCAGAAGAGGCTTCAGACATCTTGATGATACTTTTGTATTCCTGCGTGTTCTCCAGTTCTGCTATATCATTTTTGAGGCAGTCTTGACCTTCTCATAGCATGCAGCATACAGGACACAGAAATTTATATGGTGAAACAATACTGACTTCTGCCTTGCTTTCTATACACAATCTTTTGTTTGCTCATTCTACTGCGGTTGTTTTCACAGAACAGTGTCCTTAGTGTATCAAAAAGAAGTATTTTTATGATTTTATTGTGCACTTATAGATGGTATTTTTTTTCTCATTACATTGTTTTGCCCTTCTGAGTATCACTCCTCTTCACTTACTGATTTTTCCAGCCTTTACAGTGAAAATATCGAATAGTCTATATCTCATACACATCTGTGAGACTTGGCACTTGTCCAAGAGGAGGACAGTGCCTCTCCCCACGGTTCCTGTGAAGCCCCAAATCACAGACTTTAAAGATCATCACTTACTTTTATCTGAAAATAAAGCAATTATTGGCCTCTCTGTTTACTTGTATGTAAATATGTTGCTCAGAAGTATACTTTAGTATGTGAGTACATTGCCCAGGCGCCAATATTCATTCAGTGGTAATCTCACAAAGAAGTGGTAGTTTCTGCTAAAAGCACAAGTATATAAATGAAAAAGGCTGATTAACTCCTTCAATCATCTTTTCCATTAGTGCAGAATTCATCAAAGTGCAAAAGGCTTGCACAAAGCCACTTCAGATCTAGCTGTCTGGTATGTAAGATCTAAACTCGGGATATGTAAGATCTAGTTCTGGTTTGACACACAAAACCATTGTTCTTCAGGGTCCCAAAACCAGAGGATAACTCTGAAATACTCATTTGTGAGCCACTGAAGATGGTTTAGTCGCCATCTAGATAATCATGCATTGCCTATGGTGTCTACACATTCATTCACCACACAGATTTCACAAAAATTTCTTTATGCTCCTGCTATATTTCAGGAGGTTGTTTTGAAGGATGTTGAGACTCTGGAGCGAGTCCTGAGAAGAGCAACAAAGCTGGTGAAGGGGCTGGAGAACAAGTCTTACAAGGATCAACGGAGACAGATGGGGTTGTTTAGCCTGGAGAAGAGGAAATTGAAAGGAGACCTTATTACTCTCTACAACTACGTGAGGGGAGGTTGTGGAGAGGAGGGAGCTGGCCTCTTCTCCCAAGTAACAGGGGCAGGACAAGAGGGAATGGCCTCAAGCTCCACCAGGGGAGGTTCAGGCTCGACATAAGGAAAAAGTTCTTCACAGAAAGGGTCATTAGGCAATGGAACAGTCTGCCCAGGGAGGTGGTGATTCGTCTTCCCTGGAGGTGTTTAAGGTGCAGTTGGTTGAGATACTGAGGGGCATGGTTTAGAGATTGGTGGGAATGGTTGGACTCGATGATCTGGTGGGTCTCTTCCAATCTGGTGATTCTATGATTCTATGATGAGTTGATCCTGCATTAGACATTTCGTTTTCTGACATCCGGAACAGTGCCTGCCAGCTATTTCCCTTCTCATTTTTTCCTGAAAGAGATAAAATCTTAGGCTACATGTTAAAAAGCTCATCTGCACACCTACAAAGGAGCACAGAGACAATGGTACATGGGGAAGCTGAGTAATACCCATCTCCACAAGCCCAGAAGTGCACAGGAGCACAACAGCAGGTGGTTCCGGTGGACAAAAATTAAGAACTCAGAGAAGGGTACAATACAGACGGTCCAGGTTCATCCCAGAGTTGTCCCAGAGTAGGTTCAGTCCCTGTGTCCAGGCATGAGGATCTCTATTTTGTGTACATGTGTGTGGCTGAAGGTCTAAGAGCAGGTAACTGCAGTGGGATCATGGATGGGAGGGGTTGTGTGTCTGTGGTGCAAAAAACTGGATGGAGCAGCATAAGTGAGCGTGCGCTCACTTGTAAAGATCGAGTCAAGGTAACCAAATGGTGGGTAAAGTGCCCTCGAAGCCAGACGTGTGTGTGTGTGAGTGTGTGTCTGTGTATGTTTGTGTGTATTGTGACATTCTTAATGCGTGCATCTGCATGCATGCATGAGTTTGAAGAAATCCACCTTGTACAAATGTGCGTGTGTATGTATTCTTACTACCGGACCTCCATCCTGATTAGCCAGAGAGGTGAGCACTACAAGGCCGTTGGTACTGTTTGAGTGTCTGTCTGTCTGTGTTGATCTGTGTGGCTGGCAATGCGTGTATTTGCGTTGCATCTCCTTATGTATGTCTATGGGAGTACATGCTAAGCTTCCCTAGGGGTTGGACCTGGGGCATGGAGCATCACTACGTACTTGATTCAACTCCCCTAAGCCTTCCTGGCATCCAGAGCTGTGGCCATGAGGTTGTGCTGTCTCAGCGCTGTTCTCAGCCAGGGCCACCTAGCCCCAGGGGCCGCAGAGACCATGGGGGTCCCTGGGCATACAAGTTTCTTCACCATCTCCTACCTATAAACTTGTTGATTCACCTTCCCTGGAGGTGTTTAAGGCACAGGTGGATAAGCTGCTGAGGGGCATGGTTTAGTGTTTGATAGGAATGGTTGGACTCGATGATCCGGTGGGTCTCTTCCAACCTGGTGATTCTATGATTCTACTCCTGGTGTTCCCCTCATATTGCACTCCTTGTCAGATTCTTTCAACCTTTAAAGACTCAACTAACTGCAGGTTTTAGGTGTGTCCATTGTGGGGACCGAAATTTTCCTTCTGCTGCCCAAACACCTGGCTGTTTGGTAATGTCTGTGCTGATTTATGGGCCAGCTTCTGTTACATCTGTGTCTTTTGCTTTTACAGCAGATTTTTCTAGGAACTGAGTTCAGGGAAGGACAGCGTTCTCCTGTAGACAGGAAACAGGGACCTTGCTTGCCTTTGCATTAATTCTCTTACATGTACTGAAACTAATACTTGACCTGAAAACTCTGTTCCTCATCGTTTCAGGTAATGGATTTTAGAGGGATAGGTCCAAATGAGATTCATATTCTAAACACAGCCTGCAAGTAGAAAAGAGTACAAAGTAATTGAAGTTTCAGATGTACAGAAAAACGAGAGAATGAGCTTACTAAGTGTGTGCCTTAATATAAAAGCAGTTATGAATGTATTAAATGTTAATGTGAACATATCTGGGAATATCAAGACTTCTAGAAATCATATTATGAATATTAGAATATCCTAATATTAGCATAGTGGGACACCCGAGGTATCTGGATGGAAGGAAGCATCTAATTTAATTTGCACTTCTCTGAATTCTGGAAATGTATTTATTATTTTTTGCCCTATTCTACCCTAAACCTTTTCCTAAAAACCATTGTAACCTCATTAATGATAAAATTTTCCAGATATTGCTTTTTTCTGTTATTCTATTTTTTGCCTCAGTTCCATATAAGGAAAGAAATGCCAAAAAGAGATTATTTTACGTAATCATTCCCTGTTCCTGTCTTTCCTATTTTTCAGTGACCACTCAGCCTAAAAGTCAGAACATATGATTACTCAGTGAAAGCCCTATAGCCATGAACTCTCTTAGTTTCGTAGCCTTCAAAGTATTATTTGTATAAAGACAATAAAAAAGTCTTGTTCCTTTATAAGGATGGCTGCAAGGAGTTTGATCTCTGAGAAGAACAGCAAAGATTTTCTTTCTCCAGCTCTTGAAAATGACTCAGTAAAAGATTTTGATCTCTATATTGTAAATTTGATATCCTGTGGATCTCCTCTTCACCTCACCTACTGAGTTGACTGTTATATTACATCTTTCAAGCTTAATATGTGATTGATTAAAAAGCTTCATTTTCTGCTTGCTTTTCTTCATGATCATTCTAAGCTTAAATGTTTCATGCTCACTATTATTATCAGCCAGACTCGCTGCTGTAGGAGTGTTCATTAAACAGTCTCTGTGTCTTAGTTTAGGTGCTAATTGTTGAAAATGCATAAAAAAACTCTTAATACGAACCACAAACCTTTCTGTCCTCATGCAGACAGGTTTTTAAGGATGTACCTCAAGTACATGTCCTAACACAAAAAGAAGTTATCATCTATTTTATTGAATAAATGCACACCTGTAATTTTCCAACATGTCTCTAGGCATGGTTCTTCTCTCTGGAACTGTTCGCTCAGAAGTCTGCAGGGGTCCTGAGACCCAGGAGTAGTAACCCTGTTTTTTTCCCTTACACTCAGTGTCAAGGCTTGGAGATGCTTCTTTGCACTCTTTCTTTGCTACAGGCTCTCTTTGGTGGAAAAACTTGTTCTTCGGTCCCTGTCACATTTCAATTTAAAAGGGATTTCACCATTTGAATACAAAGGTGCCTTCAGCCATGCTGCTTGGCCTTACTTGCTGCTGCAAATCACAATGCTTGTTTTCCAATGTTACTACTACTTGAGGTTTTTTCCCCCGCTTTATGCCCTGAAAGAACAGTGTTAGATTGATCGGGATTTTCAGGTGAAAGTGCTTACTTCTGACAAAATCCAGTCCTTTCTGACCAAGGGAGCACCTGTGAATCAGAAAGCCATGAGGCTTGCTCTGCTAATGGAAGGCAGATTGGCTTTTTGTAGGTAGGGACAGAAGAGGGTGGAAATCAACTGTTCCAAATGGAGTATTAACCATCATCCCTACTCTACATGAAGCTGAAGGGCAGGCCAGCTTCCTCAAACGCTGTGGCAGTGAATATGATGTAAATGTCTAGAGAATTTGTTAAAATCTCTTATTTCCTATGGAGCCGTGCAACTTAGTTAAAGGCATTGTGTTTTTCTTACACATCCAGAAGAGATAGGACTATGTAGGCTGTACAGGGCTGTATGAAGGCACATTCCAAGGGTTTTCCCCCCCTCTATGTCCATATTCTGCATCTATGTTCTATTAATTGGAAGAGAGAGAAATATCTCAGCACAAATTAAGGAATGCTGGGAAACTAGTGCAGCCACGGGACTGCTCCCACAAATGCAGCTACCCTTCCACAGTCATGTCGTACAGTCAGCAACATTATCAAGCATGCATTCCTTACCATAAAATGTTGGAAGCATGAGGTCTGTAAATGCGCAGTCAACTTCAAACCTCTGCGTCCAGCAGATTTGTCTCAACAACATCCTTTGACAATGTTTGAATCCAATGAAACAAATAAATAGGAAAGAAGAAGGCTTGCCACTTCTAGAGTGGAAGACTGAAACAGTATGCACCTAACCACCTTAGGAGTTTATCCACAGAGTGATGGAAAAAGCCCCTTCTGAGCCCCTTCCACAAGAGTACAGAGACAAGGGGTAAAGTACCATCTCTCCTACTGAAAATTTCAGATGCTACATCCTTTCAGAGGCAGAGTGCAAGTAACCAAGCATGGCAAAGAAATGGTGAGGCTGGAGGGAAACATCCTCACACCTCTCAAGAAACAGTAAATAAGCTAGTGTTTTAGAAAATGCCTCTAATCACATTTGTCTTTAATGATTTAGGAGTACTTTCTAGAAGCACAGTATAGTCATTCTCTTTTTTAGAATTATGCAGTTTTGGGGAGAGTCTTCTGGATTTCTTCAAATTACTGAAAATGCTTATTTTGCATTACTTTAATTAGTGTTATGCAGACTTCTTTCCGGCCCACGACCATTTCTTCTTCTTAAAGTTAATGGAGTTTCAGGGGCACAGAGGGTCAGGTTCTTTCTTTACCATTCAATTAAGTAAATAAATCCCGACTAGTTGAATGACTCTATGAAGAATAACAGGTAGATAAATGACATAAGACTTTAAGTCTTTATAATAGCCCCCCATCTACAATACATACACAGTTTTAAGAGAACATTATAGCACCTACCAAGTTCTAAAACAAGTTTCGTTTGCCTGTAATGGAGTAAGAGAAATAGTTGTTAAAACACCTGGAAATGTAACCTAGGATTATATGAAAACAGTTAAGTATTACGGTTAAGATGAAAACAACACTGCTTGTTAAAAATCTGACCACTGATTGAAGCTTGCAATTTCAGCCTTCATCAATTGCTTTGAGTGACTCATCGAATCAGACATTATCTAAAAAGTCAATACTGAGAAACTAGGTAAACCAACAATATTCCTTTCAGTCACACAATCGCCACTGAACACTCTTGAGAACACAGTAAAGCATTTTATTGTTTATGCTCATTTTCATTTACACATAGGAGGAACAATCAATGCAGTTCTATCACAGCAGGTGGACCATATCCTGGAACTTTAACTTCGCTGAATATGCACAGACCTGTCTTAAGGAAGGTCTGAGCAGCAGCAAAAAAAAAAAAAAAAAAAAGAAAGAAAAAGGAAAAAAATAGGGGGGGAAGTAGGAAGAAGAGTAATTTCACCAACATCAGTTAATCAATGATCCATGGGTATTTATTTTGCAGGTGATGTAGCTCTTCTGAAAGAGCAAACTGCTTCACTTCTTTACAAAATACACTGAATTATGTAATTAGAGAATTCTAAATTTCGCAGTGGTACATGCGGTAAGGGTGTGCAACTGACACAAAATGGAACACAGGGTTACAACATCAAACTGCTACTTCTATTCCCAGCTGGCTCATGGAAAAGGTCACTGGACTTCTTGATTTCTGCTCTCTATAAGTTATAGAGTAGAAGCAAGAAGTAATTACCTTATAAACGCAACTATGAGGACAGACTAGAGATGCAGTACAGTTGAAGAGGTCTACAACTCTTGTTTCTACAGCATTTGCATTTGCTATTTTTCTGAAATACAAATACAACTTTTGCACACTGTCACTTCTCGCACACATTCAGCTGAAGGAGTCATTTACAGACTGTACTGCGATGCTCCTATTTTAAATGCTGCCTTTTTTTTTTTTTTTCCTTTTCTCCTCTTGGCCTCATATGTGAAGGGAGCAACTCTTTCCACTGAAAGAAATTACAGGTGTGCAGAAGTACAACTATGCTACCAACATAGACAGAGACAACTGTGCTCTTGTGCACACCCCTACAACCGGCCGGAGAACAAATTAAGAAGAAGTTAAGCCTGCAAAATAAATGGAGTTTGCTCTCAAACTTTTTTTTCTTCAATCCAGATGAATTATAGACCTTGATTCGAGGCTGCCCTCTTTTTTTTTTTTGCAACTGATCTGCATGACTATTGGAACAGCATCTCTGCCAGGGTCATTACACTGAAATGCAGAGCTGAGCAGTTTGGTGGCAGTGTGCATTGATGTTTTTGCAGCATCATGAGTCTGGCAACGGGGCTTCGGGAAGTTTCAAGCAGTGGGTCTTTACAATAGCAACTTGATTCTGCAGACAAAAAGCAGAGAAGATTGGCAGTATTATTAAAGCGGCACAATAAAGGTGTATTCTGCACAACGTGGTGCTGAGTTTAGCTTATGAGCCAGCGGCCGCTTTTGTCAGAGGCGCAGAAAGGCACAGTTTTTTTCTGCCTGTGAAGAGAAACATCAAGGCGCCGGAGCCTTTCACAGCGGCTAAAGGCAGCTCTCACGCTAAGGATACCTGCTCCCAGCCGGCTCTGCTCCCAGCAGGAGCAGCCGGAGCCCTGAAGAGGCCAGAAAGTAGGTTGAACTTTACAAGCGGCCCCGCTCTGGGGCTCGTCCTACCTTTCTTTGCCCAAAATAACAGAAAAAGAACCCAACCCGACTCGACGCTCGCATCGGGGCTGCAGCCCCGGCTTCTCCCCGATGCCTCCAGCTGCCTCGGGGGATGCTCCGACCCTGCTCCCCGAGGGGCTGGGCAGCCCGGCTGGAAATTAAGAGCCTCGAGTGCTAATTTGGACTAAACGCGGGGCGTCGGCGTACGAAACAGGGGCAAGCCGGTTTAATAGGTGGCATGAAGAGCAAACAATCATGAGTTTGGGGGGAAGGGGGACAGGACACACACAGACTGTGAGACAGGAGCGTGCGGCATCTCCGCGACTCGCAAAGCACCCGAACCCCGGCCAGGGCAGCCCATTAAAGAATGAAAACGCCCTATTCGGTGGGGTTGTCCCCCGGAAGGCAGAGCCGAGCATCCCGAGCGCCTGGCACCCACCTGTGGCCTCGGGCAGGGGCGTGCATGGGGCGGTCCCGGAGAGCACGGCGCATTCAAAGACGTTCAATTCGCGCATCGGAAACGGATGAGTTTGTGGAAAGCTTGCTTGAAGTCTTCGTTCGACATGGTGTAGATGACGGGGTTGATGAGGGAGTTGAGATATCCGAGCCACGTGAAAAAGTCGAAGATGGCCACGTGGAACCAGCAAGCGTCCTTGCAAATAGGCAACACCAGGCTGATGATGAAAAAGGGCAGCCAACAGACGATGAAGGCTCCTAAAATAATCCCTAAAGTCTTCGTGGCTTTCCGCTCCCTGGCGGCCGTGAGCTTCTTTTTCTCCAGCAGGGCGTCCGACACCTTCACCTTCACCTGGTTCGCGTAGACGGGGGAGCCCGTCTCGCCGGAGCCCTCGGGGGCCTTGGAGTTTATGGACGTGACCGAGGAGGACGACCCCGGCGAGTCCGTGATCAGCTGAGCCCGCGTCAGCCTCTTACCCGCTTTCTTTGGCGTCTGCTTCAAAATCCGGGACCTGGCTTCCACGTAGATCCTGCCGTAGAGGGCTATCAGCAGCAGCGTGGGGAAGTAGAAGGCTCCCACCGTGGAGTACACGGTGTAGAGGACGTGGTCCGTGTTCACCACGCAGTGGGACGCCTCCTCGGCCTTGGCCTGCCGCCAAAACAGAGGGGGCATGGAGATGCAGATGGAGAAGATCCACACCAGGGCGATCATGCCCGCCGCCCGCCGGGGAGTCCGCTTCGTCGAGTACTCGACGGCGTCCGTGATGGCCCAGTAGCGGTCCAGGGCGATGACGCAGAGGTGCAGGATGGACGCCGTGCAACAGGTGATGTCCGAGGACAGCCAGATGTCGCAGACCACCTGGCCCAGCGTCCACTTGCCGGTCACGGTGTACACGGTGCTGAGGGGCATGACGAGGATGGAGACCAGCAGGTCGGTGACGGCCAGCGAGGCGATCAGGTAGTTGGCCGGCGTGTGGAGTTTCCTCGTCTGGTAGACGGTGGCGATGACGAAGGCGTTGGAGAGCACCGTGGCCAGGGTGACGAGCGCCAGGACGACGGCGAGCGCGATCTTGCCGGAGAGCGGGGTGGCGTCCTGGTAGATGCCGTCCTGGCCGCTGCAGTTGCGCCCGGGGTAGGTCCCGTTGGCGGGGGCCAGCGGAGCCTGGCAGGGGCCGCCGGGCTCCATCCCCCCCTCCCCGGCGCCGGGGGCCGGGCTCGCCTTACCCGCCGCGGGGCCCGGGCTGCCGCGTCCCCGGCCCGGGCGCCACCTCCCTCCCGCCCGCCCGCCCTTCCGGGGCCGCCGTCCCGCCCGCCGCTAGCCCCGCGCCCCGGCTCGACGGCCGAGCCGCCGCATGCCCGGCGCCCCCCGGGGCCGCCCTCACGCCCCGCGGGAACGGGGGGGCCACGGCGAGGAGGGGGAGAGGGGGGGCGGTCCGCGGGGGGCGGCGGGGAAGCCCCCCTGCCGTGGCTTCCCGCCGCGGGCCATGCCGCTCCGAGCCGCGCGGACGTGGGGCCGCGTGTGCGGGAGAGGCGAGCGGCCGCCGCCCCTTATAGAGCGGGCGGCGCCGGCAAGCGAGGCCGCTCCCGGGCGGGCGCCCGCGGAGGAGGAGCCGCCGCCGCCCTCCGCCCGCCCCCCCCCCCCCCCCCCCCCCATCCCCTCCCTTCCCCGCCCCGCGCCCGCCGGGAGGGACGGACCCGCCCTGCGCAGCCCAGCACGGAGACCAGTCGCCGCATCCCGGCGACCCGACGGCACCGGGGCGGCGGCTACCCCCGGCGCTTCGTCTGGCCACCCCTCCCTTCGACCGGCCCCATCCCTTCGTCTGACTCCTTCCTCTGATCCCATCCCTTCGTCTGGCCGTTTCCCCCGATGCCCGTCCCATCGCCTGCCCCCATCCCTTCTTCTGACCCCCATCCCTTCAGCTGACCCCGTGCCCTGATCCCCATCCCTCCCTCTGACCCTCATCCCTTTGTCTGACCTCTTCCCTACGTCTGACCCCATCCTTTCGTAGAATCATAGAATCATAGAATCACCAGGTTGGAAGAGACCCATCGGACCATTCATCTCACCCCTTCCCCTCAACTCATCCCTTTGTCTGACCCCTTCCCTTCCCCTGACCCCATCGCTTTGTCTCACCCCTTCCCCTCACCCCCGTCCCCTCCTCTGACCCCTTCCCTTCATCTCACCCGTTCCCCTGATGCCCATCCCTTCCCCTGACTCCATCCCTTTGTCTGACCCCTTCCTGTCCCCATCCTTTCTCCTGTCCCCTTCCCCCTGTCCCTATCCCTTCCCCCTGTCCCCACCCTTTTCCCCGATCTCCATCCCTTCCCCAGATCGCCATCCCTTCCCCTGTCCCCATCCCTTACTTAAATCCCCATCCCTTCCCCCTGTCCGTATCCCTCTCCCTGTCCCCATCCCTTCCCTTGGCCCCTTCCCCCGATCCCTATCCCTCCTCCCGTCCCCATCCCTCCCCCGGTCCCCGCTCCGTGCCCGCTGTCCCCCCGCCCCGTCCCACTCCGGCGCTGCGGGACCGCTCGGTGCGGGGCGTGCGGGGAAGGGACCGGGACGGGCAGGCACCACATCACATCACGACCTAAACTTTTACCCGTCAAGCGCCTCCTGGGCTCAGGCTTTCGCACTCTGGTTTGTTGTGGTGTTGGTTTGTGTTTTTGGGTTTGGTTTTTTTTTTTCCCTTTCTTCCCCCGCCTCCCTCCCTCCTTTTTTTATTTCCTGGCGTGCTTGGAAACGCACCCCTGTGACTGAGCATCCCTGAGGTGCCCTTGCAGGATGGATGCTCCCCTGCTCGGGAGGCGGGGGAAGGAGCTCACCGGGAACACACACACTTATCCAGGTCCCGCAGCTCCTGCCGCCGTTTGATCCACGCAGCCGCAGGAAAGTTTTGCACACAAAGGGAAGTGCGAGCTCGCTTTTTTTTTTTTTTTTTTTTTTTGCTGGGTCAGGTTAATTCCAAGCCCAGTCTGCGCTCCAACCCTCGAGTGCAACTCCCAGAGATGCCACGACCAAAGGGTTTGAGTCTGCAGGCATGTTCGTACACACTTTCAGACGTTGCCACGTCTAAGCTCCCTGCAGATTCTCATCCGCTCTCCTCTTGGATATTTTCTCCTGGCTGAGTGGCGTGAAGAAAGCTGTTTCCCTGTGTCTCTGTCCATTCTGAGAGGAGACCTCATTACTCTCTACAGCTACCTGAAGGGAGGTTGTAGAGAGGAGGGAGCTGGCCTCTTCTCCCAAGTGACAGGGGACAGGACAAGAGAGAATGGCCTCAAGCTCCGCCAGGGGAGATTTAGGCTGGAGATTAGGAGGAAGTTTTTCACACAGAGGGTCATTGGGCATTGGAATAGGTTGCCCAGGGAGGTGGTTGAGTCACCTTCCCTGGAGGTGTTTAAGGCACGGGTGGATGAGGTATTGAGGGACTTGGTTTAGTGTTTGATAGGAATGGTTGGACTAGAAGATCCGATGGGTCCCTTCCAACCTGGTTTTTCTATGATTCTATGATTCTGAGCCACGCTCAGCACCATGTAGGGCTAGGCTCTGCATTGTTCTGCCTGGGACATCGAGCTGCGGATAGGGTGAGAAACCTGTGCAACGGGGACTGGTAGACCTAGTATGATGAAGATCAAGGAGGGGCAGCAAGAGGAGGCTGTAGAGGATCCATCATGGCCCAGAGTACTGAGGAAACGAAGAAGAGAAGCACTGAACTGACAGAGGTGCACGGGTGTCTGAGAAAGCCAGAGCCCTGCAGGAACATTTTACTGACCTACTTCAGTACTGAACAAGGTGCCCTAATCTTGGGAAATGCTAAGTTGCCACAGGTCCCCTAAGATCAGAAAAGTGATGATGGTGTTTGAGATTTTGTAAAATCAGTCCCAGGTCCCTTAAGATCAGAAAAGTGATGATGGTGCTTGAGATTTTGTAAAATCAGTCCCAGGTCTGCTCTCCAGTTAGATACTCTCAAGAAGTGAGGTAAGGAGAGGATGGCCTAGGATTAATCAAAATGTGGTGGTCAATTTTTGATTATGTTCACTGAACTGATAGAGAGATAGAATCATAGAATCACCAGGTTGGAAGAGACCCACCGGATCATCGAGTCCAACCATTCCCATCAAACACTAAACCAGTCTGATTTCACAGTACTCAGTAAGACTTTTTGCTTTCACAAAAGGACTTGAGACAGGTCTTGGTCTGTTTCCGTGTTTTATGTGATGCCTCCTTTTGATCATGAAGCCTGGTAATTTTTTTGACCTTCTAGGCATTACCGCTTTCAATATAATAATATAAAGCTATCTAGATTCTTCCAGTCTCTTTGGTGGGCATGAATTTTTTTAATCCAGGTTTCTAATGCGGTGCGCTGTTGCTTCCACTTCTGCTCAACATTTCCGGCTTAATCTAGTTGTGCTTAAGTTGGCAGCTGCCCTTGAGCCTCTCTAGCTCAACATTCTTCCCAAATACGGCTACTGAGACTGATTTAAATTTAAAACACCGGTAGTAAAAAGAGGAAAACCTAGTCCCTCATTCAGTTTTATAACAGCTTTCATCTCATGGAAGGGCTCTTCTGATAAAATTATAGGGCATCCCAGGGTAAGTTCATAGCCCTAGCCACTTCCATCAGCCATATCGTGTAATGCAGACAAGCAGTATGTGATTCTCCCTCTGTATTCAGCACTGGTGAGGCCGCTCCTTGAATATTGTGTCCAGTTCTGGGCCCCTCACCACAAGAAGGATGTTGAGGCTCTGGAGCAAGTCCAGAGAAGAGCAACGAGGCTGGTGAAGGGGCTGGAGAACAGACTCCTATGGGGAGCAGCTGAGAGAGCTGGGGTTGTTTAGCCTGGAGAAGAGGAGGCTGAGAGGAGACGTCATTACTCTCTACAAGTACCTGAAGGGAGGTTGTAGAGAGGAGGGAGCTGGCCTCTTCTCCCAAGTGACAGGGGACAGGACGAGAGGGAATGGCCTCAAGCTCCGCCAGGGGAGATTTAGGCTGGAGATTAGGAGGAGGTTTTTCACACAGAGGGTCATTGGGCATTGGAACAGGCTGCCCAGGGAGGTGGTTGATTCCCCTTCCCTGGAGGTGTTTAAGGCACGGGTGGATGAGGTCTTGAGGGACTTGGTTTAGTGTTTGATAGGAATGGTTGGACTAGAAGATCCGATGGGTCCCTTCCAACCTGGTTGTTCTGTGATTCTGTGATTCTGTGAATGGACAATGAGTTCTGGCCACCCTACTAATATCACTGTTTACCCTCATTATAAAATGTTTGTGTTCTTTGCACAGATTTTGCTGTTGCCCTTCTCTATTAATTCTGGGTTATTATTCATCAGTAATCATCATTCATTGCTTCACTCTTTGTCTTGGCAAGAAGATGCTTTTCTCCTCCCTTTTTTGTGTTCATCTTTTGTGCTCACTTGTTTCTTACTCAGTTATGTAGCACTGCTGCCGGTGGTCAGGAGAATATTCACCCAGGGCATGCTAGGTGTAGCTGTGCTGACTTTGCTTGACTACCCACAGAGATCACCTGGTCCTCCTGGGCAGGTTCAGTTAAGCATTCCCCGTGCTTCTCTCTGAGGCTTCAGTCTTCGACTAGCTGCAGCAAGAAAGAACAGCCAGCTTCCTAATACTGCTCCGTGTCATGGATTGGGTGCTGTGCATCACCCAGGCATTGGAACTGCTGCTCTCTTCAGGCTGGTTCCCAGGATTTGTTTAAGAGCCAGAGGAGCTGAGGTTTTAAAGAAATGACTCTTCCTCTCTACTCAGCCAGACTGCACAAAGCCCTGTGCGCAAGACTTGATGAAGGTTCCAGGTTCTGTCTGGATCATGAAAGACTAAGTACTGGAGTCTTGGAGTGCCACTTAGAAACATATTGTGAATCATACAAATTATCACATGAACACTTATATCTCACTGCTGTGCTGTCACCCTGAAGCTTACATTTCATTGTTTACCTTCCCCTTTCCTAACTGAAGTTGAAAAGATGCTTAAGGGAAGAGATCCTATTTCCTGAAGCTTTTGGCTTCTATGCAGAGGCAGGCATAAAATTAATTTATTTCTACTGGCATAAGAATGTTAATACTTCTTATATCCAGAGCCTGATGTACTAAGGTACCCAAATATAGAAACTGCTATGAAAACGGAGTGTATTACTGGTTTATTGCATCACAAACTGCCCATGCATGGCATAAATGTCATCAATGACTTATAAATAAATTAGAAGGAGAAGATAGACACGTAGAAAATAATCTAAGTACCAGAAAGGAAAAGTCCTCATCCCACAGTCAGATTTGTCCTGGCCATGGATTGTTGTGTGGGTTTTGGCTTTTGGATCTTTTGGGTATATTTAAAGACAGGGCTTAGTGCGCAATATAAACTTCACCTCTGCCCTTGACTCAGGTGGCAAGTTGTGTGTAATGCCATCTGTAGCCTCCTGCACCGTGATGAGATTCATCCTCATATTTTAAATAATGAAATTCTGAGTCCTTCTGTTAGCAAAGATAACCTTCACTATGTAAATCAACGCAGCGGTTATTTTGTTGAGTTTGCCAACAGACAAATAACGCTAATGCATGTGTGAAGTTTCTCAATGTTAACTTTGAAATATAGCTGAGGCCATTTAAATGCCAACACTTTTAAGTCACTAGTCAAAATAAAAACACCCAGCTTGTGTTACTGAAATTTAATTACAAGGAACAGCTGGGCCTGGTTTTGATTTTGACTCTAAGGACCCAGAAAAAGAAACAAGCACATGGGCTCAATAGGCACATGTATACACTGAGTTTCTTGACTTCAGGGAATTAAGCTGGATCAAGTTATCTACTTATTTTTCATACTGGTCAGGCACAGATGCTGAAAAATACATTCAGATACCCTCCAAAGGGTATTAAATTGCTCTTTAAGTAGGCAACTGAGGTCAACCAAAAAGAAATTCCAGTCCTCCCTTACACCGTCTCTATCATTTCATCTCTAGGCACTGTGCACATCCTGACATATTTCAGTTCCTGGAGGCAGCAGTTGAGGTTGGTGGCTGTTCCTCATTCATCTACAAGGGATTTGCTCTTTAATGGTGTTCCTGGAAATGCTCCACAGGAAACTGATCTTCGATCTCTCCCCATCTCCTCTCCTTCCATGCAGCCCATTATTGTCTTGCTTTGTTACAAAGCAGAAGAAATGACAGCTTGTGTGAAAAGGGCTGTTGCTTCCCTGTTATTGTTGTTTCCATCTGAAACTGCTGGAGCCTCTAATTCAAACTAAAATAATTGCAAATGCCAGTTTTTGCTGCCTTGGGGTCTGGCTGAACAATCATCCCTACAGTTCTGGCTGTCTCCAGTTGTACACTTGAAGGGGTCTTAATCAGTTGGGATCTGTCTGCAATGAGACACATGCAGATCCACTAGGGAATGAACTATAGGAAAGAGCAATGACAGTACAACATAAAGGTACAGCTGTCTACCAGGGTTGAAAGTCAATGGCATGACCTTTAACTCCTGCCTGTCGCATAAGGAGAAAAAAAGAAAAGTGCACCTGTTCAGCATGAAGGCAAAGGACCCTGTGTTTAGACTCTGGAGGGATTCAAATGAAAGAACTCTCATGTTTTATGCTCAGACCTGGCAGAAGATAAATCCTCCACTTTCAGATATGGACCTATATCAGGTTTAAAGCTTTGGCCCACATCAATATGTTCAAATCTTTCTGCTTTAAGAGGATGAAATCTGTGAGGATTTCCTTTCAGGATCCAGAGCTGATTTAAGACGGGTCCCAAATACCAAGTTTTCAGAAATGAAAGACTGAAATATCTGTTAAAAAAAACCAAAAAACCAAAACCCCCAAACCTCTGCACTTACTTTAAAGCAACAAACTACTAATGCAGACAGCTTGGTGGAAACGTGAGCAATGCAGTGGATCACAGCAAAGAAGTAAAATTGCTGAAAAATCAGAATCAAATCTTTTCCTTGTGAAATCAGCACATCAGCTTTGATTTAAGGGGAGCCACAAAGATTTCTTCTTACTAAGTATCTGGTTCTTCTGCATTGCTAATTAATATTTATCTAAGAAAGAAGGTAACATATGCTAAACCCACTGCCACTATTTATAAGCATGCTCTAGTTGTCTTTGTTCCCGGAGGTACTCAGAAGCTAGGAGCTTTTGCTGGCATGCAGATTTGGACTGCTAATTTAATAAAACACATTATCCATTAATTTGAGTCCTTTTAGGATGTCAGTGTTTACTAGTTGACAGTTTCTTCTGCAGTATGAGAGTTAATTGCAGAATTTAGTTGTCTGTTCTGCTTAGCAAGAGGCTGAGAGAGAGATGCTTGCAACGTGCTGAAACTCTGGAAAGGAGGAAATTTTGAAGACCGTCAAGATCTTTCTTCAGAAGGGTAGGGCAGCCAGAGTAAAGCTGTAGCAAATGGTTGTGCCATCATCTTAATGCCAGAACTTGGCAAGGTCAGGAAGCCCTTTGAGGTAACTGGAATATGTGCAGTTACTCTCAGCAGCACTTTGCAAGGTAGCACACAGGTAGCTCACTCTGGTGACAAGTGAGAGTTTCTGTAAACCAATTAAATCCAACGTAATCTGGTCTTGGACTGAGGCTGTTAGGAAACTGTTGGTCCAGGTGCTGCAAAGTGTGAAATCCACACAACCAAAAGCTAATCCAGACAGCAAAGGCAGTTGGTATAACCACTGCTCTACGTGAAGCTCTTTCTTTGAGGAAAAAAACCAAATACTCTGAGAAGCAAAAGGCTCAGAAGAAGAGCCTTGTTACTTTAAGCATCTGTAAAATAAGAGCCAGAAGTATGTCCCACTGAGTGCAAGCAGAACTGTATTGTCTCATCTGACTTTGAGTAAAATAGCCAAGTGAAACTACAGATCCAGATCAGAATCAACCCAATGATTTGAGGAAGCTGTAGCCAATGCCACCGAAGGATGTGGCATGTTATTTTCTTCCAATCTTTCATTATTCGAAGAAAACAGACAAGTTTAACAGACAGGTCTTATAGATGTGTGTAAAACAACATTTCTTCATGTCTAATGTATATGTGTGTTTCTTGGGGAAGGGAATACTCAACTGGAAAACACAGACATGATCTCTATTTAGAAAGGTAAGTTTTATTTTGCATTATAAGAAGACATCACTCTTAAAGGATTCAGATCTAGGGTAGAACTTTCTCAGATAAAGCTTTGGAGCTGTTCTTAAAAAATACTTGCTTCTGGGTGTAGACTTTAAAATGCTAATGAATTTTTAAAAAATGAGATGTGGTCTTTTCTTCATTTGCAACATTATGTCTGTTTGTGGAAGCAGAATCAGACAATTTTATTTTGTAGCTTTACGTTTCACTTGTGAATTTTGTGGTTTCTTGTCCTCATTTAGGCTAGGATAGAGTTAATTTTCTTCCAGCAATTGCTTTATTTTTAGATTAGTATGACAAGAGTGTTGATAATACACTGATGTTTTTAGTTGTTGCTAAGAAATCAAAGACTTCTTCAGTTTCCCATGTTTTGCAAGTGTACAGGTGCACAAGAAGCCAGGAGGAGCATGGCCAGACAACTGACCTGAGCTGATTGTGACCCAATACTGGGTAACATCAAGTTCAGCATAGGTATGGGCGAGCAGCCAGTGCAAATGCTACTCAGGATAGAGTGTGCTACTGGTCTTTGGCTCATCACATGATCAGAAATTGCATTGAATTGTGCATCACTTTTTTTGTATATTATTGATGATGATTATTATTTACTCTTTGATAAGCTGCCTTTATCTCAACCCACAATTCTTACTTTACTTTCTGATTCTCATCTGTGTTCCACTGGGGTCAGGGATGAGCAAGTTGCTACATGACACTTAGCTGCCAGGTGGTGCTAAACCATGACAGTCCTTTTCAGCACCCAAGGTAGGGCTCAAATAGCTCAGCTGAAAGAGCATCAGACTTTTAGTCTGAGTTCCCAGGGTTCGAGACCCTGTTCATGCTCAAAGGGTTGAGACAATGCAAGATTTGACCACAGCAAGTTGAAAAAGAAATAGTTAGAAGCATTCATTATGTTAGTTTGGTCATTGTTGGTCACAGGGCTGCTTTATGATCTCCAAGTTGTGTGGTATAGTACCTTACCTGCAAATACAAGAGTGGAGATTTTCTACTTTACCTAATGTGAATCAGGTAAAATCTCAGCAGTGCTGATTTCCTACATTAGGGACAGTTTGTCAGTTCGTGCAAAAAGAGTTATTAGTTTCATGTTCTCAAAGAGAGCTGCAGGATTTTAGTATTTCCCTTTCCAAAAATCGATGTTTTATTAGCATTGTTCAGCATTTGCCATTTTGATCGCTGTTAAGTACACAACGTCCTCTGAGACATTGTCCTTTGAGGAGCTGCAAAGGACAGGTCAGTCAGATGGTGACAGCCTAATATTATCTGACTGAAACAGAATGAGGGGAGATATACCTGGGACTTCATGATCGTGTGTGCTTCTTTGCTTGGATTTCTTACATGAAAATCCTTAGAGCATTCTTTAGACATTCTCCTGTACTACATGGAGAGAGACCTTTAGACTTGTTTTCGAGATTGTTAGCATATTTTAAAATCACCTGATGTCTTCCCTCTGCTTCATTCCTGGGTTTGGAGCCAATGGTGCTTGCATTTACAAGGGTCATGTTGATGATTTTCAACCCCTTTGACTTTCATTGATGTATCAGCAGTTTCCATTGAATTGCCTATCAGATTTACCAAAGACCAGAGAAATGAAGAAATGCATTACTTGGATGTGTAATCATAAGCATATTTAATGTGACCTTGAAACAGGAGGGTTGTATGGAATAGCTCTTTTGGTGAAGTCTCTTTTGATGAAGTATCTGCAATTTTTATGTGTTTGAAGCTAAAGGGCACAATTTTACTCTCCATAATTTGAAGAATGTTTAGTGGGTGCAGCCAGATTAAGGAAAACAGTAGGGGAATTTGAGGATATTTATTCAGCTGGTTTAGATAATTTAAGTCTTTGCATCTTGACAGCAGAAGATTACACAAGCAGTATCTTCACTAAATTGTACAATATTCAGGTGGAGGTGATTTGCAAATATATGTATCTTGGTAGGAAAAGTTTGTGTGGGTTACTCTGAAAGCCAAGAATGTGAAAGTATAGAAGATGAACAACAAATGACCTCAGGGACCAAAACCCAATTTTGACAAAATCGGGACCAAATCTTGCTATCATTTAAGTAATATAACTATGTACATTTTCAGTTAAATTCCACCTACACTACTTAGTTACATACCGGATAGTGTTTTTTGAGTGTTTGAAACTTATTGAAGAATTTAAGCATCCATATATTGCAGGCAGAAAAAAGTTAGAGATAATGGAAATATCTTAACAGACAAATTTTTTAACCTGGAAACAAATTGAACTTGGCACGACTAGGGTGAGATGGTTAGGAAATGATATAACCAATGGAAAGAAAAAAAGACTCATACTAGAGGTCATACATAACTAGGCTAGAGAAAATTATGCTTGAAGAGGTTTGGATAAACACAAAGTCCTTGACCAATACATCTAACATTTATCTATAACCCTCATCTGTGCACAGGAGAAAGAAAATTATTAGGTAGTCCTATGATAGTATCCTTCCCCATTTATCCAAGAGAGGGGCTGCTAGGGACCTAAGTTATTCACTCCTGTGATACGAAGGTCACCACAGTTTAATGTTGTTGTAACTATATAGCAGAAGTCAAAAGCTAAGTAGACATGATTCTTCAAGGAGGAAATCCTTTTCTTCATTATAAAATATTCAGAGATTGATGCAGACAATATTAATTATGTAAACATGAAATGTAATGTATTTAGTAGTGAAAAATCGTAGTGGCAAAGAGTCCTGGGAAAAGCAATATAAGGCTAACGTAGCAGAATGATATAACAGAATGGCAGCCTGCATGTATCTACAACCCACTCTAAGAAATAAGAGCTGTCTGTATACAGAAAGAATGTAAAAGCTGGGGAAATACATCTAACCATCTCAGGCTTCTAACAAGCAATGGTTAAGATTTTTAAAGACCCAAGGAGTATTAGGCACTTCTACCATAACCACAGACCACACAATTTCACCAACCTTACTCTGACTCAAGAGTTTGTGACTAGAGTGAGAATCAGGCCACAGAGAAGAGAGACAGTCAATATACTTCATCAGCCCATCTGAGATAGCTGGAAGAAAAGCAGAGAAATAAATCCTGAGGGAAACGAGAGGTCTGCCAATATAATTCTCTATAGCCTGCAGTCAAGCTTCCCTCTTAACCTCCTTCCACAGGTGAAATAGACTTGCTGTCTTCAACTCTTTGTATGTCCATTCCTACTTTTTGTAATACTTTACTTCTCTGTCTCATTAGTTCTTCCTACACCATTCTCCTACGTTTTCCTTACATTACTTGAAGTTAGTGTAATAAGCCTGAAAGATACATAGATAAGTATCAGATATGTAAGATATACACATATCATTATATAGAGACTTTATATATGTTGATACATATATAATGGAATTATAGGCACACATATCCACGTATATGTGTGATATATATATATAAATATATGCATAAGGGAGAGAGAATCAGTTGTTCATGACAATGGTGGTTACTATAAGAATTAATGGGAAATTATAGTCAGGAAGTTTCTTACAATGCGTTTGGAAAACTTTACCTTTGGAACAGTAAAGCTCTTACACTGTCTTGCTTATTGGAGAAACAGAAAACAGAACTAGTATAAAACCAGAGCTGCACATTTTATTTTAAAATATACATACGTATCATAGTTGTTCACTAGTAAACTGCAGACATACCCTACCATTTTATAAACAAATCAGTGCAAACAAGGTATGGGGCAATTTCAAAGAGAAATTGCATCTATAATCTGCTGCATTGCTGAGCCAAAGTCACAGGGCTGACCTGACCTTGTGCTGGCACAGGTATGCTCCTCAGAGGAAGTCATGCTGGATGACTTCCAGAGGATCCTTCTCCAGCCAGCATTTCTATGTTCCTTTGCATTAATGTAGCAAGGACTTCTGGACATAGCCATGAGGGATTAATAAATAGTAATGAATGAATTTTTGAAAAGTATCTTTAGCTATTAAGGCAATGAAGATTTTGTCGCCTTGATATAGACTTGCCACTTTAAGTATAGTATATAGGTGGGAGTGAGGAGTATCACCATTTGGGTTAAAGTCCCAGCAGGATCTGGATCCTGCCTTGTCATGCCACTGCCCAGCACCATATGGTAACAGAATAAGGATATCACGATTCTGTCAGTGTGCTGTTTGGCTTTCAGAATGAACTGCTGTAAAATCACAGGAATTAGAGAAAACAGAGATAAGACTAAAGAAGGAAGAGAGATGAGGGATTGCAGGAATACGGAAGAGCCCAGCAGCGAACAGGAAACAGCAGAATTTCACAAATCCAAGTGTGGTTAAAGGGGAGATACAATGTGCTAGAAAGCAAAATTGATAGATTAAAGCTAATCTATTTAGATTATTGACCAAGACAAAGTTTTGCCTTAGTGCATATGAAAGCAAAGCGTTATAATTCTGTTACTATTGTTGTTCCTATTATTTATCCAGTACAACTCAATAAGAGTATTTTGTGCTAGACAACCTCAGTGGATCCTATGATCTTCATAAGAATTTTCATTTAGCAGGAACACTCAGTGGCTTCTTTTCTAACTTTTTTTTTCATGCTAATAGAGTATTTGTATGACAGGACAGCTCTTGCTAATATAAAGATTTAATAAAAGGTTCAATTGCAGAGGCGTTTTTCTGAAAAGCAGAAGGATATTTATTCATGCTTCAAATAGCCATAAAGAATGTTAAATGAAAAGGTTTGTAGTTTGAGATTAATGTTGGATTTAAAGGACACCTGACCACTTCAGCAGAAGTGAGTTTCTAACAATCAGAGCAAAGAACAGGGAATTACTTCATTTGTTGCAGACAAGTAAAAAACCTTAGTCTTTGGTAAGCTTGGAAATTAGCCTGTAGTAATGCATTTAAGTTCAGCTTCTCTCTGATAACCACCTCTGTGATGGGTGACATGACTGTATGGTGCAAAATGCATTTTTGTGGTATGGAAGTCTCAGTGAAATCCCAAACCTGTTCACCCACTCTGCTCCCTCATTGGTGAGAATAAAAGACTCACAAACTCTCTCTGGTAAGAGGAACTGGAGGGTCAACATTCAGCTGTCAACACATGTGAAGAACGTGACCTGTGCTGATGAGCGCTGTTAAAAATATTACAACCTGTGCCAGGGCAGGATCGAGGATTTGGTGCTACACATCTCCCTGCTGCAGTAAAAACAGGGAGGCTGCCTCAGCCTTGTTGCCTCTGCAACTAAATATTTGCAGCATACATTAGATTTTTGCTGAAAAATATCTCTTTTGTCAGAATGGTGTAAAGCATCCTAATGTAAATGAGATTCAAACCCCTATTGCACGCTACAGTTAATGCTAATTTGTTACAAAAGAAAGCACCACTATTCAACACTGTGTTAATGAAATGATGAGACATATCCATCTTGGAAGCACTGTGGAGAAAGGATGCTGAAGCAATTGATTAGGAAACAAGGAAAATTAAGAAGATATATTATTCATAAACCAGCATTAAAAATGGGCAGTAGGCTATGGGTGCAGCTCTACAAAATCCAGATTTACTTCTCATCAAGGAAAAAGGGTATGCTTTACTTTTTGTCACCTAAATTGACACCAGAAGAGTCATTTAGTCAATCATAATTAGGTTTACCTAGATCTATACTGGAAAGGAAAACGAAACTGCAGAACCTCACTAGTGTGGGTTATAGAAACATGGTATTTTTACCCTGCAAATTGTCAAGATTTTATTTTGTTTGCCAATTGTCATTCTGTTCTCCGTTGCTTTTGCAATGCCAGTTGTGAAATCCAGCCTTACTTTTATTTAATGTAATACTTCTATGTCATAGTGGCAGTCATGGATATTATGTAGTCAGAACTATGCCTGTAAGATCAGTCAAAAGTAGGAAGTCATATTGCACAGCACTTGAGATTTATCTAGCTGATAATAATGCACTTATTTACTTACAAAAGAGTGTATGGAAATAAAGACATTTCTTACTGTGTTTTGTTTTGCTTTAGTTTGTTTTTCTTATACCAGAAAATTCAGTGACAAAGCAAGCTACCAATAAGACAGTGGCAGCTTTGAGGATATGGATATTTCTGTTAACTTGAAACAGGCAGAAAATTCTTTAAACCTTTTAATAATCTTAAAAATCGTAATTCCTCTCATAAGGAAAATTGTCAGCATTATAAGTCAGTGTTTCTTTAAATCAAACTGTTGATTTGTTTCTTTTCAAACTTTTTAAGTAAAAGGAGCTGGCACACTGCTCAGACATCTAGTGTTTTGTCAATATGTACTGCTTTGGGATCCTTGTCTCTCAGAACAGAAAACTGAGCAGATTTCTTTCCATGTGATTAGGAACAACTGCAAATCTGCACCCTCTTCTTGTTCATTTCCTCCATTTAACCATGTGCTGTTTTGCTGAAAACTCTTGCCTCTCCCACTTGTCACGTCGACAGTTTCATCTGAGCTGCAGTCTCCTTGTTTCAGCTTTCAGATGTATCTTTCATTCTTTTTCTTCACTGGCTTTTTTTGCAGTCACTCTATTGCTTTTATCAAAGGTATCCTTGGCACATGCCTATGATGTTCTTGCACTTTGCATCCTCTTCTGTCACTGCATCGTTTCTCTCCCTGTTCTTTCATCTACACACTCAGAAATCAATCAGCACTGATTACCCACTACATCTACAGGGGGTTCAGAGCTGCGGTTTTGAAAGAAAAATTGTGTAGGAATTCAGACTTCAAAGGGGGTCTCATTCTGTTGGATCAATTTGGACTGAGAACATTGGAGTAACTTACTGTTCTCTGAAATGACTGCTCCCACCAGTCAATAGCTGAATGGCTCAGACCTTGCAGAACGCATTTCATTTCAAACCAGTAAAATGCCTACTTTGTCCTCTCTGAAAAAAAAAATGGTATCAACAAAAGCAAGGGAGGGCTGTTGTTATTTTAATTATTGTTATTGCTGGCAAATAAAGCACTGGAGAAATGTAAAGGTTTGTGTTCACAATCTGGCATATTCAAATAACGCAGATGCTATCACAGAAAATGATTTAAATGCATAATCAGCCTGTAGCCACGAAATAATAAGATGTTAAGCAAAGGAATCTTTGGGGTCACATTGATTTATTTAACAGTTGATGCATTTCATACGATCACAGCAAGCAAACAGAATTGATTTGGAGCTGCTATTTATGGAGATCAGCTCACCAGGACTGGTAACCATTAAGTCTCCTGGAAGACTGTCTCACACTGTATTACTGATGCACAACGTGGACTGTGATTATTTACCCTGTCCATGGCACCAAGAGATCAGTACCACTATGATTTTTTGGTTTCTTTACTCCCTGTCAGCGAATCATATAAGAGTTTCTCGTGGGGAATCTGGCTCGATTCAGGAGAAATAAAAATGCAGGGAGTGAGGGAACTGAGGAAAGCAAAGTTTGAGAAGAGTGAAAATTAAAGTCTGGAGGAGGTGAAAGCAGAGCACTGGAGTATGGTGTTTTCAGCACATACTAACGCTTAGGAACTCACACGTCATTAATGGGAGATATATTTAAAAAGTGAAGACAACCTTTAGTGTTTATTTTTTTCAGATAATTTTGGAGCCTTCTTGAGAGTTTTGGAAGTCAGCTTGTCATTAGACACACAAATCTGAAAAAAATAATTTACAAACAGCAGAAAATGTGTGCCTGGTATGCTGTATTGTCTTGCCTTTGAAACCTCGCCATCACAGAGATATTATAATAGGATGTGCTGCTTGTCTAACTTGGGAAAAGGATGATCTAGGCTTGTTCTTGTGAGCTGTGTGCTACACCAGAAAATGCTATAATATCCAGGAGAAGCATTTAAAAAACCACATTCTTTGAATTGCAGTTTGCAAAAACAACAGTTGGTGGCACTTTGAAACAATTTTTATTTCTAAAGGTGCATTTGCTCATTGTAGGTTTGTAGAGGATTACATTAAAATACTAAATCACTAGTCTACAGCAATTCAAATTATGGTAACAATACAGAACTTATCGACTGTCTTCTGCACGGTACCCAGCGTGCCTAAAGTAAATCTGAAGATCTGCATTTGTAAAAACAAGGGAAAGTGCTCAGGGAGATTAATTCTCCTTAAAAAATGTCAGAGGGAAATTACCAGAAGAGACAGTAATGACAAAGGCAGCAGGGGAAGTCACTGAAAACTGCACAGTTTACTCCAGACTGCAGAGGCACCGAGGTCTGCCAGTGTCCTGCCACGTTCCTGTGGAGAGCCTGCCTTCACTGAGTTTACATTTTGAAGAGGTTTTTTGTTGTTGTTGTTCTTTTTTATAATCACTATCCACTAGGTAAACAGATATTTCTCAGGATTTTAATCACCAAGAAATATGAAGGAGAAGGCAGCCATTGCAGAAGAATTCCATGGTCATTCCAGAAGAATCAAGCATTTATCCGTAGCGTTTCATACAATCAAGTGCAATTACACCACCTGCACAGGAACTGCAGCATGTCTGATATCACAGAGGGAACCAGGGCATTACTGGAGAAAATTGATGGTTTGAAAGATACTCTCTCTATGGTATCACATACCTTGTCTGAATACATAACATTTAGAGTAGCTGACAAGCAAAACCTCTTTCCTTAGAGCCTTTCCTATGAGCCTTTCCTCCACAGGCCAGTTTCTTTTGCGCCATGTAAGTTCCAGAAGAGATACATCATCTCTTTATCACAAAGAAAGCCCTGAATACCAAGAGGACTTGCTGCATTAGCTGCAGCTCTTTGTTCAAAGAACTGGAAGATGAGACTACAGCTAGTGCTTGGCAGCTTTTACAGCTTGGCCAAGAAGCTTCAGTGCCTTATGTTCTGTCTCCAGTTCTTGCATATTGGAAATGAGAAGTCTAAGTCAACAGAGGATGATAAATCAGAACCACTGCTGGGCTCTGGTCCTCCCCATCATCCTAAGGATCAGTTGCAAATGATTCCCGTTCGCCGTCTTGGTCCTGAATATGTTAGTCTTGACAGTATAATCCATAAGTGATTCTTATTTAGCTTTCTAAATTACATATTTTGCAGTTATTAATAGTTCTTTATATTAGCCAGTTTGTCTTCTGAGGCAAAATGTTTCCCTGAGCTTCAGACAAATGTTGCTTGATGTTCTTGCCTGGGAATATTTTCCTGCTTTCCTATTTAATTCCATGGGGCTGTTTGCACTGAGAGGAGAGCTTGACATATCCAGTATGATAAAGCAGTCCTCCTTGTTGTGAACAGTAACACTGCCTGGCATTCAAAATTTTCCCTAATGCGCTGCTAGGTTTGGTGTAACTGTGAGCTAAATACTGATTCGAAGCGTGTCATCATTCTGCTCTGACAGTCGTATTTGTAACCATCATTACCCACAATTTCTGACCTGCTAACCACTCCCGTAGACTGTTTTGGGGTTTTTTTTAAAAATAATTCAGCTTGTTTTTAATACGAGCTCTGACGTGCCTGTTCTGAGTAGGTGTAAATCAGTGCCTTCCAAGGCTTTCTTTGCAATTCTAGTCTGGGAGCCAATTTTTACCCCTGCACCCTCAAAGTAAAGTTTTGCGATCCCTCAGCAATATGCCCTGCTCCACTGGGTACCTATTCTCACAAGAGTATCAGGTGGACCAATAATACCAGAAGTATCTGATATATTCCACAATCTCTGTACTCTCAAGAGAAAAGAGGCAATTCATTTTAGTGCTCCATCACTCCCTGAAAATACCCGAGTTGCCTGTGCTGCCAGTGAAGAAGAAGAGGTGCCTCTGGTGGATGAGAATGCCCTCTGTAGCATTTGAAAAGCACTATTCTCTTTCCACTGACTATAAAGCTCCCTTTATAGGGAATACATGTCATTATATTAAACAGACTGGATCACTCTCACCCTCCTATATTCCTTCTTTCACTTTGTCCCTTCCCTTCCGATTGTTACTTCCTCCCCAGGCCAGGTGCCAAAAAGGCTGGCGAGTCAGTATCTCAGCTATCAGCTTAAATTGTCAAATCGGCTTCCACTCTTTTCATTTCAGAGAGCACTGTAATTGAAATTCCTCTTATTTTAGGCAGTGGTAGTATTTTAAACTCAGAACTATGTAAAGAATTGGCGAAAGCACTGAATTGCTTAGCTGCGAAGGGGTGGTTACAGACCAAGTGAGGAAATGTTTGCATAAATCTTATGTAGGCAGATTCTCACCTAGTAAAAGCTGGCGTTTCTGCCAAAATTCAGAATCTCTCTGGCATTCACCACAAGACAATTGTCAGACTTGATTGGTCCAGCAGGGAAAAGCTTTTGCTTTCATTTCTGTGCATTTGATGTCAGCATATTTCCCTGACAGTGATGTGAGGGGTGATCAGATGAATTCATTGACCGTGGAGATGCCTACGCAGGGAGTGTCTTTCCTTCTTCGGCAGAGGTGAGTGGCAGTTGCTCCCAGGGAGTATGGTTGACATTGTGCTCAGTTTTTATGAAGTTCCCGGCTGCATGGGCTGGTGCTTCTTAAGCATTTCAGGTGGGAGGATGGGTAGTTCAGGTTTACCTCGAGAGCCAGAGCTCTGGGATGTGAAATCTGGGAGGTATCCCAGCTGGAGAGGCTTGGCTTGAATTATGCCTTATGCCACGTTTCTCTCATTTTCTTTTTTTTTTTTATTTACTTTTTTTTTAATCAATAAGGGTGAAACCCAGCAATTTTAGGGACACAATAGTCCCAAACACCTGTTTGACACTTTGGTAAGTAGGTAATAAGGAAAACATGATTCTGCATTTACTAAACCAGAGAAATCTGGATAACTTGGTGTTCACTTCTGCTGTGCCTATTTTGTCAAGTATTATGGGGCAATAGCAGGAGAGGGGACAGAATATAGATTATAATATTTCTATATGGACTTTGCTGGGCTTGTTCATGCCTTGCTTCCAGACGTGTGAATTTTCAAACTATGAGACTGCAGTGGAAGATTTGCTTGATTTTGTTCTAAAGCTGGAGAATTATAAAGAAAATAGGACTTCAGTGAGACATGCTTCAGCCCTTAAAATGTTTTCATTTGTCAGTTGTTATCAACTCTTCAAAAATAATCATGAGCAGGAAGCCTAGAGATGAGTCATAAAGAGTAATGCTGACTGGACACAAAGATGGGACTGGTTCGCTCCAGGTAACTTGAGCGATGATGTGCAGTCTGAAGTATTGCCATGGGGAAAAAAGAGGTGCAACATTATCCATGAACACTAAGGGTAGTGTTATATGAAGGCTGACTGGGGAGCTGCTAACTTGAACAAGGATTTCTTATACTATGCTAAACATGTAAATTAAATTTTAAGTGGGGGGAAGAGAATGAAATGTGTTATCTTTTGATTTGTTAATAGAGAAATCCTTCACAGCATATCTCATAAGCACCATAGCAAGTGTCACTAAGCACTGTAGATAAAAGGGAAAACAGAATTTTCCTTTGGGAGATGGAGTGTATTGGGCAACTGAATGTCTCCTGCATGGGAAACCTCTCACACAGAATCAGTATTGACTGGTTTCTTCGGCTTCAGTATGAGAGCATTTCTCAACATTCACATTTTCTGCAGAACTGATACTTGAATTTCTCAGCTATCTCCTTAACTGCTGTGTTCTCTGGCTGAAAATATCTATTTAAGCTCTTTGTTGCATCCTCCCAGCAACCTCCTCTGACGCACATCTCCCTGCCCAGGTGATACCAGAGATCTGTTTAGCTTTGCAGATACATGAATGAAATGCAGACTTATGTTTCCGTTTTAATATGAATTCAGCTGCCAAGGCCAGCATCGTCATTACCCCACTTTAGCATGCATGGATGCTTAATCCATTATTTATGGGCTAATTTCTGCCAATGACTATCTGTACGTCATCGGCAGAAATTTGCCTGCATGCTCCTTCAGAAATAGGTTGTCACTACATAGCATCACCTAGCCTGCTATTGGTACATGTATACAGTACAGCTCAAAAAGAAAGGTAACACCATATGTTATCATCATGACTCTGAAAGTGTTAAAAGTTGACTTTATGTTTTTATCACTTGCTGTTTGGGAGCCTGTTTTAACTGCTTGTTAATGATAAGGAACCGGCCCCTAATGTCCTGCACAAAGAAATAGTATCTCGTTCCTATAGGTGGTTACTCATTTGAAAACTAGGAAAGCTTCTTCCAAAACAGAATGCTATACATATAATGTGTAGTCCTAGCCTTAGAAAACATGCTGACAGGTCCTGTTGCCTTATCTGCAAAATATTTCCTACATGGGGGTGCAGTGGTCCTGTCATTGAGGGCTGATCAAGCAAGTAAATTGTTGTGTGATGTCTAATTGTCTTTTGTCTATCCAAAACCACAACAAGCAAACAAATACGTTATTTGTATAGAAGGCAGCTCTTTTTTTAAAAAAAAAACCAACCCCAAAACAGATTAACAATTTATATCTGTTAAGCCTGTTGAGGCTAAAAAAAAAAACCCTAAAAAAGCTTTTAATGTCTCCAAGCAGGCACAGGCTTTTGCAGCCACTGTCTAGATTTTTTATTTCGCTTGTCTTCCTGGGGGAGACAGTCACTCAAAAATGGGATCAATGACTTTCATCAATACCTTACCCAATATTGTGAAAGGTCATATATCATTGTTTCCAAGCACTAGGGTAATTCACAGACAATCCTTGTATTGGAGTCGTGCCCAGAGGATTTGAGTTAGAAGGGAATACCACTCTGCTGGGCAGGCACAATATAAAATAGTCCACGCTTACCATTGAAATAGGAACGAGCTGTGACAGCAGTAAAACGCAGGCAGCAAAGGCTTGTGAGGGAAAGGGTAAGTGAAAATAATGGCAGAGTAAGGCACTGCCTTTGAGCCACTGTTCTGTTAGGCTGAGAAATGTCTGTACAGAGCAGCTCATTAAAAGACTGTAGCATTTTCTAGCACCGAAAGCAGTAAGTAGATTTTTCAGAGAAGCCGGTGTCTGAATATTTCTGAAAATATCCCCATGACATGACTGCAGGACGCATGAGCTACTGACTGCTACTGAAAACTCAGCTTTTGCTTGGCTTGGAAGCTTAACCCATCCACAGGTCTGTGTTTTGGTGTGGCTGTTTGCAGTGTGAGCCTGTGCACATTCCTCCTCTGTGTCCATTACCAGACCCTGTTGTGCCCTAAATGTGGGAATTACTGATGTCATAAAAGGTTAATAGCTGAAGAAATAATTTCATTTGTAAGTACCCCCAAATGACAGGCTGCTAATCACATCCTAGGAGGGCTTGCCAGCTTGTATTTTTGAAGATGCAAGGAAATAACGCTATTGCTTGGTATTTTCTTTGCAGTACTCTCTAATGAGAGTGGGCATCTTGCTGTTTCATATAGTGTCCAGATATGACAGCACCTGTCTTGAAGTGTTACTCTGTTTTGGTATGCTTTTTTTAAGGAAAATGAAATGCATTTCTTATAGTCCACGTATACAGAAAGCTCTTATGTTTGATTAGGTTATTAAATTGACTCATGCTCAAAGGGAAAACAAAATATTCATATGCAAGTGAAGATAAAAAATGAAATTAAATATAGCTTCACAGAATGGGATTGATTTCAGAGGCTGTGAAATCAGAGCTCAAAAGGAAACATTGCCACCTAAATATTTTATTAATAATTATAATTGCTTTAAGCATAGCATAACTGGGCTAGCGACGCTTGTTGTTTTGCTTTAGCAACACATTTAATTTCTCAGTTGTATATTGACAAACGTTGCTTTCAGAGAAGTCAACATGAGAATAGCATCAGGAAGGAATCTAAACTAATACAGTCCCTCTCATCAAGTGCCATGAAATGTTTATTAGCTGTTTCAGCCACTATGTGCAAGGATATTCATCTGTCTGTCACTGGAATGCAGATACACCACAGGATAGATAATGAAACTGTTTGGGTTGCCCTGTTTCCGAATTCCTCAGTAAACATTTCCTCTCAAAAAACGGAGAAACCTTCTGCAATGCACCTTATGTGACGGTAGCATGATCCAAATTCGGAATATGCAGTTATGAATTATTGACCTTTCTTGACCATTCTGAAATATTGAAATATACCCCATAAGCATACATGTAACCAATTTTCTTCAATTAGTGTGAGATGCTGTCAAAGCAACACCAAGTCTTCTGCACTCATCACAAGATTTATATCTTTCTTTATGTTTATTGTGGGCAACAGAGTCATGATATCCTGCATAGAAAGAATTATGGTGGCAAATCCATCAGCTGCTTGGCTCACACTCATAGCTATATTTCAACGATAACATAAGATGAGCTGGACTTATTTCTACTTGAAATTTACAAATAAAAAATAGATGTAGAAAAAAGCAGATGTTGGAACGTACTTGTGGTTTTGTACAGCTGTTTCAAGCTGAGGATTGCACCATGAAAATAATCCAAATATTATTAATTCAAATACTATTCATATTTTTGAGACTAAAAACCTTAACATGAGCAAGTTTTGCAAAGCACAAATTTTACACTAAAAGCCAATCTTGGAAAACTATACTAGGTGATACTAGACTAGATTGCAATTCCTGTATTCACAGGAAAATTAGTTGGATTCACTCAATTATTTGAAGAGCAAAGTAGTTCTTAATCCAATAACAGAACAGAATCACAGAACAACCAGGTTGGAAGGGACCCATCGGATCTTCTAGTCCAACCATTCCTATCTAACACTAAACCAAGTCCCTCAAGACCTCATCCACCCGTGCCTTAAACACCTCCAGGGAAGGTGAATCAACCACCTCCCTGGGCAGCCTGTTCCAATGCCCAATGACCCTCTGTGTGAAAAACCTCCTCCTAATCTCCAGCCTAAATCTCCCTTGGCGGAGCTTGAGGCCATTCCCTCTTGTCCTGTCCCCTGTCACTTGGGAGAAGAGGCCAGCTCCCTCCTCTCTACAACCTCCCTTCAGGTACTTGTAGAGAGCAATGAGGTCTCCTCTCAGCCTCCTCTTCTCCAGCCTAAACAACCCCAGCTCTCTCAGCCGCTCCCCATAGGAGTCTGTTCTCCAGCCCCTTCACCAGCCTCGTTGCTCTTCTCTGGACTTGCTCCAGAGCCTCAACATCCTTCTTGTGGTGAGGGGCCCAGAACTGGACACAATATTCAAGGAGCGGCCTCACCAGTGCTGAGTACAGAGGGAGAATCACCTCCCTGGACCTGCTGGTCACACCGTTTCTGATACAAGCCAGGATGTCATTGGCCTTCTTGGCCACCTGGGCACACTGCTGGCTCATGTTCAGTCGGCTGTCGACCAACACCCCCAGGTCCCTCTCCTCCTGACAGTTTTCCAGCCAGGCTTCTCCCAGTCTGTAGTTCTGCATAGGGTTGTTGTGCCCCAAGTGCAGCACCCGGCATTTGGCCGTGTTAAACCTCATGCCGTTGGACACTGCCCAGTGGTCCAGCCTGTTTAGGTCCCTTTGCAAAGCCTCCCTACCCTCCAGCAGATCAACACTTCCACCCAGCTTTGTGTCATCTGCAAACTTGCTAAGGGTACCCTCAATGCCCTCATCCAGGTCATTGATGAAGACATTGAACAGGACTGGACCTAGCACTGAGCTCACCTGAGTGACACTGTGAGATCCTGACCCACTTGGAGACTTAACAATATGGGAATTGCTATTCCAGAGAAACTCTTCTTAACTGTTCATGTGTTCTACCACCACTAAACATGCTATTAGCACATAAACAGAGGAACCAGACCTTGACAGTATTTAGTTGATTGAAAAGAAGAAAAATGTCAGAGACTGTGATCTGACCATACTTTGTGCCAAATGTTTCATATTTTTATGTAACACCTAAGAAGTCTTGTCCAAAATACAAGTTCTACAGTGTAGCTATTATAAAAGCCTTTAGCAAAGGTCTTGATTTCAAAATAAGTTACTGGGAGCCTGAATCTGTATCCCAACCCTAATCAAAGATGCTGACTCAAGTGAACATTTTGATTTCTTATTTTGTCAGTATGCACCTCCTAAGACATGGAGATCAATGTTGCAAATAAGAATCCAGTTGTTTTTTCAGAACTAAGTAATCCCAAACTGATGTTTGCACAATTCAGCAACTTTAAAAAGAAAGTTATTAAATATTTCTAGCTATGGAAAAATCCTTACGTACCACAAATCTGAGTTCCCTAAGTAAATTTTGCCACAAATATAATATTACATATTTCTTGAGAAAATTCTTCACCATTGCACCAATGTATTGTCTGAGGGGATTTTGTTTGAGGAAGTTAGAGGTAGCAACTTTTTATTTAATCATGAAAAATTTATTGCAATGTTAACTACAAAGAGCCCACTTCTACTCCATAACTATTAAAATGCAGGAAGTCACCTATTCAATAATGCAGAATTGTTATGTATTAAAAATTTAAATCTATAAATATTAATAGAACACAGGTCAGTCTTTTAACCAACAGTGGTAGTTGTACACACAGCTATTGCTGTAAACCTTAAGGGTTGCCCATTTGTTGTGGCATAGAGCAAAACAGACACGTTAAAAAGTAGTTGAACGATAAAGGGAATTTTGATCCTTTTTTCAAGTAAGGATAAGGATTCAGGATATGAGAAGGAAACTCCTGGCTTACTGCAGTCTGGACATTCATGTCTCCAGAAATGGGGAAGCTGAGTGGGTTGTGAGAGGGTTTGCAGTGATGTTCATCAGCATAAAGCAAACCTCAAGTACTGGAAAGCTACAGCTAGATCTTCAGCAGTGATTCCTCTTAGATATGTCAGCAGTTTCTGGATGCAGGTGGCATCGGTTTTATTTCTGGCTAGAAAAAAAAAAAAAAAACCCCACCAGGATCTTTTTGTAGCAGAGACAGGTGGCCTTTCACAGCCTGAACCAAAATCATATCCCATGAGAGCTCTCCAGTTCAGTCAGGGTAGCTAGTTGGCTACATTTGTGAGTGGTGGCGTATGTGGGAGACATGCATGTGATTTGACAGCAGATAGGAGTTAGGACATCATGCACAGACAGATCCATCATGACTGTGTCTACAGAAACATGTTTCCTTCTTCACTTGCTGCTCACCCAGTTAGCCACTCCGGGAAACCACTAAAACATGACCGTGCTCTTACACAGACATTTTTGTGTTTGGTACACTGATGGCTATTTAGCCATGGGTTACAAAAGCTGTGTAATACTTCAAATGTAGTCAGAGACAAAAGTCTGCTGTGCACAACTGGAGGGTGAGTTGTGGGTGCCTGGTTGTCCTCTCCAGCTCCCTGAGACAGGTGTGCTGCCAGATGGCATAGAGGGGACGTGTATTTGCCTGCAAAGTGCATCTGTCAAGTCACCTGCCTGGGCTTTATGGTTGGAACATAGTCAACAGCTGGTTTAAGCTCTATTTTCCACCTCTGTAGAACTGGGCATGCTCGTTTAGAAGAATCAGTTATTGAGAAGGAACTGGGGATAAGGCAGGACATGTTCCTGTTATGATGACAGATGGGAATTTATGGTACAGCTCTGAGGTCAGAGATGCTGGGAACCATAGCCTGTGCCCATGGCTGTGTCCATGCACTTTGAACTTCATTCTCCTGAAGGATCAGCAGTCTCAAGCCTGTGTGTTACTTGGATTAGGAGTATGTGAAGGTGCCCATGAGCATAAACAGGAATGGACTGCAGAAAGGGGTCAGGATCTCATACTCTCCTTAGAAAACTTTTCCTGTTGCCACTGTCAGAAACAGAAATAGGAATAGACAAACTTCTGATGCATGTAAGGAGGGCATCTCTTCTGTTCCTGTGACTATTTCCATCCTAGACCTGTTCCAAGATATTCGTCCCCCAGCTTTGTGAGAACATAAATGCAAGGCCAGGAGTATCTTGCTGCAGTTTTAAGTAGTTGCTTTATTTGGGAAATGTTTCCTGGATGTCCAACGCTGCCTGTCTTTCTCAGAAAGTCCACCAATAGAAATGCCTCTGGGTGAAAACATTGAAAGGAGATAAAGGCAAGGAAAGAATTAAGGCAGATTTGCCACAGCCATAAGAAGCCTCCAGAGCGGCTGAGAGTCTATTCGCATTGGTGATATTGTTTGGGACTGAATGTTAGTCTGAGCAAGGCCACATATACATGTTGCAAAGGATGGGGAACATTCTGAAGACCCTGGAGAAGGAGGAAGGACATCAGCCCTCTGATACCCTTGTTAAGGAAGGGTATGAGGAGGACACAGAATTTCTGGAGAGAGCAATTGTGCTCCCTGAGCCCAGGCAAATAGCATAAGCTGTGAGGCAAGATCCACTGAACAAAAGGAAGGAATCTCAGGTAGATGCTGATAAAACCTTTATGAACTGCTCTGCAGGGTGTTCCTCTGGCCCTGCTCATTGATGAAGCTGTCAGCTCCTTGATGAAGGCATCAGTGGTCACAGGACCCATGCCCTGGCCTCTCTGGCCTTTCTGAGAAATGCACCAGGCAGAGTCACTTCATCCATATTCAGCAATATTTGTTGTGCTGAGACTGTTTTCTAGTACACTGATAGCTCACATGAGGCCTTCAGATCTCCAGACTTTGAGAAGGACTTTCTGAAGTTTCCTATGCTTGAACTTGCTGAACTGGCTTGAAACAACCCTGGTTTATTTAATATGTTTAGGAATAACTCTAAAACAGCTGCATGGGGTTTTCTAATTGCTGTTTGTCCAGCTCGTGTTTCCCGTTGAAATTGTCTTTCTTGTTCCTTATCAGGGCCTATAGCTGATGTATTGTTCAGAGTCATCTCCTCCACATCTGCTGAAAGCTCAGACTTTATTGGAAAACCAGGAGAAATGGGCAAGGGAAACATTTGTTCGTTTGTTTGTGGTTTGATTGTTTGTTTGTTCATTTGGGGTTTTGTTTGTTTGTTTATTTTATCATTCTTACAAAGTCCAAGGCCGGTGCATGAACAGTTAGAGAGAAACTGGTCCACACAGGAGGAAAAGCAGTACACCAGGATATCGTCAGGAAAGTCACCAGAGATTTCTCAACTAGCCGCAAAGGTAAGCAGTAAATCATGATGACAATGAACAGTTAGATGCGACTTCCATTTACTTTGAAGCTTTCATTCCAAAGTGAGGAGACCCTACATGATCCATCCAAGTGCTTCAAAGCATGATTTGATGTTAGGGCTTAATTTGATTTTAGACAAATGAGAGTCATATGTAGTTTCACAAGGCCAGTGGAATGAGGAAAGTACAAACTTGATGGAGACAATATTCAGTTCATGATGTGTTTCAAAATTGGAAACATTGGCTTGAAATTGAGTGTTTGTTAGGCAATCTGGGCTTGTTTAGAAAGATTGTATTTAGTTACCAGGGTCTGAAAGTGAAAAGCAATTTCATAGCTCTGTGTTTGTCCTAAACGTCATCTGTGTTTCTAAGGGCTCTTGAAACTCTATTTTGGAGAATGCTTTCTACTTTTAACAGTGTGACAGCTGATATTGATGGCTGATATTAGCATAGCAGAGAACACAGAGATCCCCATCTGTGTGTCCAACTGTGTTTCAGAATAGAAGCCACAGCCAATGCCAGGTCTCTGGACTCCTGAAATCCTGCTTCTCTTAGGATGACCGTTTTTATCGCATTGTGATATTTATCCCCTTTCTGATTACAGCTTTTTGAACTCTGCAACACTGAAGCCAAACACAGCACATGACTTGATCCATCTTGGACCTTGCCAAGAGGAGGAAGTCAGGATGTAGCAGTAGTTAACTTCAGCTACGAGGTTCAGTACTCTGAGGTTAGAGAGGAAAAGATCAGCAAAGCACTTCTAATTTCTTTGATATGGACAAGTCAATTGTATTCATTTGTAACTAGCACCTGTGTAATAAAAGATATTGAAACATGAGCAAAACCTATTCTTTTGTTCATTTTATCAACCCCAGCTTCCTCCCAATGGTGCTGCAGGACTTGTCAGTTTGTTCCACTTCACTATTTGTTTTCACTTATTCAGGTTCATGCAATCTCACATAGCTCCACATGATTAACACTGTGGCCATTTTTCACTACTTTGCTATCCCTTTAATTTAATGGTAGACTTTTGGTTCTTTGACCCAATGACTGAACCTTTTCTTTTTCTTTAATTGCATCCTAATCTTTTAGAAACACTGAACTTTGCCACTCCTTATGCCCAATTCCTTACCCTTGTTTTCATTATTATTTGTTTCATTCCATCTTCTGCTCATGGAACATTGTGGTTTTCACAGATTAAGAAGTATGTGGTATGTCTATTTTTTTAAAAGTTATAAATACATTAAACTTTATCAATCTCAGTACCTTTACAAAAGTAGTATGGGCCTGGAAACAACGAAGATGTGACTTTCCATGTATGGATGCTATTTTATATGCCACTGCTCATCTCTGGAAAGCTGACAGGTGTGCTTCGTGTTGTCTCTTCTAAAGAGACTGAAAGAATTATTTGGGGAAGCAAATTCCCTGCTAGCAAAACCAGTGAGATTGCCCCAGGGCAAAATGTGACCTAGTACGTGTGCGGTATTTCAGAAGTGCATATTTCTGCATCCTGTCTTAGTGTTTCTGCTTTCAGAAGAATACCAGTCATCTTAAAAATACCAGACTATCAGTCCATGGGGGCTGCTTGATGGCTTACATGCTGAAAGTACAAAAATTGCGATGGATCTGAGTAGTTTTATTCTTTTGTCCCTTATGGGGGCCTCTGCTTGATTGAGTTATTTTGTCTTTTAGCTAAGGACAAGATTATTAGAGTATGAACACACCAAAATACAGCCTACCACAAAGAACACTTAGCACAGACAGCAGCTCAGTCTCCAAATCTATGTAGACTTGTTAGCAAGGGCCACATATTGTACTGACACCTCCGTGAGGCTTTTGCTTCTGAGCCAGCATGGTCTCTCCTCAGGATTTGCCCTATCTTTGCAGAGTATCTGGGCATAGTTAAACTATGCCTTTGTTTTAACAAGTTGAACTTGCATATTTCACTGGAAAGCAGAATATCCATAAAGGTGACTAGCTTTACAGTGACAAAAAGATGCAAAATGAACACACATTATGTATTATATAGTGTTATGAATACAGAGACATTTTATTTGGAAGAATGCAAGACAGGAATGTGTTTACGTACATATCCCAGATACAGAGGCATTTGAACACGTATCACAACAACAAAGTAGAGATTCTGTGTGAGGATCATCATTAGGTTTCCTGTATAATAGCTTTTCTTTAAAATTTATCCTGAATCTCCTGTAACATTCATAATGATTTACAGGATTTCCATTTATATGCTTTTTACAATTTAGACTATTTACTCTAAGTGCTGAAAGTTGACTAGAAACTATTAACACTTATTTTTCAGTGTTTTATGTAGAAGTCTTGAGACTGAGTGTATCTAATGTTTCTGAAAGAGTTTTGTAGAGACAAAAACTGCCCTGTGTTTCAGTGATAAAGAAGGACAGAAGGAAGGAAAAGAGAGTTGCTATAGTATCTATGTACACAGCACTTGCTCAAGCAATGTTCGGAGTTGATTTGAACAGGAGAGAGAGGTTAATTCTTCTTGATTTTTTACCATGAATAGAAGAATTGGTTGCATAAAACGCAGCTACTGAGGCATAACAAGAAAGGATGGCTGAGATTTATCAAAAAATGGAATTTGACTAGCACAGATGATAATACACAAGAAGGAATGAAAGAATCCACTTTTTCACCCGTCTGGAAAGACATTTCATAGTGCTTAAATATAAAGCCCTCTGAACAATTTTGGCATTAGAAAAGTCCCAAGGAGCCAACAAGGGAAAAAAAAAGATGTCACAAAAGAAAAAAGTAATGCAAAACCTGATAAAACCAGATTGCTCCTTCCCCTCAGTATCTGAAAGTACCATTCCAGCCACAGATCTGTAGTGTTTGGGAGAGATGAGACTCCAAAAAAAAAAACATGCAGATTCTGAAGTTCATTTCTTGAGAAATAGGCAGAGACAAAATAGTATTACATCTCAGTAACCCAAAATTAACAAATTTGTCAGGCCGTGTATACCATATAGTGTTTGAGGTTTTTTAAAATAATACTAAAGCTTTACAAATTAGTTGCAATTAGGTGGTGAATGTACAGTCTTGCAATAATGCCAATGATCTTCAATCTGATAACTGGGTAGACATTAGATCAGCAAAGAGGTATCAACAGTGTACGTCTTACGTGTGTGTGTATATACACATGCATGAACTTGGTTTCTTCAAACTGTCAATTAGTTACGGTTCTCAGAAGCAGTGTATCAGATTGTCTGGTTTTGCATTATAGAAATCATCTGCACTCTTCTCTCAAGGGGAAATCCAGACTGTGGTATGCAAAGGTTAAAGAAACTGTATTTCACGCTGGCTTCTAGAACAGGTTGGGTCATATAGGTATTGTATCTAGCTATGTGGGACTAACATCACATTGTCCTTTCTTGGTTTACTGTAAAACACACATGTAACAGGCTAAGAAAGTTTAGCTCAGCCTGATGCAATACTGTCTTCATTGTCCGTTTCTTCTTTCAGGTATACTACTTAAATTGCAGTATGATAATTGTTGGTGTAGTTTGACATAGCCTATGATAGTATTGCAAATGCCTTATTTTTCTATGTGTTACTATGGACAAATTTAATGGATAATTGCATATTAGATTTTATGCCTCTTGTTCATGTAATTCCATTACTCCAGTTCAGCCACAAATGCACTTAAAATTAAGTTTCTGTGTTCTATCATAGATTAAAATGTCACTGTGAACAGTTTTACCATTGTCTCAATTAGATCTTATAAATTTATATCATCCTGTTAGCCAATTAAATAATTGTGTTTTATAAGAGATTGCATTAATAACAACTGGCATACAAAAATTCAAGGTTTTAGGAAGGTATTATTAGTAACACCCTTTAGGAACATCTCTCCCTGTTGTTGTCTTCATGATTCTATAACTTCAATAACTTCTCTCAAAATACAGGACAAAAGGGCTTAACTGAAAATATTTTGAGCTGATATAAAGTCTAACAAATGTCAAAATTTCTAGAACCGGCTTTGCTAGTCACCACTAATATAATCATAAATTCACAGAAAATCAGAACGGGAAAGTCTTTCGCGGGATCATTTAATCATTTAAGCAAAATCAGGAGCTGTCACTGAATTCAGTGACTGCAAATAACATCTTAGGGAATACAGTTCCCAATGTTGCAAAATTACTAATTTAAAATATGTTTTTAGTTTGGGGTTTTTTTTTAATTCTACAGAAGAACATATTTTCTTATTGTTCAATTTTACACTCCCTGCTCTACACCGTGGATGTAATGTTTTTATAAGTGCCAGGTTGTTGCAGTGAAATATATTTTTTCCCTTCTAGTTGGCTGTAATCTTTCAATGTACCCCAGAGTTACAGCAGAGCTTTGCTTTTCAGAGCAGTCTTTTAGCCCCCAGGCTGAACTCAGCCTTTGAGTGTCCCGTTTTGCTCATATCTACGCCTATGTGAGAAGCCCTTCAACTTAAAAAAATGTGCTACTGCGGAAAAAAACTGGAAATACACTGACCTGTTGAAAAATGGGAGTTTTGAGTGCTTAGGCATTCCTCTTGTTTTTTTCCTTGTAATTTCTTCAGCAAGCAAAAGTTTTGTTCTTTGTTGGGTAATCTACCTTGAAGTTTAAACTTATTGTAAAGCAAATCGTCTTCCAAATGTACAGCATCATTCATTTATCTCCTGCTTGCCATTCAACTGGCATGTTTACCTGCCTCTGAAGTATCATTGCTAGCCCTTTTGAAGATTTTTGTTAAGCTTCTATAACTACTCTGCTTACTACCTTGCTGTTCCTTGCTCCAAAGTGCATTTTTGTGTCCTAGCTGCTACTGCTGCTGTGCATTTATTGCTTTGAATGTCTCTTGCACTGTAAAACTCCACTGACACTTCCAGGCATCAAATGGGGGGAGGTTCAAGAGGAGTGACTGATCAACCACTGAGACACTCTGTAGTATGATAGGGCACCCTATGTAGGCTTGCAGAAGTGTGTGAAGATCCATATTCATACTTAGTTTAAAAACTTCTTGTTGTTAATCCTAAATTAAGATGGTGGAGTTCCTAGTGGCACAGAAACCAGAGGCACTTCCATGGACAAAACTCATCTCAGGGTGCACAAGACATGATGTATGGCACTGCTGCTCTCCACTTATGATTTTTTTGCCCAGCATAGGTATCAGTTTCTCTGCTTGTGCTGGATTTATTGCTAGCTGGGAATCCATCAGAAAGACTGTGCTAGTAGCTGCTAATTGCATAGTGGTTTCAGGTTGTCAGGTTTTGATGGATAGTGTACCCGGAAGTCTTTTACACCTCATTTTCCAATGTCACTAAAGTCTCACAGTCAAGCCCAGTCGGAATGGGGTTTGTGTCCTCTAAATTTTATAGCTTATCTGTAGAAACCTAGGATGATGTGTGATTAACTGCAGGGCTTTGTGTTTGTTGGAAAGTTCTCCTTTTATGAAGGGCCCCTTACACTGGCAAGAGATGTTGACTGCCTTTTAATTGATGTTTCTTCTAGCATCATTAGTTACACTTTTCCAGTTTCTTCAGCTTATTCTTGGACTCTCAGGAGTTCTTCAGTACATGACACTTTCCTTAAGAAAATGTAGAGAAAACACTCCCACAGTTTTTCACTATCTAAATGCTAAATATACATCTTTTGGTGATACCTCAGAAAAGCTACATTGACATTTCAGCCACAATAATGATCAGAAAGATGGAGCATGTCTCCTATGAAGAAAGGTTGAGAGAGTTTGGGTTGTTCAGTTTAGAGAAGGGAAGGCTGCAAGGAGATCTTACCACAGCCTTTCAATTCTTCAAGTGGATTTACAAGAAAGACGGAAAGAGACTTGATGGGCTGAATGTTTTAAACTTTTTACTTTAGATGTTTTACTTTAAAGGTAAATTTAGATTAGACAGGAGGTAGAATTTTTTTTATTATGAGGGTGGTGGGATACTGGAACAGGTTGTCCAGAGAATCTGTGGATGCTCCACACTTGGAAGTGTTAAAGGTCAGGTTGGATGGGGCTTTGAGCAATGTTGATCTAGTGGAAAGTGTCCCTGCACATGGCAGGGGAGTTGGACAAGATGATCTTTAAAGGTTCCTTCCAACCCAAACCATTCTATGATTCTAATTTTCTGTTTCAGATCTGTATAACATTAAAGATAAAAAAGTATATTTGTCATGTGATAATTTTTTTTTGTTGAAGTCATCCAAATCCCATACATTTTTTGATATTGTTGCTAGCTTCTAAATAATTGGCTTAGTTTCCAAATATGGTCTTATTTTAAGAACATAGTTGAATTAAAACATAAATATATGCAAATAAAACTTGTTAACTAGTCTCATTGTGACCTGAAGACCAGAATGCTCAGAGAAAAGATAACCACCATGTTTTCTGAGATTTTTAAGGAAAATACCTGAGTAAGCATTTATCAGTAGAAAGATGCCACTTTCATTTAGGCAAGGAGTGGAAGGATTTGGGAGGTTTGGGTTATTTTTAGAGGGGGGGCAAGCTAAATGCTACTTCATATAATGGTTGCCTGGAAACATACCTAGGACTACAAGATAGCTGGGTCATTGCTATAGGCTTATTTCATCAGTAATACAGAAAAGAAACAAACAAACAAAAAACAAACCCAAACCCACTCCAGCAAACTGTTCCTTGGCAAGTTCTGTTTTTCAGTGTTTTTTGAGTAATTCAGTGATGCCAGTTTCAGAAATATGTTCTAGAAATACACAACCAGAGTAGCGGCTTGTTAGTCATTGCTTTTGTTGCATCAATAAGAAAGCCAGTTTTACCTTTGGGCTTTGATTAGATTTATTTTCATTTGCCTTGCGTGCCAGTTTACAAATACACAAGCTTTGGATGCTTCTATGTATGGTCTTCTGCTTTAATAAATATTTGTAGATGCTTCTTTTGTAATATTTTCTGAACTGTTCCTCATACTGAAACTCATACCGAAAGCAAAATTTATTTAATAAGATCACTTAAGTGTTCAGCTACTACCTCTCAACACTAAGAGTGTCAGAATCAAGTTCTACATCTAAGCAGACTGGTGAGTTTTTCTAAGTGTGTGCCCTTAAATCTATAGGCATTCAGTTGCTGAAAAAGTACCCTAATTTGCACAGGTATTGAATGCTTACAATGAACATGGCTTGTCATGGGCACTTTTGATCCTCAGAAGACTTTGATTTAGGTAGCATTCGACCATTTTGACATCAAAATATGCTTGTTGGTTTGCAGATACAGTTTCCATTGCTGTATTCTTTATATTGCTTTTTTTTTTTTTAATTTGACTGTGTCCTATCTTTCTACCAAAAATGCTCCTCCAGACAAACTGGGGACAGCTACATAAGTCACTCTGCAAGTGGTTTATCACAAGCTCAACCCCTTCCTTTGAAGTCTTTTTACTTTTCCAGAATCTTTTATTTCACTGTCAGGGACCAGGAACTCTTCCTACATCATATCTCGTTTGTTGCTAAGCTTCTTTAATGTTGTGATGTAAAGAGGAACTGATAGTGATTGATGATGAATCATGGTGGAATCACAGAATTTCTTAGGCAGCAAAATTAATCTTTATAACTTTTACATGTATGGACCCAGACTATGACCTCACAGCCTATGACAGGTCCTAGTTGTGACCTGTGCTGAAACACAGTAAAATGAATCATAAAGGACCTCATCATAGACTTAGAGGTAAGAGGAACCATAACTTTCCATGTGTGTATGTGTGTGGAGGGGTGTGTGTGGAGAGTGATGTTTTTGTTTTCTGGTCTATCCTCTTGTTTAGTAAATGCTTGTGTCTATCTTTGGTGTTCCTTGACTCCATTGGAAAGATGTTTACATCATCAGTCGTTTGCCACATATGCTAGGCAGATTTTCAACATCAGATCTGGATATTAAATACAGGCTCTTGTGGAAAGGGAAAGACATTAAATGGGAGAATCGCTGCTGCCATCTTCTTTTCTAGCACCCCAGTCCTAGTTCCTTTCTGCATACGTGGTGACCTGCATTCTCCTTAAGAAGCGGAACCTCTTCACATTCATCCTTTCCTTACAAAACAAATCTTGATCCTTTACACATTCCATGTATTTGTGCCATATTTTGTTCTATATGAAATTGCAGCTTTTGATGGACAATATTTTCCCAGTATGAATAGGTAAATATGAATGAACTACCTTCATTATCAGAATGAAGCAATTAAACCATAGCTTCCTCCAGGTATCATCACTACATCACTCCAGCTTTTCTATAGTGGAAGGCCTGCATTTTGTAGTTTTGGTTTCTGCTAACAAGAAGTCTATACTTTTTTACAGCTGCTCATGCTTTTTGTCTTATTTTTTTTCCTCCTAGAAGCATCCTTCAAGATTCCATTTCTAACATTATTTCATAATTAAAATAGATACGAGAATTGCTTCCCTGCTTTCTATCTCTACTGAAAATAAAAATAAAAAGCAAGGTTTTCTCTAGAGTGTTCTGACTCTTTTAATTATCCTTTCAAATTTGATTTAGGTTTCTTTTTGTTGCTCAAAGTAATTTTGCTTGCCAGCAATTAGAGATAGTGTGTTGTACAACAAACTGTTCCAAACACTGGGGGAAACCTCAGGAAAATAGTTTCCATGGCGTTTAGTCAGACCACATAACAGTTGCTTAGCGAGAAAAATAAGACAAGAGTACTCAAGAGCAGCCAAACTGAGGGCACTTGATGTTCTGGGTTTCAAACTACCTGTTTGGCCTCACTGGCCAGATCTTCCAACCAGTCTCCTTGATGTGTTGTGTCACAGCAGGGATGGAATAATTTTCCAAGGTGAATTTGTTCAAGATTCTCTTTCCTTTTTACTCTGACACTTATGATGAATAAAAGATGCTGAAAGCATGATTTATGAAGGGGAAGATCTACAGAACTCCCTCTTTCAAAGCCCATCTTTCTTCCCTTTGCTCACTGCTTGCATGCAGGAAGATTTCACTGTTTCCTGAAAAAACCCCATCACTAAGCCTCTTTGGCATTGCCCCAAAGCACAGAGTCACCCAGGAGTGGGAGGCTGGTTACCAGCCATCCTGGAGCTGCAGCTCAGAAAGTCACAGTTGAAGTTTGTCAAATGTGTTGCACCTCCTTAAAGCTAGAAACATTATTTCTTGCTTCTGCTATCCAGGGGAAGAAGGTAAGAGGCAAATCACTCTGCAGGGTAATTTGCATAAGGGACAAGTTCACTTATGCAGTCACATAGGCTGGACATTAGGAAAACAATTATCATGGAAAGGGTCATTGGGCACTGGAACAGGTTGCCCAGGGTAGTGGTTGAGTCACCTTCCCTGGAGGGTTTTAAGGGATGGGTGGACAAGGTGCTGAGGGACATGGTTTAGCGTTTGATAGGAATGTTTGGACTCGATGATCCAGTGGGTCTTTTCCAACCCGGTGATTCTATGATTCTATGCTTCTATAGAACTGTATAAAGAACTCAGGAGTTTGGGTTTTATTTGGATGTCCTTGCAAACTGGACGTCAAGCTGCGCTCAGACAGGACAGCCTTGTGTTTAGGTATTCCCACAGGGCAACCTGACACTTCCTTTAGAAATGAAATCAGCCCTCTCCTTTTTAAAAACATTTCTCCCAAAGAAAATTGAGTCATGTCTCCTGCCCTGATGACAAGCAAAATCTGATAGATTTAGAGGCCTTCCGCATATTTTCATGGGGCCATGTGATGCCTAAGATCACTGGTTCCACCTGGGAGCTTCAGAAGCCTGCGGTTTATCCTTGTTCCCATGTCCCTTGTGTCTGTGGCTCAGAGAAAGGCAAATGATGTGTGCACCACATCTATGTCTATCTCAGGGATGGGGGATGGATAGCTCAGTCCAGTTCTGTCCCATGCTCCAGTGGGAATAAAAGAGCATGTTTTCAGTGCCTGCAGCAAATGGCTGTGTACTGGGACACTTGTTTCTGCCTATTTCACCAGCCTCCCTGAACAAAGCAACTCGGGCAACACCACCCACATGTTCTACAGCTCTGGCTCTCTCAGTGATCTTCCCCATGTAGCTGTGGGTTTAGCTATTGCATTACAATCATTTATCAGTCCCTGTAAAATCCATTCCCTGTAGATGTAGTCCTGCATTTTACCGTCAAGCTAGGAAAAAAATCTTTTAATGTGTTAAGCCAACTTCTGTCCACAAGTGCTCCATTAATTCTATCAATTCTATTTTGGTCTTATTTCTGCCATCAGTTCTGCCATATTTTGTGCCAGCACAAACCAATAAGGTTAATTATTAAGGCTCAGAGTCTTACACAGATAATATGGGCTTTCTGAGCAGCACAGGACAAAGGTTAGCAGCAGAACACAGCAGTGGAAAATGAAGCACAGAAGGGATGTAACATAAAGATGTCACTAGTTTTTGTGCCAGTCCTAGAATTAATGTACTTACTATATTTTCAATACTATTTACGCCATCTTCTTCCCAGTTAATTTTGTAATTTAAATCTGAGTACACTGGATGGGGAGGAGAACCAGTCTTCTAGAAAAGAGGAGGCTGTTTTAACCGTTTGAGAGTTAAAACATAAATGGTGGAAATGGATAGAGGAAAGGCTCAGAAATTTTGTCTGGGAAAAGGAATGTGTTTCATTTGACTTATGCCAAAAAATGAGTGAAAAATTAACAAGATTTAGGTAAGCAGCTTTAGTTTAAAAGGATTCTAAAGCTCTTCACAAATGCAGCTGAGGTTCATTTTAGGGGAAGCTTCATTTTCCACTGAAGAATTACATGGTGTTTGGGTCAGAAAATATGAACAAAAGCCTGGATTTTTAACTCCTAAATTGAGGAGTTAGGTGTCAAGATTATCTGTCATGGTTTAACCCCAGCTGGCAACTAAGCACCACACAGCTGCTTCGTTCACTCTCTCCCCATGAGATGGGGGAGAGGATTGGATCTCCCCTTCTTCTCTGCTCTCATGAGATGTTACCTGGACTTCCAGCTGCAGTGTGAGAATAATGTTGATAACATACTGATGTTTTTAGTTGTTGCTAAGTAGTGTTTATACTAGGTCAAGGTCTTTTCAGCTTCCCATTATCTACCAGTAAGGAGATGCACAAAGAGCCAGGAGGGAAGTATAGCCAGGACAGCAGAGCCAAGCTGGCCAAACGGATATTCTACACTGTATAATGTCATGCTCAGCATATAAACTCAGGAATTTGGCAGGGAGCTGGCGACCACTGCTCAGGGACAGGTGGGCATCAATCATTGGGTCATGAGAAACTGTATTTTGTATCCCTTGTTTTGTACATTCTTCTATTATTATTATTGTTGTCATCATCGTCTCTCTATTTTGCTATGTTATTAAACTGTGTTGATGTCAACCCATGAGTTTTACTTTTTTTTCCCCCTTTCTTCCCCATCTCACTGGGGATTATGTAGGTAGCTGCATAATACCTAGTTGCCAGCTGAAGTTAAACCACAATAGGAGGGAAAAAGCAAGAAGGGGCTGAGTGAAATAAATACTGAGTTTTGGGGTATTTTTTTTTAAATGCATAAATGTGAGGATAAATTGACCGCTAGTGGATTGGAAGATAATGTGCCCAGGTGGCCAAGAAGGCCAATGGCATCCTGGCTTGTATGAGAAATGGTGTGATCAGCAGGTCCAGGGAGGTTATTCTCCCTCTGTTCTCACTCAGCACTGGTGAGACCGCACCTCGAATCCTGTGTTCAGTTCTGGGCCCCTCACCACAAGAAAGATGTTGAGGCTCTGGAGTGAGTCCGGAGAAGGGTAACGAAGCTGATTAACGAGCTGGTGAACAGGCCTTATGTGGAATAGTTGAGAGAGCTGGGGTTGTTTAGCCTGGAGAAGAGGAGGCTGAGAGGAGACCTTATTGCTCTCTACAACTACCTGAAAGGAGGTTGTGGAGATGAGGGAGCTGGTCTCTTCTCCCAAGTGACAGGGGCAGGACGAGAGGGAATGGCCTCAAGCTCTGCCAGGGGAGGTTCAACCTGAACTTCAGGAAAAAATATTTCATGGAAAGGGTCATTTGGCACAGGCTGCCCAGGGGTGTGGTTGAGGTCTTTTCCAACCTAGTGATTCTGTTATTCTGTGATATCAGCAGGTTTTAGGGAGAGAGATGAAAATGTACATTTCCTCAAGAGTGGTCAGCTAGTTACTCTATGGGATGCTGGCAGAGACATGACCTAGGATCAGGAAAGAGCGTATATGTCAGTATTAGGGAGTTCATGGGAGATACAATGTCAGCTCTGAGTAAAAGTGGTGAAGTGTAACCTTTCACGACTGTCTGTGGGACCCTGCAATGATAATTCTGCTCGGTCTAAGTTTGGTTTCTTCACCCTCTTCACCTTCAGGCAATTTTCTAGATAGGCAGCTACTTCATAAGCTAGTCCTAACAGAGACTCATTGTATTTCACACTGGATACTGCTTCTGCATGGTGCTTGCTACTACAAGGACAATGACTGACTGTTCTTCAGAAGGAAAAAATACATATCATTCCTTACATTTTTTTCCTTGTTTAAAAACCGTATTCATCCTCCTCTTCCAAAATCAGTGTCAGAAGAGGAGAAGCACACTTATTTGTAAGATTAAGCTCCTTTTATCTTCCTCACCATCAGTCTTCACTTGGGTTAGACAAGGTAGGTTAGGAGGTCTCTGTAAAGAACAGAGTTCCAGTTCTTATCACTCTTAGTACAGGCTTTTCAATCTCTTCCTAATCTTTCTTGTTACTCCCATCTGCACCCTTAGGAAGACTATATTTTGAGACAGACTAACCTGAGGACAGTATTCCTAGCACAGCAGATGTCTTTTGATTTACGATAGGGCTTATGATCTTTTTCTTTATATTCTTCACATCAGCTTTTTGTAGCCTAATATTTGCTTTCTGATTTTCATCTCTGTTGAGCAGTGATCCTTAGAGAGATGTGATTAGTAATTTAGGACACCATCCAGATTTATTGTAGCATTGAATTTCATATTGCCACCTCACTACACTGCCTATTTCCTCATGTTAGTCCTTCTAGTTTTGCCTGGGTTTGCTTGACCTATATAATTTTGCTATCTTGCTGTTTATCACCATCCCCAGAACACTGCTACACATATATAATGGCACAGACCTTATGAATATATTTGCTGTACCTCAGCAGTCACCTTTTTTGACTCTTTGCCAGTTTCCCTTCCATGGCAACAAATTGCCTCTCACCTTAATCCAGCTGACTTTCTTTATCCGTTCGATATATGGGATTTTGTTAAAGGCAGTTTCAAAATCTAAATAAATAATGTCATTTAGTTTTCCTTCTCCCACAAAATATTTTTCTAGCATTTTGAAAGACTGCTAAATAGGTAAGAAGACACTATTGCCCTTATAGCATACTGAGACCTATGGTCACAAGGCCTTAGAGGACATATAATTACAGTTAGAATGATCTCGATAAAAACTCACAAAGTACAAACCTGAAAGATTAGATTTATCCTTACAAAATATACATTTATCAGCCATTAATATTGTATTTGAATAAGAATAAATGTTTTTGAACATATAATGGTTTTTATTTTTTTGCTCATTAGAAAAAATATGAGGGTATTGTGGAAACTTATAACATTCTGAGAATGAGCTTCCCTACTGCAAGTCTTTTGTGCAGTCATTAGAAGGAAGACCATGTGGTCTTCTGCTGATCTTTTAGAACAAGATGTCCATATAGGAGATCTCAGTAGCACTGAAGTTTTCAGTTGTGGCAATTTTGTTTGGCGAAAAAATGCATCAGACATTTAGATGAGAATTTCTTTGGGACCTCTTAAATGTTACATGGGCCTCCCATTTTTCTTCACTTACCAGAGAACGTGTTAACGCACACTGGCGTGTACTAAGCACCCTATAAAACAATGGGTGTACTTTAGTCTTGATTTGGCATTACAGTACTCTCACATATTGATCCATGTAAACAAATTTTCATTAATGATAAGATGTGAGTTTGAACAGTCTTAAAGACTAATAGAGCAAGTTGCCAGATTAAACAAAAATCAAATTGTTAAGTAGAAAAAGAAAAATTTAGATCACATTTGTCCTTCAGTTTACCTCTAGTATCCTATGTCATTTTTACAACAGATAACAATTGTCCATGTTCTTTGTTTAACTGGTCAAAATGTGTCACTCTGGTATGCTGATCTCTATAGGTCTCTACTGTGTTCCTGTCCAGGTACTATTCTTTCCCATTTTGAACTGCCAGAGCATCTCATTACAAAGATGTCTACTCCAACTCATTCTAAGAAGTAAATAATTTTCTGCACATCATTTCGCTTCCTTTTAAATGGGATAAGCTTTCCTAAGATTTGTAAAGGTCCTGGAAAACCCAGAGTGAAGCACAGCCTTTGAGAGGATGATTCAACCCATCTTGATAATGTGCATTTCCTTTGGGAAGAACATATGTCTTCCCACTGACTGTGGAAAGTAAACAATATGCCTACACTACCCAGCATAGTGCTACATACAGGTACCTGAGCTTAGCCTATAAGCAGAAGCAGAGAGGCTACTGCACCCTCATGAGTTAGTGCTTCTGAAAAAGCACCAAAGTGGCTGATCACAGGATCAGAGTGAGCACCTCTGCTTGACGCTGGTTTTTAGAAGTGCTGGTGATCTTCCTATGGTATTACACTGCATTGAACCAAAGTGTCATAAAGGCACAGCCAAGTGCCAGATTATAGAATCATGGAATCATAGAATCACCAGATTGGAAAAGACCCACTGGATCATCGAGTCCAACCATTCCTATCAAATACTAAACCAGGTCCCTCAGTGCCTCGTCCACCTGTGCCTTAAACACCTCCAGGGAAGGTGAATCAACCACCTTCCTGGGCAGCCTATTCCAGTGGCCAATGACCCTTTCTGTGAAATTTTTTTTCCAAATGTTCAGCCTAAACCTCCCCTGGTGGAGCTTGAGGCCATTCCTTCTTGTCCTGTCCCCTGTCACTTGGGAGAAGAGGCCAGCTCCCTCCTCTCCACAGCCTCCTTTTAGATGCAGATGGCAAGTCCAGGATAGGAATGTGGATGCATTTTTGTTCTGTTGAAAATATCAGGGTCTCACACAAAGTCTTGAGTGACATGCTAAAACCTAAAGGGAGCCTTCTAGCTTTAAAATTATTGAAACAGGGAATCAAAGAAACCATAAACTTTCTCTAGCAATTTAAATATTTTGAGGCTTTAACTGATGATATAGATTTTTTAAAAATCTGTGGCTTCATTTCCTTCTTTTAATAATGAAATCCTTTCCAATTCAATGTGCAAAATTTCTCTGTATTTATAGAAAGACAATTTAAACCAACTTTCATTTTTTTTTATTCTATCAGAGTACCACTCTGAGTAGATATTTCATTTATTCAGACTTCCTTATAAAAAACAGGTTTTCAGATGGAAGGCCACTAGAAGAAATTCCAGTAAAGAGCGTGACTTTTAGTAAGCTGAGACTGCTGCTTGTTTATTAATGTTATTGTCAACATGGATATCCTGACACGATCAGGTGCAACAAAAGTGGAAGCTTCTCTAATCTATCCCCATGTGCCATTTTACTCAATTACAACACTCTTGCCTTGTTTTCTCTATAGAGCATAGGTTAGCTATTTGCTCAAGCCAATACTGGATGTAGTCTAAACATGACTAATGCTTTTTACCAGATGGCTGTACAGATAGCTCTTTTTCAATTATATTTCCAATATTTTCTTCCTGGACCTTTTGCCTATATTTATCTTGAGGTTTTAGCACCATATGTCCATTTTATATGTCTTTTAATTGCTTGGACTTGCTACACACCATTTTCCTCTTGAATGACTCCACGAAACACCAAATTGTCACAATTCATGGTCATTTTCATACTCTGTCTTTTTTCATAATTTAAAAGTCTTTCTGGCACATTATCCAACTAATGCTGCATCCTCTAAGATATTCCAGAGATATTCTCAGACAACACAAAATGTTCGTCCATTCACTGGGCAAGATGTTAATGAAGACTAAGTTCTGTATCTATCGCATTCTTGCTTTTAGATATGCAAATCTCATCATCAGACAGTAAATGTAAGTGAGCTTGTTTCTATATAGAAATACCATCATTTTTCTTTATAATGGAAATCTGTGTGAATGAACTCTTGATTTTGCAAGTAATTTTGGTGGCTGCAGAAATATATTCCCAATTTGTTATTGTTTTTTCCACTCAGATGTTTAAATTTACTTATGTAAATAATGTCATGGAAACATACTGCATGCACAACATCTCACTAAGGATGTCTATACAAAATGGTATTTGCTCTAGTCCGCGTACCAAACAAGAGCTACAGATGAAGTAATCTACGCTAGCAAGAAAATATTTGAAAAATGTATCACCAATTTCTTCGGCAAATATGGCAGCTTTTATTGTAAGTAACTATTTGTAATTAAGTGAACTGAACTGGGCCTAGATCACATTGATTCAATACATCTTCCTGGACATCTCATGCGGTGAGTCTTTACTGCAGGGAGACGTCTCTGCCGTTGACTCCTTTGTTTAGTGCCTCCCCCTACAAGTAGAATATTGGTGCTCATCATTGCTCTCATCGCGTCCAAGCTACCATTATGATCATCAGTATCTGTCTACATTATTTTTCTTGGTTCAGGAAATTTTCTTTGTGCTCTTTGGAATAAAATTGATATTACTTCTCTTTTGGAGGTGACAGCTCTTAAACTTTCGCTTTAATTTGCTGCTATAAAAACGGTGCCCACTAAAAAGTCAAAATTTATCATGCTGATGTAAAAGCTGTTTAATACTTTGAACATAGCTTAAATGAAGTCTTTAAACTTCTGAAAGACTTTATCAGAACAGTTTCTTAGAGAGAGAAAGTATACCGCAGATAAAGAAAAAGCTAATTAGTATTGGCAATGGATTCTCAAAGAGGAAACGACATTCCTCTCATAGAGCCAAATAAATGATACTTTTCTACTCACTAAATTAGAAAGCTGTCATCTTGCCAAACATTATAGCTCTGTGGTCCAAATACCAGATTCTAAAACTAAATAAAAACAGATTGTGGCACATGTGCTGGACAGTTTGTTCTTAGACTGCTTGTAACATGATGTACCTTTCAGCAGAGTGGTGGGGCTCAGGTGGTGCCTCAGAGGTCTGGGAGTTGGTCACCAGCCTCAGGGGAGGAAAAAGTTGTCTATGGGTAAGGGAGTCATGGCAAGAAGGCAGGAACTGTAGCCCATGGAGATAGTACTGAATGAAGCAGGGACCTGCCTCAACCGTAACTCAACTCTCATAGTGGCAGAGAGAAGATTTTTAGGGATCAAGAAGAAGCTGATTGCAAATCAAAACCCACTGTGATCACAGTAACCAAGCAGAGAAGCAAGAATCTGCCTCTAAGTATATGATGGATGGAGATTCATTTACATACAATTTTATTTCTGCTCTGTCTTATTTAGTCATTCTAAGTTTTCTCTATTTAAAAAGTTAATTATTTTGGTTTCTATTTTAATAAAATATGGCGTTGGCTTGAAGGAGTTTTTTTGACTTTTGCTCTCTACCCTAAGCCAAGGGTCAAGACACACATCTCAACTTTCTTTAGCTGGCTGTCCTCTCACACTACTGCACACACAATACTTCACTGTATGCAGTACTTGAAATTATCAGAATTGGCTGCAAATTAATACTTACATCCTGTGAAAATGTCAGGGTTTCAAAATTTGCACTGTGTCAGACAGAAGAAATATTACCACTCTTCTAACACGGCAGTAAAACTTCACAGCATCTTTTTGTTTTGTTTTGTCATTCTAAGCTAAATAACAATTCTTTACATTTTCAGATACTGGGTTCACTGTGAGCTTAATCAATGCCTTTAATTTCATCTTTCTCCACTTTACTCTGGATTTTGAGATGCTGTACTGCTGCCTGAAAAGCTGGTCTTTGTGCCTCCACTCTATTTTAACTCAACTTATGAAACTTAACCATCTCAGTGCTGTGTAACCCGGCCCCAAACTAAATATTTCATCTCCCAGTGGCAAGCTGAAATATTTCAACCTGTGCTTTTGGGTTTGAAGGTTTTAGTTTAGTTGAGTTTTAATTTTGAAAAATTCCCAATCAATTCTACACGTTATTTGATTCCTAGTCAACTCTCCATAAGAATACTGGGCTTAATTTAAGCACAAAGTTCCCAAGGAAGAAACCCCTCAAGTTATTTATTTATTGTTTTTTCTGAGTCCTTGTTTCCCTGTTGGTGCTCTCTTTATCTCCTCCTTTACAGCATTTCCTTTCTCTCCCACTAGCTTTACATGATTGCTTCCACTTACACAATAACCACTCTTGTGAGATGAGGAGTGTCATCCAAAAAGGCTCCTTACTGCTGTGGAAAGGCACAAATTATCTTTGGCCTTCATGTTTTGTTACTTCTTTATTTATTTTGAGGCTGAGATCCGAATTCTTTAGCCTGAATTGATTGATAAGTTTGTACTTATTTTGGTCAGGCAGTTGAAATAATTTATAATTTGTGTTTTTCTAGATTTAAGGGTCAAATACTTAAGAGAACTATGTCTGGGATGTTAAAATCTCCTAACTTAACTTCAAGTGAATATTTTTATTATCCCTTTCTTTTTTTTTTTAAAAAAAAGACATTTTTAATGAAGAATATCCAGGAAATTCTTAGATATTTCCTGGGGTTTTTTTGTTGTTCGTTGCTTTTTCTTGTTTTAAAAAACAAGCATTGAAATTGTGCAACAGCACATTCTTCTCTATGCTAATTCTCTCTTGTTTCTATTTACATTGAAATTCTACCTTGTCCAAAGATATTTTTAGTTGATAATTTCATTATTATTATCATCATCATCATCATCATCATCATCATCATCATCATCATCATCATCACTATGCTATCTTTCTATTATGTATGTTTACTCTTTTTTCTTCAAGCCCTAATAGTTTCTGTAAGAGACTACATGGTTTATGTGACTTTTACTTCTGATTAAAGAGTAAATGAAAATATCACAAAGAACATCCCATTTACTATTCACACATACATATATAATTCTGTATGTGTATGCATACACAGATATACATATATAAACACATACATATCTCTCCATTTGAAGCCCAGAGCAGAGGATTTAAAAACTGTTATATGACCATGAATGAATACTCTGAAGCTATTAAACACTTAATTTTTACACTGATATGTGAAGTGGTGATCGTATTGGTGGTATTTTCCATTCTAATTGTCTATAATCACTATATAATTACTTTATTATTTGTGTCTTAAATGTTGCGAGTACTATGTTGCCACAATAACTCTGCATAAACCTGAGGAAATGCAGATAAATAATTAAAATTCTTTTCCTATAACTCATTGTTTCAATGTATCAACAATTTGAATTTAGATTTTTTTGAGGTATCTTCTGTTTTCAAAATACCAAGTTATGCTATTTATTGCATATGAAATTATTTTCTTGGAACCTCTGTTACCAGGCTCTCAGAATGAAATAGCATATTTTCAATCCTTCTACAGGGAAGAAATGGTATATTTCAGAATGTGAAGGTCTGGAAACTATACTAATGCATAAAGTGCCTTTCAGTGGACAGGTACTTCAGTTAAAAAAATATCTATCTGCAATATGACAGGTTTGCAATAACTGGATTTCTTGTGCAGTCTAATTTGAAAGCTCAGAGATAATCGCTGAAAACCACAGGAAACAAGGCTTAATTTGACGATGTATGCAACCTTGTCTCAATCTAGATTGGTTGTATTATGGTTTCTGAAACCCTAATTGTTTGGGTTTTCTAACAGCTACCCTGTAATAAACACTCAGTAAACAATACCTCTACCTTAATCTATCTATTTTTATTCTGAAGAAGGCAAGAGTTGTGGAGCTATGGAATGAAAACTGAAAACAGTGAAGTAAATACACAACTAGATAGGAAATACCAAAAGAATTGTTACACTACCCAGATGGCTTATCCTGTTTTGATAGCAACCCCTAACTGCAGCATACATCTAATTTAAATGCAGAAAAAATACCTGCAGAGTATTGTTAGCTAAGAACTGGTTTTGTGGTTTTACAAAGAAACCTTCTTCGTATTTCTTATCCCAAAGGAATAGATCTATTATCTTGCAAATAAGTTTTTTCTGTTCTTTTTCTAATCTAATGCTAAGATTTTTAATATACTTAATCTTAACTTGATTTATTCACCTGCTTGATTGGTTAAACAGGGATCACACATGTAGGTGTCTCTGGAATGAGCTTTTTCTTGTGGATTTTTTTTTAATGAACTTAGAATCCTGTGGGCTGAATAGTTATCAGAAGTAGTCATCTTCATTGGGACTGTATTCAATTACATGGCTGTTGTGTTTCACCTTCTCTATTTGTGTAAGGTGATTTCATCCAGAATGTTATTTGGCTTCTCCATTATCATGCAAATAGTATTTCCAAATAACTTTCTTCTTCTCTTATCTATAATTCGCTTTCTCTGACACTGTCTGAATTCCCACAGTCTGACTCTTCCTTCAGCATAAGAACAGGACAACTTAGACAATATACCAGAGTATTTTGAAACTGCTGGGATTGCTGATATTAGTTTTCTTTTCCTCAAATCCAGCTTTCCTCACCCTCTACTTTTGTCGTCGCTTCAGCAAACTTCTTTCCTTCAGACATCTTGCAGAGCAAGCATCCTGTGAGTAATACAGGTCTTTGTGGTTCTTTAATGCTGCTTCTCTTATCCTATTTCTTATCCTATTTCTCCACCCTGGAAGACTTCCAATAGTACAGCTCTGACTCTGGCAGTGAACTTGTCAGGATACTTAACAGTAAAGAGGCTACCTTTCAGCTCTTTACTTTTTTAAATGAACCTATCTTTGTTGTAGTTCTTTTTAGATCTTTGAAAAACAAGGAAACTTTTCCAAGCTCTAGAAATCCTTGCACAAAGGGCCAGACCCCACAGGCCTCCACACCACAAAAAAGTTGTCTTTATGCCAGTGAAATGCGAGATCTGGCAACACAAAAATTGCTAATTGCTAGGCACAAACCTTTTCACTTCAGGAGCTATAATCTTAGAAGTTCTTGAACTCCCAGACCTTCTGATAGGTACAAAGAAAGATTCTGGCACTACTTCTAATATCTGGCCCTGAGAAGAAATAATTCTCAGGAGCACAAAGGTAAATACAAGCACATGGATGCTCTAACTGAAATGTAAGGGTATGAGCATTATTGTGGCTGTCTTCAATGGTAAATTAAACTGCTGTGATCAAACATATGCAACAGAAGAATTGTTAAACCAGTTCCTGGCACACTTTGATCTGAGAAAACTAGTGTCCTCCTGAGTAGCAACACAGTCTGTGCCAGGGGCAATTAACAACAGGCAGTTTGCAAGTGGTCACCTTCTTTTGGAAGCTGAGAAAAATGAACAGCATGGGCACAGCCAGTCAAAGCCAGTTGGCCTGGGAATTTATTATTGGACCTTGGGACTGGTACACTTACTGGTATAGGCAGAACCATCTTGTTTACTGAGTGCTTGGGTATGCATTGCAGAACCGCAGCTGGACAAAAGCCCTAGAAGGGGATGTGGAGGTCGGGAGGAGGTGTCTGGCAACCTCATCAAATACGATTTAGGTTTTTCATGGTATAAGTGCCTGAAATGAGGATGAGAGGGCAGTACCTAGAAGCTAGACTTTTTGTGAAGTTATAGTTCATGTACATATAGCAATCAGGAACTACATGGAAGGGCAGGGAGTGGACCTTATAGAGAGTCACGGTATTTAAGCAAGGAGCATTAGGAACCTCAGGAACAAACCAGCACAGTAGGTTCAGAAAAGCATCTGTAGTACTACAGAAGGGAACTTTTGTGTTAACTGCTGGCTGGTCGTAGGCCTAACATTGTAAATTTTCTCACTCCTGAAGGTTTTCACTCTGATTAGGAGTTAAAAAACCCCCAAACACTTTATGGACCACTATAAACAGAGATTCAACCAGATTCCCCGGTGAACAGAGATTAAGAGAGAGCAAAGACGGTTAACAAGGACTGTCATGCAGGCTAACTATACAAATCAAAAGGGGAAGCACTATCAGTTTAGTCATTATACTCTCTACATAGTTATTTCACCTCTGTATCACTTTGTACCTGTGCAGAAGAGGATTTGTTTTCAGTTTAGCACAATAGATCATCTGGTCATCTTTGCCCATTACCTTTAATTTCTTGTAAAATAATGCTACTAAGTCTGGATCTTTTTTAGATCACCTGATGTTTTCCTATACAGCAACAAGAAACATAATGAAATTACAATCATCAACGCAAAAAAAAGATGTGTGCTGTTCAGTAAAAAGATTAAATTGCTGGGGGCTGAGAACCACTGTGGTTGTAACTAGCAGTAAAACAAAGGTTAGATAGATTAAACCAGAAAGGAGTTTTGTCAGTTGTGTTCTGGAAGGACTGCAAATAGATTTCATTGAGACAGCCCTTGAAGTACTTCCACAGATCCTGAAGAGACATGAATAGAGATCTTTATATTTCCAGTAAGTTCTTATTACTGGGATTACAATTTTCCAGACATAAACAGGAGGACATGTATAAATAATGATGATAAAGCTTGGTTATTACTACGTAGTAGCATGTACAGGAGTAACAAGCATGAATAGAAAAACAAACATAACTGAGATACAGGTTTCTGTACCATGAAGAGTTGAATTGGTGATTGAGTTAATAGAAATGGGACAATATTCAGCAGTACAAAACATAAGGCCAGGGATTAAGGAGTAGTTTCTAGAGTTGCTGCAGTAAATTAGCTCACTTTTTCAAACCACAGACAAAATAAAAAATGATACCTGTTAGTGATCCAACGGTAGACTAATGTGGTACAGCCATATAAAAAGAAAATGTATCGTCAAGGATAAAGAAGTACTAAACAGTACTCTAGCAAGAGCTTAACTGGAGTGTAATGTACAATTATAGCTGGCTAAACATGTGAATTAAATATGCTGAAAAGCAGAGAAAGAATCCGAAGACAATTAGGGGAATAAAAGGTTATCAAAGAGTAGGAGTCAATGGCTCAAAGTCAAATTGGAGATCCATGACAAGTGGTGTCACTCAGGGGTCCGTACCGGGACTGGTGCATTTAATATCTTCATTAATGATATTGACAGTGAGATTGAGTGCACCCTCAGCAAGTCTGCAGATGACACCAAGCTGAGTAGTGCAGTTAGCACACCAGAAGGACGGGTTGTCATCCAAAGGGACCCGGACAAACTAGAGGAGTGAGCCTGTGCGAACCTCATGAGGTTCAACAAGGCCAAGTACAAGGTCCTGCACCTGGCTCAGGGCAATCATCGATTTCAGTACAGGATTGGGGATAATGTGATTCAGTGCAGCCCTGCAGAGAAGAACTTGGGGGTGCTGGTCAATGAGAATCATAGAATCATAGAAGCTCTACATGAGCTGGCAGTGTGTGCTCACAGCCCAGAAGGCCAACTGTATTGTGGGCTGCATCAAAAGAAGTGTGGCCAGCAGGGCAAGGGAGGTGATTCTGCCCCTTTATTCCTTTCTTGTGAGACCTCATCTCAAGTACTGTGTCCAGTCTGCAATTGTCAACAAAACAAGAATGTGGAACTATTGGAACAGGTCCAGAGGAGGGCTACAAAGATGATCTGATGGCTGGAGCACCTTCCACACAAGGACAGGCTGAAAGAGTTGGCATTGTTTAGCCTGGAGAAGAGAAGACTTCCAAGGAGGTCTTATAATGACCTTCAAGTACCTGAAACAGGCTACAAGAAAGCTGCAGAGGGACTATTAATAAAGGCTTGTGGTGATGAGACAAGGGGAAATGGGTGTAAACTGGAGAGGAGTTTGATATAAGGAACAATTTCTTCACCATGAGAGTGGTGAGACACTGTAACAGATTGCCAAGGGAAGTTGCAGGTGCCCCATCCCTGGAGGTGTTCAAGGCCAGGTTGGATGGGTCCTTGGGAAGCCTGATCTAGTGGGATGTGTTCCTGCCCATGGCAGGGGGCTTGGCACTAAATGGTCTTTAAGGTCCCTTCCTCCAAGCCATTCTATGATTCTGTGTTTCCATGAAATGATCAGAGGGATGGAGCACCTCTCCTTATGAGGAAAGGTTGTCATAAACTAAAAGAAGTTAGATTTAGATTAGATATAAGGAAGATAGTTTTTACTGTAAAGCTGGTGAAACACAAGTTCCCCAGAGAAGTTGTGACTTCCCCCTCCCTGGAAGTGTTCAAGGCTAGGTTGGATGAGGGTTTCAGCAATCTGAAGTAATGCCCATGGCAGGAGTATTGGACTTAATGACCTTTAATGATTCCTTCCAACCCAAACCATTCTGTGATTCTCTCTTCTGAGAGGAACTTGGCTTTCACAGCCTAACAAAATGTTGCATTTCTATAACATTGCGTATTAATACACTGGAGAAAAGCTATTTGAACTAATAGCAACTGCTGGCACCAGAACAAATGGATATAAACTGGCCATTAATAAATTTATCCTGAAGAAAAGGTTTCTAAGCATCAGAGCAACAACGTTTTGGAACAGCTTTTCTAATTGCAGCACAAAATTTAATATGGTTAAACAGCATGACCACAATTTGGATTAAATGATTTTAGTCACCAAAATAGCAGAACTCCCATGCTTTCCTATGGCCTATATTACTAGAGGGAAACATTACACAGAGGTTTGGGCAATAGAGGTATAGATCCTGTAGGTGTAGATAAGTTTTTATTTTACTGCGTACTGAAAAACACATTTGCTGTTCCTGATTTTGTTTGCCTTACTTAAAGCTTATTTTCCATGTCTGTTTGTCAGCAAGGTTTTGTGAAGTTGCTTTGCTAATTTTTAGGTACTTCACTACATATGATTCATTAAATATACATTACCTCTTTTAATCATATAAATGTAACATTTTATTATTTCAGTAGGTTAGATCTTTGCAACTCATTGTTAATCTTATATTGTTACATTTCAGTTTGGCATGCTGATGTGTAATGTCCACCCCTCTCCCCTCTTGGGGTTTTACTGGTTGCTATGGTTACTGGCCATTGCTCCTCTGATGTCATTTATGTAGGCTAACTTCTTAGCGACCATAATCTGTTACCATATATATCTTGTTTCTTTTTTTGTGGGAAGGCAAGGTATCCAACTTGTTATGAGAAAGACTTCCAAAGAAATGACTCTAGTTTGCCTGAATGACAGTCTGGACTCAGAGGACTGAGTCCCTCCCTGCACTGCTGTATTTTTTAAATCCAGATTAACAGTAACCCAGCAACATCTTCTACATGCTGTAACATGGTCTATCTTGATATTTATTATTTAATCTATTAAAACATTTGGCTTTCTTCACACACAGCTGGAGGACCAATTAAAAGTCCAGAAAACCTGTACAAAGTTTTTCATGTAATTAGATGTTTGGGGGCATGCTATTAAGGGCCATCTGTTCTTCTGGTTGACTGAGTATGACTGAGAAACAAGATGTTTCCTTTTGTATTCGGAGTTCCTTCAGTCTTGATTCTATATTTGATTAAAGCTGTATGGGCATAGGGGCTTATAATGGTCTTAATTCAGTTAAGTATGATTTATCAGATGGGAGTTTAGCATTAGAGGTGCCCTTTATTGTTTCAGTGCAAATAACTCCATTGTTTCTCTTTTATTTACAATCCCTAATTGCCTGGGTTTTTCCCTTTCTACCAGTGATCCAATAGTGCCATGGAGTAAATGGTTACAACTAGAGAGAAATCACTGACATTTCATGCATTTTGAATTTGGCTAGTAAAGCCAAGTACATCTGAGCAGTAAAGCAAAACATATGCTGTAAAGTTATGAAAACTGGCTTAGTCTCCTCTGTAACATCTGTGTGGTCCCATTGAAGATAACTTGGAATATGTCAGACTGCCACACAACATGGAAATACCCAAATTAACTTTTAATTTAGGTATTTTTGCTATGCTGCCAGCCACTGCTAAGATGAGAATTCAGTCCCTTTGTATCAGGACAGCTGATTGTCTACATTTCTCCCTCTAAATGCCTCTAAATCCTAACAGGGCAATGACATACAGCAATACTTCTGTTGAACATTTCTAACAACAACTGATAGCTTTCAGCTAGATTTTTGCTTTAGCATACATACATTTAAAACCTAAACATGGCTCTAAATAAGACTTTTACTTCTTGTATAAATTCATACCAATAAGATCAAAGGTCTTCATATGATATGCAGATCATGAAGTATTCACAAATCCGTGCCAAACAAAGACATCTGGTCATTCTGCTTTGGTTATAGCACTGTGTTTCATTATATCCACTGTGCTTTGTTTTAGCCACTTTATATACAGATGCAGGTACAGATATAGCGATATTCAAACATGTTTATTCACTCATTCCCTCAAATGTGATAGTGTATGGAGAATTAAACCTAAATATTGGTTTATAACACACCACCATGGCACACAGCACTGCTAAGATCACGGCTCTAGCACCAGCCTTAGGCATGTAATCCCTGGCACTTATCCAGGCTGGATGGCTTCCTGTTGGTTTTAGGAATGGTTATCAAAATCCATAAGCATTTAAAAATAGTATTTGAATATAACTGTAGGCACTGAGGGTATGATCATCTCACCAAAATTTAGACAAAATTAGCTGACAAGGAGTGAATTAGTTAGCTTTCACTGCCTTTAGTGTCAGTGGAGAGTAACAGAAATTTCCAACTTGAAATTATTTTCCCTGTTTTTGTAGGGAACGTGTGTAAGTAGGTACCTCATTTGTAGTGACATGAATTACCTAGGAGCCCACATCCCTCATCACTATGACGAGCTCAGCCTTCTAGCTCCTGAAGTTAACTTCTCTCCCCTGCAATATGTGTTATCATGGCCTGCAATACAATGAACTCAGCATTTTTCAGCTATTAGTAGCTGACTTTAGAAATACTCTTCCTCTATCTTGAGAAAAAATGGCATGTATTTTTCTACAAAGAAAATATAAGTGCAATCACTGTGATCATGAAGTTACAGCTGTTTGTGATGAACACCACAGCCAAAGCTATTAATACAGTAGCCTGGAATTTATTATCCAGTGTGAAGGAAATGTGGGTACTTTTTGGCATAATTGGAAAGAGAATTTAACTTCCTTTTTAAAGAATTCTCCCTGAAATAAAGAATAGGATTTTTAATTATTATTTAATTATTATTTAATTATTTTTATTATTTATAGTGAGTGAAGTTGCTTAAGGAGCACAACAAAAGCTATTAAAACTTTGACAGATGTTCTGCTCTGGTGAAATGTGAAACTGTGTTAATTTTAACCCAAATAACATAGAGATAGATTAAGCACATCAGAACTTTTTATTACAATACAATATTTTTGTAGACTGAATTATTTCTTGTTATTTTTTTCCCTTTGGGACTTACTTTGTTTTTACTATATTATTTTTCTAGAATGGTTCTTTCATGAAGTATCTGAAAGCATCAAGATTGGGGGAGAAATAAAATCATCTGAGAATTTTCAGCCTCATAAGAGCTCCACTTCAAAGGTCATCTTGCAAAGGTGTTTTCATCTTGGGCACGGTCATGTCGACTGTCTGCTCCTTTGATGATAATAATGGACATCAGTTCTCACAGTTTTCATAAAATGGAGGATGGTATAAGTCACTGCACATTATATTGCTAATAGATGGTAAAAATCCTGGGTTTATAGATGCGTGTATAGAAATTTCTATGTGTTTTAAAACCTGTATCTTCCAGGTGCTACAGTAGTGGCTGTTCTTTCTCAAAAGTTAATAATCATGAGAATTCTTTGGCATGTTCGTTATAATTTTTCTACATTTTCTTGCTTCATAAGACTACATGATCTGTTACAGAGGAAGTGTAAAAAAAATGTTCATATGAACACCAAATTCTGAGAAATGGGTATAACACAAGCAGGATAGAGATAGGTGAATTTCCTGGCACTCTTGCTTTTCTAGGCCCTGGCAAAAATATTGGGTCCTTCCCAATCACAGCAAACTTGTTTACAAATACCTATGAAGGACATATTTTCTTATAATTGTGGCCAAAGATTCAGTAAATCTTCATTAATCAGTGGTGAGAGTGATTTTCCATTGCAATACTTTACCTAGAGAAACAGTGGATCCTTTGCCTCTCAGTATCTAAATTAAGATCAGGTTTTCACCTTACACAAAAAACTCTTTAGCAATATCTGCTGTTTTCTGTGCTGCAGAGGAGGTTACAGCAGATGCTACAGGCTGATCTAGCCGCAAGAACCTGTGAAAAGTTCAGAGCTATTTTCAGTGATGACCCTGTCTATGGTATTGTTCCTGCTGCCCCTTCCCAAGAAGAGGGGATTGCATATGAAGCAATTTGTTCCCCTTTGGCAGACTCCTGATGCCCCATGTCCTACGTGCCTAGCCTGCGAAGCCCTGTTCTAATGAAGCCCCTGTTCTAATAAAGAAACAAATGACAATGGGTATGTGAAACTCTCCTGTTAGGCAGAATATTTTTGACTCTGTGTTCGAGGCGTGTTCTAAATGAAAAGGTATCACAAATACAGAAAGGGTTTGTCATATAGACCGAACACAAGGAATATTTTAACAGGCAGAAAGAAGGATGAGTGAGAGCTTAGCAAACTAATACAGGCCTAGAAAATAAGATGTGATGACCTTTTCATCACTGGCTTTCTCAGTATGTAGAGGAAGATAATTTATTTCCCCCATACTTCAGTTTCTTTCTGTACATAGCACTTCTTGAAATAAGCTTTGGAGGGAGAAATGTTAAATACCAGCAGTTGCTTACAGGTTTTGATCAAAGAATCACACTAGCTGTTTACTTAGAGCAAGTAAATGCATTATATAGATACAGAATTTCAAAGTTAAATAGGTCATGAAATCATAACATGGTAAAGCATTCCTCTCAGACTCTGACCAGAGGGTACCAGAGGGCCTGTGGTATTTTATGAGACATCTGTACCACGAGCTAAAGAAACAACTGGACATTAAAGAGCCTACGACAATCTTCAGAGGAAATGACAGTTTTTCACCTTTAAATCTGAAATTACAGGTAATTACATTTTTCGCCCTTATTCCCCCTGTAGTTCCAATTAGGGATGCTATTTTTCACTTCCTCTCCTGAAGCACGGTGCAATTTCGCTATACATTATTGAATAGTTGCCTTACGTGACTCCAGAGGTGAGTGCTTCTTGGATGAAATGAGCCACACAGATTCCTTGATTACATTACAGAGATATTATGACCAACTTAATTAGATAATGCTAAAGAAGTGTTGTGAGATACTTGGATTAAAAGCATTATGTAAGGCCCAATTAATTATGGGAATTAATACAATCTTGATCTAAAGAGTAATTCAAATAAAGGATAAAATAATAATGAGATCTTGTTGAGTCACATACAGAGTGCTTTGCTTCTCCATATAAAATATCTCCCACATAATTTAAACTGTTTCTGTGGAGCAGAGCAGTGCTGCTCAGAAGTGACAGGAATATGCAATTCCAGATGTGAGTCATCACTGAACTCCAGCACTCATTTCTTTGTTCACATTTCAAGCACAAGACATCATGTTCCCTACGACAGTTGCCTTCAGATGCCTTGATGGGATGTGAAAGGAGGAACCCTCAAGACAAGAAGGGGTTGTTTAACTGTGTTTTGAAGTTTGGAGGGTTATTTCTGTTCCCTGTGTAGATCTGTGGTGACACAGCACAACCATCCTTGTGCCTGGGTGAAGTCCTAGCATTTCTGAAATCAAAGAAATGTTCCCTTTGATTTCAGTGAAACCAGGATTTTCACCACATACAAGTTTCAGTGCTATGTTCTTCTAAGTAAGGAAACATGGAAATGCTGGAAATAATATGAATTTATGTAGCCATGTAGTCAATTTCCCCATAAAACCAGAAAAAGATGGACTGAACCAAAGTGACCGATCTCCAAATCTGTCTCAACAGTTGGGTGGCCAGCAGAGGGTTCCACTGCAACTTTTTGCTTCATAAGCTTTAAATGTTTTTGGATACCTAGAAAGTTTGGTATCAGATTTATTTTAATGAAATCTGAATTCATGGAGATTAGATTTCTAAGCTGAAAATTGTTATATTGCTTGAGTTAGATTTCTTTGATTAAATACATGTATCTACAGTATATTTAAGACATCTGTTCTAGGACGAAATGTGTTGTTCTCTAGATCTGCACTGACTCTAAGAGGAGTCTGCATTATGTAACTACATTTAGTCATGTGAATTTTATAATTTTCTATTTAACTTTTTTGATTTAATTTAGGGCTTTAATGATATAAGGATGGAATATCGAACTATACAAGGCTATGTGCTAGTCAACACAGAAACGTGAGCACAGAATTGTATTTTCACTTTAAAAGCATTGTATCTCTGCAGACTTCTCTCTTTGATTACTATCTAATGAAATTCTTGAACTGAGTAACCATTTTCTTTTCAAGTATTGGATAAATATCTCCAATGACTACTCTTCACACGAACTCCACTTATAAGGCCAGATTTCCACATGCTGACTTCTTTGTTACGTAGAACTTGAGCTGAGTGATTAAAGCCAAGTCTATAAATAACATTCTGAACATTCAGTTCTAGTCCTTTTATTTTTGTTTGCTTCTGTGCTTCATTGTAATGAGAGATACATGTTTTTGTGTATCAGGGATTATAATTACTCATGTCCATAGAGCAGCTCACCAGAGAGTATAATTATTGCTCACACGTTGGCTCAAGGCAAGAATTAGACTTGAAAGTCTGACACAATCATGATTCTTACATTTTAATTTGTTCACTTCCTGGTTGCACCTTACAGATCAGCTATGCCTGTCCTAATTTTTCAATACAAAAAGATTAAACTCCTGCCTTTGTACCTTTTTTTTTTTTTTTTTTTTTTTGTGAGGAAGATATACCCGAGAATGAAGTTCACCTTCTCACAAAGACACATTGCTGTCTGAATTGCTACCTGGTGCAGGGACAGCGATGGCACACAGGGCAGCTGGCCATGTGTGCAGCACAGCCAATCTTACAGAAATGTTAGAGGCCACAGAGACATGATAGACAGTGCTTGGTGCACAGGGATAGAGGTCATTCTCCTTTTTTGTGAGAATTCAAGCAAGGTCACTGGGAGGGCTACATATCCACCACAGTTAGTGAGAATTATTCAGACTGGAGGTGACATATCCGTTGCTCACAAGCCACATGTAGGTCAGTAATCGGTTTGATGTGGCCTTTGAAGACTCCATCAAGATAAGGGTTACAGCAGGGATGGCCAGAAACCCTGCACCACATGCTCTCTATAGGTGCCATACATGTCTATTTATTTCCAGGTGCAACTTGGTCCAGAATTCAAAAGTACTTTTAGCATAGGTAGATGTTAAACTACTCCCTTGCTCACCTGTGGAACAGGAGCAGAGGAAGGCTACTGCCCAGCACAGGCACCTGTTCTTTTGCTATTACACTGGCCTGTGCACCACTTACACTTCTGGTGTCTTCTATTTTCTGCCTGGTGCACAGTTTAATTTCCTGAGAACTCTCATGCTTCAGTACAACAAAACTCTCCAGGTTTTAACACAGCACATGTGGTAAAGCATTATACCGTGTGCTATAATATGTTGAGCTAAACCAAACAAATGAAGCTCTATCAGGCAACAAAAACTGGAAACATCTCTGCCTATTGCTAGCAATATGTCCCTAAATCACTAAAAAGTACCTGGTACTCAGACTCTTCTGGGGTGGTTTACTCTGAGTTTGTATGAATATTTTCCTCCACAGCAGGGAGGCCTGCCTATGTCCTCGGAGCTATACTGCAAGGCAAATATGCATGAGTTTATTTTGGGAACTAGAGACCTAGCTATAATGCTAGGGATGACCAAGATTTCTCCATAAGGCCTTAGTAAGATATATGAGCCTACAGAGAAAGGGCCATCATGCTCTCCATGCTATCACCAACTGAACAGAGGAGTCACTTTTTCCTTGTCACTCATTACAAAACAGTATATTTTTTTTTTTTAGGAATTTTACAGAAATGCTGGATTGTTAAGAAGAGAATGAGTGAGTTAGTTATAAATATTACTTATTCAACACTGTCCTACGTGACATTCTTATCTCTAAATTGAAGAGACATGGATTTGACAGATGGATCATTCCATGGATAAGGAATTGGATGGATGGTCGCACTCAAATAGTTGTGGTCAATGTCTCAATGTCTGAGTGGAGACTTGAGACAAGTGGCTTTCCTTATGGGTCAGTATTCGGACCGGTGGTGTTTAACAGTGCAATGTCCTGCATCTGGCTCAGGGCAATCTAAGCATAATTACAGGCTGGAGGATGGATTGAGAACAGCCCTGAAGAGGAAGACTTTGAGGTGCTTGTGGATAAGAAGATAACAGGAACAGGCAACGTGCTCTTGCAGCCTAGAAAGCCAGTTGTATCCTGTGCTGCATCAAAAGAAGCATGACCAGCAGCTTGAGGGAGGTTATTCTACCCCTCTACTCTGTCCTCGTGAGACCTCACCTAGAGTACTGTACTCAGTTCTAGACTCCATAGCATTGGAAGGACATGATCTGTTAGAGCAAGTCCAGAAGATGATCAGAAGGCTGGAACACCTCCTCTATGAGGACAGTCTGAGAGAGTTGGGTTTGTTTAGCCCAGAGAAAAGAAGGCTCTAAGGAAACTTTATAATAACCTTCTAGTACTTAAAGGGGGCCTACAGGAAAGATGGGAAGGTGCTCTCTATCACGAAGTGCAGTGATAAGACAAAGGGTAACAGATTTAAGCTGAAAGCGGGGAAATTTGGATGTTAGGAAGAATTTTATTACTGTGAGGGTGATAAGGCACTGGAACAGGTTGCCTGGGGAAGCTGTGGATGCCCCATCCCTGGAAGTGTAGAGTCCAGGTTGGATGAGGTTTTGAGCAACCAGATCTATTGGAAGGTGTCCCTGTCCGTGGCAGGGGGGTTGGAACTAGATGGTTTTTAAAGTCTCTTCCAACCCAAACCATCCTATGATTCTATGAATATCTCTTAATAATAAATGTTCACAAACAAGCAGAAACTAAGTTCATTCTGCATATTTTAAATTCATTTTACCTGTTTCTTTTACAAAACTTATGTCTCACTATATGATCTTAAGTGGTTTTACAATATGCTTCAAAAGACGTGATTCTGTAGAGTTTGCATGCACTTGATATATGTCTCCAGAATTATTTGTTCTTGTGCATCCTTTTAGTTAAAGAACAAAGGCTGCTTAAACTTTTATTGAGACAGCCCAAGTAATTTCCTTATAGCAAACTGAATGAAAAACACATCATTAAAAGAAGATTTAAAGATCAGGGGGAAAGCCTTTTCATGAGAGCACAACTCTTGAATAATAACTTCAGCTTTGACAGTGAATTCTTACTTATTTAATGAAATCCTAGTAAGCAGTACTTCATCCCATTTGTGTCAGGATTTTTCAGTGAGAGAAAATGAACTTTGGTCCTAATGTGTGCTCTAGGAGTGAAAGGCAGTGGGACGATATAGTAGGATACTTTAAACTTTATTTGCTCAGTTGTCTCTAAAGGTAGCTTGGGTGCTGATAATAGCGCTTCCTTGTTCTCCATCAGATGTAGGAAAACATGTGTCACTGTCTTTTCCTTCACCACCCTCTGGTTCTGATCATTCATGCTGATGTGCAATCCATCTTCCCAGCTCTCTCCCAGGAACCACAAACTCTGACTTGGCTGCATCTCTTCACCAATCTGCCACACTCGCCCCAAGCGTTCCTTTGCCATCACACCATCCCCATCCTCAGCTAGCAAGCCAGAGCCTGGACAGACACTGCCAGTGGTGCATGCTGGAAGTGCATATCCTCCCACACTCCCAACACCTTGGCGCAGTAGCTAGTGTGAGGACAGTTTAGGGGACCTACAGCTGCTGCAGTGCATGGCAGTGAAGTCACCCTCATGATCACCACCTGCCCCTTCCGTGCAAATGCTCAGGTCAGCACCTTTGCAGTGGGCAAGGTTTGCATTAACATGTTAGGGTGCTGAGGCTGCAATCCTTCTTACCTAATCCCAGCTTTCTAAAGGTTAGAGATCTAGATACTGACCTGTTTCCTTTTCAGCTAATGGAAGGAGACAGGAACAGCTGTGCTTAGAGCTGAAGATCCGGGTGGACCTCATTGCTCTCAGAAGGTGTCTGTCCTCCACCTACGGGGACATCAGTTGGCTAACACTAACTGCATGTGGCATTGCCAAGTCTCGAGAGGTTGCGGAGACAGAGCTTCACCTTTATGTGCACTGAAATGATTTTAGCATTAACAGAACTTTTATTGGCAAAGAAATTGCTCTGCTATAAGGAAAGCCTACACATGCTCCTCCCAGCATCTGGTCCTAATATTTCAAGTCTTCATTGGAGATTATAGGATGCAAGAGCAAATCAAACAAAAAAATTTCTCAAGAATAAAAAAATATTGTTGTTAGGAGCTAATGAAATAACTTTCTAAATTACTTTACACCGGTTTGCAAATAGCCAAATCTCAGACTGAGCTAACTCAAAAGGACTATAAAAATTCTCATTTTTGAAAACTGATAAAATAAATAAAACCATGCTAACATTCTCTGATCAAACTTAAAAATAGAACCAAGAAAAGTAGAGACAGATTATTTGTGTTTCTCAAACATTATTGCTGGAAATGTATTTATGTCTATAAGCACAAAGAAGAAATTAAAATTGACACTATTCATAAATCACCACATTAAAAGTAGTACTACATAAATAATTTCATTGAGTACTGATCCATTTAAAAGCCATATATAGAATCATAGGATCACTTGGTTGGAAAAGACCTTTGAGATCATCAAGTCTAACCATACCTGCCCACTACTGAACCATATCCCTAAGTACTTCTACCTTTCTTTAAAATACCTCCAGGGATGGTGACTCAGTCATCTCCCTGGGCAGCCCATTCCAGTGCCCAATAATCATTTCAGTGAAGAAATTTTTCTTGACATCTAATCTGAAACTCTCCTGGTGCAACTTGAGGCCATTTCCACTTGTCCTATAGACTATCACTTGGAAGAAGAGACCAACATATAATAGCAAAGGAGAATAGTGCTCTCACTACATGAAGTGCTTCATAATAAATAAGTGAACCACTGAGTAAATCCATCTCATTCATCACTTGCACGGAAGATGGTAAAGATAATCAGTGGGACAAAAAAACTCAACTGAATCCGTCAGTGCTCTTTATGAAATTCTTGTTTAGTGCCAAATTAAACTTTCTCAAACTCTTTTTGTCATGTCACTATTTGATTCTTTAAGTTAAAGATGTATCTGAATAGAGAGGCAAAGTCCTATCTTCCATTTGCAAATAAGAAATAATTTGAAATTTGATTAAATACATTTCATCAAATAGAATGTCTGGAGTTAGAATGTAATTGTGAAGCCATTCTAGTACAGTAAATGTTCTGTAAGCTCTTTTTGAGGAAAAAAAAAGTGACTTGCTTGCTTTCTAGCAGTACTATTTAGTTTTTACACATACACTTTCTGTACCTTGCATTTTTGTGATTGAGCTGTTTTGGTGGATCTCACAGGTTTAAAACTCAGTGAAACACCTCTGTTCCACTGAAGTGGAAGCCTTGATCAGGCATTATTTTTAGTTCTTAAAGCTGGAATTAATATAGAAGCACATCTCAGTACATTTATATCAACATTTTCTTCTGCTGATGAACAAAGAACTCAGGAGTGAAGAGACAAAATGGGGGCTGTCTCAAGGACAGGAGAGAAAGGCAGGGGTAAAAAATTATACGCATATACCCCTGTTTAATATTAAAATCCATAGAAGATCAACTCTGCTTTGCCTTTTGTATTTTGTGCTAATTGGGAATAGAAGTGGATTGGCATCAGGACCATTTACTGAAAAAAGTAAAAATCTCTCTCCAGGTTAAATATTTTCATATAATTTGTCTTTTCCAGTGATTAATCAGTACTGTCTTCTGAGACAAAGTGATTATGTTGTTTCCTGTTGCAAAAATATAATTTTTGTGAAAATGTTCAACTGACAAATCTTGCAGATCATATATTATGAACTTGTGTGAGCCAAATCTTTGTTGGCAAAATCTCACAGGGATTTGCTTGATTCTGCAAAATGTATTTCCACCTCTAGCTCAGCATACCCATACTAGAGATACAGAGCTATAAGCAGACAATCAATCCCATGTATCAAAGTAAGATTTTTCAGCAGGTTGCAAAACTCATCCCTAGTTGTTTCTGTTCCAATAACTTTTCTCTATTTTTATTGTAGAAAGTTCTTGTTAGTTGACAGAAAATTCCTTTCTTATGCTTCATTCACCCCAGAAGATACAAAATGAATACTCTAAGTGTGCAGGTGTATACACACACACATGTGTACTCTGATACATACAAAACACCGGCTAGATTCCTAATATCTATACCCAAAGTTAAAAAGCAGGACAGAAGAACACATAAATGCGCAGAGTGAACTGAAAAAGGATATCTGTTTTTAAAAACATTCTTACTGCTACCACCAACATAACAGACAGAGCTCTCCTATCTATCACCAACTAGTTTTTTTAATTGCTGTACATGAAAACAAGATTTAAACCAATGCCTTGGAGGCATGAAGTTCCTAGTTATGTACCACTTCAGTAAACATCCAACTTCATCGGTTCAGATTTTGTTTCAGGACCATATAAAAAAATCTGAAGAATTTTTTGACTGTTTATAAATATTTTGAGATTAGTGAATCTCAAAAAAAAAAAAAAGATTTTTTCCTCAATTAATTAACTTTGCAGTAGTCAATAAAATTGAAAAGCTATTGAGCTAAGTTAATAATAAGCTAAGTGAGTACAGTCAATAACAGAAATTATCTGCTTTTTTTTGTTAGCTTCTTCACAACCAGTTGTAACCAACAGCCCTACTGTATGATTGGGAGAACTCTTGGCTTTAGATAGATTCTTAGAGGAGAAATTTCATCTTCAAAACAAATGGTTTCCATGCAGCTTTAAATCTTCATTTTGTTTCCTTAAACTGTACAAGGAGATGGAATTTTATTCTCTCATATACCAACCAGGAGCTAGGAAAATTTAGCAACAACAACCTGGATAAATGGTTACACATAACATATTGAATACTGCACTAGGATGTGACATGCTCTGTATTGCAAATAACACAAAATCATTAAACTCTTTAATGTTAAAGGCACTTAAGTAATTTACACAATTTACTGACTAGTCCATGAGTCAGTATTTAAGAATTAATACTATAGGGTTGTTGTTGAACAATGGCAGTGGTCAGTTCCCTTCTTTTTCCACTACCTTATTTTGTGGTTGTCATCAGTGATATCACTTAATATTTTACTGAACCTCCATTTGCCTGTCTTCTCATTATGCAGACAAATTTCTTTTCCCTGTAGCCAAGCGCCTAGAGAATAATACAAATATTATCTTGTTTAAGCACACAAAAATTGCTTGGATTCAGAGGCCAGTAAATAGAGTGAAGTCAATATCAGGTGCTGTTGTCAAAGTCTTCTAATTTTTCTGCTTAGATTTGTACATTCCTTGAGTTACAGGGTTGCATTGTTCATAAAGGATACTGAGATCACATCCTGACTGTAATTTCTGCGGATTTTGGAACAGTATACACTTCTCTTCATCATCTTAGAAAAATAAGAAGGGAAAAGAAAAAGAATTGTATTTTCTATTCATCATTGTTCAGCATACAAACTGCTACTCTGAGCTATTTGAAGTTCTGCTTAAAAATTTTAGCATCATTGAATGCACACAGGACACAAAGGAGAATTCCACTAACTCAATTAAAATGGAAAGAAAGATGTCAAGCACAAAAAGTCCCACAAATTATTAAATATTCCCTTAACATTATCCTGGCTATAAGGTAGCTGTGACAGTAGATTTGTCTTTGTTGGAGGAAATATCAAGCCAAATGCTGTCACTGTACTCTCTCATTTGAAAAGAAGTTGCATGATGTCAAAATGTTTTATTCCTATAATTTATCTGACATTTTATTTTTCAGTATGTCTTGTTGTATACGTTAAAAGATTTGTTTTCATGGAATTAATGGAAATAAAGGGGACAGTAGGCATAAAAAATGTGAGTCAAAGTAAAAATAAATTATCTATAGCCATGTAACTCTCTGAAAAAATGACAAATATCTTTGACACTGGGATAATTGGTTGCTTTGTGTGACAAAGGGCATAGAGTAGGCATTAGCTCACTCAGAAACTGTACCGTCTTTCATTGGCAATACCCAGGCTTATTGGGTCCTTGCAGCAGGAAGGCAACCAGGAGATGAGCTGCAGTTCCATACACATCTTGTTTCCTGACTTTGTCACTCTTGTCACATGAAACCTCCAAGGATGTGACCAGCATGATGTGACTTGTCCTGCTTGTTTAGAGACATAGGACAAGAACAGCATGCCCTACCTTTGGCTAGTGTGAGCAGTGTTTATATCATGATTTCCCTGCATCACACACTGATTACAAGAATGCAATTCGACTTATCCTAAATGAAAAATCACTTCATATTACATCTGTGAGTAATGTTATTGTAGTCTAAATTACTGTCAGTGAAAAGAAGATGGATAAACTGAGACATTTTTCTGGTGTGCATTCTCTTTTATTAATAATAATAATAAGCAAAATCACTTGTCTTCTTAGACAGGCTGGGGAATACAAGCAACTACAACTGTTCCATTATGTCATATACACAAGAACTTTGGGTTAAATAGGCACATATTTTTGTATTGTCACTGCAAGAACAAGACAAGATGGCTCAAAAGAAACAAAGAGAAGTCCAGGGGCACTGTGGATATTAATTTAATCATGGGACCATTTACCTGCTCACTTGAATTCACAGAATCACAGAATCACAGAACAACCAGGTTGGAAGGGACCCATCGGATCTTCTAGTCCAACCATTCCTATCTAACACTAAACCAAGTCCCTCAAGACCTCATCCACCCGTGTCTTAAACACCTCCAGGGAAGGTGACTCAACCACCTCCCTGGGCAGCTTATTCCAATGCCCAATGACCCTCTGCGTGAAAAACCTCCTCCTAATCTCCAGCCTAAACCTACCCTGGCGGAGCTTGAGGCCATTCCCTCTCGTCCTGTCCCCTGTCACTTGGGAGAAGAGGCCAGCTCCCTCCTCTCCACAACCACCTTTCAGGTACTTGTAGAGAGTAATGAGGTCTCCTCTCAGCCTCCTCTTTTCCAGGCTAAACAACCCCAGCTCTCTCAGCCGCTCCTCATAGGGTCTGTTCAATTCAAACCCATTCATAACAAGGAATAAGCAATTCACCAAACTTTGAGCCTTAGACATCAGAACAAGCCTATTTTTTCTGATTAGGTAAATTGAAGGGAAAATTTGCAGTCTCTGGCACATTAGAAGGTAAAAATCCTTCCCTTCCTTGCCCTCCCCCACATGCTTACACCTTGTCTCCAGGAACACATCACATGAGGAAGAAACTTATCAATTATCAAAACTTTTAAAACTAAGACTGGGATTAGACAGAACAGAGAAACATATTTCAAAATTAATGTAGTAAAGAAATATGGCAGTAATAAAGACAGCCTTATGCTTTATTTTAATATTTCCTCATTTTAGTTATTGATTTGCAGTATTGGCATCTCATTAGAGCATAAACTACAAAGAAGGCTTCAGGATAATAGATCTTGCTTTAGACACCAGTGTTTGAAGAAAAAGGAACAACTTAATATTTTAACTTCAGTGGAACTGTGTGTGGGCAGTAAGGAAAAGGGGCTTATCTGTAGATTTACTGTGAAACAATTATGCTCCTGCAAGTTCTAAATCCCTCTTCTACTCACAATTAAGGGCATAGATAACTTCTTAGTGTACAGCAGCTGACAGTTCACATGATGGAAAGCCAATACCTATCAGTCTCTGTTTACTTCTCACTCTGTATGGGGAAAATCAGCCATATGCAGAATCCATTTGAGACAAAAAGAGTTTGACTAGCAGTGTAGAGATGATTTTCAGTATGAAACTATTTCATCCATCAATTGTCTCCAGCAAGATACAACTGGATGTTTCATTTGCAAGGTGGAGGAGGAGATATCAAAGGAGGAAGCAATCAGCTCACTGAGAAAGTGAAAACTCCTTTCAGACAAAAATTTCAAGTTCCTGAATGACTTCTGGATAGGCTCTGCACAGCTCATAGATAATTCTTTCGTTTGTTCGTTTGTCCTCAGAAATGTAATTGACAGAAAACTTGCCTTGAACTCACATGTCTTTGTTCATAGGGTGAGCAGTGCAAAAGGAAAGGATGGGGGTGCAATGAATCAAATTTCACAGTCTTTCTTCAGTTTGTTAATTAGCATTTATATAACACACTAACTAAACTTGGCAGAAGCTTTAGTACTTCAGGAACCCCAGAATTTGGCCTGCTGTGTTTCACTCTGAAGCTCTTGCCTCCACCTCTTAAAAAGAGGTACAGTATTTTTACCTGTAAATACAATTTATTTCACTAGTAAAATTTATCCAATCCACCAACAAAGGTTGTTTTAATGCATGTTACCGCTCTGTTCTATCAGAAAAAACTATGAAAGAAATCATCCAGAATCCAAAGCACCCAGTGGCTCTCATTGAGCCCTTTGAAGGCAGGGAGGCTTGTCCATATGTTGTAGGATTCTAGGAGCAGTGAGTTACTGGCTGGGGAAGTCAACATGTATGACACTTGGATTGTTCAGTTTAAGCACTCTCATAACTCTGTTCTGTGTCCTTGTTTTTCCCATTAATCTCTTCCCTTGAAGGATGTAAAAGAAAGACTGACATCTAAACTATGCCTACAGGAATCCAAATGAGAAATATGGGTTGTCTCCAAAATATCAGTAAAAACATCCCAACTTTCAAATTATTTTTCAGATTTCCACAACCTCCCTCTGTTACTTTCTCTGTCACCTTCTGTTATCATCTCTGTTACCTTCTGTTATCTTCTGTTACTTTCACTGGAGATTCCCAGTTGATCTTTATAATGAGGATTTAGAAAGGAATTTGTTTAAGGAGACTTTAATGAAGATGGCAAACAATATCTTGCTCATGCTAACTATGGAGTAACCAAGGAGAGCCAAAACTTGTCCTCCGTCTGCCAGAATTTGTGGGTTCAAACCCATACGGAAATGAAGTCAAAATCACTCTGTCACTTGTATTCCTTCAGGATTCCATTTTGGTTTCAACAAGACTGGTAGCAGACTAGGGCAAACAAGTGAAAATCACAGAATTATACAATGTCCTGAGTTGGAAGGTACTGATCAACACTGGAATTGCTTCATTCCTTTGGACAGAAGACTTAAAACTCTTTAGGCTACAGGGAGCTATAATATGATGAAAGAGAAATTACCTGGTAGGAAGATGAAGCTCCAGTTTCAGTCCCTGTTCCATGTAATGTGTATTTTTGTGTAGTAAGAACTGGAACTTGCTCTACTTTCAGATAAGAAGTAAAATTGCCCTTATATGAGGAGTCATATATGGCACCGTGATGCCATGTAATATGCCATCTTGGTTTTCTTTGATGGAAGAACTGTAATAGCAATGTTGATCTTGATGATCGTCCTGATTGAAGTGAGATGTGGGATGGACTAGATAACCTCCAGAAGTCCCTTCAAACCAAATCAAAGCAAACCAAATCAAAGCAAACCAAAAGCAAAGCAGAATTCTGTGCCCCTGCCTTCTCTCCGAACACCTGGACACAGCCTGTTATCTAGTGAATAGGACTGAAAAGTGAGAGAGTTGGGTTTTAACACTGACTCAGAAGCTAGCAGAGTGTTAGACATCGCAGGTGAGCCCTCTGGCCACTGAGTTATTGAGCATAAATTGCTTAGAGTATGTATTTTGTAAAAATATTACTATTCCAAACCTAAAATCAGGAGAGGTTTTGAAGCCTGTGACCTATATGTGGACATGCATACTCTGATTTGCACTGGAGGAAATTGCATAGGATCTGATGATCTTATACGTAGGTAAGAATTTTGACTCCCTCAAGAAGCTCCTCACTTGGTCCCTGTTTTTGTTAGTTACATTATTTCCATGAATTGTATTAGGATCACAAAATCACAGAATGGTGGAGGTTGGAAGGGACTTCTTGGAGTCATCTAGTCCACCCCTACCCCAGAGCAGGTTCACCTACTGCAGGTTGTATAGGAACTTATCCAAGTACTCCAGATGGGGCCCACAAGAGCAGAGTAGAGGAGCATGATAATCTCCTTCAGTCTGCTGGCCATGCTTTTATTAATGCACTCCAGGATACCATTGTTATTCTTGGCCATGAGGGCACATTACTGTCTCATGATTAACTTGTCCATCAGGACTGCCAGGTCCTTCTCTATATCTTCTTTCCAGCAGATCAACCCCTGACCTTTATTGGTGCAATGAATTATTCATCCCTAGGTGCTCCACACTTGCCATTGTTGAACTTCATTAGGTTTCTGTCTGCCCAACTCTCCAGCCTATCCAGGTCTCACTGAATGGCAGCACAGCCTTCTGGTGTATCAGCATCTCCTCCCAGTTTCGTATCATTAGCACACTTGCTGATGGTACACTGTCTTGTCTCATCCTTGGAAGTAGTGCTAAGTTGTCTCCTACTAAAAAATATTGCCATTTTTTTCACTGAGTTTTTTCATGGAAGTTGTTTTCTGGACCTAAGTGTGTCTGTGCTAAATTGTGGCATTTCATGAGACCTAGACAAGATCCGTGTCTTGCGCTGCGCTGGCACTGCACAGCTTGTGTAAAGCTCAAGGAAGCCCCATGCCTTCAGAAATCCATATCAGTTAACTAGGCACCAAAGTACTCTTAGAATAACTACAAAAACTAGGTTGGAAGAGACCTACTGGATCATCGAGTCCAAGCATTCCTATCAAACACTAAAACATGCCACTTAGCACCTCATTCACCTGTGCCTTAAACACCTCCAGGGAAGGTGAATCAACTACCTCCCTGGGTAGCCTGTTCCAGTGCCCAATGACCCTTTCTGTGAAATTTTTTTCCTGTCTTCCTTGTTTGGTCTGCAAAGGTCAATGTAGACATTTTCTCATTTTGTAGAAGCTTATATTGTTTATACACACTCACTTGCACATATAACTTGTGAGTAACAGACCTATTCTTGCAGACTAAGCAGTCTGATTTAGTCTTCAAAATTAGCATAACTTCTCCCCTCACAAGGACTGTACTGCTCTTGTAGGTGAGAAGCAGGACCATCTGCCCAGATATGTAAATTGCCTCCATTTCATTCACTTAAAAGGAATTTTGTCACTTTGCTTTAATTGTAAATGTGTCTCACTGAATTTAACAAGCTTAAACCATCGATTCATTTTTTTCCTGCTGTGAAATGTAGACTTCAGGTTAGGTTATTAAAATGCAGATTCTTGGAATCCAGAATTTCTTATGTCTACTAAATATGGAAAGGAGATTGGAGAAAGAAGAAACAGTCCTCAGAAAAACTGAAGTATTTTAGATTAATAAAACTAATTTCTAATGCAAGGTATAATATAAATAGAATAGTTCACACATAGAAGCATACACGCATAAATATATATATGTGTACTCTTAGATGGATAAGTAGAAAGACAGACACATAAGCAGATATAAATGACAAAGTGAAACAGGTTGTGATAAAGAGACACAGAAAATAGATTTTATTATTTGATGAATATTTTTCAACTATAATAACTGGCTTGTAAGGATAAAACATTTTGCCCCCTCCACACAAAACTTCCCTTCCTTCAGAAAAATCCTATCACATGTCCTAGTTTGATGGATACTGAGCTTTACAGCTGAAGGGTCAGACATAATTTTAACAGATGCAGGGAGCTGCAATAAATACTGTATCTTCTTCAAAACTCCTGTCCTATGCTTCCTGGGGTCCTGCAGATCATCAAGGGCAGTGGACCTGATATAAATAATTTCTTCTTGCAGCTGAGCTGCCACTGCAGAGAAGAAGAGCATCTGCTTATAGCATGAGAGGTCGCATTACCATGGTTCCCATGCCTGAAATAAAACAGTGGTGATATACAAATGTGATCATCAGTAGATACAAAAGAAGATGCCATTTAAAGCTTGCATGACATGACTCAAGTGGTGCAATTCTGAATACAAATAAAATCCATGCAAGTGATGTCCTAATGCAGCTGTCCAGAAATCTGAATGTCCATACGTGGGTCTCGGGCTGCATATCAAAACCCAAGAGGTTAGATTGTGCATGTTTTAGGGGGAGAGAATTGCATGTCCCATGATTCTTCACAAATATCCATTCCATAGGGGACAGTTATCCATCTGCCAGAATGTGTATACTTCTCTTTCATCATGTTTCTACTGAATGAGGAAAAAAATCAGAAGAAAATATGAAAAAAATTTACAAGATTGCCAATTATATTTCTGAAGGAATTATTAAGAAAGATGATTAGGAGGAATTGACTGCAATGAACATGAAACTAAATTTTATGATATGTGTAATTTTGGAACAAGACGGAGTTCCAATGACTTGTGACATTACTAAAATCTCCATTTCAGATGAGGACACTTCATTTTCATCCATGAAAACTACTACATCATTTTAGTTCATAAAAGGAACTAAATTCTGTTCTAATTAACTAAATTTTATTTTGTTTAGTTCTAACTAATTTCTAGACTTTTGTTGAAATAATGAATTATTTTATTGTTTCTGTTATGGTATGTAAAGTCAATGCAGTTTTTCAATTCAACTGTAACATTTTGTTGCTTTTTACTATAACTTTGATTGATTGTACAGCTCAGGTTCTCAAGGATTTGAGGAACAATGAAAGAAAATGCAGTAAGTCAGCAGAGTAAAATTCTTATGTAGGTTTCCTTGGATAATTCATATCTGAAAATAAAGAAAAATGAGTTCTGTGGAGTACATATGATACTTGGTATTTGTGCTGTATATATAATATCCTTCAGGTCTATAAGAAAGTGAAACTGAAGTTTAATCAAAAGTTTTGCTCTGTGCTTATCTTGTGAGATCCTAAGGTGAAATTGGACTAAGAAATGTGTTTATGGAGATAATCTTCTTGGATTCCTATATACCTTACACTTGGAGGGGAGATATTTTCCAATAGCTTTTATAATTTTCATTCCTTCTTCAACTCCATTTTATTTATGCTTTATCACCACATTGTACATACAGGTATGTGCATGACTTCATTGAGAGTCATGCACAGATGCACATATTTCTCTAAAGGGAAAATATATTTTTTTAATAAAAATGCAACGTGGCACAGCTGTGATTGAGGCAGGCAGGTTTAAGATGCATAACCTGATTATTTAAAAAACAGGTTTCTTCAAATATGCCAAAGGCAGGTATACTTCAAGCCCAAAGTTATGTGAATTGGAGTGTAAAGGGACAACCTTAAGATTTTTCAAATGATGCAGAAGTGCATTTGCTTATACTCCATAACTCAGAACCAGTCAGACGATTTTTATCAGACTTTCATGACAATTTGTATTTGGGTAGTAAAGAAGCATGAACAATATTAGCACAACAGATTGTGTTCTTAAAACTTTAAACAGCATAACAGAAATTCCTTCTCAACCATAATTGTGGCCATTGCAAGTGAGATGCTATAAAAAGTTAAAAAAATTATTTCCTCTTTTTTTTTTTTTCCTCATTTGACATGTTTATTTAAGTAGTCCTTGTTATTAAATGTCTTCAAGGAATAATACTTTAAATGCTGCAGACTGCTCAGTTCTAAAGTACCGACAAAGTTCAAAAAAACTATGTTGCTACTCGTGTTTTCTTATATACTAAGGATCACTCTCTTCAACAGAAGTAATTACTGCTACACTTGTTTTCAAGGCTATAAATTGTTCTGCCAATATTCATGAAGAACAGCTTGTCCTCCCTATTTTTATTTTATTTGTGGAAAACAGATCAGATAGACCATATCGTTGCTCTGGGAATTTAGTTCAGTTAAGTCAATACCAAGCCAAAGAGATGATCCCACTGTCCCATAGATCATTCCTTTAGCTGTCAGTCAATACAATTTCACTTGGGTCTCCATATCTGGGAAGTCCAGTAGGGATGGAAGCATACATTAGTTGAAAACATAAGAGATGCCACAGTGGTTCATCTGACCCAGTTTTCTCTCTCTTACAGTAGAGGTGGGAAAGGTTGTTAGAATATTATTTAGAGGTCGTTCACTGGCATCTGTTTTCTCCATTGTGTATTGTTTGGGCTCTTAGACACTATTGAGTCCTTCATTACTGCCATCCCTGAGGACCCTTATATTTTCTTCAGCATTGTTGTATTTAAACTTTATTGAACACAGTGACATAGGGAATCAGCCACAGAGAGAGAAGTTAAACTTTTTTCTCCAGCTTCTATACTAGCACCCTATTTAATAATGATAGTTATCCTATTTGACACATATGATTAACGAAGATATTAATTAGCAACTAATTTGGACAAAAGTTTTGCTCATTCTCTTTGTTCTACCTGCTTTCATAGATGTTCATTTGTTTAGCCTTCTTCAGTGCACACTTGTTTCCAAAGTCATCCTATTTCTTATTTGTTCAAAGCAAAAAATGAAAATTATACAGATAGTGTTTTTACTCTTTGAAGTAATGATTTTTAGTCAGAGCTTGTTTCAGGCATTAGTGATCATATTCAAGATGACTTCGGCTAATCTTCTGTAGGAAATAGGTCACCTGTAAGTCATTAGACACTCCATTAGTAGTTGAAATACCTCAATAGGCAAAAATGGTAAAACTCTTAAAAATTAGATAGTAAGATGAAGAAACTGTCTTCAACAAAGCATAAGGTGTAGTTTAGCAAAACTGACAAAAAACGTGATACTGCAAAGAATATGGGGACATCAAGGAGAGGTTGGTTTCTGCTGATTTGTCTTTCTTTCTCAAAAGTGGCTACTATTCACCTGTATTGTACTTAATGCTCATTAGTTGTAGTCAAATTTTTACAGGGTCTGTCTTAAACTCTTTTCCTGGAGAACTTGTTTGAATGTATTGAAATTACACAGTGGGGTTTTTTTTAACTTCTTTGGTAAAATGACATCTGTAAGCCACTCTGTAGTCATATGTACCATCGCTATGTACATTTTCCAAAGACACTGATGCAACAGAGATGTTAATTCAGTTTTAAAAAACTGTATGCTTAGATAAATTAATTATAAATAACATAGAATGAGCTTTGTCATGTTTCCAAACCACTGTTCCACAGTCCTGAATACTCTACACATTTGCAGAAGACAGTATTTACATTTTTGTAAGAGAATTCCCTAATGAAGATACTACACCATTTGTAACAGAAAAAAATGCTATTGGCTACTGTGTTTAATATCATCCCATACTGATTTTCTAGGCTTAAATTACAGTTTCATGAGTTATATACAATAAGCTTGTACCACAAGGCTAAGAAAGCCCATGTGAAACATCTAAGTAGCTCACAGATATCTTGCAAATTCCTGTCAAATCTAGGAAACCTTAAAAGTAACATTCAGATTTCCCTGAAGAAATTCAAAGATTATATAAATGCCCTTGAAAATAAAAGCCTGCTTTTTTACACTATTTTCTAGGAGTGAGATCTTCAGTCATGGGCAAATGAGCATTGTTAGCAGAAGAAATTGAGATAAAACTCTTCCAGAACACCACTGTGACTGTTGGGTGCAACGCTCCTGTGGGAAACAAGGTGCAATTTCCGCCCTCAAAAGAAAGAATTTAATCTGTGTCCTTCAGGCTCTGAATACAAAGCTACTGATTAGACAGGTGATGCGCTATGAGCAGCAGCACAACCGTCTTAAGCAGGCTAGCATCTGGCATTATTTGTGTGTGAAGTGCGATTAAGCATGTACGTTCCAGGAGGTGAAACTCATTTTATCAAAACCTGTGCTAGACCCATGCAAGTCTATAGAAATGGATGCTGTAACTCATCATTCAACCAACACCCTATGTTTGCACAGAGGAATGCCAAACAAAATGTTTCAGCATTAAAACAGAGTAATACGTATATTGAATCACAGAATCACAGAACAACCAGGTTGGAAGGGACCCATCGGATCTTCTAGTCCAACCATTCCTATCTAACACTAAACCAAGTCCCTCAATACCTCATCCACCTCTGCCTTAAACACCTCCAGGGAAGGTGACTCAACCACCTCCCTGGGCAGCCTATTCCAGGGTGAAGGCGCCCAACTTTCCACATTACAAGGCAGTTAGGGAGGACTGCTCAGATGGTTTTCAATTCTAGCCCCATCTGTAGAAGAGTAATCTGAATTTTGTGTATCCTAGAATAGCTATTTGATAGCAATTTCCACTTCCACTCTCTGTGTTTTCTTTTTTTAATAAACTTCACAAAGAAAACTTTGTGGAATTGCAATAAAAAGTACTAAATGAAATGAAAAGTCTTTTTAGATGTCTTTAGTTTTCCTTTCTTCCCAGATGACTGTTATCCTATATAGGAAAAAAAACCTCTTACAAAAGTGTTTTGTCAGTCTTAGATCAATGATGAAATGCAAATGCAGACAATTGTCTGCTGTATTGCCAGGTTCATTTTTAAGCATCCCTACATTAAAGTACAACCATCATTCTAATTACTTGCTAACATGCTTTTATGTTTTTTCTTACCTTGTGGCAATCTTCCAGTATTGATTTCCAGATGGTGAAATTCCTTGAAAGGTTTTCTCTTTCTTTAGTATATACTCTATAGAAAAGAATGTTATCATTATCTTGCATGTACATCTAATTTTATTGTGTTATGTAAGTGATAACACTTAAATAAAGGACTTTTAAGTATCTATTCATAACAGAGCATACTGTCAGAGCTGATGGTACGTTAATGGTAGCAAGTTTTGTCTGTTTCCCTGTTCACATATCACATCTAACTTTTTACATGACTTTCACTGAACGAGCATTTCATTTCATCAGATGCTGAAATGTTAGCTTTTTTTTTTCCTGGTGGTAGTGCTTTATTTCTGCACAGTACAAAGAAGTCATTGCATAACTCCCTGAGCATCCTAAATCAGATGATTTGTTTAGAATTGCAGATTACGATCAAAAGGACTACTTGAACCATATTTCTGTCATCAGAATTACACACAAAACAGAGCCATCAAAACCACATTAAAATCTACTTTGAAAAGAGCGTGATGGTGAGTAATGAAAAACATGGTGCCAAATTTTTTATTTTTAATTAAATATAACACTGTAACACAGGAGAATATAAGCTCAAATGAGAAGACATTAATGTTTCTGCTTGTCATTTTCACACGCTCTTCTCAAGATGGTGCATCTCTTGCCCTACACCAGCTGAACAAAACTGCAAACTACAACAGTTGAGGTAGCATATTTCATACATGTTTTCAGACACTTCCAGCTCTTGGATAAACTGAGATGCGTTAAAATATAAAGGCAGCTGATGAATTCAGACAGACTGTAGTTGTCCAAATGAAAAATTACTCTTTCACATTTGCTAAATTTGTTGTTGATACTACAGGCATCCAGTAAGAACAGGACCTGCACGTTCAACAATAACATAACACATTTACTTTTAACAACTGATTGAAGCCTGTGGTTTTGGAGTTTGCTCTTGAGTTGACCAGTGACTTGTCAGTAATTGTTCAGCATGTTCATTGGTTAAATACTAAGAATTCATGACCTCTCATGTGATTAAAAACCTGCACTGCTTTTATGTCTAATTATTAAGTAAAAGCACCTAATTATTTTGTATGACCTTTTTCCACAAACGTATCCCTTGACTGTTCTTTGGATCAAAAGGCATCTTTGGAAACAGAGATCAAAAGAAGCAGAAGTAGTAGAACAGCTTCTTTCATGATCCACAAACTGCTTGTTTCAAATCAAAGCTTGATTCTTCTGTTGGTTCAGTTGGGATTACACAATTACATATGGTGCTAACCATCCCACATTTGGATATAAAAATGAGAAATGTATCTTATTTTTATTTATTGGATATGCACACACACACACATTGTTCATTTATGAAAAGATAAAGTTAGATTATGTAATCACTGGGAATATTCAGTGCATAAAGTTAATACAAGTTCTATATGTAATTTTTTTAAGTGTTCTTCAGTAGAACAGACTCACACATCTCAGTGACTCTGGTTGATTGCTCCTAGTTTTTGCTGCATTTAGATGAATAAAATAGTCCTTAAAGATGCTCTGTAATAGAGGGGGTGAATCAGCTTTATTCAGCCTGGAAAATACTGGGATGCTTCAATTTATTTTAAAGTCACTCCTAAGGACTGTAAAGAGGTGTATCTTGTTTGATATTCTGAAAGCTGCATATGGTAAGTTTATGAGCTTGAGATACATTCCTTTTGACTGTTATTAGCTCAAAATAAAAACAGGGGGGCTGTGCATCTAAAGCTGAACTTATGCAGCTCTTAGATGTTTACATACAAAATAATCAAGTGAAAAACATCCATCCAGGCAGTTGTTTAATGGCAGAAGGTCTTGGTATTGTTAGGCGCCTCTCAGTAAGCCTACACTTGTGAGCAGGACCAGTACTCTCACAAAAACCAGAGCCACTTTTCTTTTTAGAACAGTATTAATGTTGCCTCCACCTAACTCTGATTTTTAGATTCAGCTCTCTGCTGAATCTTAAGCCTTCAGCTTGAGGCCATTCCCTCTTGTCAAAGAATTTCTTCCTAATGTCTAATCTAGATCTTCCCCTTACAATTTAGAGTCACTCTCCCCTGTGCCATCAATCCATGCCCTTGTAAACAGTCCCTCCCCAGCTTTCTTGTAGCCTATTTCAGGTACTTTTCTTCAACCTTTTCAGGTTGCTATAAGGTTTCCTCAGAGCCTTCTCTTCTCCAGGCTGAACAACCTCAACTCTCTCAGCCTGTCCTTGTATGAGAGGTGCTCCAGTCCTGTGATCATCTCTGTAGCCCTCCTTTGGACTCTTTCCAACAGCTCCACCTCCTTCTTACGTTGGGGATTCCAGAACTGAACACAATACTTGAGCAAGGGTCTCACAAGAGTGGAGCAGAGGGGCAGAACCTTGCCATGCTGGCCACACTTCTTTGGATGCAGCCCAGGATACCGTTGGCCTCTAGACTGCGAGTACGCATTCACAGACTAGAATCATAGAATCACCAGGTTGGAAGAGACCCACCAGATCATTGAGTCCAACCATTCCTATCAAACACTAAAATATGCCCCTCAGCACCTCGTCCACCTGTGCCTTAAACACCTCCAGGGAAGGTGAATCAACCATTCCCACCAATCTCTAAACTATACCCCTCAGCACCTCAGCCACCCACACCTTAAACACCTCCAGGGAAGGTGAGTCAAACACCTCCCCAGGCAGCCTGTTCCAGTGCCTAATGATCCTTTACGTGAAGAATTTTATCCTTATGTCGAGCCTGAACCTCCCCTGGCAGAGCCTGAGGCCATTCCCTCTTGCCCTGTCCCTGTCTTGTCTTGTCCTGTTGCCTGCTCATACCGAGCTTCTCACTGTCCCCCTCTGGCCTCTCCGCAGGGCGGCTCTCCCAGCGCCCCCCGCGGGCAGCCTCTCCCGCCCTGCTGGAGGCGCCTCCCACCATGGAGCCGAGGGGCCGCGGCGCGGCGGGTGCGAGGGGGCGGCTGGGGCATCACCTCGGAGGGAGGCTGCGGGGACGGGGTTCGGGGCTCGGTTTCTTCGGTGTGCGAGCCGCGACTGGGCGCTCGTGTCCCGGGTTGCATCCACACAGCGTGGCCAGCAGGGCGAGGGAGGTGGTTCTGCCCCTCTATTCCTGTCTTGTGAGACCTCATCTGGAGTAACGTGGCCAGTTCTGGAATCTTCAACATGAGAACGATGTGGAGCTGTTGGAACAGGTCTAGAGGAGGAGCACAAGCATATTCCGAGGGCTGGAGCAGCTTCCACACGAGGACAGGCTGAGACAGTTTGGGTTGTTCAGCCTGGAGAAGAGAAGGCTCCGAGGAGACCTTATAGTGACTTCCAGTGCTTGAAGGGGGTACAGGAAAGCTGGGGAGGGCTGTTTACAAAGGCTTGTGGTGATAGGATGGGCGAGAGTGGCTTTAAATTGGAAAGGGGCAGATTTAGGTTAGATAGTAGAAAGAAATTATTCACAATGAGCATGGTGAGGCCCTGGCACAGGTTGCCCAGGGAAGCTGTGGCTACCCCATCCCTGGAGGGGTTCCAGGCCAGGCTGGATGGGGCCTTGGGCAGCCTGGGCTGGTGGGAGGTGTCCCTGCCCATGGCAAGGGGGTGGAACTGGATGATCTTTAAGGTCCCTTCCAACTCAAAACTATTTTATGATTCTAATCTATGATTCTAAAATTTTTATTCAGATCTTTTTTCTTTTCTGGTGTGTTAAAAATCTCAAGTTTTTTTCCTGTGTTATTGCAGAGCTGTCTTGGTTAAGGCCTGGAATCCAATGAATGTTGTTAGTCCTCTGCTTGTTAAAATAACGATGTATTAAATATGCAGGTGCAAAAGAAAAGAATTATCAGAGTTGTCAACATTTTCACCTAGAACTGATCATTTCTAACATAAGTGAATTGAAATGGTTGTTTCTGATCAAACTGTCCTTAGGAATGTAGAAATCAGAGGAGTCATTTTCTTACATTTTTATCAGTGAGCAATGGAAATAGTGATTGATTTTGTCTTATGTCCTGGTTGTTTCTTAATTTGGTTAAACTAGTAGTTGGACTGAATTAAACTGTAGAAAATACTTGGCTATGGAGCTGGCTGCAAATGCTTGGCAGTTCAGTTCTGTGGTTCACTGTCTTTTACAGCTTCCAGTGCTTCATCAGCTAAAATTTGGACATTGCGTATTTAAATGTAGTTATACTAATAGCTACTGTACACATATGACTTCTTTCTTCATCATATACTGTGCTTTTTAGGGTGCTAGATTCCTAGTTTTGCTAAATTCTCTATTTTCCATGTATTTTATTACAAACTCTTTCTTTTGAACTATCTCATCTTTTGTTTTACCAATGTAAAATTTGTGTAAGGAAGCCAAGAAAAAGGGTTTTAAAATACAGTGGATGCTTTCTGGTAACATACCTGAAGGAAACTTGTTCACTGAAGGATACTGATTTGGCAGATTTAAAAACTTATGGAAATGGAACTATTCAGATAAAGGCTGAAAGTGTGACATTGAAAAGGAAATTAGAGGGATATTTTAGTTAGTATATGAAGACTGGTATTGCTTTCCAGAGTCTAAAAGGCCAACTTAAAATTTATACTTGATGTAATTATTATTAGCACATATGAAACTTTGTAAATGAATAAGGGTCTGAATTTCGTGGTCTGCCTCATTAAGCTGTAACAAAAAGCATGTTCTCATTTCCAAACCAATTAGATTTAAACCCAACTGATTAGATGAACACAGTTTTGTTTTGATAGTCCCAACATAAGAATAGATAAATTTAGACCATTGAATTATACTTTAATTTGTGAACAGCAGGCCTTACAGAATAAATTCCCTTTTGTGCAAATATATGCATATCTTTAGTAGTAAGTATAGTGAAGAGAAACATGGTAGCGGTAATGGCACTGTGTGCCTGGTTCATTAGATGTCATTGTAAATGACACAGCAAAAAAATTAAAAAAAAACGTAGTGGAGAAAAAAGGAGTGCAAAGTAAGAACTCTCAGCCTGTTGGGACAACACCTACCAGTAGTCTCAGGCTTAGATTAGGGCTTTTTATTTGGCCTATTCTAGTGGGAACAGAGCAGAAGTGCATCCTTTTATCTAGTTGAGGCTCTTACAGTGCATACATAACCTGTCTTTGCTGTCAGCGCTTTGTAGTGTTTAAGAAGATTGACAGAGTTGAACTCTTAAGTGACTTAAGATTCTTGTATGTTAAATCTGATATGGTATTTCTCTTCTAGACGTTTGTTAGAAAAAAGATAGTTAAAAAGACCTGTCAAATGGTTCTGTTCTGAAAGCAAAATGCCAGAACAGTCCAAACCTGGAAAGAATTCATTAAAAATATAACTATGGGAGTATTGATGTACTTGTGGTATCTTAAATTGAGAGTTTACACATTTTTTTGAGTAAGAGGAAATAATTTCCTCAGATAATCTCACTGAAGAGTGAAGTACAGTAACTTCATGAGAGGCCAAACTGATTGTTTTACACTCCTTTAATTCTGGGTATGCTTGGTGCTTCCCATGTGTTTCGCTTTGCACCTATAGGTTATTTTGTTTGTGAATGGACACTGTTTGAATGATCACAAGGTTAGTCTTAAAAATTCTTTAATTATCCATGATTCTTGGAATTTCTTCTTAAAACCTTATTTTCTTTTCAAAGATATTAAAAAAATCTAGGATTAGAAACTTCTTTTAAAAGGTGCTGATTTTAGCCTTACAAAATTTCTCTTGTTAGTTAGGCAGAATTGGAGAACGTTAGAAAGCTCTGGAGTATCTTTTCAGTTCATTCACGTTCATTTGTTTTTGAAGAATTTATATGACTTGATTTTAGAAGCTAAAATTATTTACAAACTAAATTGTTTTAAGAAATAAATCATGTTACATTTTAATCAAGTCGTCTTGTGTTTTGGACATAACATTTAAAATATTTATTTATTTCAGTATCAGACTCATCTTGAGCCCCTTTAAAAATGTATGCTGGAGGTATTGTTAGACTTGTGGTAGTAAACCCAAGTTTCTCCCTCAGTAAATATGTCCACGTTACATATTTTTGTGTGTATTATGAGTGTAGGATGCCTAAAACTGACATTCTGGAGTAGCCTTCATTTAATATACATTTTTACAATAAATGCTGCTTAATTGGAACACAAGGCATACTTTAGTCCATCTTGATTATGTCGCTATCCCATTATTATTATTTATTCTGTGCATGAAAGACAGTATTATGTTAGGCATACCAATTAAATCAAGTTTATTTCATTGTTGCTTAATGTTATGGCCTTCTATGTCTGTAGTGCAGCCAATTTCCACTACAGCACTTTGAGCATTTTGTGCTCCATTATAATGAGTCAATATCTAGATTCCTATTCTGTAATGCAGAATGAGGTTACAGTGATGTGGGTAATTTTTTTTCACCTTTCTCTGTAGTATGGAATTGATGGACTAGTAAACTAAAAATCATGGCAACAAAACAGTTTTTCCTGTTATGTTTTTGCTCTTAAAGGCAGACCGTACACGTATACATGCAACCATTTTTTGGATGTTGACTACATACTATTATTTAGGAATGTCTCAAGATTTTCTGTTGCATAGTAGCAGTGAATGGCAAGTTGTTTCTGACTTGGCAAATCCTTTTTACGTCTCTTCTATTTCACATGTGAAGAAAAGTGAGCCCTTGAATGGCCTGGAAGTTAAATGAGTTACAGTCTATTTTGTGTCTTACTCTATTAATTTTTAAAATGTTCAATCTTAGATTATAATGGTCTGAATAAAAAACAAATGTCCTGTTGTAAGTGATAACTTCTTGTCTGTGACATTTGTGTAAGTTTCTTCCATCGTTAGCCATGGATTTCATGGGCAAAGTATCATTTTTGATGCCTAAAGATCATGCTTGAAGTGTGTAGTTCTGTAATGTGAATGAGTGCTACTCAAATCTTGAATTATTTCAAACAAGTCAAGGTTTTGGTGTTATTTTTGGGTACCTTATAATTTTAAATCACAGTATAACTTATTCCCTTTCCCCTCATCGTTCTGTTTTTTTTTTCTCAGGGAGCAGTCCACTTTGATCTGGCTGCAGGCTTGATTTTACCCCTTTCTAGGTTAATCCTGTTTGGGAAGCCAGTTCCTCTAGTTCACATGTACTAATGCAAAGAATAATGAAGAGATCATGCCTGTAGAAAATTATTTTTTTCCCCTGACAGTCTGTTACTGACAGTAGTACAATTCTGTCACGAGGTAGAAAAACCCAAATAGCAATTGTGAGTATTTATTTCCTCTGAAAACTTGATTTGGTGGTGTATGTAGTCACGAAAGCAACTGCTGTGCATTCAGGGTCTGAGATGTTCAGTTGTGTGTAGCTAACAGTGAAAAATGAAACAACGAAGAGGTAAGAGGCAGAAAAGTTTTTCCTGGAAGGTAAAAGAGTGATAGGGGAGGAAGGGATGCTTCTGTGCCAGTAGTGGGCTTGCAGAATTATCTTTGTTTCTTGAAGATGTCACATGTTTGGCCTCAACTTGCAGACTTTGATAATGTATTATTGGTGTGAAAGTGGGGACCACTAACTAGCAAGGTAGATAAACAGCCCATTTGTGTTGTTGCAGGCCTTTTTTTTGAAATAGGAGATTTTATAGTTTATTGAAGTGACTTCAGTGAGTGATTTAAGTTTAGATGCAAAAGTTTCATGGCTTTAATGGATGTTTTCAGGTTTTCTGTAACAATGAATTATTTGAGTTGCTTAGGGGTTTTAACTAATAATGGGAAACCTTTGACCCTTGGAAGGGCATTAAATACAGGAAGTTTCTGACTGAGAAGAAAACAAACTGAAACTGGTGTTTTCGGGGTTTTTCTCTGATTAGTGGGAATCATTTCTTCTTTACATGTTGCAGTGTCAAAACCAAGGTGAGGCTTACCAGAAAGGTATCTTGCTGTAATTAATGGTGTGATATGAGCTGCCTCATCAAATCCAGTTGCAAAACAGTGGGACTGGCAGGTTGGTGGAGTGGGGTAATACTTATCAATCAGATTTATCCTGGGTCTTTTCTATTATCCTGTTTATATCTAAGGTCCTCAAAGGATCGTACACTGGCTTTTAATTCCTCTTTGTTTTCTAACACAGAGCTGTACAGGACAGTCCTTGACTTATTTTGTAATTATTTCAGCAGCTGAATAATTATGCAGCAGCCTTCCACAGCTAGGACCTCTTCGGGACTGTGCACCCTTTATTGTCTCCCTACATGAGAGTTGCAAGGCTGGAGAGAGGGGGATGTGTCCCTTTCTCGAGTAGGATAATCTGGAGACCCAGTCCTGTCTGACAGTGACATTAGCTGATCCTGTCCTCTGAGTGCACTTCTGGTATTAGAGTGTGGATTGAGGTATTTGCGTAGGAAACTTGTCCCTGTTTATAGGATGCTGAACCCTGGTTCTAGCAGAGCTTGCAAGGGGTTACTGGTTCCCTCCTTAACACTGAGTAAAGACACAAGTGGAGCTTTGTTAGGAAGTAGTAATTCTCACCAATTTGGATACCAAATGTTATTTGGTGGATAATTCTTGTTCCTTTCAGTTGCTGTCAGGCGTATTTTGGCATTAGCAGCTAGGATTAGACTGGTGACTTCTTTCTGCTTTTGGCCTGGTACTGTTAACCAATCCTGGAAAATTTCTGTTTGGATTCTAAACCTTTCTTCTGCCTAACCATTGGTGTCATTTCTGTGCTGATATTAACAAAAATATTACTGATGAAACTCTGTAGCTGCCAATATGCTTTTAGGGGAGCACATTTGCATTAGGTGGTCTTTGCTGCAGCACTTCCTGAGAGCAACAGACTGCTGTGCAGGTTTTGCTAATGCACAGTTGGCCAGCATCCCTACATTTCTAACAGTGTTTAACATTCCCGTATTACTAACTGGATTTAGATTTGTGGACTGAGATTTGTAAAAGATTTGAAAAGAAAAGAGAGATGGTGGTAGTGACGGTAAAAGAAAGAGGTGAAGGAGCTGTATGTTCTCTGTAAAATCTTTAGGCAAACTACTGTTTCTGGAATTATAAGTAAGAGCATCACTATTTGTCACTAATTACCTGATTTTAAACTAAAGATTTTGTGATTCCAATAGAATGACTTTTCCAAAATCTGCTTTGATTTTTGTCCTGTTCCTGAGGAGGAGCAACTTTGTGATCTGTACTGACTTTTATAACAATACCCTTACAAGTAATTACTCCAGAAAAGGATTCTTTGCTCTTGAGTAAGAGTACCTCTTTAAACTTATTCAGTGTAAGGCACTCCCGATATAGAAGTAAGTCTTTATAAAATGTTAAAGAGGAAAAGGCCTCCCTCGAAATCCAAACTTCATTACTTAAATGTGTGTTCCAAGTATTAAGGCGGGAAGTAGTTTACGATTTAACATAAAATTAGGTAAGGCACTATAGTTTATGTGATTTGTTAAGGGTGCATCTCCTTTAGAACATAGCACTTTGGCATGTTGAGAATGAGAGAACCTTTTGCTTGTCGAAGTTATTGGCATGTGCGTAAGGATTTTGCTCTGCTTAAAGTATAGTATTCCAGTTTAAAACAAAGTAGCAAAGTGACTCCCTTTAGTTTGCTACCAAGTGGTGAAAAATTACTTCTGAAGTAGCTTTTCACACCTCTAAATTTCCTTGAGTTGTAGAAATTCAGTCTCAACTATTCCTATTCCAGTTCCTTTTAATACTTGTCTACTTATTTGATAATTTTCTACTCTAGATTAGAGTTGTAGGCTGTGATTTGAGAAGTGCATATGGTAAAGTACTGGTAAAAAAACCCAGCTAACTTGGAAATAACATTTCACATGAGTGGAAACAAACTGAGCATGATAAAGAAGAAGGTATTGATGGTGACTCTCTGATGTTAAAAGGCACTCGAACATTCATGAAATGCTGGAATTTAATACCCTCCTCTGCACCGAAAGGAAATACTGTTCTTTCTACAACTTCCCTGAATGTCGTGTAAAGGCAAATGTTAGTACTGACAAAGCATGTCAGTGAGTCACAAAGTGAATCTGTATTTGTCCTTTTTCAAGAGGAAGGTGAATGGTAAAGCATTTGCAAAGTAGTCTCTAGAGATATCAGAAGGATAAACCAGCAGTGAAAGCCATTTGTAAGACATCTTGCTGCTTGCTTTAATTTGTGGCTCTGCTCTGCAAAGGAACTTTGTAATAATGGAGCTTGACAGACACTGGGTAATGTCTGGGTGAAAGCTCTGTTAAGAAGATGAAATAACCAGGGGAGCACCTTTCTAGTTCAAAGTCAAAGATTTTGGATATCTTACTGTTATTAATTACACTTCTTTCAGTGTGGTTCCAGGTATTTAATTTTATTCACAACTTTGAAGGCAGTTCAATTTATATGGTTCTGTGTTTGTAAAACATTTCCTTTGATGTATAAAGCAAACAAGAGTCTTGCACCAGTTTGACCCACAGAGATGCTGATCTTTTAAGGCTGAGATAATTCTGGTTTTCACTGAAATTTTTAGGTATGAGTGGAAAGGTTGAAATAGATTGTTTTACAAGTAAGAAATTTTGCAAAATATACCATTTCTTTAATGCTTAGCTGCTCTAAGCAGTGGGTTTGGGTAGTATAGTTCAGTTTTGATGGGCTTGCTCTTTCATTAGCTTTAAGAGTACATGGGGGGCTTGGAACAGGGGTTTTTGCCCTGATGCAGGACAGAAATATAGTATTCCAAGTGGAGGACTGTAGCTTAAAACATATCTGTAGGTAGGTGGATCCCAGGGAATTTTTTGCAGTCTTATCCACTGTGTTCTGTGCATTTCAAAGTACAACTGACTGGTGCATCTGAATGGACAGTGGGCAAGGAATGTACAGGAATTGTTTGTGCATTTCAGAAGTATTTGAAAGGCAAAATAAATATTTAAGAGGCAAGTCTTTCTGTAAATGCCTCTGATAGGTGAATAAATATGATTTATGATTTTCTGTCCAAAGTTGAGGAGAACCAAAGGAAAAAATCAACTTAGTGATAGCAGGTGATCTGGTGAAAGCGTGACATAAAATACCATATTTAAACCTATACTGTGACTATTTCAGAGATACTCAATGCAACTTACAGTGGTTAGCCTGCAATTTTCCTGGATAACAAGAAAGAATAATATTATCAACAGTTTATAGATGTCAAAGCCAGGATGGAAGTCTATGAAGTTATTTATGATGATGGGAGCAATATTTTCTCAAGTAAAAAAACAGTGGACTACTGAATGAAAATTTTGTGGAATTAGAAAACGAACAACCACTTTTCTAATCAGATGGGCTTAGTATTTATTAGTTCTTTTTAATTTTGTTTTTCCTTTTTCTGTTGCTAGGTCTTGTGATGTTACTCTTGACATAATCATCTAGATAAATATTTTTCTTTTCTGACTCCTAGAATGCCTTTTGCCCCTTCCTCATGATTTGTAACAGAGCTGATAAAGCACTCTCCTTCACTTATATTACTAGCCACTTCCATCACTTTAAATCTGTCTGCATAGACTTTCCTTTAGGCTTAAGGCTTGCTGTAGGCTTAGAACTTCAGGTGCAGCACTGTCAGGTGCCCAGTACCAGAAAATAAGAATTCAGAAGTTTTATTTTTTCAGATACACTCTTTGGTACACTTTCAAGCAATCATCAGTATTGTGTCTAAGCCATATGCATTCTTCAGTCCTGGGCTTTTGGGTATTGGCGGGGGGGGATGAGGAGCTGGTTTTTTTAAGGTTAATGTTATATTTTCAGTGGTTTTTTATTTGTTTTAGTGAAGATAGAATTTGCATTTAAAATTCTGCTATGATAAGCTATCTGACATGCTTTTTATTTCTACAATTCTTCTCAAACACTGCCTGAATTTTATTGTTACAGCTTGAGTGCAGCTTATGTATGTTTTATTCTCACATTGTGCACAGATGTTTATATTTCTACTCTATTCCTTGATGATTTAGGAGTGCACTAAAAATAAAATAATTGTTCTCACCATTGAACAGTTTTCAAAGACAAGAAAATTTGTGCATAATTTCCTTAATGGAGTCATAATGAAGTTATTTTTTTGGTTTCTGTTTATTTGATGCAGCAGAAATCAAAGATGGAAGAGAAAAACAAGTTTGGTATTTGAAAATATCGAAACTAGCATTGGCCTTTGCAATAATCCACTTGAAACCACGAGGGAAGAGTTGCAGAGAGTACACTGAGCACCTTGCCAAAACTGTATCTGAACAAGATTTTGAATGGAAATGGAAAGTTGAAGCTCTGGAAGCTGAAGTTCTTCGATTACGTCAGGAACTCCTTTTGAACAAGATCTGTCCAAGATTCAGCTTGGAAAAAGGTACGTTTCTGAAATAATTTCTGACTATGTTGCAGTAGGAAAGAAACAAACGGCTTCAATGTTGCATGCACCATTTCCCTATATCTAGATAAGACGGTCTTCAGTGTACAGCTTTCTGTTTTTTCCCAAAGTTCTTAAGTTTTATAACACTTAATTCATTTGTAATGGGATTGAGCTTGAGAAATTGATACTTATTCAGAATCTATGGTTTTAGCCTTCAGAGTCAATAGGTATCATATGAAATCGTTCAGACAAAATTGTCTATCAGTATTACCCTATGACCTTGGACGTACAGGTTTGTAAGAACATTTGTGTACCCTTTTTACATATGAAATACGTCTTAAAGACACAATACATATTTTTTACCACTTTAATGATGCTCAATATCAGAATTTAAACCTAGTATTTTGAAAGAATGAATCCCTAATACATTTAACAGGAAGGTTGAGCAGGCAAAGGACTGTACATCTGCTATTTTAATCAATGACTGCATACTGAGTGTTTATTATCACATTGGATAAAATATTCTGAGTGTGATATTGTGAGATTAAGGAATGCTGTTAGTTAAAGAATACAAAAAATATAAAAAGTAGTTTAGACAGCACTGTTTCTCTGACTTGTGTCATTCTTACTTCACAAAATTAATGGCACAGGATGAGCTTGGAAATCAGGCAGTGGAGGATGACTCTAGGTTCTGGGGAGATACTTCCCTTGGAAATTAAAATGTATAGCTAACTGCTTTATGACTTTAAAGTCTTTATTGAAACACTTTTGTGCTGCAATGGTAGCTTCTTTATTGCTTGTGAAAATGATCTGAGTTCTAAGTTTGACAGAATGGGTGGATGTACTATTTTTAAGCTCCAAGCTTTTTTTTTTTTTAAATAATAGACCTTTCTCCCTAGAGAATTGATTTAATAACTATTTATACTTAATTATTGTTCATATGTATGTTCTTTGCAACCTGTTCCAAAAATTGTGTTTATTTAAGAGTAAGAGTAATTTTCAAGTTGCTGTTTGCAACAGATGTCTTTAATGTTGTGAAGAACTGGTTGTATGCGATCCATATGATCAGGAGAGATTTATTAACATCTAATGCCTGGAGAGGATATTCTTCTACGTGTTAATTAAACAAAACATTTCAAACACTAGAAATGAAATCAACTCATCTGCAGTTTCTGTGTTCTAAGTCTAACTTTTTAAAGCCTCTTTTCCTGCGGCTGTTGAACTAAGCAATACTGATACCTGACTTGCCAAAGAAGCCTCTTTTAATTGCAAAATAGTGAAAGAAAAGCAGCTGTCTCTGGCGAGTAACGTCTCTTCCAAATATGTTTAATTTTCATTGCCCTAGTCATGGTGAAGTTTGTTCACAGACCTAAAATATGATAAATCTTGTCTAAGTTTAGATATCTATAGCTGCATTAAATTTTCTGTGTTTTCTTCATTATCTGTACAGGGACATAACATACTTACTCTATAGTTTATGGTTCACTTGACTCGTTGCAATATTACTAATATGGATATGGTTAATTTCTGCAAAAGGCATCCCTCTCCATTATGCCAGCAATAGATTGACTGGCTTAGAAAATTCCCATGATTCCCAAATCACTTCAGTAAGCTGTTCTTCATAGAGAGCTCTTACTATTTTTTATCGTCTCAGCAGTCTGTTCAAACATACTTTGGTTGGCTGACCAAGTCTTATTTTTCAATGGAGCCAAACTTTCCTTTCAGTCTACATTTAGCTAATGGAATCATAAATAGCCGAGATGAGTAGGTGGTATCTACAATCCTTCTATATACTTTCAGTTTCTCCAGGGTACAAAACCACCACCCTACTAATTTGAAGGATTAGTGTGTAGCTGCTTTTCCCATTAAATTCTCACTGTTGCTAAAACTTTTTAGACAGACATTTCTTTTGACATTTGAAATATCTATGGGGGTTAACATCAGCCCCACCTGCATCATCTGCTGTCCAACAGGAGTAGAGCATAGTTTTCCCCTTCATTTTATCTTAACCGCTTGGGTGGAAGAGAGCAAAAATGTGTTGAAAATATTAACTGTATCATAATTTCTGTTTCATCATACAAGTTTTCCTTAACATCAAAAGCACACTTATGAGCTCTTGGAGTCCAGCTCTGAGATGGCTGGTTTTGTGAGGTTTCTTTCTTTTGACTGAGTGGTTTGGGGTGGTTTTTTTTTTTTTTTTTTTGTTGTTTGATGTTTTTTCTCCCAACCTTCGTATGATGTGAACTCTTCCAATGACAGATTTGAGTCGTGTTATTCTGGAAAGATGATGTTCTTCATCAGACAGATGTAACTGCTGAATGTGCGTTCATTGTTATGGTTGCATTGGAGAGAAATACTCATCCTCTTGCTTTTGAGTAAGGAAAGATCTTTACTCATACTTCACGGGATATCTGTTGGTGAGATCTGTTGATCATGTATATTAATAGCAGAACACTTGTGGCTGATATTTAAAGGGAGATGGTCACAGAAGTGAAGCATACCTGAAACAGGCTACTCCACCACTGACATCTGCTCTTGGAAAAAAAGTTCCTCTTGTGTGTTGTGCCAATTTTGAGATTTTTTCAAGCTCATGAAGATTAGAAACTAAAGGGCAGCTGCTACCAAGCTAAGAAGGCACAAGGAGCTTGGATCTAAGTTGAAAGGAAAAGTGGTATGAGTGGTGTTTTGTTCCATCTACCTGAAAGCTGAGGGTGTTCTGCTTAAAACAATGCAACCTCTTAAAAGAATTCAAGCCCTCATCTTTTCCTTGGCTTTCTTAACCTCTCCATAGGTGCAACAGTACCAGGGTTTTGCAAAAATCCAGCATTGGAAAATCTCACACGGTAAGGATCAGATGCTGTGTTTCTGCTAGCTGCTGTCTATCGAGAACTGAAGAGTTCGAGTCCTTCAGGCAAGGTTCACTTTGCAGCTGTATCTTCCCTGCTCTGCATTCAGAGCTTTCCTCTCCCACCTACTGTTTGTAATAATAATAGTAGGTCTTTCAGAGGCTTCAGGAAAGATTACAGACTGCCTGTGGAGTTCCATTTCCCTGATGTGAGAAATTTGTGAGTTCTTTGAAATCTGTTTTGCTTCTCCACATAAAGTTGCAAGCAGTATGGATATGCTTGCCCATGAAGGAGGAAGAACAAAGTATCCATTTTTAAAGATATGTTGTCTAAAATATTTTTGTCTCACCTGACTAGTTTTTTTGTCCTTGGAGACCCCTAAAATGTTTTGGGTTCCTCTTACAGGAGAGAAGCATGCATTGCTGCAGGTAAACTGTTTGGCAGTGTGAGTTGTTGCAATTAAATGTGCTCTTATAAAATTGCAGTGAAATGTATTCACTGACTACTATGTCTGGAAGGTCCTTATCTGACTTAATGTGCCTTTCTGAATACAAGGACGCTAATGTTACATTACATAGTGGTGCTTTTGGCTGTATGTCAGCCATGCAGGGAGGAGGACGAGCAAGTGGTTTTGTAATTGTCTGTTAATCATTTTCCACCTAGCCAAGAACTGTCCCAACAACTATAACCATGGGCAGGAAAAAATCAGTTGTCGTATTAATCAGTTTCTTGCCTTTCTTTGATTCAGATTGAAATTTCACAGAAGGGGTGAGAAAATACGTTGTTATTCCAAGAATAAGAATTTAAAATACTCAAATGTTCTATTGTCACTTTGCCTATTCATGTAGCTCCAAAGCAAAGAGTCTTACAAAGCATTGATGAATTGATAGATTAATGGATTGAAGCACCTGTCCTAGAAGACAAATTTCTTAGCTGTTATTAGCTCATCAAATCAACAATCCTATTGTTTCTTGGCAGCCTCTGTTAAAAAGATCTGAAAAGCCTGCAGCTGTTACTCCAGCCTAAGAAGGCATAAGTGCAATACTCTACCCATTTTTGCCAAGTATGTATTTTAGGAATGACAATTTAGAGGATAGATGTTCATTGCCTGTGTTGCTTTAGGCTGATACTATTGAAGAGCTCCAAACAGTCATCCAGGGTGTATTTTTAGCTGAACTTGTATTGAGTATGTGTTCTCTCTTTCTTAGCTTCACCTTCAGTCTTGATTCATATTATTCCCTTCTGATGCAGTGGATAGGAATTTACTGAACTGCTTGCTCCTTTAATTAAAAAGCAAAAATCAGATTTCCTTCCCTGCCTTATTTTAGAATTAGTTTATCCTTCCTTTTATATGAGATCTGACACAAAATGGTAACAGTGACCCTGTAGCTTGGGAACCAAAAATGGGAGGGGAGAGACAAAGAGACAGTTACAGAATGTGTTCTAACCTGTCAGAGTGAGACAAGGCTCAACTCAGCTGCTTCACTCGAAACAAGTGGATGCATATTCAGATATAGAAATTTTCTTACCCTCGGTCAGAAAGTGTTGGTGTGCACCAGCCCAAGACACTTTTCATGGAATTGCTTTGACCGTTGGCAGCATTGTATGCAGCTGTATATCAGCTCAGAAAGGAATTATTTTAAAGGTGGCTGTAGTCAGTTTTCTTGATTTGTTAAATATAAATAATTACAGGCACAGGTTTGCTTTTTCTCGTCGGACCTCATAGATTACTTAAGAGCAGAATTTCATTTGTCATGCTCTAAAGTCTCTCTCCTCTGTTCTAGGCCTCCATCACAGCATATGGCTGCCAGCCCACTTTGCCACAGTGTCTGTATGTTTAAGGAAATTCTGAACTCGGAGTCAGAATGTAATTAACATGAATGATTTTTAACTGTGTCCTGAGGCTGTATTTGACTTTTCAGGATACTGTCCCCTAAATTCTACTTCCTGTGTCAAGACACTTAAAGCAACTTGTCTCTTTTTAGAGAGCAAGAGACAGAGATAAAAAGAATTTTGTATCTCCTGCTTAAATCCTTAACTTGATGTGTGTCTTGAGGCATTTAGTTGTATGTGTAGAAAAAGGGAGCAATTTCCTTTATAGATTAGTATGAATGAAGACATTCTGGTCTCCTTCCTTCTTGCTGGAAGCTCAGACTTGCTGTCAAAAGCAGAAGCATATAGAATTGGAACCAACCAGGTCATCAGCTGAAGGTAGATGGTATATGAGTGATACGCAGCTCCAGTTTACCAGCAGCCTTTTTTAGGGCCTTAGAATGCAGCCACTCTTCCCTTTCCACTTCCCTCTAAGTCATGGCTTCTGTGTTTCTTGTTCAGTAGAGAGAGGCAGAAGCTCTGGATGCTCAACCTAAACATTTCCTTGGTAAGCAAAGGAGTTCTCTGCTTTGATGAGAGCAGGAAGAGTGAGAGCCAGTCAAAATCTTTTCTCAGTAATTTCAAACCTATGAAACGGCAAAACTCTCCACTGCAACTTAAATAATTTAACTCGTCAAGTTTCCTCTTTCGCTTACATTAAAAAGAGCAATGGGAGAACATGGTTGATCATAGATTTTTTTGTTTAAGCTCATTTTGAAAGAGAAACCAATCAGATGAATTCAGAAACATCAGACTGAAAACATGCACAGATGCCTCAGCAGATATGTTATCTGCAGCCTCATAAAGGAATCTTCGTCATCAGGGTGGGGAACAGTAGTTCAGATTAGACTGAATAATACTGATAAAAACATTAGTCTATTAGGAGAAATTACTTTCCCTCCCCAGGAAGAAGATGAAATAGTGAGAAATGTTTACAGCTGCCCTGAATTGCACTTAGCAAAGATTTTTGTTCCAATGGCATGGCAGTAAGGTAAAGCAGTATAGACTAGAATTTTCATGTTGTTATGGTATGTTTATGTAAAAGGTGTTTCTTCAGGTCAGTATATTTTTATGAGCTGCTTTTATAGACTGCTCTGTCCTGTCACCACTTTTTGCCCTCTGGTATTTGACAGTAAGCAAGGACTACAAAAGAACAGCAGTTGCAGAGGAATTGTTACCCTTGGAGGGGTACCTTGGGCTTCTTTCATCCCTAGCTCCCTTTTTCTTATAGTGGCCTTCTATATATGGATCTTATCTTCTCTGTATGGATCTACAGATCCATAAGGGCAGCCCAGTCTAACTAGGTGTCATCTCAGCATTTTCTCTAAGGCATGATGGTGTCAGACAGATGGTACTTCAAAAATCAACTGTCATTTGACATCTTAAGTGTACTAATGTATTCCCATGCTTCTGCCAGCATTGTAAGTAACATCTCACAACCTGAAAGGTATTCTATTTTTTTAGGAGGAAAGCAGGAAATTGAGAACAGATATGTGAGATGACAAAAACGAAGTTAAAATGTGTTTAGCACAGATTTATGGGAATATGACTCTTGGAATATGATGATGAGATAAATCTGTTCCCCATAATTGTAGTGACACAATGGGGAACTTTATGAAAGCTGAGGCCTTTTCAGGATAATTAAATAAGTTAATTTGCAATCTGCAAAAAGCACCAGCTGGAGTGTAATGATTCATTGCAATCTCAGAATACTGCTCCTTCCATGGATAACAGGTCTGTTTTGATTGTGGAAACTTTCTCCCTTTGAAAGCAGATGCTGTCTATCTTATCAGATGGCATTGCTGCAGCTGTTCTAAGCACATACTTGTGGCAAAGGGACACAAGAAGCATCCTTTTCTTTCCAGGTTTCTGTATAAGGAACCCATTCAGAGGCAAAACCAACTCAATTGTCCCAGCAAGAGAAAGGGTTTGTTATTATTTTTATTAATTTCTTGTCTAGGTCAAGTTCCTGGTAAGATACATAGTGATTTTTAGGACTGAGGTTCATAAAAGCAATTGGGATTCATAATTTAGTGTAGATGAATTTCCTTTCTTCTGGGTAACAGAATGATAGTTTTGGGAAAACTGAATGTGTATGGTAAAAATGGGTTAAGAGGTGTTGATCCTCTTGCCTATAAGTCTACTGTGGGGAGCTAAGGATCAGTTGAATTTGTCTCTGGAAGCATAGAATCACAGAATGGTTGATTTTGGAAAGGATCACTGGAAATTATCTTGTCCACTCTCCTGTCACGCAGGGCCACTTAGAAGCAGTTGTGCCTGACCACATCCAGACAGCTCCTCTCTAAAAATGGAGATCACACTATCTCTTTGGGCAACCTTAACTCAAAGTTAGATTTGAGTTCATCAAGCAAATATTTATTTGTGGGCTTCTGGATATATAAACAAAATAAGCTAAATATTTATACCATGTTGTATTTAAGAAAAGAGATGATTTTAGGAATGTGCACCCTAGCTGATTTCTTAGGGAGTTCACCTACAGTCGTAGAATCATAAAATCATAAAGATTTGGAAAGTCCTCCAAGATCAAGTCGAACTATCAGCCAAACACCACAATACCTACTAAACTTTCTCCCAAAGTACCATGTCTATGTGATTTTTTTTAATACCTCTAGGGATGGTGACTCCACTACTTCCTGGGCAGCTTTTTCCAATGCTTCAACACTCTTTTCCTAATATCCAATGTAAACCCTCCCTGGCACAATTTGAGGCCATTCCCTCACATCCTATCACTTGTTACTTGGAAGAAGAGTCCAACAGCTGCCTCTCAACAGCCTTCTTTCAGGTAGTGGTAGACAGTGGTGGAGGGAGGGGAAGGGAGAGGAGAGACTTTATTTAATATCTTAAACCATCTACTGTCTACCTTAGAACTCCAATTTCAGTCATCTCATTGGGATGGTCGATATTGTAGAGCATATATTAGATCTTTTTGCCATGAAAGCTGCGTGATGAGCATTAACTGGCCCAGATCTCTGTGTTCGTTACCTGATTATTGATCCCTCCATATCTCTACTGCAAGTATTCTTTATTTGACTTGAACTACAGAAGATTTGTGCTGTGTTCTACAGAAATCTCCTAAAAATGAATATTTATATCCTCAAAATCCTTCTCTAGTTCTTAGTGAATTCTAAACGTTTAGATACTTCACTTAAGAAAAATCCCTAACAAATTGAAGTATATGCTTCTAAGCCTTCTGAGGCTTAAATCCTGATATTGAACAACTAATTTGAGAATTTTAGAAACTCAGTCCTATATTCACTGCTGTGAAATTATTTCTAAATGGGACAAAGTATGTCACCATGAAATACTTTAGGTTTAAACAGAAGAGTTTTGTTTTCTGAGCCAGCTGTAAAAAAAACATGGAAATGCAGAAGCGAAATGTGAGGGACTTGGTTTATAAAAGTTCTTCATTTGCAGAATCCTGAAAGCTTTTTGTTATTTGTTTCATTATTATTCCAAAATGCTCAAATATGTGAGATAATATTTCTTTGCTTTGAGATATATATATATATAGATATATATATATAGATATATATATATATATATATAAGTTTGTCTTGGTTCCAGATCAGGACAAAAATGGTGTGCCAAACAGAGGAGTTCATGAGAGAGAAGAGAAAGGTAGTTCTTAATCAACTAGCCAGCTTGGCTAGTAATGAAAACAGCAAAATAAAGACAGGCTTACAGGTCAAGAAAAGGTAAAGAAAATAGTTATGTGAGTGAGGAGATTTTATATTTTTTCAGGGAGATAAAAAATTTGATTCATTGTTCATGGAAGGCGCACTTGTAACAAACCAGTTCATGAATACTAAATGAAGACTATCAGAGAGTCCAAAAAATGCAGAAGTGGATAAATGAACACAATAGGAAAAAAGTATGAATCATTTCATGTATTTTTTCCTTTTAGAAATTATTGACTCAACACCTACTTGGAAAGCAAATGCAGTTATCATCAAAGAGATTTCTAAGATTGTCTCATTTTTAATTGTCTTATTTTTTCATTTAAAAGTAGAACTGAGCCTATCAATTTTAACTGAATTTTAGGAGAGTGTTACGTGTCTAACACAACTGATTTTGATTTTCAAGTGATAATCCAAGCGTGTGCTTATAAAGTAAGAGAATATAAACAATGCCTAATGCTTGATACTGAAGTAATTTTTTCTTTGCAGAATTCGAATCATCTCTCCACTTTGTTTCTTACATCTGCCACCTTCAAGCCAGTTTTCTGTTCTGTTGCATGTGTTGGTGGTGTAAGTGCTAAGTTCTTCAAAAGACTTGAAGGCCATTTTATGATTCCATGGCAATTTTATCAGTAGAGGATGGTTCTTTAGTTTAAAACTTTTAACTCTATAGAGCATGTGGTGTACCTCATTCAAACACTGTCTGGTCTTTAGCAGCCAGTAGCGCACATGTCTGAGAAAACTTTTTCCCCCAGGATATGAAAGTTGCAGACGCTGCCTCTCTTACTCTGTACTGGGTAGGACCAGGAGCTGGGTCATTCCCTTGTCTCTTCACAGCTCCGAGAATTGTTATAATCATACTTCTGGCAATAGGCACTTTTGAGAGAAAAGGTGTTTTCCTGTCCTGATGAAGCAACTGGCACCTCTTCCTCCCTTTCTTGTCTCTGAACTGAGTCTTGGTGTCTATATTAAGGTGCCTATTCAAAAGTGACAGAATTCACCTGCAAGATGGGGTAGGCTTTGGTGCTTCCCAGAACCCTGCTTGCTCACGACTCGTTGAAGACTCCATGCTCTCTAATCATTAAAGACTGATGGTCATCTCACTCCCCTACTTAAAGCCTCTGTGTCTTGTGTTGCCACAGCAGTATGTGGATTTAAGTTCTTATGCCTGCAGACCTTGCTTACATGCTACACGCAGTATGTCTGTCCTTTGAAAAATCACTGGTTTACAGGTTAGAGGCTTTTTTTCAGTGGTGGATATGTGTAGAGGGATGTTTGTTCTTCAGCCTTTGCACTCCAGGGCTGTTCTGGTGACTGTATTGTCGTTTGCAAGCCCACAATTATGATTTGCAGCTCAGGATCTTAATGTAGTAAGGAGCTGAAGTCCTAAATAGAAATTCAGACTTTAAAAATTTCCTGAATCTGATGTGACATATTTAAGAAGGCTGTAAAATTGCTCATAAGCAGGTATTTCATTACCTATATAAAGGCATTGTAAAATTTTGTGGTTAGTTTATCATACACACTGAATTTCATTTTTTTATTTCTTTTTCCAGGATATTTATATTCAAATGTTCTTGAAATTACTGTTTAAAAATTATTGTTATTGTGAGGCAGGCTTAATGCTGTTCTTTTTTTTTTATTATTATTTTTGTACTTGATAACCACATGGTGTGCACATCATGACTGCTTTCTCATATGAATATTAGTTTACCTTCTTTCAAGAAATAAATTATAAGCTGTTTCTAGACGTTTTGAGGGAAATAATGAGTATTTCCCGATGAGCGGTATATTTTTTTTAAAGATAACTTCCACCTCCTACCCAAATGACTAGAACATATAAATGACTGAACATTTTTAAAACATTTTGTATTATTCATTGAACTGGAAATATGCTGCTACTGGGGACTTAATATCAGGGTTTTCTGGAAGCTCACCATAGGATGGGAGTTTTATATCTCATTGAGTAGGAACCTAAGCATTAATGCAACATTGTCTCCTACTGGTAGGCTTGTTTCATTGAGTATTCTATAACAGCTCTTTTATTTTGGGACAGATATTTCTGTATTATTCTTTTCTTTCTTTTATCTTCTCTTTCCTCATCCTTTGTTTCACCTCTGCTATTTTTCTTTCCCTTCAAAATGAGAATCAGCAGACATAACATGTTTTTGTGGCGTGTTTGCATTGCTTTTTTGTGGCTCTTGGTGTTACATCCTCATAAGCAATTTTAATGTTGTTCCATGGGATTAAGTATAGGAACAAAATATCCATACGGTGAAACTTGCAGTAGATGGAATCGCTTGAAGGGCTTTTACTTCTCAAACAGCACCAAAAAACAACATTCTTTTTTTTTCCCCTTCTAGAATGTCTTTTGCTCAAAACCCCCAGGGGAGAAGACATGAAAGATTGATGCTTGTTTTTGTCAGTCAGACGATGGGAAGTGTGCCTTGTTGCTTTGCCTGCTTTCCAAGCTTGGGTATACAGGGCATTTGGGAACAGTGTTACTATATAAAATGCTAGGCTGGTCTTACAAGCCCTGCTTTTCTTTATCTCCTGGAGATGTTAGTTGATTTCCCTACAGTTAGCCCTTTTATTGTGAGTCATTTGGTACCAATCCTGTTCAATTTCGAGCATGTCCGAATGTTAAAGGCATGAAATTCAACAATAAATAAATAAATCACATTTCCAGTGTCGATCTCAGTAGTAGTACCCTGATTAGATGGTCTGATATGTTTTCAGAGACTGAAGTAATGATCAGAATTCAATTTGAAATTGTATATTTAATCAAGTCTATATAAACTTTTTTGGGTAGTGTTCTGTTAGTGTAGAGAATACTGTAAATTGCTGCCTAGTGATGTTCTCTGTGTTAAAAATGCTTTCTTAACTTGCCATGAAATACATGTATTTCCCAAGAGACCAAACTAGTTATAAAATCTTTTTATTAATTTAAGAATAAAACACAAAGGACTACGGTATTACTTCATATCCTTGTGGAATATATGAACAGCATATGCATGTTTTTTAAGAGCGAGAGGAACAGGAGTTTGTGGCTGTGCCCCAGTAAGCAGGGCACAGCCAGGAGCTGGTCAGATGGGGTTTCTAGCCTTGCTCATGGCACTGAGATGTTTACGTGTGTTGTTCTTCCACTTCACTGCTCTGATGGCTCTTGCTTGTTTTGCCTGTAATCTTATGGCATAGGTAACATGTAGCTCAGAGGGAGGTTGTTGTCACCTAGTACTGAGTTTATACCCAGAGGCACTGACTTAAATGTATCTAATGTGTGAAACAGACTGAGAGAGATTTTACAATGGTAAAATAATTTAATGAAATTACAATGAAAATAATTTAATAGTGTGAATGCAATGCATACCTTCTGTAATGTAGGTTGTCTGTCTTCAAAGAAGACGGTATAAGATGTGACTGGAGAAATTTTTGATTCTGAATGTTTTTCTTTGTTATATAATGAAAAACTTAAGTGTAGTCTTCAATTCAACTTTTACTCTTTTAAAATTCCTTACCTGACCTTGGGAGAAAGAGAACATGCAAAAGAGAAGACCTTACCTGATGCAGTTATGTAAAGAGACTTTCACTGACATTTAAAAGCAGTTTGAGTTCTTGAGAATAAAAATAGTAAAAATGTTTGGAGGGCCAGAAATTCATGCACTTCCTTCCATGGGAGTTAACAGTAGTAAAGATGTCCACGCCAATTGTTTGTATGAGGTCCACTTAGATTATATATGTGAAAACCTTATAGAATCAGAAATTTTAAACTTAAAATTACTGTTCTTATTACTATGAGCATAAAACATATTGCTTACAAATAGTAGCTATCTTCTGTAAGTTTATAGTATCATTTAAAACTGTTCCTTCTTCCTTAGATAAATTCTAGTCATGGGAAGTTCTTGGGGAGCATACATATGTGTTATGTGATTTTTTGTGGAAGCAGAAGGAGAAAGGGTATTCCCATAAGCATGTATTTAAGAATTACACAAACATAACTTTCACATTTGTGTTTCAGGCAAACCAGATGCCTCTGCTGGAACTCTTTTGGATCAAGAATGCATAAACGCTATGAGTTACTCAAGCCAGCTAGAAGACTCTGGATGTGATGTCTCTAATGACTATGCATCTGACTCTTTAGGTGTAGCTTCTGATTTTCACCAATCTGAGCATAACATCAGCTCTTCTAAACACTGGTTGGAAGGAGTTCCCCCATTGAATTTTTGCTTTACTAGCAAGGGAGAAAATCTGTCAGCTCCAGTGCAGTTTTTGCAACATCTGATTGAAATAAGAAAACTGTCAGAAGGAGGAATTCTTCAAGCAGACTTAGCAAAGCTTGAGGATGATTCTTTCACCATATGCAATTCAGTGTCTAAGTTGCTTGATGGACTGACTGTTTTTTATAACAGTCCTGAATTTCCAGTTTCAAATTTTCTTACTGAAGCAGTTTCTGTTTTGATCAATTTAATAACTGATACTAAATTATCTAATCACATTTTGAAGAAATGTTTCAAGAAGCTAGAAGAATTTAAGAAAAATCTAATTCAGATTATTTTAAGAAACAGCAATATCAATAGGGTAAGTTTAAAATGTCTTCCAACTTTCCTACACCATTTCAGTGTTCTGTAATATTCTCCTTTATGCACTTCTTAAATATTAGTTTGTCATATTATATTCTGAAAAGTACTTAGATTTTTGTGATTGACTTTTATTCTGATACGGACAATAAATGCTCTAGAGCATTTGAAAAACTTCTTAGTCATACATACAAGTTCTTCTAGTCTATTCCTGAGTATAGGATTTCTTAAAAACTGTTTAAAAGGCAGATTAAAACCACTCTATAGAATGTATGAGAGAAAAAAACATTGTTTCTCTTGCAATATGAAGATGCATTGAAGATACATTTACAGATAATGACTATACAATGTTTTCATTCTTTCTTGTGCGCCCGGATTAAAAAGGTTGCCTTGCTTCAGAAGATCTCGGTCACTTTCTAGACATTTTCAAATCCATGCTTTAAAAATATATCAGCAAATGAGTGAAGAATTCAGAAACATGTCCCTGGCACAAACATCAAATAGGACTGAATTGCATTTTGTCTGTATTCATCATTCTGAATTGTTCTATGCATCATCTTGTTAGTTTCCTCATTCAACTGAAAGGTCCCTCGACAATATCCATATATATGTAATCCATATACAGAGGCTGAAGAATGCTAACTATATGCTAGATACTAGGATGAGCTTTAAAGTTACCTTTAGATGTCCGCTGCACCTGTGACCAGCTGTACCCATTTGTCTTCATTTAAAATTAGTCTCACTCACTGTGCATTAAGTATTTACCCCAGAATATGAATATCAAACAAATATTACCAAACTAAGGGTAGGATGTGGGGAATACAGGGATGAATATGCCTGTATTTTGCTTAGAAAGTATTTAGAAGAATATCTTCATATATTGAAGCTCTTCTAGAACTAGAGCCTTGTGTCTCTAATACAATGCTGTTTTCTATTTCAGTGTTGCCTTGGTGTGATACTTTATTTTTAATTAGAGGTGTCCCTGGCCAGTGTTTCGAAGGGATGTGAGTGTGCATACCATTTATGTGGTATCAGAAATAGGACCATGCAAGAGTGACTCGATTTAGTTTTTTGTGTGTCATTACAACATATAGAACAAAGAAAACTTGAGGAGGCATTCATTAAGGACTTCATAGTTGATGATCTCCAGTGTTTCCACCTGTTCCCCTCCTCTATCCAAATGAGAAGTTAGTAAATAATGCTAATTACAGGAAAGAAACTAAGAGGTTATCCGGAAAGGGATTCCTTGTTCATTGGAGGAACCTGGCCATGCTTAAGTGAGAGGTGTCACACCTTCAACGACAGAGAATATACTGATAGGTCAAGGATGTTTCACATCTGCAGAGCGCTGTTATAAAACTTTGAGGAAGGCTGGAGTATGTCCATGTAATTTTCAAGTGGCATCTTTTCTCTGAATAGCTTCGTTGAAACAGATAGCTTTTTATGAGATGTTTTATATCTTGCTTTCACCAAAATACTGAATTAACAATTGTTCCTATTGGCAGCCATTATTTCAATCAATCAGATTCAAAGAGTTTAAAAATTGTATAAACCAGTTATTAAGGGATAATTGTGACAATTTCCCGATTTCTAGGGAAAAGAGGAAATGTTATGTGTAGTAATTACGATGTTTATAAAGATTTATAAAAATACCCTTTTTAGAGGTTTGGTTTTCTTTAAACTGAATTGAATCTGGAAATAAATATGTAGAATTCAGAACTAGTAGTGGATATTATATAACTAATTCTTCATGTGCTGTGGACCAGATATCTCCCAGGGACACTTTATGCTTCAGTTTTAATCATCACTGTTTACTCAAGTGTTGATTGAAATACCAAGATTATAGGTTTAAAATAAAATTACCATTAATTACAAGGCTGTCATCTGCAAAAAGTGGCAAACTATGAATTTTGGTTCCAGGAGGTTGCTTAGCTCTTTCCAGTATAAATACAGTAGGAATTTTGTTGTGTCTAACCTTACTAACTGTCAAAAAGCATTTGTACTGATAGCCACTAAGGCAGCTATAGTATTTGACACAACTGTTTTTTGCCATCTTCACCTATAAAACTGCCAGGAGCTGTCAAGGAGGACAAAGGGCTGTGAGAAACAACTTCAAAAAGTGACAGAGAAATGGCTGTGGATTACACTTAACTCCTCATCTTCACAAGCAATCACAGCATTTTGCAAAGCAAATTAAATAACTTTAAAAAACCCTTTACCTGCAAAGGAAGAAAAACAGCAGCAGAATTACTTGCTATAACTGTTGAGTCCAATTGTTTGAGATGTTTCTAATTATAAAGCAGTGGGAGCTGTAGGAATCAACAAAGACATGCACTTGGTGCTTTTCTGCCTGGATTCAGTTGCCTAAAGCTGTGTGCTTTGGCTAGAAATCTTTACCTGAAACTCCAAACTGACATGGGCATCAGAAGGAAAAAAAAAAATCTATCATTTAAGATACGGGAGGTAAAATATAAGGAAATGTTACTTAAAATATAAAGCCATTTAAATGAAGGAACTACAAATAAAAGTAGCCTGTTGAATTCCCCTATTTAATTTTTCTCCTCTCCCTCCATGTTTGGAGAGCAGCTCAGAAGTTTGTACACAGATGTCAGACAGATGTCTTTTGCAAGGAGCCTTCTGGAAATACCTAGGAAGTGCCTTAAGTCACAGCTGCTGTCAGTGAATCATGGTTACTCTAGGGTTAAATTTTCTGCTCAAAGGGGCCTGTCCCTACACCTTCTGCTGGCATGGTCTTGGTACAGCAACCACAGAAAAACTAATGAGGATCTCCTGTGTCTAATTCTAGTACAGATGAGCTGTTGCTTGCATGTTGTGAAATCTGTGGTAGTCGCTGCTGATCTATGGAGCAGTCAATTTGCTTGTCACCAGTTTTTGAGTCCTTAGCTCTGAGACTTTTGCAGGTTAGTAAGAATGTATTGTTGGTGGTGTAATTGCCGTTCAGTGTGCAAATTGTTCATTCATGTTGAGTCACTTCACTGTCAGCAGAACCAGTGCCTTGTTTATGGAGGTTCTTTGCAAGTCCTGCTTTCAAGCAGAGAGATTGTATTATAAGAAAACTCTGTAATACTATACCAAGTTTGTGGAGCTACTGGCTCTGCTTTTCAAATGTACTGTTGTCTACTACCCGAGAAAACATGAGAAAACATTTCCCATGGAAAACTTCATATGGCATGTAATTGCAGCTCCAGTGGAGTAGGGGGGTTTGTCTCCTTCAGAAAGGAAGCACATGAACATTTTTTTCCCCTAATCTACCCATTTGGGATTTGACATTAATTATCTCCATCCACTGCTACAGGGACACAGCAAATGTGCACCTCTTGTGCTCCTAGATGCATCACTCCCTCCCTGTCATTGAGATGTGCCTATTCTGTTGAGTTTTGTCTCTGTTGTCCAGAGTGTGTTGGAATCACCTATTGGGATAATTTCTCTTAAATTAAAAAAAATACAACAGTCTCAGACACTGGGGATTCCCAGGTCCCTTTGTTGTTCATAATATCATGTGTGTTCTATGTTTCTGGTAAGGGTTTTGCATAGCTCTTTGCAGTAGGGCGCTTCAGAGAGGACACTAAATTCCTTCTATATGGGCATCATCCTGGAGCCAGCTTAGAGGCCTTCTGTGGTGAACTTGGGCTGTTGTTTCATAGTAATGGAATTAGCTTTAGAAGTTAAACCCCTAGAAAAGAAATTAAGACATTTCATGCTTGTCTTATTTGCAGCTCATGTATATAAAGCTGTGTAAAGCTTCAATTATTGTTACGGAATTCAGAGTCTCATTTGTTACTTCGGAGACAAAAGAAAAATACTTTCAAATCTGGCTTTCAGTGCAGTTTAGCTGTATTCAAAGCTGTCATGGCCAAATACAGTTATAGGGTATTGCATTTCATAAGATTTATGTGATGTGATGTGATCCCTAGTGATGTCACACTTGTTTATCAGCATTGATGACAGAAGTTGGGGTCACTGGTTATTATTCTTCTAGATGCAGCTAATACTATAATTTAGAGCATGGCTGGTGCATCAATTATGTGCCAAAAGATCCTGGCCTTCACCCTGGGATCTGTACAGAGATCTTGTCTTAAGGACTTAATCAAAACACTAAAATGGAAGGCAATGGCACATTGCCTTCAGTAAAGTCAAGCTGTGTAGGGCGCTCAGAACATACTGCATTTTGTTGTGTTGTTCCCATTCAACAAATGCCTCATCCATCTGTCCCACCTCACTCATTATTGCTTTCAAACAAGGCCCAGGAGGAAGAGAGATATATTTCAGTGAAGTGTTTGTTTGCTGCTTCTCATACTGTGTTTAAAACATCAATACTAGCTTTGATGATACCATCCAGAATCCTGAATTGCTTGTTTCATTCAATCACGGTGGAAAAAAAAGATTTATGCAATTTCCTCTCCTTTTTTTTTTTAACATTTGCCCCCTTTGGAAATTGGCTACCTTACCAATAGAGTAGTTATTTTGTAGTTATTTTTCATTATCTGTATCTGCATAGTTATTGAGACATGATCATAACCTCTAGGAACTTCCCTTATCCTGTTTGTGACTTTACTGCCTATTTTAATTTTTCTCTCTTCTGTGTTCCATCTAGAAGTCTTTACGTAGAATTTTACATGTGCACACATATTGCTGTTGGTATCACATGCAAGAATTCTGAGTAGTAGTTTAATGTCTTTTGTGGATGTTTGTGTGAGAAAAGATTCATAGTTCTTCACGAAAGTAACAAGTTAAAACGGAGCACAGTGAAAAGCAGAAAGAGAGAAATGTTTGAATCGTGTTGTCAATTATGTAATGAAATGCATGAAAGTGTGCTTCTGCAATTGAAAAAGTACACGTTAATCAGAACCTTAGTTTTGAATCTTTTCTTATCTAGGATACAGTTTGTATGATTCATCAATGACTGAAATTGCCTGGAAGAGAGTTATCATAAACTTACTCTGATGGTTTTAAGATGTTCAACAATATGTATTTAATACATGCTGCTACTAGTTGGGGGTGACGATAAATTCCCCTGGCTGTGTATAGTTTGCAGTATCTTTTGTCAGGAACTGCCAGGATAGTACTTCACTCATCACTTTACAAGAGTCCTGCCTGCTCAGGGACAAATAAGATTTGAAAATAGTTACTTGTGTCACCTGGGGTACCCAGGTATAATGGGCTTCAGTTTTCCTAAACTATTTGTGTCCAAGGGGAATATCATGGCTTTTGAAACATGGTGCATTTTCACTGGCTTGTATTATGGAAGAGTAGTTCATTCATATGAATATTAAGATGCATTGCCAGGATTTCATGGTCTAGTAAGAGTCAACGTTTGAATCTCTTGATTGTTGAATTAAATTTTCTCAGCAATCTGTTGACCTATGTAGAGAGCTATTTAAGTCAAATGGTAATCAAAATCCCTTGTCTTGTAAATCACTACCGTCTAAAGCAATCGCCAAACTGACTGACTTGCGTTTAATTCAGTAATGTGGATCTAGGACTAACTAGACAGGAATGAATGAATGACTTTTATCTGCCTCTCAGACTTTTCTTTGCCTTTCCTCCTCAGCCAACCTCAGCTGATATACATCATGCACCAAGGCTACAATTATTGAAGAGTTACAGAACAAAGTTAGCAGGATTTTTTTTTGCCATTAGGACAAAAAAGTTTTATTTGTCTTTTCCAACCTTCCTGTAATGCTGCCGGAGTGCATGTTTTCCTAGTAACAAATACTGTCATTACCTGTTTCTAACCCAGTAATTAACTAGCATTTAGGGTATTGCAGATTATTTCTGCTGGAAGGAGGAAAAAGGGATGGAATAGACCTTTGCGCTTCTCTTGATTTACAAATTAAATGTATGGGAGCCCTTAACACAAGCATACAGGAAATTCCTGTGTTTGTTGAATATGGTAGGAAATATGTATCAAGAGTTGTTTGTTTGTGTCTTGCCTTTGTCCCTAGTTTCTCTCTAGTGAATGCTTTCTGTGAAAGATCTGTTAACTTTCCATAGCACCATATTAGAACTGTCATTTTGCTTTTTGGCATCTCTGTGTTATTTGTAGCCGAGACTGTACGGAACAGCAGCATCAAAGCCATTAACTTGTCATGCCTGCGTAAAAGCATTTCAATTCTTTTTAGGCATTCTTTTCTGTTATTCTAGCCATGTTACTGAACAAAAGCAGCTCATTGTTCTACGTTTTTTTGGTCTCAAGGTTATCATAGTAGGTGGTTATTCAAAGGGATCCATCAGATCATTACTTACCCCAGCTCTGGTCACTTCCAGATGAAGGTTTAGGGCTATTTCTACTGTAGGGACTGTCTTTCTCTTAATTAAAAAAAAAAAAAAAAAAAAAAAAGTTGTTGCTTTTAACAGGATAGTGCTTTTTTTTTTACTTCCTACATCCTCTAGTTTTTTGAAGGTGGCTATATATCCCAAGGGGTTTTTGGTAGTAGTCCTCAACCATTGCTTAAAATATGTGTACTTATTTTGATAATGCGATTAGGGTTTCTGTGTTCTTTTGCCTGCTTACTAATGAACCTTTTGCCATAGCTTAAATTTGTCATGCATCTCTGGGAGATATTTTTGAATGAAATATTTTGTATTAAATGAAAAGTAAGCTCTTTAGAACCTGTTATGTACATCCAGTTACAAAGTCTGCTGAGTATTCCATGCCTAAATTTTAGTGCTAAACTCCTGTGGTGAAATCTACAACCCTAAAAAAGGATACCTCTGCTCTTCCTAGGTATGCGTGCCTAATACTTGGCATCATTAAGTGGAATTCAAAGTAACTCGCACACTATGGGCAGAGGAGAGAACAGTGAAGGACTGGGAAATAAACCATCTGAAATCTATTTTCATTTTCAGGGGCTGTAAATCTTAAATGAAACATTAATTTACATCCTTGAACTTTTCTGAGGATGACGAGCTCACTCTTTAGTTTAAAAACAAAAAAAAAAATCTGTTTTCTGTAATTCATCTAGTGGCTTTTTCTATCTAGTCTGTATATTAAAAATTTGAATCTATAATTCATCTACTCAGAGTGAGTTCACACTTGTTACCTCACATCTTCTACATCCAGTAACATAGCTTGGCAACTCAGCATCAGCAGGCAAATAGGCAGTGCTTCACTCCTCTAGGCTTCTGACCAAGAGTAGTTAAGAAGGAGGAATCAAGAGTAATATAAATTTTAATCTCTCAGACAGGGAAGACATCATATCTAGAGCTGCTGTTTGATAATCAACAGAATGTTAACAGTAGCACGGGAAAAAATGGGCAGCAGTAATGTTAGAGTTGTCCTAGTGGCAGCTGTTCTGAATACCTTTTGTTTAACTGGGATTGATACTGTCTTCCTGTTGACAATATTCACTGGATCCAGCCTCATGGAAGAATTAGATGGTTAGATGTCTAACTCACAAATCCCATGAAGATGTAGACTTCCTTGATCTCTGCCAAGATAGCATTGCTTAAAGTAAATTTATTGGGGAACATTCTGATACCAGCAGGATCCCAAGTGTCTTCAGTAGTTAGGTGGATTGCTTTATACATCAGTTTCTTGCTCTTAGTCTTTAAATTAACTGATGTGTGTTTGCGTGCCCTCAGGGAAGCTGTTACTTCTTCTGTAAAGGCAATTGAGGTGATAGAAGCAAGGCACTTGGTTTTAATGTATGGAAATGGATATTGCCATTCTGAGGTAGGCACTAAATAAAACATGACAGTAATATGCAGCCTTGAATTCCTCTAAGAACATCCAGGTTTTGCTTTGGGTTTGGGTTGGGATTTTTATTTTGTTGGTTTGTGCATTTTTTTTGCTCTTCTTTTAAAAAAAAAAAAAAAAAAAAAAACAAACAAAAAAACCCAAACCACAAACTGACAACAGGGTGTGTTATATGTATTCTGCCCCATCAACCAGGTATCATTGTTTTATATATATTATCCAGCTGAAGAGAATGTAAGGTGCTGAAAATGGGAAAGGCAAGATAAGTCTTTATTCTATGAAACTGACAGAAAAAAGTGAAGTAAGTTTGAAATCAAAGACTGGGAGACAGTATTATTGTAGCTGTAGAAGTAGTAACATGGCACGCTCTGTTTGAAAGTGAAGGTTGAGAGGAAGTTACCTGGGTAGCAGTTTATCTCAGTAACATACAATGCTTTATAACAAAGTTAAAAGAAAAGAGTAATTAAAGATTTAGAGATAAATGATATAGAATGCAAAATAAGTTTACTAGAAGTAAATTGTGGAAGAACTGCATAAGAGCATTCTTTGTAAAATAACCTGGGTTTACGGATGGGAGATTTGGTAGCTTTTATCTATCTGGTATGCAATAAAGCATTAGTTATGGAATTCATACTAGAAAAATATTAATTAAATAAAAAATATGTTCTTTAATGCTTTCATAATTTGTAATTAGATAAAAAAGCAACTACAGAAGTAGCAGCAAGTTGTGCTAGATACTGTTTATACTTGACAAGAAGAAGAGGGGAAAGATTTGTGTATGTCAGTCAATCAGAGAACATGCTTAAGGGACTACTTAAGAGCAGTCCAGTCTCCGCAGATGCGCTGAGTCTGGTCTGAGTTTGTCTTTACTTGAACAGTAACAGCCTTCCCTTGTACAGGGATGAAGAGAGTAAACACCTAGGAAATATTCTGTGAAATAGGTTTGTGCCAAAGAGCTTGGTGGTGTGAAGAACCAGTAAGGGAGAAGGGGAACAGAAAGGCTGCAGCAAGGGTTTCTCCTTCACAGCACTTCTGTGATCTCTCATCTCTTTCTCCTTGCTGATGTGGCAGTAGCAGCCAACCTGGCTTGATTTAGCTTGTGACAGAAGCAAGCAGCTGCACTAATTACTGCCTCTTTCACTTGGGAAACCAGTATTTGGTTGGATAAAAGCATATATGGAGCCATAGGGAGCCTGCTGATTAGTGAATCAGAGAGCGACACTTAGGCAGCCATGATGAAATAAAGCTAAAAAAAATATTTCTAATCTAAGAAAAGAATAAAAATGCACCTTCATATTCTTGATGGTCAGCAAAGATGACTGGGAATTCATGTAGTACTAATCCTGGAGAACTTATCTCCTTACTCCACAAATTCAATGAAGTTGTTTTGAAGCTGGTAGTTTGCACATTTCTTTCAGTGAATCCTGTGATATCTACTGCTGGCATTTTTGGCTTTTCCAGCAGAATTCACAAAAGTGTTCTGATTTTCAGAATATTTAGTAAGCTGAGTGCAGGTTATTTGTTTCTCCATCTCCATCCTCTGCACAGCATACAGATGCTGTATTACAGTAATTCTTTCCCAGATATTGAAATACCTTAGTTTAATTTTCCCCTTTTCTGAATATTTTGTTAACAAAATAAAATATTGTTCATTCCTTTTGCATTTTAGCTTGGATTTTGTGAATGTTTTTGGTGCATGCAAATGTGTTGCAAATAGACCTCCCTTTTCTGAGTGTCACACTGTCTTGTCACAGTGTTTTTCGGCCAAAGCTCTGCAGCAAGGTGTTGAAATACTGTAATCTAAATCCAGCAGCACTGAAACTATCTGATGGTCGTAGCAGAGAACATCAGGTTTAGAAGAGTGGAGAGAAGCATAAACAAGATTATAAAGGGGTCAGAGCAGAGCAAGAGCCTGAAGATGGGGTTTACAGAACAAAGAATTGGAATAGTGTGTATCAAATCCCAAGACTTGAAGACAGGAGAAATATTGCAGCATAAATAAGAGATAAATGACAACCTCCAAATTAACGAAGGAAGCAACATGACAGTAAGATAAGAAAAGGGGTACTAATGCTGTCTGTATAAAAGTGGAACTTTTCAATTGATATCCATGAGTTAAGAGTGAAAGTCAGGTTGACATTAAATGGGCAAAGGGCCAGGGTGATGTGAATTCAAAGGTTAAAATACTGTTTTGTTTTTAACACTTCACAGTTTGAGAATAACTGTAATAATCATTTGCCTTAGTCCTCTATTACCAAATATGCCAGTCATTTGTGGAAGACAGCTGCTACTTGGAATTAAAGCTTTAAGCTTGTGAAACAGAAACAAAGGTGCAGTTTTTGTAGTTACAGGGTGTAGTGAATTGTGTAACCCAGGAAGAGATTAAACTCACAAGTTTTGGGTGATGGTTATTAAAGCAAAGTGTGATATATTCCAATAAATGAATTCTAAACAAATTATTCATAAGTAAAGATTTTTATCCTGGCTTCCTGGGGTAGCAAGGCTCATAGGAGTGCGGTGTTTGTTTTGCTCATCAATTTTTTCCTCTGCTAGGAACTTCTGAAGCTGATAGCCAGTTTGAAATCACTTGGAAAGAAGTGGAAGGTCAAAAATACCTCCCAATAAGCTTTAAAATATGTGGCTGAGTGCAGGAGAGACCAAATTAGTATGCTTGAGGCAAGCAGAACATTGACATTATATATTAATTTTGCAACAACCAGGTTGACACATCCACACATCCTTCCCAGCTACAGGCACAGCATTGCTTTTTCTTGCTCTGTGTCCTGAGGAACATGGGAAAACAGCAGAAACCAGGCTTGTGGAAGAGGGTTATGGATAAACGATGCAACTGCTTAACAGTGAACCATGGTCCACAGTTTTCTTGTTTATGATCATATATTTTTTACAATCTAATTTTCTGACTGCTTTTACCACAGAATCCCTGAAGAGTGTAGGTTTTATTTCATCTATGCCATTAAGCAAGCCCATGGGATTAAAAATTTCTCTCCATTTTTAAAAGTTTGATAGATTTGAGAGCTGAAGATATACTTTTATCTTTAATGATGAACTATTATAAGTTTGAATGTTTCCAGACTTTAATTAGCAATACACATGCTCTGGAACAAATTCTTGTTTGTTTTTTATGGATCTGTTGCTTATATGCTTTAAATTTCTTCTGAATGCAATTAATGTATAGTCTTATTTTAACCGTAATTCTTTAGCTTCTCCTTATTTTCTAAAATACAGTAAGAGATCCACCAAAATACAATATTAAATACTTACTCTTTAATACCCTTTTCAAACATGGATGCCATCAAGGCAGAACTATCCAGCACTTGAAAACTTTGGTTTTGTCATGAAGTTTTAGTAGATACTATGGAAGATCTTTAAAAACTGTAAATTTCTAGACTACTTTAGGACGAGAAAGACACTGTTTTGTTTGGAAGGGTGTAAATTTCCAATATATGGAAGTCTGGTTTTAATTCATAGATCTTCAAAGCACATCGAGGTGCATTCTATTACATTATCTTATCGTGTAATTTTAATTCTTCATAAACCAAAATGTTTTTATCTCACTTTTATTCGCATTTAATTTTTTTTCAGAATCTGTGGTGTCTACATTAATGAATTATTTAAATCTCAGATTTTCAAAGCTTCATGTGCACAATGGGTTCATTTTCATATGAGTTTAATTTGTATCTCTGCAGATTTGATTCTGAATACAAGACTTGTTTGTCTTTTATAGTTGTCTTTTTGTATGTTTTGGTATTAGATGCTAATGTGAGGAAATTAATAGCAAAGATTTATTAAAATTTGATTGTTACAAGTTTAAATAGGAGAATGTTTCATATTGGGCAGATGATAACCAAGCTGGTCAACCTCCTCAGTTATAAGAGGCTGGTAAATAGGCATTGCATTAACTGGTCAACTGGTGAGGCAGTTTGACCATCTGATCAGGCAGACAAGCAGAAACTGTAAATGGGAAGCTGCCTAATTAATGGTTTTTACAGCAAAACTTTTCAGTCCACCTCACTGTCCCATTATGTAGCCTAAAATGTTGTTAGTAACAAAAGAATCTGCTGTCTACAAACACAGTAAAGTTAAGGTAAATTATATTCACTGGCAAGTATTTTTGTTTCTGTATGTATGTGTGTATAGATGTGAGCTGGTTAGAGAAATAAACTAGATTGTTAATAATGGATGTCATGGTCTGCTTTTGAGTGACTATGGTATGATAATTAGACATAAAAATTAGAATTGGAGTATCCTTTCATCAGTCAAATACTTGTTTTTGAAAATACTGAATATTAATGTTGTAAGTATATGCACTCAAATAAAAATATAAAATATAGTCATTGTATTTACTGTGTATTACTTTTTTTTAAAAAGTACTCCGGTGCTTTTTTATATGGAAATGATAATTTCTTCTAGTAGTGTTTTACAAAATACTGTCATGTTTACTTTGTAGAGCGGTATGTTTCCTTACATAGTAGTGACACATTTGCATTTCAGGGAACAAAGAAAACAGTTGTTCTTTGGGGTTTTTTTAATAGGAAAAGTAAGGCAAAAGAATATAATTAGTAATATGATTCTCCTGTAAGTTCATGTCACTCCTCTGGTTCAGGAAAATGCCTTAGTTACAGCTCATTAAACAACGATATGAAACTGAATTCCTTTAATTTGAAAATGTAGTACATCCTCTATCATTTAGCATTTAATCAAGTTTATTTCTGTTAACTCTATTGTCAGAAAACTTCCATATATCTCTTAGCTTGCTCATATGTTTTAATTACAAAGAATTTGTTTCCTCATTTGTCTACCTGCGACGAGCAATTGTTGTATTTGCAGGGTACTTATCTGCTTTTTAGGACAGAAGATGGGGGTGATGACTGCTAATGCTGAAAAGCTGCCTCTGGAGGAATTGATGCTTTTTGTGGAGTTTTTTTTCTAGTTTCCTGTAGAGCTAATCGTTTGAGAAAGAAAAGTTTCTGCATAATGGGTATGGGTTTCTTGTAATTTCATATTTATGGAATTATTAGAGTTTTAAGTTCTCTATAATTTTTAATTTGAGATTTTTCTTTAAAATTCTGATATGTAAATTCCATTTCTATATAAGGCAATTGGGATAAAAAAGATGGAGTTGTAACTTGATTAAATTTGCTGTTATTTCTCTTTAGTTTCAGGCACAGCATGCTATATCTCACACACTGATTTTGCTAGGAAGGAACAACATACTAAGAAATTCTTTAATAACTCATCTACTATCAGAAGTACGTCAGTTTGCTGAGCAGCTGTTACAAGTTTGTCAGGTACTGTCATCTTTCTTTTGGGGAAGGGCTGAAGAATGGTGTTGGAGAGTGTTTCATAGAATCATGGAATCATAGAATAGCTTGGGTTGGAAGGGATCATCTAGTTCCAACCCTGCTGACCTGGGCAGGGACATCCCTCTAGATCAGGCTGACCATGGCCCCATGGTTTGGTTGGTATGTGTGTCATAAAAAGTAATAAATGGCTCATTCTATAGAATATGCAGGTTTAAGAATGCAGAAAATGGCAACACTCAAGTTCAACAGCAGATTCAAAAGAGATATAAAGTAAAAAATATGTCCTTATGGGCAAAAGTAAAATTATAGACTGTATAATAAATAGACCGTGTAGGTTTTAAGATCATGCTCTGTAGTTCGGAAAGTACTTGAAATAATGAGCTGAAACAACTACTGTAACGTGTAAGCTGATGACTATGCAAGATAGACATACATATATATTGATGACATAACTTAGGTGTCCAGCTGGACTCACAAAGTTTTATGTCTAACTCATGTAAAACTGAAAAGAAAGCTACGTTATTTATTTCAGAATTAGATTTCATATTTCATGTTATAGTATTAATTTTTATGATGTGAAAGTTATCCATACTTAACTTTGTAATTTGTTTGGTGCAGTGTGGAGTAGATTAAGAGCAGAATAGAATGGGGATAATAGTTTTGATAAAACTTATTATTAGGGTCATTTTCTTATAAACTATAGAGTTTAAAGGAAAGAGAAAGAAAGACGGGAAGTGGATGTTCCTTTAACATTTGGAGATGAGAGCTATGAAATGAATTGGATTTTCATAGAATTTGTCATGTGTGTACATGTGGTGGTATGTGCTTCATGCAAACTGTTGAGTTTCACTTGGAGTTATGATTTGGTAGTACACTATTGTAGAAGGATCAATAAAAAGAAAGCACAGCTTTTTATTTGGTGGCGAATAGAGTTATTGATATATATATAAAGAATATTCATCATAGGTATATCTAGTGGTGGTCCAGTTTAATGAATATTTTAAGTGTTGCTCAAGCAGTCTTAACTCTAGTATATGAAATCGGAGTAATTTCTGACTGCTGGAGAGGGAACATGTAGTTTCCAACCCAAATTTCTGGTGTGTTGGAATGGTACTTGGAAAAGGCTTAAGGAAAGGCCAGTTTGGAAAGAGTTAGACAATGAGTTGTGTCTTATTTTAAGTCACTAGTAGAATAGTAAAGTTATTGATGACAACCAAAAGCAAATAGACTTTAAACAAATGTAATAGGAAAGTGTGTAATTTAAAAAAAAGTAGTTTTGGTTTTTAAGTTTAAACAAGTTTTTCATTTTTAACATTATGAAATCTGACCTATTTATTGAAATTAGTCATTCCTCCTTTCAGCAGAGTTTTTGCCAGTGGCAACGCAGAACTCTCCAGTGCTCCACACAGATGAAAAGCTTATATTGAGCATTACACTTTGAGTTAACTGCTGTCATAGTACTTGCCATCCTGTAATTATTTAAAGTTTTCCTTTCCTATTTGGTACATAAAATTTATTTTTTAAAATTTCTAAAAGAAATGTGACTCCTCTTTGGCTTCGCTTTATGTTGAAAAGGATCATATAATCCTTTATATGATATGATTTGATTTTAAGAACATAATAAGAGAGATTGTAAAACTGTAACTTGGAGTAGAGAAAACTGAAGTAAATTAGTATCCTGTGATTTTTAGCTGTAAAAGATTCTCTAACTACACAAGTTGTTTTGATTTTCCTAATGGCAAATTATTTTATTACTGGCAGTGTAATATGTTTATTTATGGGAAGACAGCACAAGAATTTATTTTTATACACAGGGAATATAGTAATTTTATCCCTGAACAATTCTTACGCAGCAGGTGGAATAATAAATTGCTTAAATGCCAGTCTCACTAGAGTGCTGCTACAGCAGTTTTCCTTTTCTTTTTTTCTTTTTTCACCTTTGTTGGAGCTATGCCTCTGCTTAATCTGTTCTTACCCCACCAATCCCCATCCAGAAACTGAAACCTTCAATTGTACTTCTAGAGGAGCTGAAGAAAGCTATATCTAGCGCTGAAGGGAAGGTGCCTGTGAAGTGAGAGACAATTTCCAGGGGGGTGCAGGAAGGGAAACAAGATGGGGCAGTGACTTGTGATCATTAATTGAAAAGGAAAAATAAAGTTATTTTATGATCTTGTAAATTTATTCTGTTTTATCATGCTTAGTATATGGAGACTGAAATTCAGGATAGTAAAATGCATTTGTTACATAAACTTACCAGCTTTAGGACCAATTTATTTTCAGGTTATGTCTTTGCTACCTGCAGCCCTCCATCTGTCTCATTTTAATTACCTTGCATTTGTGCTTGCTGCAAATCTTATCTAGTATCAGTTTACAGTACTGCTTTTCAGACTTTCTGCTACCAAGAGCCTCAAAATGTCTCCCACCTTTGCAAGTGCGGAAATGTAAGTTTATTATTGTGCATTGGGAAACATAGAAAGATTTCCTGACAAAACACTTACTAAGGTTCTCTTTCACCTTTTTAATTTTTTGAACAGCCCTTTCTGTTCATGTAGAGAAATAATTTAATTCTCTCACATTCAAGAATTCAATTCAAGAATGAGAATCCCCTCCACTGCTTCTACTTCCTCCCAGTAAGCTTTCAGTCTGTCCTCTGCCAGTGAAATGTGGTAGACCCCCTTTTCATTTTCTTTTTTTTTTTTTAACTGATACAATTATTTATTTATATTTTTCTCAGCCAGTGTTATAAATGTTTCTTGGAAGATTAATACATTTTAGGCAACCATCCACAAAATGCAGTCTGGATAGGACTTTCATATAACCTTACCTTTCTTCCAAGTCTTTTTGAAACACTTCTGTGTTTAAGCGACCATCAGGAGAGTAAATGAGTTTCAGGCAGTGAAAGTGAGTTCAGAGATTCCAGTGACTAATTTTACAATGACAAAGCAGTCTTGAAATGTTCACAACCTCCCCCCAGCACAGTGCTGCAGATTTCTGGGAACAGCAGAAGGTTCAGGGTGGCTGAATTTGAAGACACAGGAGCTGGGTGTTTATCTGTGGCTGACACTTTGTAGGACTACAAGTTTTTAAAAGCTGTAGTTCATGTAGGGCAAGTAACTGAAGTTCTGGTTTGCTTTGCTTGCTCTGAAGTCAATGTTTCTGAAGTTTACATCCTTACATTTAGTCCAAATAGATGTGTTGTGGTAATTTATAACCCTTTATATGTTCTGTATGTGATAATTATTTCTGGAAGTACTCCTAAACATAAACCTTTCTACATGTCACAGCAGGACACTGAACTCTAGCATTTCTGACAGCCTGGTTTACAGACCTGCTTCTAAACGTTCCTGACTTTCTGTAGCGTATTTTATTTTTGCATTTTCCTTCTAAAAATGATTAACATTTTTTCTTGTTTCATAATAGAAATTTACAATACTGTATCAGTTTGAAGTACACCAAATGACAGCTGTAGAAAAGATTCGTCATAAATACTTAAATTGAAATTTGTGGAAGGATAATACCATACATAATCAAATTTCATTAGCTGACAAGTAGCCTAATCCTGTTTTGCTACTTCAGCAACGCTGCTGTTAATTGCAAAGGCTTTTCATGTCTTCCACTTAAGACAATGTAATTAGGGACTCGGAGTTTTAGTTACAAGTAGAGCTGTGCAAATACCTGCTTTGTTTTTGTTTTGTTATTTGTTTCTTTTTTTGTAATTGTTGACAGATGGGAGAAATAAAGAAATTATGAGCGGCATGTATTCAGGTTAGCTTGCAATTGACTTTTAAACATTTGGTGAATAACGTAAATTGAAAATATAGCTTGTTTATCCAAGCAAATTTCTGTGGTTTATTTTTGTATAATTATATTTTTAAAAAAAAAAAAAAGTGGAAGATGCTTTCCAATACTGACTTGGATTGAAAACAACCCTTTAATTTTTCAAATCTAGCTATCTCAGCATTTTTATTTTAACTTCCTCATTAAGACTTGAGCTAAGCTACAAATAGTTTGTAAAATCTTTGTATTCCAGAACTTTATATTCAATCACTTCTTCAATAGGAGATCTGCCCAGCTTGGGTTATGTAGATTTGTAAGTACATTGTTTGATAGATATTGAAATGTTTTCACTTTAAAATTCTCATTGATTTCAGTGAGTTTGTGTGCATGCCACAGTTTTAAAGAGCAATCTATGCCCCTAGCTTTTAAAATAAAAAAAAAAAAAGTTGACCATAGGAGGATGTATCTAATTAACTACACCAGAAAAAAAACAGTTTGCTCTGCATATTTTGATATCCTTCTCTAATTGGCTAAATCTATTAATCTTAGAATATAACAAATCACTGTGAAATATGTGAATAATAGAATTTTGTTTAATATTTTGACCAATATTCCCGCACGTTAATATAGAAGATAAAAGTAACTAAGGAGCTTGTAAAACAGTATAGTTACCCTGATTTTTCACCCTTTTAAGGTGAATTACACGGTAGTAAACTCTCAAGTAAGTTAGTTGTTTACTTTAATTCGTATAAGTACTTCATCATGTGCTTAAAGTGAAGCTCATAACTTCAGCACTTTGCTGACACTAGGACACTGATTCCTAGGCAAAAGCACATTAATATAAACTCAGTTGGATCCCTTACTTTTTACTGATTTTGGATATGTACTTTTCATTTTCTTCTGTAGTAGGAACCTTTCATGCTTCATAAATACAGCTTATAAGAGTACAGTAACTGAACCTTATCTTCCTATGGAATAGAAATCTTCTGATCCCCAACTGGATTCTTACTGCAGAATAGATACAATTTTAAGATACTAAAATTTCAGAACGATACTGTGGAAGATGGATTATTTTTCATATGCTGAGCTCCTCACCATGATAGCAGATATTGCTTTATGATAACTGCTTCAAAGACAGGGGCCAGAAATGGAAAGCACATATTGGTTCAATGCCCAGTTCTAGCCCCCCAGGTGTTAATTGCAAGAACTCTGAAAAAGAAAATTAAAAAACAGAAAATAAATTTGAAAACAACCAAAAGGAAGACACACCGTGGGGTTTTGGAAAAGTGTTGTTATTCAGTAATTGCTGATGCATAGGTTGTTGAGCATTATATTTTAATATGGCATTACTTTCTGTAAACTGTTCTTCCATTTTTAAAACTTTAAGACATTTCTGTCACAGAACTTGTACACTGACTAGTTTTTATTCTTAAAATAAAACCAGCAAGTTATCTGTAATTCTTAATGTATATTATATGTAAGCATTAAGCTTAAATCCAGATATGGGTGCTGACTTTTCTCTTGAAACAAATGGTGCTGTTTGGTAGGCTTCATCTAGTTTAGGTGTGTGTAGTAGGCACTGCTGTCTACTCACAGAAATCAACAAAGCAACTAAGGTTAAATAAAAAATTTGCTAACATGAAGATAGGTAGTTATGCAAGACTGTTGAATGTTAAATTCTTGAGAATAAAGGAAACAAGTTAGATATATAGTGGCATTTGTCTCGCTTATCTTCAGGTTTCTATGATATTTCCATGTAATTGTCTAACTTTAATTCTTCTTTATAGGCAAGGGAGAGAAAGAGGCATTTCTTATCCAACCTATTTTGTATGGACATAATTATCATACCTGGCCCTAGAGTTATCTGCTTTTCTTTTCTGTCTATGAGAAGGGAAACTAAAGCTAATGAGATGAAATATTGGTATTTGTTATAGGCATCTGAAGTTAAAGTGGGAAAATCTCATAGTAGCTCTCTGAAAGTTTCCTTTAGGTGATCTGGACTAATGCTGTTACACCAGGAAAGACCTGATCCTCCAGAACAGTTGTAACAGGTAGTCATGTGAAGTGTATTTCCATCTGAATATTGTCAAACTTGGGTAGGTAATCTTATTAGATGTTTGTCACAAGTTGTACTTCAGTTAGACTAATTAGTAAGTTAGCTTAGTTTCCATGCATTCAAGTTCTTTAAGCATACACATCTTTGTAAGAGATTAATGGTGAACTAGGGTGCAAGATGCATGCCTTGGAGCTTGTCGTAACATACATTCAGCTATGGTGTGTCTGGTATGTATGCCTCTGCATATGAAGAGGCATAAACTGTTAAATAGAGTGTGTAGCTATATATTTAGGAAGAAAATGAACAAGGAGGAGCATGGATGCAGTATGATTTTGAGCATTTTCCAAGTTTTTTGTTGTCATTCAGCACAGTGTAGCAAACAGTTGTGTCTCTGAAATGTCAAATTACACGGCAACAGCTCTATGTAGAAGCAAGTGAAAGGCTAAAATATTCCTGTGACTGAAGAGCCTTTTTTTTCTAGCAAGCTTACAAATTGGCATTGCAAATGTCAGGATGGACTAGCTCAGTTGGTAATCAATCCATTGGGGAAAATTTAGTTTGCCTGGAGCTGCATTCAGCTGGATAACAGAAAGGTTGAAGTGCTAAGAACTAAGCTATTAATGTCAGGCCTTGCCTTCATAACACTTTCTCCACACAGCCATCTATATCCAGTGGATTCTCTGTGCAGGTATGGTACCTGCTACATGCTTTATTCCAAATGTGAGTATGTGCGATGTGATGTAAAATCCTTCAGATAATCTCCTTTTTCCAAGAAGTCTACTACAATTATACAACATGTCTAATCTCTTCAACCATAAGTTCATATATGTTGTAATAGAGCTTTTACATAGTCTAGAAAATACTATTTTCCCCAAATATGGTAGAAAATGGCTAAAGTCATCAGTTATAAAAAATAGCTGAAAATATTATGCAGCTAGAAAATCTAAGTGCATTTTGCAGTCCACTGCTATTCAAAGTGCTAAGATGGCTATCCAACATATTTGTTTTTTTTCTAGTTTCTGTTGATGACTTTTACTAATTCATTAGGCTTGTAATATTCACCCAGGTAGAAGAAAAGAGATTGATACCATGTAGACTTCATGAAAATAATTAAACGTGCATCTGGACATCCTTCTTAAGTTGTCATTTCTTTCCTTATTGTGCTGGTAAGCACAGATTGTAACCTATTTTAAGTTGTGTATGGTTAAGGATGCTGCAAAATAGTCTTCTGGGTAAATGTAGGATTTTTATTTCATGTCATTACTGATGCTACTGTTAACGGAGGAAAAAACAGCTGAGTGAAATGATCGCTGGATCGGTGTTTTGTCTCATAGATATGTGCCTAGTTTGGAAATGTGAACTTGTGAGAACATAAATACCTCCTCAGAAGATGTGAGTGAGAATCAGTCAAGGCTCAGTGTATGTTGGAAGAGTGCCTTACACCTTTGAGTGTATACCTGCTTTTGCTGCATATGTCATCCCCTATTACAGATTAGATTTAAACATGCACGTGTATCGGGCACAACTGGAAAATGACAAATGGCTCATGCTGTTCCCCTCTTCCCTGTTATATTGTCATAAAATGATAGTGCTAAGGAGAAAGAAGTTTAGAAGTATTCATACGGAGCTAAAAAGTATTGGCTTTCACTGCACTTAAGTGTCTGGCAAAATTGAGGATGACATGTAATCAGAAAACCTCAGGTGTGTTTGGGAATAGAAGCAGCAAATATTGATTACATGAGAAGAACTGTGGATTACTGTTGACTAAGGAATTATTAGTCTTAATATTGGTGAATAGTCTCATTCATGGAAACATAATGCTGGAAAAGGAAAACTGCTTAATTATAGAAATCAGAATATATTGTACCTCAACAAGTAAATATGTAATATTCCTGGAAATCATCTTTTTCTCATTTTTAGGGTTTTTTATTTAAAATACCATGATCATAAAGTAAAATCATCTTTTTCAATTTTTGATACAGTAAAAAAGTGCACTGAAAACTTACCTGGGTTGATGTTGCTATTACTTCCTTGTTCTCAGTGTTACTTCTGTCCTTTTCGTATTGCTTTCTTTACAGCTTAGTTAATCCTTTTGTATGCTTGAAAGCAGAATGTGAATAAGGAAGAAGCATCTGATTTTTGTGACGTATGTGGTAAAACCACTAGTATGGAAGACCTTTTGACTACTACTAACTCCAAATAGGTAGCTTTAGTCCTTCTGTTAACCTCCTTTTTTCCATGGAGCATTCTTGCTTACTGACAGTGAGTTGCAAACCAGAATGATACAGAAAACAAAGCTTAGTGCTTTCAGATAATTAAGTTGTCTATGTAAATTAGCATATGTACCGTATGTGCTCTTGCAATTTACAGGCAAGGTAATACTTTGCTACAGAATTTACCTTCTGATTCTCAGTTCTCTTTTGGAGAATTGCTAGAAGTATTCATTACCATGTACTTTTCACACAGCATCATTAGCTGCCTTTCAGGATACAGTATAAATGCACAATTCTTGTCAATGCCTTTGCACTTTATTTGCTGCTTTAGTATTTTGTATCTTCATAGAATCAAAATGAGAAGAGTTATAGCCCTAGAATTTCTAACAAAAAACTACAGATACAATGAGTTTTTGTTTGAAGTGGTAATTATAGTTCATAATTAAAACTATCTTTAAATAAGAGCCTAGCTAAATGTAGTAAAATGTAAATTGAAACTATGGCATGATAGGGGATACTAGTGAAATTATCACTTCGGCTTTCTTTCAAAATATTTTTTGTTCTATAGGAAATACAAATATGTTTGGATTTCTTAGCTTCATGCACACTCGCTTCACTCTAAACATGCGGGACAGTCCTGTATATAATGCCTTGCTTGCTGCATTGGGACTTCATGTATTGCTTTGGGGGTTTTTTTTTTCTGAAAATACCTTTGAAGCTGTGTTTATGTGCCTATAGAGCTTATGCATAACCATCATTGCTTTAAATCACTGTACCAGGAAGAGTAACTGATGCTTGTTCAATGTTTTTCTAACATGTTGAAATGCTTTTATGAGCTACGCTTTATGTAGCTCACTGTGAGATGTGATAATCACTAAGCACATGCACAGTGGTGTATCTTGTGCAGTATGCTGTGGTTTGCCATCAAGCATAGAAAAACTGCTTGTGTTCTTTGCACGTTTGTTTTTGGTATGCAGCGGGTTTAGTTTTCTGTCTGTTAGTTCTTGGATTGAACTCTGGATTTTCAAGGGCCTGTATGGCTTAGCTTAGGTTGTTAGTTGGGAAGCATGGCTATAGTGTGTTAGGTGTAGGGTTATAATGGCAGTTTATGTTTAGGATATCCAAATAAGACCCTCACCACTGAGGGAAATGCTTGAAAAGCTGTGCTTAGGAGTGTTTGTCACGACCAACCAGACTACACGTGTTCTGGTAGCTCACTGTCAGTAAAGTTAGAGTTGGTGTTAGAACAACCTCCTTGGTTAAACCTCAGTTGAAGTTATCCTAGGTTGCAGTTGTGATGATGGTGTGGATTTGAGTGTGTATGTTTAGGAGCTGCATTGAATGTCACCACATCCATAAGGAGCTGCTGTTCCAAGTTCAACTTCAAAACAAGTAGAGTTCATCTTGCTAGGATTTAAGTCATGTACAAGTCATTAATAGAGTAGGTTTATATTTGGGGTGACAAGGATTGGCTACCTGGAGTTTATTTTGTAGCTAAAGTTGGAATTGCATTTTTTTTTTTTGTGGTTTAAGTCCAGATGGCAACTAAGCAGCATGCACCTGCTTGCTCACCTCATTGCAGTGGGATGGGAAGAAGAATGAAAAAAAGTAAAACTCATGGCTTGACATCAGGACAGTTTAATAGGACAGTGAAAAGGAGAAATGATAATAATAATAACAGAACATACAAAGCAATTGATGCACTATACAGTGGCTCATGACCCAATGACTGATGCCCAACTTGTCCTCAGTGGCCACAGCAAAGTATATGTGTTCCATATCTTTACTGTTGTTATTTTTTTTGTTATTTCAGTGAAAGAAACAGGGAGGCTAATGTACTACTTTTTAAAAACTATTTCTTAGACCTCAGAACTTGTTTGATTTTATCTTCCATTTACTTCTGTCAGCCCTGGTTAAATTCCAGTCATTGTCTTTCTTTCACAGACTCTTAGCTCCAGTGTAGCCCGGAGGAGGTAGAACCAGAAGTCTCACGCTAAAGAGGGCAAGGAGCTTTTAAGCCTGAAAACTTTCTCATTAAAAATAAGAAATATTTCTGCTTATTCACTAAGAGTTTTTCTCAGAAGTGAATGGCGTGTCATTTCATTTGGTAATTCCAAAATGGATAGCAGAATTAGAATAGTGAGTTGTGCTTCTGTCGCATAAGTGCTGTGTGGTTGAAAGATGTGCATGTTTAGAGAGGAAAGCATAAGTGTCCATAACTTTCACAGAGGCCAGAAGGAGCTTATCTTTGAATTCTTGCAGTTCTGTGTAATGGCAGGCATTAGTTAACCAAGATTGGCACTAGCAGCTACTTTGAGTATTTAAAAGATTCTTTCATAAAAGTATGAAATCATTACCTCTCTAAAAGCAATTATGAAGTTAAAGTAATACCTGTGGCATGTGTTGCATTATAGCAATGAATGGCATTTAAAACAAGTATTCTGTATTCAGAGCAGAGACTGAATGCCCACACGTAACAAGGACAGAAAAAGTACTGAGTAGTTGGGGTTTTTTTTTTCCTAATTGAGCGCCATCCATCCTTCTTTGTAATAGAAGCAAGTACTTTTGCAGAAAAGGACTAGAAAAAAACCCCACGACAGTCAGTAATCAGATAATTAAAACTGAAGACATAAAAAAGTCAAATTAGACTTGCAGTAACATTGTATTGATTTAAAATTGCCATTCCTAATAAAAAGCAGGTAGCTAGTAGTGCATTAAGAAACTGTATAAAATAAATGAGAGGATTAATTTGCAATATTAAAGAACATAGTCTGAATCATAGACCTTAATCTCAGTGTTTCATAATTTTGCTAATGAATCCTTAGACCGGCCTTTGGAGTATGTCCGTCTAATTCATTTTACACAGTGGTTGCTCAAGAATCACTCATCTCTGCTTAGCTTGGAGGAAGGTATGCTTTGATTAGTGTCTGATTTTAATGAACTAGCATTTTATTCCTGTATTTTCTGTCTGTAGCATAGGAACCAGTTCTACTTTGTGATTATTTTTTTTAAGATACAGTTATTCATGGTCACAGATTAGTAAAATTAAGTAACTGAACGGTAGTGTCTTCTAAACTATACCTGACTGTTTCTCTGAGTATAGATACCACTGTAAAAAAAAACATCAAGGAAACTGACTTTAAGGATGAAACTGCTGAGACTTCCCTTATGCATGATTTAAGACTAATGAAGAGGTTTTTTTGCACCCATAGCGGTTTTAGAAGAGGCACGCGGAGATTAAACTGCTTAAAGAATTCCATTTTTTATATAACATTATGGTGTTATTTGCTATATGGTAACACTAGTCATCTTAACGTATAACTTCTGAAATGGAAGAATACGAATTGCTTACTCAATTTTTTTTCCATGAATAGTGTTGCTTAATTGGGCAAACTGTGAAAGATACTTTATGACGAAGTGTGGAATGTTATCCAACATTTATTACAATTGTGCTAATGTACAGCTAGGCAAGTTGTGATATAAAGAACCAGTTGATCAAAATGCCATGAATATGTTATTTTTACTAAAAATAGTGGTTATGGATAATTGTGATTTGGATTTGTTTTTAAAGTTTCTGAGCTATTTAAAAACACAGTAAATCATAGAATAAGGCTTTTTCATGTTTGATAGGGAATTTGCATGAGATTCTTTGCATGCATGTTCAATATATTTTAAAATATTTTTGACAAAATGTGAGTTCCCAAAAAATAATCTGGAAAAGAGAGGACTGAGGAGAAGGACCACTTGTAATAGTCTTTCAGAAAGTGAAAAGTTGCTATAAAAGGAGTAGACTTTTTGCCTTCTGAAGTGAACACCATGAAAAGTACTTAGTTCTCAAACTTCTTTTACTGAACGTCTTCAAGTGTGTTCAGGATGAGCATCTTTTGGGGGTGATATAATTGAACTTAAACCTGTCTCAAAGTGAGGATTGAGACTGAAACAGTTCAGGATCCTTTCGACCATAAAGCTGAACTCTGCACTCCTATTTATATATTACGTTAACATACGTAATTATGCCTAAAATTTGAATCAGTTGCAAGGGAATGGGGTGGAGACTAAACTCCACTGCAGATTTCTTCTGCTCCTGAGTTTTGAAAGACACTCAAGTACTATTCTAATTAAATATGTGACTGATTTGCACCAGAGGAAGTCTTATGGATCTTTGATATTTGGAGTAGTGTGAATTCTGTATTTCTCAGGTAGGTTACTTTTGATGTCCCTGCTTATATTTAGTATTCACTGTAACACCTGTGTGTAATATATTTTGTCTATAAAGATTCAAAAACCAGTAATTTGGTTTTGGAAACTGGGAGAAAAAGGTAGTTGAAGACTGGACTGCACCATTGACTGAGAACTGATTGAGTTTTGCTCAGTTACAGTGGTGCTATACGTGTGTGTGAGGATCTGAATAATGAGTAGCTTACAGCTGTGTTCACTTGAAGAGCATTTCAAATAATATGTGCTGTTCTAGGTTGTTTTATGCTAATGACAAAATTAATAATATTCAAGAACCTTTTTACTTATTTTTAAATATTTGTATTTATTGCAAATGCTGTTCTTCAAAATGTATTTTAGCATACATTTCAATTTCAGAACATACATCATAATTTCCTTGCAAACAATCTGAAATGCATTTGAAAGTTAAATTATATTATTGATTCATGGATTCTGAGGTCAGAGGGAGTCATTTAGTCCAAACTCCTTTCTCTACAGGCAGTAGATTTTTCTAGAAGCTGGATTTAAGAATGTGCTATAAATACATCTAATCTGAAAAATGTAATTGATTCTGCTCATTTCTTACAATTATTATTCTCCTCATTCTTTAATAATAGCTTATGAGTTTTGGCTTTCTCTATCTGAATTTTATTGCCTAGAATAAAGTAATATAAAATAAAAGTCTTGATCAGGATTGATAGATTACACTGAAGTAGCATTACAGTGGCATGAAGTTATATAGTAAGTTGTGAAGTGTAAGGAATTATCCAAGCAATTCATTTTATATTGAATCAACGTCAATCAGTAGTGTTAACTAAACATTGATTTATTTTGTTATTTTTTGTGTATTTGTTAAAATATTTATTTAGGGAAGAAATCCACCTGGCAGAACCAAAAATTTTACTAGAACTCATTTGAAAGAAGCTTAGTATTCTGCAAAATTTTCAGTATCAGTTGAGATAGTTGGAAATTATCCAGTCCTGGACATGTTGTGGTCTAATAGCTTTCCCTGTGCTGCTAGTCCTGTTTTAACACAAAAGTTAAAAAACAGATCCAGAGCCTTTTGAAATCACTATAGGACTCATTTTTTCAGCCAAATTTCTTTGAAGCTTTGGATTTATAATATGATAGCATTATACCATTGCTGAAATTAGGTACTGTTAAAATAATAGAATAAGTATTTAAAACAAGAATTGAGATTTTATTTACCTGAATATAATTGAGTCTCCTTTTATGTAGAGATTTATAATTTTTTCTTCTACATTGTATAACCCTTACTTTGTACTAATATTTTTTATTATGACCCTATGTAAGGCCTGATTTAATCATTTATTATTGTTTCTGACACATAAACTTTTAAGTAATGTTACCTGTGCTTACCAGTCACGTCCACTTTGATTGACTCTCCTACCTGATGCTTTGGAACAAGATTCTCTATATCTGTCCACTTATTCCCAGTGTACCACATTTAGCAAACCTCAAGTACTTTATTTGCATCTTCAAACTTCTTATCGGCTACTTCTGTTATGATTCATGTAAGAAAGTAGCAGTTGCAGTAATATTAATACACATTCATAACAAATGCAAATGTCTGGTTTAAAGAGAGAACAAACCTTAATGGAGTGAGTTGTATGTACTACTTTCTGGTTGTTTTCATGTCATCGATATCTTCTTTCTCTTATTCCTGTTGTTTGAACAGTTTTAAATTGCAGCATAAGACATTCAAAGAATAAATCGACTGGGGATTTTAAGGGATTATCAGGATATGGAAAAATAAGATATTTGAGATTTCTCCAGCAATTCAATCTTATTTCTTCTTAACAATTTTGGAGTGGGGAAGAAGTTTTATGTTTTTAATGCAAACTCCCAAAAGATATAGCCAAAACAAGCTATACTATACATTGCAAAGATTAAAAGTACATAATGTAGTTGCCATGGCAAAGTTTTTGTTCTTTCCGGTGACAGGTGAAGTAACTGGGGAGGCTTTTCCATATGGCCTTGGTGCCCCATTAGTCCTAGGTCCTGTGGGACAGCACCCCAGACGTGATGCTGCCAAGCCTGCAAGCAGCAGATCTCCCTCCAGACACAAAGGATCATTTGCTGACTTGGCACCTTGGCACACTTTTTGTCATCCTGAGGTAATTCCTTATTACTTCTCCTGCCTGAAAAGTGAGGGCAGAGAAACCAAAGCATGACATTTTAAATATCCTTGCTAGCAGCCTTAAAGATGTTTTACTGTCACTTGTGCAGATATGAGAAACTGTCAGAGTAGCAGGTATCATACAACATTGCATTTAACTCTACATACACCACCACCTCAACCCAGATCTCTAATTTTCATTTGTTGCATTGTCTCACTCCTCATGCCCGCTTCTCTCTTCTAATAAGAAATGTGGTGTTAGGAAATACAACACATGTTTTTCTCCTCTGGTGCTATCCTTATACAGGTATACAATGACTGAGGGTGCTTTATTTATGCAGAAGTGATGGCTTCCAATGAATTTCTGTGCATGCAGGAACTTCTGTGAACATGACAAATCTTATTGTAATCTGTGCACTGTTTTTTTCTATTTTTATTTTTTAATTACATTTAACTCAGCAGGGGAGAGATTTCTAGAGTTTTGCTTACAAAGATGAGATGCTGTAGGCATCTGATCTATAATACCTTACTTGTAAAATATCAGGCTGTGCTAACTTCCATATTTTAAAGAAGACTTCGAAAAAGTAATCTAAGGCAAAGAGTCTGAAAAGCCAACTTATTTCTAAGAAGCCTGTTCCCTTCAGCAGGACACTTAAGGATTAGGTCAGGTTTTGCAGTCAGATGCATTATGTGAAATAGCAAGATTTTCAAGAACTTCTAGCTAACAATGTGGTTAAAAAATCAAGCTGATAGTGTAGTCAGTGGATTTTTTTTTTTTTTTTTGCAGTTATGTTGAAATAAAGGCATATTGGTTTAATTACCCTAGTGGTCTATTAGGGATCTGCTGGAGCTCTAACAAACAGTTCTTTTATCAAATTATAACTGTTTCTGTTATTGGTAAATGAAAAAAAAATTTTTAAGAAGTCTGAATAGTTAATTGTAAAAGCATTGCATCTAAAAAGCTCAAGTGTAGGCATCCAGTTGCAGCTGACATTTCTAACAAGACCTTCAGGGCTTCATTGCTGTAGGGAAATGCTAGCAATTAATGTGAAATGTAGTAAGCGCACGTCTGTCTGCTAAGTTAATAAATAAAACATAGATGGGTTTTATTAGATGTCAATTGTATCCAGGAACACAAGCAGTGAACTGTGATACTTAAAATAAATTGGCATCTTACAAATGCTATTTGAGAAATAATTATACTCCCCAAAATGATTAGCCATAATAATAAATTTTACTTTTCCACTTATTCATGCTATTTTAAAATTAATTAACTGTATGAAAGTAAACTCTGATTTTGTGATTTAATCAAATATCTGCTAGTGCCAAGTTCTTTGTGGATGGAAGAAAGATCTGCTTCCTTTGATACTCCTTATTTGCAGTCCAGACCATGAAATGTTATGTTTGTATTGAATGTAACACTTTTTGCACAGGAAACTTTTGTATTTTTGTAATATTCAACATCAGCATAGAGGACAGGACAATGATCTTTATGTACTTACATAAACGAAATTCCTTAGCAGACAGGCCCCGTTGCCTTACTGGCTAATGCAATATCCTGTTGAAGTAGATCTTCCAACAAATGATCTGTGGCTTAATATACACATAAGCTTGATGTTTTAATGTGGGTCTTGACATTGTGAGAAATAGTACAAAGAACCTCTGGAAAGAAACTCAGAAAATCTCTTAATAAAGTGCTAGGCTGTTGCAGAAGTTGTTTCATATCCCCACTTTTTCAGTTTTTCTGTTCACGGTATCATCTGGAATAGAAATATCCTTTTCTTCTTCCACTTCAGAATTGGAGGATAAACCAGTCTTGGCTATTTCTGGGGGTTTTAAATAGATACTTATAAATTTCATACTTATATTTAGCAGGATATCTTTGGTTTTATATATGATTTTGCTCTTATTCCTTACATGCTTTAAAGTTCTCACTGTATGATTTTGCTTTTGGTTCTAATTTTTAACTCCACTGTTTATTCATATTCTATGGTTCCTTTAGCTTCTCTTATAAGTTACTTGCATCGTTTTACCGTACCTCCAACGCCATTAATTGCTTCCTCTTCTATTCCCTACATATAGATTATTTAATGCTTTATCTGTTCACTTACATTTTCTTTTAATGGGTTCATGTTTACATCAACATATATTTCCATTTGTAATGTTGGTACCTGGAGAATTCAGCTGACATACTGGCATCTTACAAGTGAAAATAGTGACTTCTGTACTTTTGTCATATTTAAGATAAAGCTCTGTATCTTTGTGAAAGACAATCAAATTCATTTTCTGAAAAAGAAGTCATGACTCTTCCCTTGAACTTTCAGACCAAGCAGTGGTTGTGATTCCATCTAGATTTAAAATTGAAGGCTATGTAAAAACATTGTAATGCATTAGTGATAACTTCCAGATATATGACCGTTAAGAACGTGAGATTATTTTTAAAAGAGACAGAATTACTACTCTGGCTTGCCTATGTTTCTTTGCTGTAAGAATCTTAAGTCAAAACATTTGATATTTGTGCTGAAAAATATGATCTTGTTCATTTAGTTTATTTTACATGCTCTTCGCTTCCCTTCAAAGGCAGTTGTGCTTTAGAAATGCCATTAAATGGGTATGAATTTGGAACTAGGAAGGGTAAAATAACTGTGTTATAAGATGTGAAAACAACAGCATTGAGAAGAAAAACCTTTGAGAATTGATTTCTAAGTAAATAAAGTAGCAGCAAAGGAGAACTTTTTTGATTTGGTTTCATGGGCTGCATAGAATTTCAGCCTTCTGCAGCCTGATATACACACACAAAATAGAAATAATAATACCTCTCACAAACTTAAGGAAATGCTACACATAACAATACAAGCAAAAACTGTTTTGTTGTAAATGCTAAAATAGCTGATGCCTTTATCATCTTACTGTTGTTTCTGGTTCTTATTCTGAGCAATAGGTGTGATTTCCTAGTTAGAGTGTACTTCTCCAAGTGTGCTGGTGAGTCACTGTCTGTTTGGCTTTTTGCTGTCAGACAAATTTTGCTGAATTTCTCACATCTTTTTGCCATTCTGTCAACTTTGCATTTTTAATAATTATTTCCTATCATTTCACTATACAGTTTGCTCTGAGGCTGTTTATTTTCTAGTTTCAGAACCTCTTCTTTTTGGTTGACTATGTTTAGAAGCTGAACTGCTATTCATCTTATTTTTTAGTGAATATTCATATTTTTGTCTTGTACATATCTTGATTTTAAAGAACAGACATTCTTTGTACTATAAGACTTAAATGTTAGATCACAGAAGGACATAACCAAAAAAAATATTGCAGTGCTTCCACTTGTATTTGCCTATTTCCCAATGTGAAATCTTTCAGTAAGCTCCTCGTACAGTGCTAGGAAAGAGATAAATATTTCAGAATAGACTTAACAGCAGTAGATAGAATGGGAGACAGCCATTATAAGAAGTAGAAAAAATAAAAGAAATTACTGGAGTTTTTTTTCTGTGCAACTCCTCTGTAGTATTGCAGTTTACAAACTGTAAGTCCATAGTTGAAGCATGTGAACCTTTTATTTCAAGTTGGAAATGGGAAAAGGAGATTTGCATCTGTCCTTTTAAATGAAGTCAGTATTTAACAGTGCTTCTTATGTCCCATTTTCTTACAAAGAATTATTTTCTTAGGAAGAGATAGATTTGTACAGGCTAATCAGTGATTTAGACTAACAGCTTGTGCTGTTCTTCACAGCTTACCAAGTTCTCTACAGTACCACTTGAAATACCATTTACTATATTCATATTATTATATCGTATATTCACATTTGATTACCACACATAGCAAAAACCAGTCTGGGACTAAACAGGGAGTGTAATTCATTGGAAACACTTGTTTCTTGTGTCACTTTCCACTACACTTGAAACAACATAGAAGGATTGGCAGCAAAGGATGACTGTCATCATACTCATTTTTCTAGTCTTGCTGTCTCAGTTTCACATCAAAACTATTTTTAAGTATTAAGTTATGCTAATTTTCTTAAGACATTCAAATTTGCATTGCATTTACTCCTCTTTCCTTCTGTTTACTTGCATGCCACATTAACATCCACCATTCTTTCTCAAAAGATATTATTAAATTTGCATTATTCTTCTCAGCATCTGCATCTATATGCGCTAATGGTTTTACTGTTGTGCTGTATCTTTCTAAAGCAATTCAGAACTTGACTGTCTCTATAGTGAATACGGCTGTTACTAGAGTAGCCTCTCTACTTGAATTAGTAACCTTTTTTAGAAACAAAGACCAAAGAAATGTTTTCAGGCTTGCACAGAGTCAAAATAAAACCAAAAAATTACCTGTGTTCTGTCAAAATTGTTCCCACCAGTCAGTGACTGTCTTCTCTAAAGCTTTCAATGTAAATGCAAGGGGAGCATTGAAAAAGAACAAGTCATTGTCTGCTATTCAAAACTGCTTACAAACTTGAATATTATAAAACCAGTAGAATGGCAGTTGCAATCTGTATAGAATATTAATGTGCTACTTTGCAGGAAGTAAGCCTTTGTTATGAGTTCATTTTATAAGTAAGTCAGTGTAGATTGTTTTCAATATAAAATATGACAGGCAGTGGTATTAATAAAATCTTGTTGCACATATTGTCATCTCTTAATATGCAATTAAGCACAGTTTTAAATCTCAAGATAAATCATACTGCATGCAAGAGCAGCAAATAAAAAACCGCTCCAAGTATTTTGTCATTATTCCTTCATCAGTTAGTGTAGCAAGGTGGTGCTAGCCATTGTAGATTTAAATTTTGAAGATTGTTAGTGTAATTTTTATTCATAACTGTAATGAATGTGATTTATAAAGTAGAAAAAAGAAGATTCTTGGATATTAATTCCATACAGAGCAACTGTTCTAAAATACTGTTTGGATTATGAGATAAACTGGTGAAGGTGTAAGTAATGAGTTGGAACAAACTTGGTCATATGATAATGTCTGCGCAGAAAATATGTAATAGACTAGAAGGGGTTTGGATAAGCCAAACAGATTTAGAGATTTGTAAATCATCTATTCTGATAGAATGAAATATTGTGATTCAAAGAGCAAACAAATAAGGATATAAACCTCTATGTGGTGTATTTATATGGTATTTTTCTGCCATTTACCATTATGGAAGAACTAGATGGCACTGAAATTTGATGGTAAAAAACCCTTGCATCTCAGAAAGAGACACCTTTATTAATTGGTAATATATAGTATATTTTCTTTCCTGATCTTCAGATCATGAGCAAGAACTTTCTAGCTATTTTGTCTGTGTTGATAGTCCATGAAAATCTTTGTCATATGAGGTAGTACTCTGTAATCTTTTTTTCTTCTTTGCTTTACCTATTAACATCAAAATATTGATATCTTTGCAGATGTGTTTCTCTCTAAGGCAGTAATTCTCAGCCAGTACATTGTGATTCTCTGAGGGTCCACATCTAATGGCTCCTAAAGGGTCAGTGCAAAGACTAGATTCTGTCTTGGTCTCCAGAGATGCCACAATTCATACAAGGAGTCCTAAACGTACTAAAGAATTAAAAAAAAAAAAATGCTTTTTTTTTTTTTTCTTTAAAAGCTTCACTCAATGTTTTTAAAGCTGTTTCAGTTTTTTAGAAGGGGCACCTAGTGGCAAGGATGGGAAGACCATATATGAGTGGAATTAACATTTCCTTGTCACAGTAGTCTCCCTCCTTCAAATGGTGGTTGCTTTTAAGGAAAATTGCATGTGATTTACTTCCATAAAAATATTTTATGTGCTAACTAACTGTTTATCTTTTTCATCTAGTACAAGTGAGCTAAGAAAGAACATTGGTTCAGGGAAAATGTTCCATTTACTATCCTATTCTGCTTATTATTATGATCCTGCTAATAGTCAAATATATTTCTCCTTGTTTGCTATTGTGCACTTTTGCTTGACAATAAGGCTTGTATTTTAAGTCAGACGTTATGAAATTAGTGTACAAATAGAGCTGTGAAATGAAATCGCTGTGTCACTTGGGGATAAAAGGGTTTGAAGCAAATCATGAGGCATATTTTATTCTGGAAAAAGATTATACCTGTCAAGAAAGTTTCATGGGAAAATAAAGCAACAGAGAGGTCATGGCCCAAGGCTGACCTTGTACAGCTCAGGGCACTAGCATGAGATCCCACTGAGGGAACAGTAAGTGGAAGAAGTTTAATTAACCCTTTGGTATTAAGGAAGTCAAAGTCTTTTGATTCTTTATGGCCAAAGGACTGAGAACTGAAAAGAACATTAAATGAATGATAGTTCTGCGTAATCTCATGTTCTTTATATCCAGCAGAGAATAGAAAATACACAATATTAAGGAAGAGAGAAGGACCTGTGAGGGGAAAAAAAAAAGACATTTTTAAGAGTTTACAGACTGAAAGGCCTAAAAACTTTTCTGAATCAATGGCTGTGTTCCAGTATAGTATAGGAGAAACTAAATTTGATATAAGTTACTTAAGTTGGGTAGCAGAAGCAGTCACAGCCTGAGTTCCTTATTGGCTAATTTGCTGTCATTGGGAAAATTTGAAGGAAGGATTGTGTAACTACCTTAAAGCCATTAAAATATAGCCATAGTCTCTTTCTTATTTCTTCAGTCTGCAAATTGCTGTATTATCCCAGGAGTTTTCCCTCTACTATAGCATACATATTCTCTACAAGAACACTGATAGCAATGGAATGTATAACAGATCAAATTCAGGATAGTGACTTTCCTTTAAAAAGTTAAGCTTGAACATTAAAATAGGAAATTTTCTTTATATTGCAGCTGATGTCTTTCACTTATCAGTAATGGTATGATTACTATGCCAGGTAGGCTAGACCTTCTAATAACTAGAAATTTGCTAGGTGTCAGTTTCAGCATAACAAAGATGATCTGTGCACCTTAATTTTGACAGGATTCATTTTGTTCCTTCTATCCTCTTTTAATGAGTCAATCTCTAATGATCTTCTGTCATATTTTTGCTAATATTTCTTGCAGTCATCTGAAATAATTTAGAAGAGCTAGATGCTCTGTGCGTTTAGTATGATTCGTTAATATGATCTTTTAATATCTTTCACAGTGGTTTTAATACTGCCTAATAAATTAAGCAGTTATGCTAAATTGCATTACATTTACAGCATTACATCTGTTTAAAGTAGCAAAGAGAAAAGAGCAATCCTATTGTGTTGCTAAGGGCACTTAAAGAAGCATTGCTACATTCTTCAATGTATTGCCTACTGGTAATTATTGAATAGAATTAGATGATTGTAAAGAGCTTTGTGTGTAAAATGAATAGCAGGTGTTTTGAAATATTACTTTATACAGTTAGGGAAATGTATTATTTCTTTAATTATTTCTGAGCCATTTTATTTTAAAAATGTTTGTCTCAAACAGAAGCTTAGCTTGTCCTTTAGAAAAGCTAGTCATCCTCTGAAATATTGGATTTTTTCTAATCTTTTCAGGACAAATTTTTAATAAATATCATGCTATATCTAACATTGCATTCTAATTGCACAGTAAATCTGACATTAGCATTGCATTTTCCTTCTGTGTGCTCATTTGGTAATTGGCAAATACTCTGGCACCTGCAGAAAGAACAGAGTCATCTCTGAGAATGTGCTTAATGTCATTTACCTTAATTCTGCTAGTATGATGCTGTTTGTTGTTTTACAAAAGGTCATGTGCTGTCTTAATGGTGGTGAGGATTAGGGACTGCTTTCTGTAACCTTTTTGGAACTGTATTAAGCTTTGAAATTCCTTAGGAAAATACCATATTCTAATTGCATTTTTAACTACTTTTTATAGAAGCAGCAGGCAGTGTTTTAAATACTGCTAATTATTCTGCTAGTCCAGTACTGTAACATCCATAGTTTTGAAATGAATGTAAGGAGTTTACAGATTTACTTGTTTTCTACACTTTTTGATTTTAGGGGTTTTTTTCCCCCCCCTTAAGACCACGTTCTTGTGGGAAGCTCAAGTCAGGGAAGGATTGTATTTTGTCCAAATTCTGAATTCAAAGACATTAAGAGCCAAAAGGTTTGTGATGATTAATGGAATACAACCTTGAGTGTATTTCAGATTCATGTGGTTCCACTCCTGGCCCAGAACATGGTCATGCCAGTAGGATATTTTGTCTTACCTTTTGTTTTCCCAAGGTGGGGGAGGGAAAGTATAGAGAATAGCCAAAAGGGTGAAGGTGGGGATACAGCAGGAAAGGGAATAATAGGAAAAGGGCAGGTTGTAACCATTAAGGAAGATGGGAGAGGTTTTCAGATGTAATCCTCCTAATCATAGAATCATAGAATCATAGAACAACCAGGTTGGAAGGGACCCATCGGATCTTCTAGTCCAACCATTCCTATCTAACACTAAACCAAGTCCCTCAATACCTCATCCACCCGTGCCTTAAACACCTCCAGGGAAGGTGACTCAACCACCTCCCTGGGCAGCCTATTCCAATGCCCAATGACCCTTTCTGTTAAAAACCTCCTCCTGATCTCCAGCCTAAATCTCCCCTGGCGGAGTTTGAGGCCATTCCCTCTTGTCCTCTCCCCTGTCACTTGGGAGAAGAGGCCAGCTAATACTCTGGTTTAGACTGTTAAGAGGACATCGCAACCTTAGCTGGAAGGTAGGTTTGAACTCTCTTTCTGCAGAATTCAGTTCCTCCAAGTCCACGTATGTTCTTGACTTCCAGTGGTGTTACAGACACACCATTCAATTACTACCATTGTTTATGTTATTTTCTGGAATTTTTTTTTGATACAATGACATTTCATTTATGCAGCTATCATATCATATTCATATCAATGACAATCTGTTTCTAGGAGCTTTAGCTTAATAACTGTTTTCAGAGTACCATATGGGCCCCTACAGGTTAGCATTCTGTAACAGGCCCATCAGACACCTCAGTCATGTGCCTAAAACACTGTCTTTTAAGATTCTCAATGCAAATGGGCTTTGTTCAGATCTTTTTTTGACTTGGAACATACTTTGAGTGCCAACTGAGCTGTTGTTTCTAATTATTTCCTGAATTGATGCTTGTGCTTCAGACACATTGCTTTAAACTATGAATCTCTGTAGTTTGCATGCAGTAGTTTCATTTTGGGATCTCAGTGCGATAGATTGCAGTTCTGGTAATTTTTAGCTTTATTGTTCTTAGGTCTTTGGTATGCCACAGCCATTTGATAAAACTGTCTGTACTTCTGGTAGGCTGCTCAGCTCTTGGATATCCAACTTAGCTGCAGAACATTACCCTTCAAACAGATTCTGAGAAAGATAAATGAACCTATACTTCACCACCACTTGTCCATTCTAAGTAGTCTTACTGAGCTGTGTTGAAGTTTTGGCATAAGAAATCATAACAAAGAGTGAAAAATCACATGCTCCTCTTGCCATACGTAAATCTTCCTAAATTTTCTTGAGCTTTCTTGTAGGTCATTTCAAATCCTAGCCTTCCAAGATTCATCATTTCTCAGTGGCGTCCCGCTAGTGCAAGGAATGAAGCCTGCTGTAAATAATTGTGTTCTTGCTGAAAATGGTGGTGCTGTGCCTTGAAATTTTGGCTTAACTTTGCATTCTCAACTATCTTTTCCTTTATTTAAGTCCAGTTGTGCCATTGGCAACTGACTCATTTGAGATTTACAGAACAATCCAGATGACATGTTTGACCGTGCACAAACTGTGTCTTACGTTGCAGAAAACCTTCCCCAAACTACATTGAATGGGAGTCTAGCTATTTTAGATTTAACTATGGGATGTCCTTGGACTTGGTATGACCCGGTTGATTTTAAATAATAACAAGAATGACAACATCAACTAATAATAATACTCAGACCACGGATCTTTCCTCAATAATTTTTCCATGATTTATTGAAGGTGCTCTCATAATTTAGAATTATAAGCATTTTCCTGTTCATAATCCTTCCTGTATATTTTTTACATTCTTTTATGACTCAGAAATTGAAAGAAAAGCTATTTAGCTTCTGATGGTCAGTTTATGGTTGAATCACTTTCAAATTTCTTCTGCTTTTTTTTTTTATGTGTTCTCAGGGTACTGCAATCTCAACACAAGCTTCAGAAGATTTTCAGTTTCAAAAGGGTCTTTCTAAATGTAACTGTTACTCCTGACATGCTGTAGAGTTACTCCTGACATGCTGAATTTTAAAGGGCCAATCTTGAACTGCATATGACTGCTTTCCAATAGTGGTTTCACAGTGACACTCACAAATTCTAAACTGCTGCTCTGAAACTCTCAAAACTGTCTTTTTACATTACTGTGCTGCTGCAGCATTTGCAAAAAAAACCCCAAACAAGTTAAAAATGTGAAGATGTCTAGAAAAATACTGTTTTGGGGGTCTCAGAAGAGCATAATGGAAAAGTAAAATTTGTAAGAAAAACCACATTTGCTCACAGTCATACCCATTTAGTTTCTGTAAAGCCTAAAAAGATTGTAGGAAGCAATCTGTTCCTTTTTCTGTTTTGTCATGTTTTAGTCAAAGGAGTAATTACTTCTAAAATTAAGTTTTACAGCATGGATATAAACTTTTACATACACTGTGGCGTACTCCTGATTTCATGATATTTTTTTATTATATTCAATTAAATATTTTGCTTCTGTGATTTCTTACTTATTTAAACTGAATAAGCAGCATAGTTTTCATATTGTTAAATTCTATTAATCCATTCAAGATTTAGTCTACATACATGTCCCGCATAGTTTTAAATTCATTAAATAAGGAAGGACCCCTGCTTGTCTCTCCTCAGTTTTCATGAAATTATGTTATCCTACCATACCTCATGAGTCTTCAAGTTAAAACTTGGAATACACTGAGGCTGTTCTCTGCAAACTGGATGGAGGTTATGGGATTTGGTGACATAATCTTAGTGGAAAGCTGATGTTTTAGGCAGATGATAGAGTCATTGAAACACCATATTTTGTTGTCTTGTTTCATAATTCTATCTAATGGAAATATCCATTTTAGACAACTCATTTGTGAGAATATTATATTTCCATGAAATATAAATACTTTCATAAAGATTTTTTTTTCTGTATAATAAAATGTAAGATTTTTTTGAAAACAAGAAAGGATAAGTAGAGAAATAAAACAATTCTTCCTAAATCAGAGGTTGGTTTAGTTGAACATTGCCTTGGAAAGTTATGCCAAATTCAGCTTTTAACTATGGAAGAGGAAAAATAACTGCATAATTAGAAGGAAACCTGAATTCTTTAGCATTATCCATTTTTATTTATGAAAAATATACAGGCATTTCGATTCATTGGATGAAAGCTACTTAGAAAGCAGATATCACTTTTTTTTTTATTATTACAAACCTTTGGCTTGTGTTCCAAGCAGCTTTGTCCTTTTCCTCAAATATGACAGTGCCTAGAATCACTCCTCTTGCTCTTTTGTTCTGTCACACTTTTCATGGCTTTTCTGTTTTCTTTTGCAGTGGATAAATACAAGCTTTAAGTAGGTATTATGATTTCAGTTAGTCCAAAACCTGCTAAGTTTGCTTCTGTTTAGGCCTTTTTCTCCATGAAACCATCTTCTGAACCTGAAACAGTAGATTCCGTCTCTGGCTGTGGAGGAAGGACTGAAGTCACCGAAACTGAAGAAATTTGTGTTGCATGTAGTGCTATTGTTTGCAGGCTTCTGGAGCTGAAAACAGGCTTTACTTTGCCTAGAAAAAGGAAAGAGATTTTCTTCTCTGAAGTAACTTAATTTAGGTAGTAGGTAAGGCAGCAAAGTATACTGGGAGACAGAAGACAAAAATGGCCTTGCTGTGTGGCTGGAGGTGAAATATTCTGCTTCTGACAGTGGTTATACTAGGTGTTCAAGGAAGTTTGGAGATGTTTCCAGGAATATTCCCCCAATACTTTGCAATTTGGGCTATCTAAGGCAGAGTGTGACTGTTTTTACATGTGTCGGTGGATTTTGCTATCAGATGGGTGTTTAATTTCCTTTCATCCCATGTAATCTTTCAGCTTTCATAACATCCCATGGCAAACAGTTTAAATGCAAGTTGCATGATAAGCTACTACTTTGTTTTCAGAATAGCCATCTGCTGCTCACTAGTTTCACTTGATACAAATGTGAGGCACATTTATCGGGCTTTTAAAAAAACAACAACAACAAAAAAGGTCTAATGAGATGAAAAGACTGTTCAAAAGCTTATTTAAAAAAATTAGTGAATTATGATAGAGTACTAATAAGTGTCTTCCTTGCATTACTGCTAGGATGTGTTTGTTAAAACCACTAAAGCAGAGGGTTTAATTTCAGTACTTCTGTGTGTTTTCTAAAGATATGTAAACTTGTGTCAATAAATCTTTTGAAACTTATATAGCTGAACGGTTCTGCAATCCGTTGTTTTCCAATGTGATTTTAATTAATACAGGACTTTTTACTGGTATTGTTATTCTGAACTTAATTTTATTACCCTGATGTCATTCTTTACCTATAAAAATGTTATATGTATGATGTTTTCTTTCCAGACTTGCTTGGACTACTAGCGTTTCTGTATACTTTATGACTCTTCCTGTAGGATAAGAATATAAATTCTTATGTCAACAAACTTGTATTATTTTAATGATGCCATTATTGCATATGGTGTTCCTCCACTTGCTTGTTGTAAATGAAAGGCACAGCAGACAATGAAGTGGTTTTAGGAATATGTTACCTCTCACCTTTTTTTGCTAAACAACAGAGCTTGATATGTATAAGGCTGACCCAGGGAACTGAGTGGAAAACCTGAAGGACAGACAGTCTGTTCATGAAGATAACACAGTTCTGTCTGGGAAGCTCTTTTTTAAACATCAGCTACAGTCAAAGCACCGTAGGGTTTCTGGTCAGAAGGATCTTCCTTACCACTTTTAAGACTTGAAAAGAAGAAAGAATGTGAGAGTTCTTTTCTGTTCTACTCCTTCGGGGGGTTATGGGCAGTAGTGACTAAATGGGGAAAATCATGACTTGACAGCTTATATTTTTCCTGCTTTTTTGTGTTGCTTTTCTGATATGTTAGAATAACGTTGGTATGATACATGACCTTCTAGTTATAAAATCTGGATGCTTACGTGCTAAGGCCTCCATCTTTGTCATTGTCTCAGTTTCCACTAGTAATTAGTACCTTATTTATAATTACATGGAAGTTATCATCTGTCTTGCATCCTTTGACTCCGTGAAAGCTAAATAGAACATGGATAGAGCAACAGAAGTCCCATGGGACTTTGAAGATGGAGTGGAAGGTGAGGCAAAATGTAATATGTGATACAGTCTGTTGTCAGTTTTTCATGACTGATTGGATTTGAAAGTCAATTTGTGTTGTATTAAGGCTCCTTTTTGGAAGGAAACATGTATCTGAGGGAGCTAAAACCAGGGTTGTTTTCCTTTATAGTTGAATTGGCAAGCCTCTTTCCTTTGATTTGCCACAGTTCTATTTTACTATGAGTTTACAGGAAGTGAGGCAATTTGAGGCCTCCTTTTCGACCAGAAAAAAACCCAAACAAGGACCTTTCTCCGAAGGTGAAACATTGAGGTGTTAATAACAGCTTTTTTAATGTTTTTTTTATTGGTTTCTTTCTCCTTTTTCCCTAGCAGTGCATTTGCCTGTGACTGCTGTACCTGGAACTTAAGTGTTTTTTTTTTTTTTAAATTATAAATATGCTTAATTAGCCCATTTGATTTAGAAGGATCATTGATTTAGAAGGATCATCTACCATGCTAGATACTTTCACAGTCTTTAGTTTAGATTCTTTTCAGGAAGAAAAAAAACCAAACAATCAAACCAAAACAAAAAACCCAAACAAACAAACAAACCCCCCAATATCTCATGCTTCAGCTTGTGAAGCACTGATTGGTTTTTATTCTAGAATAGATTTCAAAAATAATAGATATATGATAGAAGTGACAGATGAAGTTTATTAACTTGAAGATTAGAGTTAAAGAGATTTATAAATACCCACTGTCCCAAGAAGTTTCATACTTTTTTTTTTTTTGGTTGTTCTTTCTAAATGAGTTTTCTTACTGGCCCATACTTTAGCTTTCTTTAACAGGATAATGTATTATAATTTACTTTTTAAAGCTTTCTGTGTCTTTTTTATGTTACTTGCAATGCAATTGCTAGGATTTTTACTTTAAGATGAAAGCTTGAATGCTGATGTATGTAATTTCTTACAATATGTTGTGGAAATAATATGACTAGGTGAGATGCTTAAGATGGCTTCAGAATTTCTTGTAATTCAGTGTGTCCTATTAAAGTCTAGTAACAGGTGACCCTGCTGAATGGTATGTGGAAGAGGCACAAGGCATAAATGTCTCAGGGATAAGTATCTTCCCCTCAGGTGATAGAATATAAAGTGCTTGTTCCTTTTTGTTATTGAAATTATTTCCCGATGTATACCAAATCATCATGTCAGGACAGACATCATTTTCACAAGATTTTTACACTTGCTTCTCAAACCTCTCTGGTGTGAGGCTGGCTGGGACATTTAAAGTGTTGTTGACAATATGGTGCTCAGAACTGAAGTCACTGAAGATACTCTTGTATACTCTTTGTTCCAAGACTTTAGCTGATGCTCCCTTTTCTTGAATCTAACTTTCACAAATGCTACTAATTCCTTAACCCTTTCTGCAGATACATTGGATCTTGATTTATAACCAGAATTGGTGAATCTTAGGGAGATACTTGAGAACAAAGAGATAGCATGAATAAAGGCAACATAACTAGAATTTCAAATCCCGTTAAGTAAAAGATCAAAATACTTTGAAAGTTTTTAGGATGGTGTTATAAATTTAAATAGGGAATGGTAGGTGATGTCAGTTTTGCTTTAGGTACTGAAAGAGGCTGTAAATCAATTTGAACTTTCTTGACAGGTGAATATTGACATGGTTAATGAGGATTATGATTACTCAGTGGGATGTTAGGGAAATATGCATTTCAAATCACAAAACAAAAGCAATTAAAGAAAAATGCTAAACAGCTAAAAAATGAATCCTGAGTCATGGCAATTTGTAAGGTAATTACCTTTTAACCAAATACAATAGTATTAAAATCAGCACAAAAAGATCTCTAATAAAGTCTTTCATGCATGACTGCCTTAAATATTTTAGAGATGCCTATCAGCATATTATTTAAACACTAAACAGCCATTAGAGATAACCCCTTTCATTCTACTGTGTGCTTTTGTATAGTATGGATGTTAATTTTGTAAATTTTAATGATCCACATAGAGATTATTTACATGCTTTTGGAACATTGTTAAAAGTGTGTGTTGTGTTGAAGTAAAATGCCTACTACCCAAACCTACAGACAGTACTCTAAAAAATTACTGTCTAGTGTTTAGGATTTGAACACAGCAGTGAGTACCCTGGATAGGGGTTTCTCAAGGGTCAAGAACAGAATTCACGTCTTTGTTCATAAAATGAGAATGTATCACCACTTGGGGAAACAATTCTGTCATTCTTGAACTGTATTTCCATTAACCTCTGACTGAGACTGGATGGGTAGAATGAAACAGTGTTGATTTGACTTAAAACCTAGTTTTGTCAGCATTACCTTAGGCAAATACAAAATTTACTAAGTGCTGATGACTTGTTGATAGCATTTCCACCCAGTCACTTCTTTCTTGCTTTTTATTACAATGATTTAGAAAGTTTTTACTTAAAAATGGTTCTATTAATATCTCTCCACTTAGGGACTTGGTTTTATAATAATATACTTTTTTGGAGAGCTGCACTGTTAAAATACTGAAAACTGTTTAAGGGAAGTATCCCTCCTATATGCAGACATAGTGAACACAGAAACGTTTTTTTCATTTCTCTGGCCATCAATCCTGCATTTAGTTTGCCACTGCCTTGATGTTTAGTCCCAGTTTTAGATGGAGCAATGCCTCCTACTTCAGAAAATCAAGGCAGAAAATAAAATAAATAATAAATAAAACAGAGTTGGGGTAATAGACCATAAAACATCATACCCGGGATAGTACATCTCTAGCAATGTGTAAATCAAACAGACATTTTCTAACGTGTGCTCTCTTCAAACAGTTTGAAGTATTTTGAGTAAGTCCCAAGTTCTGTGTTATATGTGACATCAGCTTACACTCCCTCTGTGGCTTCCTAGCCTGTAGACGTTCATTTCTTATCAAGAACTCAGGCTACATGTGTAGCTGCCTGTATCAGCTTTCTGCAAGGGAGCAAGGGGTACTGGGACTACTTGCTGAGACAGCACATTGGTTGGTAATCAACTATTTCAAGGTAGATACGTGCTCTTTGCCTGCTCGTCCCTGCTTTAAAGAGTTTCTGGGAACTCTGGGTCTATTTACCTCCCTGAGGTGGGGACGGGCCATGGGAGATGTGCTAGAAATGCCTAGGTGGCAGATTTGGTTTTGTTCTGTCCTCCGTCCTCCGGCTACACTTCCTACTGGCTCTGCTTCCATTGAAAGACAATATTAGCCAGGTTTTAGTAGTTCCTATTCTTTATTTCAGTCTGCCCTTTGTGCTTCTCTGAGAAATATGCATGTAAAGGAAGAAAAACTGTCATTAAACATTTGATATTTCAGTGAAGTCTGAAATAGAATTTCTTGGAACATAGAAAAGACACTTTGCTAGCATAAAAGTTATGTCCCTGCTGAATCATAAAAGTTTGCCAAGGAGTGGAAGTGGCAAAAGTTGCAAGAAAAAATTTACAGAAGCAGAACTATTACAATATGATGGATTGAGGAGGTTTGGCAGGAGCGCTTTCTGCTAAAATAGCTGTCTTCTAGAAGTGTCACTTTTATCATTTTCTAAGCAGAGTTGTATAAACACTTATATTTCCAATTCTATTTAAACATGTTTCAGTATGTCAGTAATTTATATAGCACTATATTGTGTATAGTTATTTATTATAATATACATTTAAACTTGGTATCGTCATAAGACTAAAAAAGCCTTAACAGGTGTTAACTGAATTGTAGGAATAGAGAAGGAGGAAAACTTTCTACCATTAATCAATTGTTTTCATTTGGTTAGATTTCAGCATTTCAACATTCCATTCTAAATCAAGAAAATTTTCCTGAATTAGAGCTGTTTCTGCCTTATTCGAGGAAGCATACAGGTGTTGCTGATGCTTTGTCTGTAGCCTACATAAGTATCTGAGTTTGCATGGAAGCAAACATTAGTTGCCATGAACATAATCTCTTCCTTCACATCTGATTTCTGATTGCACTGGTAAAGTATTATCTCCGTTCTGTAGGTCCTTTGAGTCATAAAAGGAATAGAATTTATTTGCGTGTACTCAGAAGGTAGAATCATTCTTCTGCATGTGAAAATTCCAGCCTCAACAGACTGAAATATGAGCTGTGGCTGGTAAATGACTTAAGAATTTTAGAGAATTTCTTCAAAGCTAGTATTTATTCTCCTGGTTTTATTTTATATTACAGTTGTCGAGAGCATTTGAATAGTTGATAAATAAATGTGTGTAAACCACCAAGACATAACAAAAATATTCTAAGTGCAAGGATTGCACAACCAGGCAACACATCAGCCCACAGCACTTTCTCTGGGAAGTAGTTTTTTAGCTAATAACAACATTGCTATGCTTGAGCATGCACCCTATTCACCAGACCTGGCTCCCTCTTTCCAAAGACCAAGTCAGTACTCTAGGAGCTTATTTTTTGGTAGGGTAAAAGATATGAAAGCAAAACTGATGGAGATCCACAACAGCTTTCAGAAAAAGATCTGAGGAATTGCATTGAATGTTGGCAGCATCGTATGCAGCTGTATGTCAGCTGAGAAGGAAACTATTTTGAAGTTGATCATAACTGATTTTTTTTTTTAATTTGTTAAGCAATAAGTGTTGTACGCACAGTCTCAGTTTTTATATGAGGTTTGCTTTACAGACACACCTTCCAAACTTTCTGGATGGCTTAGCGCTGTGTGTGTACACATACATATGCCGCTGCTCATTGTCTCACATTGGTGAGCAAGATGAAGAGGTTTGTTATCTGAATGGGACCTCCAGGTAACAGTAAAGTTACTCCTTTACAAATTCTCTGGCATAAATTTGCAATGATAGTAATTACATCAACTAGTGCTACAAAAGACATTTAACAAAGAAATGGAGGCATGTTTTATTTAGATTATTAAATGGATTGGAAAGATTAATAAGCCTTGAGGCAGGAAGTGTTCTAGACTGACTTTTTTCCTGGTTTTATAAAACAATATTTCAAAGTGAATTTGTTCCCTGTAAAGCAGTCGTCTCAAAAATGTACATCCTCCTTGCCCTCAGACTTACCCTTTCTGTTCAAAGTCAGTTCTATGTGGCTAAAACAATTTTCCTTTAGTGCAGTAGTGTTTGTAGAGGTTAGAAAATTAGTTAGCTTGTGGTTTCTATTATCCATAATCAATTAGATAGTTTACTAAGTTGCAATTAGTTGCACTTTTCAAGACCCACTGAAAGTAACACAACTGCTTAACTGCTTGGAAGAGACTGAGGTTTTGGGCATAAGTAAAGTGATGTAATTTGCTTCTCTAAAACATTTCCTATTGATTCCTCTTGTGAAAGGAAGATCTGAGTGAATTTACAAGGCCAACACTTAAGAATCAGACAACGTTTTTTTGCTTGTTATGTTGGACTTCTAATATCCAAATTACAGGAACTTTAGTTTATGTTTCTGCATAGTAATTTTGGGGGTCAAAATCATACTTAGCAGTGTAAAGAGTTTCAAGACATCGTGCATCTGAGGGTCTAGTTTAGAATGGGATAAGTTTCATCCTAAATGACTGTGGTAACTAATCAGTTGCCAAAACTGAGAGATCTTAACACCACACTGCATTCCTTAAGGTGCTCCTTTAAGGAGCTTTTAACTGCTGACTGATGTAAAGCTCTATGCAGGTACATGCCTTGGCTACCCTTGGACATCCAAAATGCAATTTAGTCCCACCCCCTGCTTACCTCTGTTGACTGAAACAGGAACCAAGGATGACTATTTGCTTGTTGATGTTGCCTGTGTTTGGTCAGATAGCTCTTACACTGGAAGTCCTAAGAACAGACTTTGTAGGCCTTTAGAATCTTATGTTGCCTAGAAAGTTAGGAAATCATTAATAACAGTTATTTTCCCAACTTAGAGATCTGTAATTTAGGCAAGTAAGAAAAATAAATACATTTATCTCACTAGTATTAGTTCATAGTCAAAACAATCAGTGTATGGGTGTGACATGTAGAATGTACACATTTCATTTACTATCTTCATTTGCTTTCTAGATATATCACTTTAATAGGCGATTTTCTATATTTAAGAGTTAAAAAAAATTGTTACGTTATTTCTCAGAAAACATAAATCCACCAATTTTAATTATATGCCTAAACCAAACAATGCTTTAGTTTCATTGTTATTTATCTGTAGATCATTATTGTATGTCTCAGGCTGTGGGTAATCAGGTAAAGAAAACCCTCTTTGATTCATGAACAAGAGCTTATGTTGACTTTTCATTTGCTGGTACAATGGAGAGTTAGTTGTTAGGCTGTTATCACAAAAAGGAAAACATTTCTTAGAATTAATCATAATGAGCGTATAGCCATTCTGATTATATAAGTTCTACTGCAAAGTTTAGTACTGTTCTTTAAACTGTCATCTGAGAAGGTGCAGAAACATTTACACACTTTGCTTATGTATTGATTTTTCTTTATTCCCAGATCCAGGCCATATATGACGTTACCCAGTATGAGAATATTTTTATTTTGTGTGTGATTCTGGAACAGCTTCTTCAAAATGAGACAAAAGAATGTAACGTTTCAAACTCAGACTATGATGGAGAAGAGAAAAAGAAGTTTCTGAAGAACCTTGATCAAATTATTCTTCATCTCTCAGATGAATTCCCTTTGTTTTCTTTATATTTATGGAGAGTGAGTGTTGTTCTGAACTCAGCTCAAATACAAATTGATTAAAACAAGCAGCCTACTTTCTAACAGTGTATTCATTGTGGGATTGCACTAGAAAGTTTTGCAGTGAGACAGGAAAATGGTAGTTATTGGAAAACATTTACTTTAAACTATTATGTTATACAGCAGCTTCAGGGATAATGCCATTTATTTACAGTATTAAATATAGGAAAAATGTTATCATCCAAGTGCTGTTTTAAATAAATGCTGTTCCTCATGGTGGGAAACGATATGTTGGTGTTTGCATACACACTGAAAATGGCAACAAAAAAAGGTAGTTTCAGGTGATCTTTAAAATAAGTGCTATGAATTTTAAAGGCAATGCATAACATATAGATTGATCCTACAAGTTAGAAAACTTTTAAGAGTAGTATAGCTTGTGTGTGCTCTGGAGACAGTGGCTACTTGGCAGAAATAAAAATGTTTGGTTTTAAACTTATTAACTTATCACAAGAAATTTTTATGTCACAGACATGTTTCTGATTTAATAAAAAAATAGGCAAAATAAAATCTGATGCTCAGGTTTACAGCTTCCTTACTTCTATTGTATGCTACTTGACTTTACTTGTGTACTTGTGTTTGCACAAGTGTAGGCACAGTAGACCTCATTCACTCCACATTGACTATTGGTTCCAAAGATTTAATCTGAATAAATTTAACTCTTCTAATGATTACTTTAAACCTTTCTGTTTAAAATTAATGAATAGTGATAAAATCCCCTTTGTAATATGTTGTTTAAAATTTTTATTTTTGTGTGATGCAATTATATTCATAGTAATAACTAATATATTTTAATATAAATCATCTTAAACATAAAAGGCCTTTAAAATATGAGTTCAACTGGTCTGGAGTCTTTGGTAAATGTAGAGGGTAACTATTATGATGAACAGCATTTTTTTTTTTTTTGTAATAAGCAACATTTTAGTTTTGTTATGCCTCCTTTCTTTCAACTTAAGTAGGAAATCATAGGGTTAAGTCCATGCTTTTCAGACAATTTCTGCCCTGGTCCAGTGCGTGTTAAATGTGACTGTGACTTGAGTAAACGTCACAGTCTTTAGTTTTGAAATAAAATGGGGTGACTGAGGCATTCCCTGGAGTTGTCTGTTCTGGATGAGGGTTTGTGGCCTGGTTAGAAGAAACCTTCCTTAAGCTTGGACTTTAACTTAGTCTTAAAGTATTTACTAAACAGGTAAGTTGACATCCAGCTTTTACATATCTGGCCTCCAGAGAGGAATCGCAAAGCCAGAGAAAGCAGCTACAGTCTTTGCCGAGACCATTAGATGTCTCAAAAGAACAATCTCAAAATCCCATGTGCGGAACTTAATGTGTCATAGACCTGAAGAATAGGAAGCACTGAAAAAAAGAACTTGGTCAGATCCATCATTGCTCCCTGGAGTGTTTCACCTGAGTTATCCTTACTGTTTTAGAAATAACAGTTCAAGTATATTTATTTTGTCTTGCTGACTTCCTTTTGGTAAATACATATACTTTAGAATTTGGCAAAATGCTAATGTTCTGCACATGCAAAGTGTTCAGGGTTTTATAAATATACACACGTACACATATGGTTGAATTATATATGTGTATGGTTGAATTAGCAGCATGTATTAATTAGTAGCCTAATAGAGGTTTATGATTTTAACAATTTTTTACTCTGCCACATTCTTAGCTTTCCAGGTGACTGTGTTTTGTACCTGTCTCCATCTGTTTTAAAAAGTTTTATGGTAATGTGTTTCTTATGAGAGTGGAAAAATAATGAGACAAGGAAAATAAATTTTTATTCTAGTGCTGCTCCATTGACTGTTCTATTCACTGGAGAATTTTGCATGCCTACTAATAACAGCAGTGAGGAGGATTTTGAATTGAACTGTCTCAGGATATTTTTTGAATCTTAATTTGGAATCTTTTTATGATCTGTTGATTTACTGATTATTTTTTCTAGGTAGTTATTGCTTGTATATGTTGGTAATAGTGGAAATTAAATTGTACCTTATTTTAATTCTGTGATAATCTTAATTTTTTTTCTTTCAGCTCTCTATGCATTACTAGCTGATACAGAGTAATGCTTTACAGATTACTGTGGTGCAATTGGAGGGCACCCCGAGGTCTCCAGTTCAACCTTCTGCTTAAAGCAAGGTCAGCTGTGGGGTCAAACCAAGTTCTCTTGCTGGTTCAATATTCAGTCAGGTATTGAAAACCTTCAAGGACAGAGACTGCACAACTTCTGTGCATAACCTCCTCTTCTGCTTAACTGTCTCCATGGTAAATAATTTTTCCTTATATGCAGTCTGAACCTCGGCTGTTTCATTTTATGATCAGTATCTGTAGTCTTTCCACCACCCAGAGCCTAGATCTGTCTTCTTGATGCTTTCCCTGTAGTCATTGGAGGCTGCTGCTAGGTCCCCCTGAAACCATGTCTTTCCCAGGCAGAACAAGCCCACCTCCCTTAACCCACCTCACAGCACAGATGCTCCATCCCCAGCCACCTTGGTGACCCTTCGCTGAACAAGCTCCAGTTTATCAACATATTTTTACTGGGGGCAGTAGCAGTCTAGATGCAGAATAACAAGTGCTGAGTAGAGGGGGGTAATACCTTCCTTTTGTCTGTGCTCTTGCTCTGGCAGCCGAGGATTCTGTTGACCCTCATTGCTGTCGTGGCCACTGTAGGCTCACAGCTTGTTGCCCTTCAAGGGCTGTACCTGCAGAGCTACGCCCCAGCTAGGCACTCCCAACCTGTATTAATTCAAGGGGCTCTTCCTTCCCAGGCTGGACACTGCACTTGTCCTTCTTGCATTTCATAGTCTCTGTCAGCCCACTTTTCCAGCCAGCATTGGTCTGTCCAATGACAGTCCTGCCCTCAAACATATCAACTGGGACTCCCAATCTGGAGTCATTTGCAGGTTTGATAAGAGTGTGCTCCATGACCTCCTCCAGGTCACATATAAACTACTTAAACAGTACACATCCCAGGAAAATTCCCTGCAGTACTCTGCTTGTGACAGGCATTCAGTTAATGTACAACCCACTAACCACTACACTGTGAGCGTAATCATCAAATAATTTTTTTACCCACTTGGTTTTAACTTACACAGACACATCCCACCTTTGACTGGCAAGGACACTGACCAATTCTGGCAGCACCTATGGATGTAGACTGCCTGATCCCAGGGACATATGTGGGCTGAAATCTCACAAAGAAAAACCGTGACTTGATCTTCAGCTACTCCTAATAGTTCCTCTCCTTGAACAACTTCACTAAGCAGAAAGGCCTAGGAGACCTCATTGAAGACTCAGGCAAAGAAGGTATCTACTTCCTCAGCCTCCCCTGCATCTGCTGTCACTAAAAGATCCATTGAAAATCCTTAATTTGATTGAAAACCATCTATGAAATACCATGATGTAAATCACTTTTAAAGTCATCAGCAATGTAATTAAGTTTATCTTTGCATTTCCAAGAGATCTAGCTCTGAAATTTTGGAATTAACATCAGATTTGTATAAAATAATTCAATCTGAAGTTCTGTTTAGCTTAGCATGTTTCAAAAAGCCATAGGTTAGGGGATCATTAATCTACGTTCATGTTTTATTTATCTGCACAAGGGAATTTCATCTTTATATCTGATCTCTTGCCAGTATGGGAACAGAGGACCCAGAATGACTGTTTCATCAAACTAACCATCTTGCAGATTCTGACTTTCCACAACCCATGAGAATGTGTGGGACATGCAGGGGCAACCAAGTGGACCAAAACACTGTTTACTTCTGAGAGTTGGAAAACCCTGCTCATACCTTGTTTTACACTGCAGAAGTGCAGTGCATTCTGCAAAGCTCCCAGCCGCAAGGGAACACTGCAGAGCTCCTTGTCTGCGAGCTAAAATAGCAGTGACTTCTGAGTAAGGGTGTTAAAATCACAGTATTTATATGCGGAACCTCTCGTAACTCTTGCGCAGCAGGAATTCATGTAGGTATCCTCAGTATCCTGTGACAAGTGGAGAAGCAGGTAAACCCAAAAAATAGACTGAGGAGAAGATGAAAAAGAAAGAAGAGATAAGTGGGAGCTTTTGACCCTGCTGGGGGTGCTAGGTGAGAGTACTAGTGTGGGAATATCACATGGCTGGATGACAAAATGAAACATAATGTGAGGAGAGGTCAGTGCTGTAAAACAATGTCATTTAATTCTTTTTCACAGAAAAAGAAAAGACGGACAGAATTACATTGTTTCTAAGCTAAGGCCTTGTCACCTTGCTCCCTTACAGCCCCATATCTGACTCCAACTTCCACTTCTTCAGTTTCAACCCCTTAAAAAACCTCTCTTTTGTATCTTATTGTCCCCATGCAGGTTTTGGTGATCACCTTGAGAGAGGAATAGCTGAGAACTACAGTCAGATAATAATCAAAGGACTGCATTAACATTAGCATCTTATTTCGGTTTAATAGTGAAAAAAGGGCAAGTTTTTAAATATGTTAAATTATTCATAATTCTAAACACAAAATCAGGGAAAGCAAAGGATGAAGTTTTAGAGGTTTCCTTTCAGTTTTTTTCTTACTCTGAACATCTGTACATGAACGTTTCTTTTTAGAGGTCAGAGAAATTTTGCCCAGCTGTGTACTTGCAGCTTTCCTGGTTTGTGCTTTTTCATATGTCGCCTGCCAGAAAGAGTCTTTTCTGTTCTGTAGGTCTTCATTGCCTTGATTTGAGGTAGAGTTTCTGCAACTTCATCCAGGTAATGTGCTTCACCTAGACCTTCCTTAAATCACCTCCCTTGTATATAAATTGTTTCAGTCTCCTTAACTGTGCTTCCTTTTAGTTTTTCCTTTTTTTCTTATAAGTAAATTTACATTATCTGTACCTGCTTCTTTAATTAAAGTAAGCAAAGTTGGTTTCTGTCCTTTAATTAAGCCATTCCTTCAACATGATTTCTTCTAAACTTGCTGATTTCAAATTCATCCTAAATTCTTCATCCTAAATGGTGGAGTTATGCCCACTGTTAAAATAATTATACTAAAGAGAGGCTTGTTCTTGAGAAGGGCACCTGCTTAGTAGGCAAAAGTCCATGTTTGAGGCAACTCTTCCAAATTATACTTGAGGAAACAGTCTCTGCCAGCCAGGAAGATCCTCCAGAGAACAGAAATAGTTCAAAGGCAGGATCTTTGGAGTTGTTCAGAAGGGCAGTCATTTGTTTTATTGCTGTAGTTTCCAGAGGTTCACAGGACTCAATGAAAACCAATCCTGACACCTTACAAAGTACAACTTTTCAGCACGTGAGCCATAAAAAGTAGTGCGCATGCATTCATCAGCATTTTCTCCATGACACCATTTCAGGAAACTCTACTCTGCAGATTTTAGTGCTGATTTTAGTTACTCCAAGAAGTTTTAGTGATCCCTTGCCTCCTGCTGTCTTTCTGGTGTTTCTTCTGTTAAAGCATAGCTTTTTGCACTTACCATTATTGAATTTAGTTACATTCTTTCAAGACCTCATTTCCAAGCTATGGATACTGAAATACATCTCTGTCTGCTATTGGGTATTCCAGGCTTTGTAACAGAGATAAGGAAATGTGTCTTGAGGAGGAAAAAGAATGAAAGATTGATCTTGTGGCATACTACTTTTCTGAGTGATTGACATCTTTGAACTCTTTTTTTTTCCTTTTTTTTTTTTTTCGTTTTGTTTTCAGGGAGGAGAGGGTCTGGAGGAGAGAGGGCTCTTTCCACTAGTTTATAGTTTTATAACAGTACCTGTTATAGAACAGTTCTATATCTATCCAATTAAAAAAACCCTATTCTATAAAAATTCTGGATTGAATTTTATAGGATATAAGGGTGTCTCATTGGTACCTCACTGGTACTCGTTACTCGTGGTAATGAGTCCTGTCAAAATCAGGATCCCTTAGCCCTTAGAGATAACTGGAGCATTTTCAGCTCATCTTTCTATTTATTTTAGTAGCTGTCAATAGAAACGGAACTAAGGACTGAGGTAATTCCACACTGACCTTACTCTGAGGCTGCATTGTCCTCACAATACAAGGGAAAAAAAGACAGTTGAGAAAAAAAAAGAAACAAAGAGTCAAAACTTGATGAGACCTCCCAGGAACTGCAAACTCCAGTGAAATTTTCTAAAAGCCTTGGGTAGTTTATTGTCCTTTTAAGGGTCTGGGAAGCATGAACAATTCATGCCTTGCAGGGTCCTTGCCCTTAGACTGGAACTGGCACCGGCAGTAGTGAAAACATCCCCACAACCTAGTGCAGTGTCCTCAGCACTGCACACCTCTGGGTAGCAACAACTGGTTTGGATCACCAGAGCAGGTGCCTGACATTTTAGCAGGGTAGTTCACTGCAGGTCTTCTTGAAAAACTAAGCAGTCTGCTTCCTAAATACAGAGGCAGTTGCAAGTTTTCATATGATTTTATAAAAAAAAGTTAAAGTAACACCACATAACTGGGCAATAAAGATTGCTAAATTTCCATTCAGCGTTAATTTTTCCTGTTAATTATCACTTACTTTTAAAGGCAAACAAACAAACCCTTATTTCACAGGAGAACTTGTTTTTCTCTTTTTGTATAAAAGGCTCTTTTGAGTAGAGAGAATTTATAAAAAATTATGTAAGGCTTTAAATGCTAATCTGCAACCATTACAAAATAACAAAATAGATTCTTTTGTAGGTTTTTGGTGCAGCAATTTGTTCTTCTATTCAGAAAACAGATTGTACTATTTGATCCTTTAAAAGTCTACTCATATATTAGAAGCTAATAGAAGCACAAAGCAAGCCTGTTCCACATGGATACCACTTGACTCCAAATGCCTTGTTCCACTAAGGTATTGTTGCAAGCATTTCTGTATAATACTAGTGTATGCTCTTGAGCAGCATGCTGTACTCCACTTTTTTCTTCCTAATGGTTATATAAACCAAAATTGACAACCAAAATTGTAAGAAGTAAACTGACTGTTGAATTTCAGGATTCTGTTTGGCATTTCTAGCTTTTTTGTTCCAAATGGAAAAGAAAATGTGTTTAGAGTAATTTATGCTGTAGAATGAAAATCACTTAAGGCAATAATTGAAACGAATAAGTTAAAGAAATACATGCCAGTCATGAATATCACCGGAATTATTTTTGAGATTTTCTGGTTTTTCACTCATTAGCTTCTAGTAAAGAGTCCTAGGGGCAGGTTACAGTCGAGTCATTCCACTGCTAAGTTAATGATCCTGTTCCATGCAAAGTGCCCTTATAGTTATTTTTAAATATACTAAAGGTTTTCATTTTAAACAGAAAAAACTGTTGATGGCTGGAAGACTTTGTCTCATTCTATGAATAGATTGTGTACAGATATCACGTCTAACCTTACTCTTTAACACCTTCCCATGTGACTTCAGCTTTGGTTAGGTAGACCATATAGTGAGATTTTATCTGCACTTGCTTGGCAATTAGCAAGGAGGGTTAAGTGCTGAAATTGCGTGATCACCTTTAAAATGAAACATTCCTGAGGTTCAGTATGCACATGTGATACAGGGATTAACAAACAAGCAGAAGCATGAGTCCTAAGCTCCCATAGTACTCCTGCCCCAAAGAGCAGGAAAGACAAAAACCTTATAGATTACACTGATGAAGAAGCCTGTGTCGTTTTCCTTCTAGTTTCTATTTATCTTTCTGAATGGATTATTTTAAAAAAACATTTTGAAAAAAAATGCTTATTCTAACCAACCCATCAAATCCACTTTTGGACTTGGGGACAGAATTCATGTCAGCCGTACTTTAAAGGAAATTATAAGTAAGTAAACAGATGTCTCACTAATTTCCAGACTGATAAACAGCAGATCATTTTACATGTTGTCTTGGTGATTTGTTACCAGGTGTTGATAAACAGGAATATATCCATTTAATATTCCACATCCTTGGTTAGATCTTATATTCTTCATTTTATTTCATTTAACTCTCTTGACCATACCCTGTGATTCAGTCTTCCCAAGCCAAATAATTTTTGTTGATAACCTGTGAGCTGGATTAATAATAGCTTTCTGATAATATTATTATGCTTACAGAGTAGAAATTCTAGCTGTGACTGTACCTGTTCTGCTTTGTATAGTTGCAGCCTTCCTTTTGCACGTTGCAGTTGCTTTTACAAAAACACCATACCTCGTGCTGGATTCATTCAGCGTTTAAGTCCACTAACACTTATTAAGTCTTAAGATGTGCATCTTTCTTCTTTAAGTGATAGAAGTGGCTAAACTCTTTTAACCAGTCGCTGATCACACTGAAATAGCTGTTTCGGGTAAAATATGCGCTTTATGGTAGCTCAGCTGAGATGGGGTTTGGGTGTGAACAAGAGCAGTGCAGTAGATCGCCATGATCCCAGGAAAAGGTAGTTGGGAGAAGCTAGAAGTAATTTTGAGAAACGACCTTTTCAGTCAGTTCAGCTGCCAGCACACATTGGTGCAAAGAATCATCCTAAGCCAATATGATCTTTAGGACTTTACACACAAAATGCTTCTATGGGTACCTTGTTTCAAAAGGTCATCCCAGAATGCAGTAGTAAGGCTGTTCTTTCTTCTTATGCTGTACTTAGATGGTTGAACTCACCTAAGTGTGGAAAATCAGTGATACATGCTCAACCTCCCAATGAAGGGCTTCTGGACAGCTGTTTCCAGAAAGGACTTAATCTGTGACTCCCAAACAGTTTCCTATCATTTGGTTTGAAGGGTTACATTTAAGATACATGCTTCTCATTACTCTCCCAGTGACGAACTCTGAGCAGGATCTTGCTAAGTATATTGACTAGATCTGCTCTGCTGCCTGCTGCAGTTCTGTTGTGAGCCATATGAGATGTGTGCCACCCCAGTGAGACCCAAGATTTGAAGGCTACATCTGTACAAGCCACATCACCAGTGTCAGAGTCTTCCCGTGACCATCAAGCCAACTTAAAACCATGTCCAAAGCAACTGTTGAGGGATGGTTCCTGGCTTGTGCCCAGGAACCATATGAGGACTAGCCAGATGACCATTTCCAGGGACCATTCTGGCATTTCAGTGATAGATTATTTCAATTCTCTGCTCTGATACTTTCTGATTCTCATGTGCAAGCGAATTCTTCAGGTTTCTGAGGTGATGCAGAAATTTAAAAAGGTTTTTGAACAGACATGCCTCTTGCCAGAAATTTTGCTTGACCTAACATCTAATAAAGTGTGTGTCTACAAATTCCGACACAAGGTTTGTGCCTTTTGCTTTAAATGTCATCCTATCCAGAAGGAAATGTCACCAGAAGTTCTCAGAAGGTCCTTAAAGGGTGTCAGAGAATGTCCTAGAGGAGGGAGAGGAACTGAGCTTCAGATAGGCGAGAAGCCTTTAGGCTGAACTCCCATGAAAGAGAAGAAGGGAACTCAGAGTAAAAGAATTATTGAAAAGTAGAGCTACGGCCTGTGCTTCTAAAGTAGATGGCATACAAGTGCTAGATCACAAATCAGCAGTCAGAGGTAGACCATCCTGGGCTGAAATATCAAGTATGTTCAAGATTATTTTCTTCCTTAGAGGCATTAATTTTATTTTCACTATTAACTGAAAATATCTGTGTTTTATTTATCCTATGATTAATCTTTCCTGTTGATTACTTCACCTTGTTTGTGATTTGTAAGTTCTCTCCTTATGCCCCGAGTGCGTTTGAAAGTATCACTAATGCAATCTTTACTTCTTCTTGCAGATCTCTTATGGTGGTATCAAACATTGTCAGTCTTAACACCATCTCCTGCAACACCCACCAGGATAGCTGTCTGCAATCAGTTCACCAACATTTAGCATTACTTTTTGCTAATGCTCCTTTTTTTTCTGTTTCTTATTTACTCATGTAGCAGGTATGAGCCCAGGGGAAACTTCCAAAAGGAAATTTAAATGACAGTCAGCAGAAGGTCCTCGAGGCAGAGGAAATGAGACAGGCTTGAAGAGGGGATCATCAAAGTTGGGGGCTTGTTATCTACTCAGATTCCATCTCCTGCACCTGCTTAAATCTTTGATAGCACCACTGATCTTAGCCTTACATCAACTCTGGTGTTTATAACCCTGAAGGAAATAGTAAATGTAAGAGGGAGCAGCTGACAGTAAAGGCATTAAGGCTCAAGGGAGGGGAAATCACTCAGAAAAAGAAGAGACTTGTTCTGACCTTCAAAATGACAGCCTTTGTGGGAACAGGGCCTACAGAAAAAAAGTAACTTTTATAAAGATTTTTGATAGTTTATAAAGTTACAATAAGAGGATACCTCTTTATCAGTAAATACTGTCTCCTGAAATAGCTGCAGCTGAAATCTTAAAGAAGGGAGAAGCTGAAAATGAAGGTTCACACTCTAGTGTGCAAAAAATCCAGAAGGTAAGTAAACTACATGCAAAACCGGAAGTAATAAAAGTAATTTAGACTTATTCATCTTTAATAAAATGATTAGCAATTATGTTCAATCTGAGATTATTATGGATTATGTACTGGAGATTTCTGTTCACAGAACTTTAAATATTAAGCTTTATAGTGTTGACATCTTAGCGTGAAATCAGGAGAGGAAAATTCTCATTTACAGATGTTGAGAATAAGGTTGGTATATTAGAGTTGGCAGTCTATATTTCTTGTAAAAAAACTATTGTATTCTGCACTTTTATCAGAACTTCATTATCTGTCATTCAATTTCTATGTTTATCTGAGTTTTTACGAGATTTAAAAAAAAAAATCCGCTAATATCGCAAGAGTCTTAATACTTAGAAGCAAGAAGATCTTGGAACTTACATTTTAATTTCTAAAAATCAAGGTCAGCTCTACTGAGTGCCAACTTTTACATAGGCAAGTCTTCAGGTTGCCCAGAAGGTCAGGGACAATCCTCCTCTGGCACAGGCACTCTACAACTTACAAAGACAAAACGTATGAACACATTAACTTGGCTTATGAATAATTTCAAAGAAAATATGTAAAGAATAAGATGAATATAGAGTGAATTCAAAATGCTGACATATCAAAATTTGCTTTAATTCAGAGTTGTAATGAAATTCTGTTAAACTTATTTTGCATGAAATACAATCACTGCAACTTTGCAGTTTCTCTTTTTCTTCCTGTTGAAATCTTGCCTCAGCATTTCATTTTTATATTGTTCTTTTTAATTTGGGGGTTTTTTTTAACATGCAAGCATGTATATTTATTTATTTATTTTTATATAAATGCTTTATATTTTTATTTATATTGTACCTGATTTATATTGTACTTTAATTACTACTCATTGTATTGCCTAAAATCTCTGCTTCTGTTTTGGTTTAGCATTTGTATATGGTTTTTTTCACAAATACTGTCCAGGGTCCACTTCCAACACCAGTGGTGTTCGCTCCCCACTGACCTGCATAGTCAAAGAGGGAGGATCTTCCGAGATCTGTGTGGCAAATCAGAGACAGACAACTCTCCCAGGATAAATTCAAATGTAGTATTTATTTTGGACACAGGCAAAATAACAAACCAGGTATTTGTGTGCATGCTGAGTCACAACATCTCAAGTAGCCAAGGTCACTAAGCAAACTACAACACAACTCTGATTCAATCCAATACACCGTAGTGCCAAGGAAAAGAAAAGGTACAGTAAGATAAGTAAGAAAGAGAGAGAGGAAAAATAGTAGCAGGAAGAAAAGATAGAAAAGGTCATCTCTCCAATGGAGCATGGTAGTTATTCAGGAAAGCTCAGTCAGGTGTTGGGGGCAGCGCCTGCTGCTGCACCTCCTGTACCAGCTCCTGCATCTCCCTCTCTCATTGTTATCCAGAAAAGCCCCTCAGGTGCAGGCAGCCCTGCACTCAGACAATGTTTAAGACACAGGCAATACCAGTAAAAGACTTTATATATACATGTATGTGTGTATATATATATAAAAAAATATGTCTTTCCATATACATAGCAATAGTATATGTGGGGAGGTTTATACATGTGTGTGTTGGTGGTTTTTTTTTTTACATCCCAGTCAACTTGCCTCTTTTGGAATATAATTATATCCAACTTAAATATAGAGCAAGATTGTTTCAGTACTCTGTATTCAAAAAAGCTTTAGACTACAAGTGGCTCAATAAAGCACTAATAATTAAGGATTTCATTCATCAGATCAAATTCCATGAAGTACAGCTCTAAGTTGTTTAGGCATGTCAACAACCAATTCTATAGAAACAAATGTTATTCATTAATGATGTGGAACCCCTTATTATATAACTCTTTGAATAAATAACCTACATTATGTCAAAATACACTCCTCTGATGGAACAGCTACAATGTTTCTCTCTAAAAGCTTTTCATAATGCCTTACTGACTTCCATTTCCTATTTGATAACTTATGGCCTAATTAGGGTAGCACTCTGTTGCAGATAAACAGCTTTTTCTTCCTAAAATGTTAAACTTTTCAAATCTACTTTCAACAGCAGTCTGTCTAAAAATGATGCTGCTCTGCATCAAAGTTGCCACTTCATTTACTGTTATAAAATGCTGAGGTGATGAGGGGGGTGGAAATTGCTGTAATTATGCAAGTATGTGTATTTATTGTCTCATAGCTGCCTAAATATTATTTAAAGATAGGGCTCATTAACAAACAATTTCATTCACTGAAATTTTTTCAAGTCTTTTATATATCTCCAGTACAGTAGAAAAGATAAAGCTTCAGTGAGGACAGATCTCTCACCTAGACTGAAGTTCAAGCTTTTTGCTTTTCTGCAGTCTGGATGAGGGAGGATCTTGAACCTGTTTCTGTCACCTTGTCTGCTGTGGCTTAGGTAGAAATTGACTGTCTCTCTGTCTTTCACAACTCAGACATTCTTGCTGTAATTAAGATCTAATTAGCCCAGTATTTTTAACCTAATTGAAACATCTACCAAAATTTAAGAAACCTTTCCCAGAAAAATGTATTCTTTTTAGTTAGAATTTCCTTGAAAAAAAGGCTTGTATTTCAGGTAGGTATTTTTCTACCAGAGAAAATAATAAATGTTTTCTCGAAAGTTCCCAGTCAGCTCAATTTAGCTGCTGGGGGGGGGAAACAGTTTCCTACTATAAATCATGCACGGCACTTAAAGATAATTTGTGGAGCAATTAAATAGCTACTAAGATTTTATGGTGTGCAATTATGTTTCTTACATCAGAAGATCATTAGGAGGAAACTTGTTTACCCTTGCAAGTAGAGCTTGTTAAATGTAAAGAAAAATGCAGCTGGCAAGCAATAAAGGGCAGATTAAGGAACAAATAAGATGTCCAAGGAGTTCTTTATGAACATGGCTTTTTTTGTGTGCTCAGCTTTTGTTTTTCTAGCCTTCCCTTGAATAAGAGCTCTGAAAACCTATTGAAACCCATATAGTTGGCTGCCAATTTAAAATGGGATTTCATGTGCAAGTATTAATTAAACAAGGTTATAGTTAAAAAGTACTACCTGCTCAACTTGTGTATCCAGTAGTGTGTTGTGACATTCCCCCACTTTTTTTTTTTTTCCTTTCAGTGTTTCAATCTCTAAAATATGTTTGTATGTTTTTAGAGCTGTAGGAAAATTTAGGTTGGAAAGGACCTCTGAAGGTCTGATCTAACCTTCTGCTCAACGCAGCATCAACTTGAACAACAAACCAGGTTGCTCAGTGATCTAACAGAGGTTTGAAAACAGAGATTGCATGACCCCTTTGAGCAGCATGCTGCTCTTTAATTGGCCTCATGGTGAAAACTTTTCTCCTCACCCAGTCTTCATCTCTTTTGTTTCCACTTACTCTTGTTATCTCTCTTCTATCCATGCCTGGCTCTGGCCTCTTGATAATCTCCCTGTAGGCACTAGGGGATGCTGTTTGGTCATCCGCCCTAAAAAGTCATCCATTCTTCAGGTTTAACAATTTGACCTCACAGGGCGAGTGCTCCAGTCCTGATCATGCTGGTGGCCTGCGCAACTCTCTCCAGTTTATCAGTGTTTTTCTTGCTCAATGGGGAGGAGGTATCATCAGCTGCAGTGACTTTGATTTTGTCTAAAGAGTACAGGGCATATGAGAATAATCCTATCCCTTGATCAGCTGTCCATGTTCCTGCTGACATAGCCCAGGATGCTGTTGGTTCTCCTTACTGCCAGGGTCGCCAGAGGCTCACGTTCAGTTCATCTGCTAGGCACTTTCAGCCTGTACCACAGCAAGGGCTGTTTCTTTCCCAGGTGGGGTACGTTGTCTTTCCTCTCACTGAATTTCATGAAGTCTCTGTTAGCCTATTCTTCAGATCTATCTAGGGCCCTCTGAGGAGTAGACCATTCGTGTGATCGACTGTAACATTTATGTATTTTATTTCTTAATTTAAATTTTGGGTTGCCATGTGCTTTAGGAAACTGCTTGAATACAACACACAAATTCATGCATAATTTCAAGCATATATGCCTGAGTAACTCTACCCCAATTCAACAGTAAACCTTGCTTAAAGATATGTTTAAAACTGTAAGTATTCTGAATGTAACGTACATGCTAAGTGAAAACTTAATTCATCCAGAAAAGTGAGCTAAATGTATTGCTACACTGTGACAGAGTTGATAAACATGGCACTGGAATCAGTAAGAGCAGTAAGCTTTCAAAATATGAAATAATTCTTCTCTACATTCTGATACTGGTAAAGCCACAAGAAGAATAAAGACCAGCAGCAGAGAATTGGTGGTGGGGTTGCCTGTTTTTCAGAATTCTTCATGATTAGACATCCAACCATGACTTTTAGGGGAACAATAGAAAATCAGAATTGCTTAGGCTAGTGAAAAGAAGACAGAGGAGACGTTAATAGCAGTTTCCCAGTAAATAAAAGTTGTATTTAAATATTGAACCTGAATTTCTGGTTCATGTGTAACATGTTGAAATGTACAAGGTAAATGGGATTATTTGTCATGGCAGAACAGTGTTGTCAGATGGGGCATTGTCTAGCTCAACCACTCTTCGAAAAGAATTGATTTAAAATACAGGCAGAATTTATGCTTTTATTTCTGTCAGAAACTTGAGCTTTCAGCTGAAAGAAAGAAGAAAGCACAAATTGGTTTGAAGTGTTTTTTTCTGTTTAACCCATTGGTGTGAGAACAGATAAAAATTTAGAGAATAAAGGTCTGTTAAGCAAAGAGACAACTTCCAAATATATAATTCATAGAAGGCATCCTCAAGTTTTAGGGAGAAAGGGAAAGAAGAAAGAGGAAGCCTCTCTATTTATTTGATAGACTGTTCAAAAGTGATAGAATTTATGCCATTTTTTTTCCTTGCTAGCACTTATGGGAAGAAACAGAAGTAATTAAACTCTGCAGCCAGATTCCCAAGTGTACGCATTGAAGGTATGCTTTATTTCTCATTTCAGCCTTCAAACGAAAAGTCTGCTATTGTAGCTGATACTGTTTTCCTTTTGGGGTGAAACAGATCACTTCCTGCTTTAAACTCTACAGAGAGAATAGAAGTAGATTAGGAAGAAAAAGGTCAGTAGGTACTTAAGAACTTGAATAATACACTTCTATATAACTTTACTCAGAATGGCCATTCATTCTCCTCAGTTGTATTGTTGTCTCTTATTGCACTGCATTACAGGTGAACATGGAACTTGCAGCATAATAAAAAAGATACATTTCCACCATAAATAATTCTGAATTTAAATTAAATTTAAACACAGCCATAAGCCAGAGTTAGAAAAGCGATGATTACAGTAGCTATTATAATACTAAAGTAGTTTATTTTTGCGGATTTTTAAACTTAAAAATGCTTTGAGTTTAGAATTTAATGTGTGCGGGGCAAAGATGATGGATTAATCCATGTTCAGAATTTAAAAAATCCAGAAGTTTTCTGATACTAAAATTCTGCAGAGTGACGTTTTAACATTTGAAGGATGGATCCTCCACACTCAGAACTTCTGGGTATGCTTATGTCAAACAGATCTAAACTAAAGACTTAATTGCATTTGTGGTATTTGTAGGTTATTTCTCAAATATTCCTATCTTTAATACTTTGTGGAAGATCATTGTGCAAAAATGCATTGTGATTGTCATTTCCTTTTGTCAGCAGTGGTTTGAGATAAATGGAACCTTTTATATATAGCACTTCCTGTCAGTATAGCTCCCCTTTCATCACTTACTGGTTTGCTTTGGCCTTGAAAATTTCATTGATTTTCTTATATTTTTGTGTGTCATGTTGTCATCGACCACCAATCTCCATCTATAATGGCTGAATCTTGTCACCATATTACATGTTTTTTTGGCAAAGATCTCAGGAAAGTGAAACTAAACTCAAAAAAAAAAAAAAAGGTGCACAAGCAGATCTTGGAGTTGAAGTCTGACTGAAAAACTCTGGAGGCTGGAAGTATTCAGCTACTTGTCTGGAATGTGTTATGCCTTTAGGCACCAGCAAAGTTCCAAGTCCTGAAAGCCCCTGAGATGTCACTCCTGTAATGACCTTGCAGCAGGAGATCCCAGCACCTTATTTTTTGTTATGTGGCCCAGTAGCAAGGGATTTTTCTACATGCTCCCATCAATTAATTAATCCTGTGTCCTGAGGACGCTTTGTGTATGTTTTGCTTTTGCTGTCTCACAGGCCTCCTTTTTCTGCGGATATTTTTCCAAGACATAAGGGAGTCTGAGAAGCCATTTTTCAAGCCCTTAACAATGTCAACATGACATCTGTTGTTTAAGTGTCTTTCTACTTTTGATAGCACCACAAGGAAGGAAGAAAATATTTGAGTTCTGTTGTTTTATTCTGCAAAGACACAGTATATATGGGTTCCCTGCAGGTTCTAAGATTTATCTAATTCAGACTACCATTCTACGCATGTTCTGCCAAGAACTTCATATACCAAAAGTGCTTTCATTCTTCCATGCTTCCTTTCTCAAGAGGGTAGAGCTTTTCACCACATGAAACAGTCCCCAAGGTTTTTTCCAGTGGTAACTGTGAAAACTAAATCACAAAATGATATAATCTCCAGGTTGGAAAAGACCGCTTGGATCATTGAGTCCGACCATTCCTATCAACGACTAAACCATGCCCCTGAGCACCTTGTCTACGAGTATTTTAAACATCTCCAGGGATGCTGACTCAACCACCTCCCTGGGCAGCCTGTTCCAGTGCCAAATGACCCTTTCCATGAAAAAATTCTTTCTGATATCTAGTCTGAACCTCCCCTGGCGGATCTTGAGGCCATTCCCTCTCGTCCTGTCCCCTGTCACTTGGGACAAGAGGCCATTACCCTACTCTCTACAACCTCCTTTCAGATAGTTCTAGAGAGCAATAAGTTCTCCCCTCAGACTCCTCTACTCCAGGCTAAACAATCCCAGTTCCTTCAGCCACTCATCGTCAGACTTGTTCTCCAGCCCCTATACCAGTTTCATTGCTCTTCTCTGGACTTGCTCCAGAGCATCAACACCCTTCTTGTGCTGAGGGGCCCAGAACTGAACACAGGATTCAAGGAATGGTCTCACCAGTGCTGAGTCCAGAGGGAGAATAACCTCCCTGGACCTGCTGGTCACACTATTTCTGATACAAGCCAGGATGCCATTGGCCTTCTTGGCCACACTGCTGGATCATGTTCAGTCAGCTGTCGACCAACACCCCCAGGTCCCTCTCCTCCTGGCAGTTTTCCAGCCAGGCTTCTCCCAGTCTGTAGCTCTGCATAGGGTTGTTGTGCCCCAAGTGCAGGACCCGGCATTTGGCTGTGTTAGACCTCATACCATTGGACTCTGCCCAGTGGTCCAGACTGTTCAGATCCCTTTGCAGAGCCTCTCTACCCTGCAGCACATCGACACTTCCACCCATCTTAGTGTCATCTGCAAACTTGCTAAGGGTACACTCAATGCCTTCATCTAGGTCATGAAGACATTGAACAGGGCTGGACCCAGCACTGAGCCCTGGGGAGCCCTTCCAGCTTCCAGTTAACTCCATTTACCACCACTCTCTGGGCACACATAATAAATGTATGATTATCTCCTGCTAGAGACTCTTAAACTGGATAAATGAGTTGTGTCAAAGTCCCTTGAGACTACCAGGATGGAGACTGCCCTCATACTCTCTGGAATTCAATACAAGCTCTGTCTCCATCAGAGACAGTTACAGACGGTAATGATACAGGTGTTAATAGTGTTTGCATTACTGGCATGTACCAAGCTGCTGCCTTTACCCAAGTGCAACTTATCAGGCATTATAATATGAAAATGTCTTGACTAACCAATAAGCAATGGCTAGTTTGTGCCTGTGCTTTCTAGGGATCTTCTAGTACTACTCTGGAGCGTTGAATGTCAGGGACAAATGTTGAGTCATCCACAGTTTATGTGCCTACAGGCGAAGACTCAAAGGTGTAACTGAAAGATTATTTGGACCTTTCATGCTCATATTTATTTCTGTGATTTTTGCTACAGATGCTTAAAAATTAAAAATTGAATTGCAATTTCATGAGTATTAGTCCACTTACAGTGGGCCACAGACAAATGCATCTCTATGAACTGCTCCATTAGTTACATATTTGTTGAATCTGATTTAAGGGAACAACAATTTTGATAGGCAGTCTGAGTGAGGTTATATTTTGCAGCACCAATCCCTGAGTTATGATCATAAATTGCTTAGAATATTTACTACCCACATCTGTGAAGCTGTCTGATACTATTTCAGCCAGTGTATCTCTGGGTCCTCCTACAGCACTCTCATCTAATTTTTAGCCTAGCCTCTTTCTAGTAGTATATAGACTGGTAGAAATTTGGCCAATCTTCATGAGCCTCCAAATCTCGGCTTGTCTTTTTCTTTAGGCTATTGCCTTCTTTTTTCGCTTTCTTGGCCTTGGCTAGTTCTTGACCATGCAGTTCCTGTGTTCTCTGCCTCTTCCTTGCTCTGCTCTTGTCTTGACCTCAAAGTCTTCCTGTCATTTGAGCCTAACAAACCCCCTCAAGAACAACACTGTTCAAGCAGGATCTCAGACCTTAAGTATCTACTTAACTACCCTCAACCCCATGCTTTTAGACTTTAGACTATTATCTAAACAAGTTTGGTTAAGATGATAGAAATGTTGCTGGAGGTGTTAATATTTTAATAGTTATCTCTATTACTAAATTATTTGTTAATTTCTGTGAGAGAAGCATGAGGAAAAATTAATTTTACCCACAGTGATATTTTAAGATCTGAGTGAAGGGAAACTACTTTAATGTCATATTACTCTGCAATTAGCAAAATTTACCTTATTGCTTTTTTGTGTGCACTTCTTGAGTCAAAGATCTAGATTAAGAATGGACATTTAGATTTTTTAAGCTGTTAAGTCAAGGCTGTAGTGACAGACAAAGCATTAGTTATTGGGCAGGAAGGAGATGGATGGATAAGACTTTGGCTTTTGTGTTTTCTGAAGTAATGGATATAATACATCTTCTAGAAGTATCTCTATGGATTCATTTTTGGGGGTTTTTTTTTAATACTTTTTTCCTTATGTCAGTCTCATGATTTATTTTCTGGATTAATTCAGTGACTTGATAATTTCAAAATTCAGAAGCCTACTAATGTTGATTCATTGGTTGATTCACTCAGTCTTTGATTTGATTTATTTGATATATTCATTGCTTATTTTTAATTAGCTGAACAACTAACAGTAATTTAGCACCAGTCATTGTTATTTTTATTCATTTCTTCCTTTAACCACAATCCTTACACAGAGAAGATAATTGATATTTTGAATTACATCATTAACTCTAAGATTGTCAATATCTTAGCAGATAACTTCAGTAATCTAAGCCATTTTTCTAAGTTACTGCTTTTGTCCCCCCAAATTAACTATAAATTCAGTCATAAAAAGCAAATTATAGTAATGTGTTTTGAGGAGAAGATATGACGTGGTTAAATACAAAGCAGAGAGAGCATGGCTCAGTGTCAGTTCAGGTCTACCAATGTTTTCCGAGTGGCACTGGGATCACATGTGGGGTCTCTTGAAGAAGCTGTGAAAATAAGATACTCAACATTTGGACTCTCCACTAAATTTAGTATGAAAGCCACTATATAAACATCATCCAAAGCAACCATGGCTTGGCTTGAGCAGAAAGGAGCTCTCTGTGTGGCAGAAATGGGGCTTTCTCAGAGGTTAGTTCAAGATCAGTTCACTCAGCAGAGCTAGCGACCATCACAAAACACCTCTGTCCTTTGATCCAATTGCAAAATGCTTTATTTTTACTTATGTAGCTGGGGGTCTTCTCTCTTGAACATATATAGTCTGACATGTACACGGCACTCCAAAGGTGGTTTCTATTCTACCAGCAGTACTTCCCCTGACAGGTGTTGCTTTTCACAGTAGCATCCCATTGGTGGTTCATTTATCCTCTGATGGATTCAATCTCCTTAAATGTACCTCTCCTCTGCAGTTTTCAGCTGATTAGCTGCATTTTTAACACCAAGTGTATAGCTTCCTCTGTTCCATTCATTTTGGCATGTTCTTCAGTTTTAACAATGCTTCCCAACTTCTCAATCCTCCTCAGTCCTTTTAGACCAGCCTGCTATAATTTTCTTCTACCCAACTGTTGATGGCTTATTTGGATTGCACACAACTATGCTTCTTCTACTATATGTGATTTAAAAAAAAAAAAAAGGATAATGCTATTCCTAATTGCCATTTTGCAACAGTGTTAATTTGGAAAGGGCAACTGTCAATAGATGTAGTTTTACTTTAAAGAAATGTCACGGGAGCCCAAGCTGATTTTTGCAGTAACTACATTTTTCTTTTTATTATGGAAGCACTTTTGCTTGTTTATGCTTTTTGAGAAACCCTGAATTATATATACTTTTCTCCCTAAAAAACAAATAAATCTAGAGACCTGTCCTAACACAATATCGAGCACTGAAACAATTCCGTGATGTTCTTCAGGCATATTATTCCTGACTTTATGTGACAAGTTTATTGGAAACATTCAGGTAAAATGTTCTGATTTATTACCTTTCCATGGTAGATTTACTGAATGCATAAAACCACAGTGAAATTAAATAGGATTTTCATGAAAGTATGCATGCAATAGCATTTTGATATGAGCAAGAGATTTTAATTTTATTTTAATGTGTGCTTTGATGCTTTTCCCTTTCATCAATTGTATAGTCTTTTTCATCTCTGTTGTTTTTTTTGTTATTATTTCAGTCATGCTCCAATGTATTTATGAAAAAAATATTGGAATTTAAACTACTGGGCCTCTTTGCAGGTGTTACATTTGCTGAGTTGTAAACCTGTTACAGGAGGACAGGCAATTAAGAATGTATTAAGAACATATTTCACAGTCTGTGTGAGATAAGATACAAGAAGTACATCTTCCCTCCTCTTAACATTATCTGGTGTTTTAAGCAGAGCTCTGGTCCTTAAAATTAAGAAGGGACACTGGTTGGACTAGAAGATCCAATGGGTCCCTTCCAATCTGGTTGTTCTATGATTCTATGACACTTCTGCCTTTCTCACTACCAGTCAGCTGGGTGTGTGTACACAGGGAATCCAGCACAGCAACTCCTCAAGGGCCTCAGAAAATTAAAAAAAAAAAATAAAAAAAACCCAAAAACATGTTAGGAGACAATAAATGCCCATCTGATTGAAGACAAAGCTCTCCAGTAGGCTGACCAAAAATCATGCCCTGGGAAAGGAAGGAGTGTTCTGGTACAGGATATTCTCTAAGAATAAGTATGATTATTTACTTAGACGGAATAATTAAGTATTCCCTGGAGACATTGTAAGGCATTACATTTCTATAATAATGTGATAGTTGAGGGATTTGGAATAATTTTTTACATAAACATACAACATTGCTTCAAAAGCTTGCAGTAGATAATGTGGTTTAAACGATAGTTAAGTTGCATAAATTTGCTCCTACTAGACTGTGTTTGAAATAACTTTGTGTGATTAAACTCACAAAACAACAATAATTTAATTTTTTTCTCCTCAAGTTCCCAAACTAACATCTGAATTCAAAAATAAGTTAAATTTAAAGTTTAAAGATTGTTGATGTAGCAGTGGTAATCAACCCAGGTGTTCTATCTCCTTAGTCACTGGTTATTGCTGGGGAACAGAACCTGCACTAGCCAAGCAGTGCACTTTCTGCCTTGATAATACTGAAACAGGTTCAGAAAATTCAGTCAGAAGTAATAAAAAGGGGTTTTTTTCTTCTCCAAAATCTTCTTCTTCCTAGACTTCGAAAAATACACCTACTTTATACATGTTTTCTTAATCTTTTATGTGGCAAACCTAGGGAGAATAGTAATCTTCAAAACGTATGGGTAATTTTTTATTCCAAACGTTTCCAGCCTGCGCCACCTGGGATGTTGTGATTATTGGAGCAAAACTCATTCACATTGAAAGACTGACATATTTTACTCAGCAGACTTTGATAGGACCAAGTTTAATGGCAGAAATCACAAAAGCTTAACCAATTTGCCTCCTTTCTGCAGTAAAAAGGTTTTGTAGTAGAACAAATAGGCTTTCCTAATTGTTCTATGCAGCGTTCCACATGAAGCACTTTAGAAGTGTTGCCAAACTTATGCTAGTGTTTTACAGCAAAACCATTTTATTGGTAAATACATTGAAATAAGAGAAAAAAAAGCACAAACCCCTTAAATTATACTTCATGTAAATGTGAACATTGGGAAACATTGCAAAACAAAAATGTCGATAAAGCTTTTATTCATGTCCTTTGCAAGAGCCATCTGGATTTTGTAACTGATATAAAAAAAACTGTAGTAACCCAAGAGTTCAGAACTGGGCAGACTCATATCTGACAAGTAGCTAAATACATTTTATTACTTCAGAAAGTGGTTCAAAGCTGGTGACAGTGCCATCTGCACTTTTATAGTGAGTGTGTCACCTGTAAACTGTCTTGCTATTGGGTAAATAGATTGAATACCATGGAAAGAGTGGGAAGTAGTGAAACCAACCAAACCAACAAAAAAAAAAAAAAAAAAAAAAAAAAACAACAAAACCTACCAACTCCCAAAACTTTCCATACAATGCAGAATCTCAGCATTACTTCCATCTATCTCTTTCTTTGTTACATTTCAGCAGTGTGCAATAATGGAAAAAAACCCCAATATTCTTCTTTATTTCCATTGAGTTAATTATGGGATATTCATTAGGGAAACTCATTTACTCATTAATTTTCATTTACACTTTCTGCTTCATCACAGGAAGCCGTATCAGTTTGCCTTTTTGATATAAGATCTCTGATATAAAACAGCAAAGATAACATGATGAGCCTTACAAAGGAAAGCAAATAAACGTTACGTCTTCGTTACAAGAATTTTAATAGCATTCTTTAATAATTCATAGTTATTGAAACCCTGCTTCAATAGTCTTAGTTTTCTAGTGACTGCATGCATCAGGCAGGTACCTGTATTCTCAGATTTTAAATACTACTGTACACCTAACCCTGTATTTCATCTATGACTTAGTGCCATTGAGTCAGCACATATTTCCTTTTCTGTTTGTCCGTTACCACTAACGTTTCTGTGGGACTCATGGTTTAAAAATTAAGTAGAAGGGACAATTTTGGAGATAGTGGAGATAGTATTGCTGCAGCAAAACTATAGGACAAGAAAATCGGAAGTGGTTATGGCCTATATTGAACATCAGGAAGCAGCTCTTGCACCTGACCACAAACTTCTCTTCCACAGCTTGTCAAGCACGAGAAGCTGTGACAAATCACAACAGCCAGTTACCATCTTCTGAGTCAAGAAAAAGATGTTGAGAACCAGCTGGTTACTGGCGATAGAGAAAAAAGAGGTCATAGATTGTTGTGCGTGAATTTGTTGTGCTGTGCACACATCCTTCTGCTGCTCCTGCAAAAGATGCAGTCATCTCTGGCATAGGAGGCAGCAGGCAGCCCAACCTGCTTGCTCTTAAACCCCTGCTGCTGAGTCAGCATGAGCTACAATTATACAGGCATTTCATGAGCTCTGAGTAGACTGTTCTAGAAAGCTTCTCCAAAGCCCACTAGTTAATCATGGGAGGTAGATCAATTGTATGTGGCTTAAATGAGTCCAATGTTTCTCTGAGCTGAGATGGGTTTTGTCCCTATGTGATGCATCTGTGAATCAGCATCAGAAAGAGAAATGCAATCAGATAACAATTTCACAAAAGTAGAATTATTGGTCAGTAATTATCTCTCACAATTTGTATTTTATCCTTTAAACAAAATCAAAGAACAAACTAAGAATAATAATTTTCCTTCCCCATGGCATAACAATTGTATTTTAAACATTGCTACTAAAATTTATTTATCCCTTTAAAACACAAATCTTGAATCATAGAATCAGCAGGTTGGAAGAGACCCACTGGATCATCAAGTCCAACCCTTCCTGTCACTCACTAACCCATATCCCTCAGCAGGCACACAACTGGGACCCCCAGTTCACCAAGCAAGGAGCCCCAATTCCAAAGGGCTTCTGTCCCACCGCTGACCCTCACCCACTCCAGAACGATAACTCCTCACAGCCCAAGGGCATACAGAGAGGTCAGCCCTGCAGAGAGGGGAGACCAGAGCAGCCACCAACCCTCCCAATAATTCCTACCTGCCTACCTGGCTGGGGGGCCACCAGGCCCCCCAGCCTTTCTCCCCCCCCCTCCACGCTCCCGTGGGATGCAGGGTGTGCCATGGGGACTCACCGGTGATGCCAGGGCAGCAGTGATGCCAGAAGATGCATCCCTCACCCTCAGCCCGGCCGGGCACAGCTAGAGGCTGTTGGTCCCCCCAAGGAAGAAAAAGGGATCCCTTAGAGAGGGCAAAGCAGCAACACCTGGGGAGGGAGGAGTCCCCAAGAGAGCCCAGGTGCTCCACACCCAGAACCAGAGAGTACCAGATACAAAAGTGAAAACAGTCAATGACATCATATGATGTATTAGTTAAATAAATATTAAATAATTATATTGCTTTTATTTATACAGAGGCACCAAGAGTTGCCCATGACTGAAACTCGCATATTTTCCCCAACAGGATTATTTTACAACTTGCTTTCCTGGGATAATGTTTTTGCTGCTTTCTTTTCTAATTATGCCTGCACGGAAGTCAATAAATATATCAATGATGCTTTTTCTTATTCTAAATCATAAAAAGATATAGTTTAATAACAGAAATATTGTCTTATGTAGTAACAAAAACTCTGAGATTCAATAATGAAGTATTCATGGAAGTTACAGTGAGATGTACATGCACAAGAGCTTACCTAATTATATTTATGAGTTCACTGTCGGATTTTTAAGGTGTAAAATCACTGTGCTGTGAAAAACCCACTTTATGTTTATTACATTACCCAAAGTCTTACTAAAACCCTCAATAAAGAGGAAAATGGGTTAAGAAATAATCATTGGACCCAAAGGACTTTTGCATTGGCTCTCTGATGAGTTTTAAAGTAATACTGGGTACACTATGTAGTGTATCATAGTCCAATAAAGTAAACAGAGCTTGCATTTCTGTAAAATTTAAAGGTTTCTGCAGAGAAATGCATTTTCCTGAACTGAAATCACTATAGTTGGGTTTTTTTTTTTTCTCCCCTGCAGAAGTATGTAGAATTCATACAGGTTTCCTATGTGAATGTCAGCTTTTCCAGCATGATGATTTATTCACATAGAAGGAGGATTTACTATCCCATGCTCTGGTTAATGAGGAACTGAAAATTGGATAAAATTACTTGAGCAGTAAGAAAACAGTACATATTTTGATATGGACATATTTCACATGATGCCTTTGTATTTTATGTGTACAACAACATACATTAGTGTACTGTGTGGGAGTCTTAAGCCAGCAGAAACTTTCGAGGCAGCGGTGGAAACTTTCCGGAATGGGCTAGTGAAAGGACAATTGCATGACTGGAGACAAAAGGGAAAGGAAAATGTGCTTCAGTGTCAAAAGCTAAATTGTAAAGCAGGTTTCTAATATAAACCAGAGCTTCAGATAGGGAGAAATTCTTCTGGATATACAATACCTTGCAAATAGAGGAGATGGAAGGGAGGGCATAGAACAAGCATGGAGGATAGTGTAGAACAGAGGCCAGAGAGCCTACTGGGGATGCTTAAGAGAGGGAGGGGAAAATTAAATCCATTTTGAAAATACCGTGAAGCCTGTAAGGAAAGCGATTGACAAGGTGTAACATCTGGATTATAGAATTTACACCACTTGACATGTGGTATACTTACTGGGAAGGCTTCAAGAGAGAATGAACAACAGTTGAGATGAGAAGGACTTGAAGTCTGAAAGTGTTCAAGGAGACAGCTAAAACAGACAATAGGGAGTGCAGAAATAAATTGTAGTAAGTTTAATGGATGGGAATAGGCTTCCTCGGAGTAGTAATTGTATGAAGGAAAAGCATTCTTTAGCTATGAAATACTCTCGGGGATTTCTTGATAAGTGGGCTTTAAGAACAAAGCTCCGGTGTGAGCTTCAGAGCCTAATCAAGGTTATTCAGCATCAAGTAACAATATACTGTAATTATTCCTCTAGTTTATCCAGCTCTGACACATAACCAAGAGCAAATCTTAGTGGGAAGGAGATATAACAGAGTATACCAGCCTAAAAAAGATAAAACTAAAACACTATTGTTTCTGTAAATTCTTGCCAGTCATAGTAGACCTAGATTCAGATAGCTAGATCCCAGAGGCAGTGCAAGGAGAACATAGTTTTAAAATTGAGGCAGGTGGGATGTGGAGTCACCAACAGCTGGAAGAGAGCACAGTTACATAAAATAACCAGGAAATGGTGCAGGTAAGAAACCTGAAAGCCCAGCCTTCCCGAGTCATTCATCACTTTGGGATCCATGGCTTTGAAGCACTGTCTTGAACCTATACTCCCATTTTTTAAAGAACTGAGAAGGGACTCCTCAGGTATATGACAGCTGTTCTACACCAGTATTTGCAAGGCATCGGACAACGTTTTGACATACTAGATAACTCTGTCTCGACTGATTCTGGAGTCAGAGGGCTCTGTTTTCTTCTCTTTGAGTTTTCATGGAGAATAATTTGAAGAGAACAGGAATGCAGATTTTCCCCCAGGAAATTTAATTTGTCCGATCCTTTTTACCACCACTCTCCAGCGTACTAGTTGCTAAGAGTTTTTGCAGCCTCAGCAGCACTAGTAATTGGTATTATCTTTTGCCTTGCATGTTAAAGAGAGCATTCCCTCCACTGTGTCTGGAGTAGGTGCTAAATGCAAAGGCACACAACTCTCACAGCTGTTTCTTCGTTCACCAACATCTGAAATGAGGTGACAAGAGTATCTAGGAATTAGATAGCTATTTAGGAAATATTTGGAGATGACTGGAATAAAAAGGAGCAGCTGCTCTCTGTGGAAGATGATACCATTATACCAGAAGTAGAATCAGCTCCCTTTAAGCCAGATGCCTTTAAATTAGGAATAGACCCAATAAAGGACTTAAATATTGGTGTGCTATTCTGAGGTAATGTAATCCTGTAATTTGTGTTTTGTTATTGAATAAGAAACGCAAAGCACAGCAAGGTACACAGTTGAATACTTTATGAAGAGTATTTCTGTAAACTGTTCCTAAAAATCTTCTGAAAAAAATCTTCTGAGCTATACTATGTGGACCTATTCTTTCTAAAAATAAATAAGTGGATAAAAATGTAGTGTACTAAAAAAAATTATAGATTGAGTTAACAGGAATATTTTCACTATAAATTTTTAGTAGCCCTTTCAGCTCCAAAAACATGTCCTTTAACTTTAGAATTATTAAGTAAAAATTGTAGTCTGTCGTCTTTATTCTCTATAAACAAGTGCTTACTCGTATATAATGAATTAATAAATAAAATGGATTAAATCTCTGGATAAAATAAGAAATTTTTTAGCAGATATTTAGGAAATTATTTGATCTCCTTGGTGATGAATGACTTCCTAGATGACAACAACTACTTTGAGCTGAAGAACTTCAAACTCTTATCTGTCCTTGAGAAGAAGTAATAGAAGTCAATGCTTGCTCACAATTTTGGCAGTCAAAATGTATCCCTGTTGTACAGAAGCTATTTCACTGCACGTGACAGGCAGCCTTAACAGACCCACTTTAGTCATTACACCAGCTGAACACCACTGGGACAGAGAGCCTGTAGCACTGAGTTTCAGGTGTCTCCATGGCCCTCTGGATGCAAATATACCCCAGGCTAAATTCTGTTTGCAGGGGTCTTATAAGCACAGCTTGAGGTGGGACGTATGATGGACTTCTTGCCTAGAGAGAAATTGCTTGACATTTCATGAAATTGTGTTACGGTGCAGTTGTTGTGTTTTATAACCAACTGGTCTTGTAGCTGAGCTTCTGTGTTGGAGGCAAAGTTGTGTTAAATGGCAAATATAAATACTGCATAGTGGAGCAGAACTGCAGCGATTGGGTATTGTTGTTATTAAAGTGGTTTACCATTTTGTTTCAGACTTAAGCTTCTGATCTAAGTAAGCATTGACTGTAGCAACGAGAGAAATTAATTTTCTGCAGATTTTGTAGTGGCATCAGTGGATTTATTCACATTTTGTTAAGGAATAAATAAGTAACAATCTGGAAATGCTCAATGTTTTAAAGAGGAAGCAAAAGACTAGCAGAGAATGTGATTTCTGCAAAAACGGAACAAAACAGTCAAGCCATGCAACTTCTGATAGAAACTTAATCTCAAACTTTAGGATACTTTTTGACTATTCTGAATACCAGTTAAAACATGCAATTTAAAGTAAACAGAGTAGACATCCTATTAGTGCCATTAAGGCACAGAAGTGACATTCAAATTCAGAATTTAATAGCAGGAACTATTCTCATAAAATCATGTGTTTGTGAAGATTTAGGATTTACTTTGAGGCTTTAAAAAAGTGATTATTTTCTTATCCTTTCTTATCAAGTTTTTGTCTTAAGATGCCATAAAAACAACACCAATAATTTGGACGTAATTATATATAGTATCATTTTCCTAAGCTAATTTATTTAATTTGGATGTAATTTGGTCTGTGTGAAAGCTAGGCTTCTAAATGGTATTTTTATAATAAATTAATATGCTCAATAGCGAAGACCATATGAAAAGAATGCATTAGTACTGTCCATTGAGGATTGTTGTGTTGAAAGTATTATGGGTAGGGACCACATTACCATCTTTGTTTTGAAGTTACAGCCCACTGATGAGTGAAATAATCCTTCATCTCTACAGAATCATAGAATCATTAGGTTGGAAAAGACCTTTGAGGTCATCAACTCCGACCATACCTGAGATCGTATCCTTTAGAACCTCATCTACCTGCCTTTTAAATCCCTCCAGGGATGGTGACTCAACCACCTCACTGGGCAGCTTGTTCCAGTGCTTGATGACACTTTCAGTGAATAAATTTTTCCTAATGCCCAATTTGAACTTCTGCTGATACAGCTTAAGGCCATTCCTTCTTGTCCTACCACCTGGTACTATAAGGTCAATATAAGGTCTTAAACGTGTCTGGTCACGCCATTTCTGATACAAGCCAGGGTGCCATTGGCCTTCTTGGACACCTGGGCACACTGCTGGCTCATGTTCAGTCGGCTGTCAAACAACACCCCCAGGTCCTTCTCCTCCAGACAGCTCTCCAACCAGACTTCTAACCTGTAGCTGTACGGGGTTGTTGTGCCCCATCTGCAGGACCCGGAATTTGGCCGTGTTAAACCTCATGCTATTGGTCTCAGCCCAGCAGTCCAGCCTGTTCAGAACCCTTTGGAGCCTCCCTACCCTCCAGTAGATCCACACTTCCTCCCAGCTCAGTGTCATCTGCAAACTTGCTAAGGGTGCCCTCAATGCCTTCATCCAGGTCATTGATAAAGACACTGAACAGGGCTGGACCCAGCACTGAACCCTGGGTACACTGCTTGTAACTGGCCTCCAGCTGGGGTTAACTCCATTTACCACAACTCTTCTGGTCTGGACATACAAACAGTTTTTAACCCAGCAGCAAATGCGCCTGTCCAGGCCAGAGGTTGACAATTTCTCAAGTAGGATGCTATGATAAACAATGCCAAAGGCTTTACTAAAGTCCAGGCGGACTACATCCACAGCTTTTCCCCCATCCTTCAGGCAGGTCACCTTGTTACAGAATGCGATCAGGTTAGCTTGGCAGGACCTGTTACACGCTAATCAAACAGCACTAATCTTCTTACTTCTAGTCAACCTTCTACAGAGGGAAATAACAGCCAGACAAGCCAGGAGTGAGGAGAGCTCATGGAAGTGAGTACTGTAATAGTGGCTACTGAAGCTAGTGTATGACTGGAGGGTTATTTTGTGTAGTATTATTTCTAACAGCATGAATGACATCGAGCATAGTTTGTCTTTTGTGTGTTAATTCTGCCGATGGGATGGAGTTTAGCTGTGTGTTCTGCACATGAAGTTAAATATACAAAAACGTCAGTGCTTACCAGTGTATAAGAAGTCTCCTTGTCAGAAGTTGTATCCATGAGAAAAGTCCCCTCCACGTTTCCGATGGGGCTCAGCATGACCATGGTGCTGCCCTGGAGAGGTGAGAGCTGTGTGCCAGTGTGTTCACTGGCTATTTCTATCCACTGACTACAAAGGATGGAACTACTGACATAGCCTTGCAGAACTACTCATTTTAATGTCTAAATTAGGTAAAATGGATTCCACCTGAGATGCTTACTTAGTTTCTGTTTTCTCTAAGGAATTTATACCTGTGGGGATGCGAACCCAGGTTTCTTCTCATTTGTCAGCAGATTTCTGGCACAACACAATGGCTTTGTGATAACTGAAGGTTCACTTCTTATAAAAATTCGATATGCAAGATTCACTGTTAGTATCTCAGAACTATAACTCCTGCAAATTTTTTGTTGTAGATTTTACTGGATTAACTTGCATGTTTCAGTTCTTAATTCACTAAAAAAAGTGATACATCCTTATTTGAAAACAGACTTTAGAAGAGCAAGGAAGAGAGAGTAATAAGTGGAAAATAGCATGTATTTTCTTGTGAAAGGCAGAAGAAATTCAATATTAGTCATGCTGCCAAAAAATCTTCTTAAAGTATTGAAGGCTACCAGAGCTCTCATGCTGAAAACAGTAATGGACTATTTTGTTTCTCACATAGGTAGGGAATATTAGAGTACTTCCTTCTGCACATAACTTTTTGATTGTATGCCACTGAAAACTTTCATTCCAATGTTTTATCTTACTTAATGTTTAGTCTCTTCCACTATCCAAATTTGTGCAGACTAATTAACTATCACCTGCCATAGAAAATCATTCCTCTTACTCCACAGTTCATCCATCTCTGCATCTGCTGTGCCAGTGCTGACAGAGCCCCAAGTGTGTCCGAGTCCTCCCACTTCCCAAACCAGCTCTGCCTCTTCTCTCCTTATGACCTTGTGTGGCTTCCTTGGCCCCAGCCGCTATCTTGGCTGCCGCCATCTGTCATATTAGGCCTGAGAATAGCTAAAGGTTGAGTGGATGAGAGAGAAAAGGAGACATGCTGATGTGAATGGAAGAAACTAAGGCTGAGATCTAGTGCTGATCCTTCACCTCTGTTTTTTACCTCCTTCCGTAGGAACAGTGACAGGTGTCTGGGAAGAGATGGGAAATTACACATCTTCCTTGCTGTATGCTCCTCTCCTGGCTCTCAGCATAGGGAGGCCACTGTGAGATTGGATTTGACCAGATTAGACATAAAAAGAGCTCCATGGCACCATCCATTGCTGAACAGCAGAGGAATTTCTTTTCTACCAATTATTTGAAGCCCCTATAACTAAACAGGCTGAGGGACTGCAAAGGAAGATCAAGACTCCTGTATGCTCTTGTTCCCCACTCCCACAGTGCTCCCACAAGGAGTTTGAAAAGTTAATAGTTAAAGAGTTATGCCTAGAGCTAAATACTCACAAAAGATCACAGTGTGGCGAATAAGATTTCTTAAAGATATGGGTTATAGCAGGAGGGCTGAGTCCTAGTGAGCTTCCATCTACTAAGCAGATACACAAACTGAAGTCGCTACAACTAAATTAATGAAGTCATAAGATCACGTAGTTTGTCGGGAGAACTGCAAAACAAGGTAGGTAGGGCAATACCCACCGACACCAAAGCTGTGAATGAATGGGATATGGGTTGGAGAGAAGAAAGGGAAACATGCTGTATAAGAATATTGCTTGTCAAGTACATATACAGCTCATATAAGAATGTATAAGTACATCCCTGGATAAGGAACTGGAGGGATGGAGTACTTAGTGTCAACATTAACAAGAAGAAAGTTTGACTTTACCATTTAGAGTAAGGTCTTATTTTCCCCAAGTTGATGCTGAGTTCTCATGTAGCCTTACTGTTTATGGAAATATGAAAACTTGGTGTATTACAGACACCCAAGGTAGGTATTTAGATTTTCCAGAAATTCAGAGTGGATATTCCACCTTGTGTTTCATTACTTTACAGGTTCTTGGCTTTCCTGATAAAATACATATGTTTCTTTTACAACTGTGTTCTAGATGGTGTAAAGGTAAGTAATGTCTCCTCTGTGTTGCAGAGAGCAGCAAATTTGAGGGGATAGGTTTTCAGGGGTTTGTAGGAAGCTTAGTTGCTAAAGCAATAGAAATATAAAATTAATTAAAGGACCTTTCTTTCAGTCCTGTTAGTTCCTATCATAAATTATCTTCAAGAACCTTGTCAGAGTTATAGAGAATCCAAATATTGTATCTGCTGGATCACCTCTTATCTACACACTCCTTGATATCCTTCTTAAGCATCAGCTTGTTACTGTGGCAGGTATAGACACCACACTGACATGTTCACAACGGACTGTAACTATCTGTGTGCATCTTGTTCTTGTTCTTCATTTCCTATGGTCGCATCAGAGCTGAAAGTTGGTCTCAAGAGCCTGTGGTGCTCAAGCTCCTCTACAGAGTCTTTTCCATAGGTGTGAGTACTATCACCAGTCCTCTGGCATCATCATTATTTGCATGCCAGGTTACACGACGGCCCTGTGATTTCACATTTGAAAGCCTCCAGAGCTCTGGAGTGAGTACCAACCAGTACAGAGGACTGACTGGTGCCTGGTTTAGTACCTCCTGTACATTTATCTCCATGTTGAAGTCCATTAGCATCCTGTCTTTACTGCTGTTGTGATTTGTGCTCAAGTCCTGCAGATGCACTTTTTATTTTACTGCTTTGGCACACCACAGTAAGACATCCAGTAGGTTCATTTTACTGGCTCCTGTGCACATATCTAGAGAATATGTGTGTAAGAGCAGGGACTCCTGAATAGTTTGATCAAGACTCTAAACTCTCAGTTTCTTAAACTTAAGATGTATAGCTGTGTGAAGGGGAGCTATATTTTTCAGGGGTTGCAGTGACTATAGAATGTAACTATAGAAAGTGACTCAGATGTACATAGACTCTTGCATTTTGTTTTCCATCTATATATTAAACAAAATTATCAAATGCTGCTCCTTAGTGTAAATAACACCAGCAATATCTGTTCTAATTCTTTAGAACACATGCAAATGCTTCCTTCACAATGAGCAAACAGTCCAAAGTCAGTGCAAGACACCAATTCATACCAGTGAAAGTCTGTGCTGCAAATTTCCTTTTCAGAATTCCTTAACAGTCACAGCTGCCACCTCTTTTCCAGGCATGTTGTCTTTACCTGTGGTCTCGAAGCATTAATATCATGTGAGGAAACACGATTGAGCAAATCTGTTAATACCTCCACACCAGGAGAGAACAATAAAGTGGTGGGGGAAGGATAGGTGTTCAGCTCAGGGTTGTCTACTGCTTCTACTATGTAAACCTTCATTTCAAATATTTTGACTCAATTAAAACTATTTCTATGGACAAAACACATGTGGTCTACTCATAAGAAGTACCTGAGCAGATTAAATGCAGTCTGCTTCAGGTCTTCTCTGCAGACTCTGAGAGCTGAAAGTCAGTCTCAGGCTTCAAATACATTCAGAGGAAATCACTACAGCACTAAACTGTTTCTTCCTAAAAGGTTTTGACTGGACAATGCTAATGAAATGGCAAGGAGGATGCACACCTGGAAAATGCTAGGGATGGTTCAACACTTTGAAAATTCCTTTCCAGTATATTGCAACCAAAGGCTGGAGTATTAAAGCAACATGATTAATCTAATAAATTTTATTCTAACCAATGCCAAATATAACTCAGCATCAGAGATCTAAAATTGCTTTGACTTAATAATTAGCTCTACAGAAATTCATATTGGCAGAGTGTTTTTTAAGTCATCCTCTTGCAATAAGCTGTTATAGGAAAAGCTGTGTTAAGGAAACAAGCTGTAGCCTTGAACAAACCCTAGCAGAGTGGTCCTATGGCTTCTGTCTCTCTTTAAGCCATGCTTATAAACATAGAGTTAACTGACTACATAGAGAGTTCTCTTCCCTTGAAGTGGTTCCTAATTAAGAGAGGAGGGCCTAAATGAGCCTGTCCCTATCTAGTGCTTTTAAGCCTGACACTCTTAATCCTTTTTAATTAGGAGTGAATATTTCTAATGAGGTGTTGATATTTCGGACTTACTCATAAGGGGCTGGAATTGAAAAGCATCAGACTGATTGCCCTTGTGTGCTGAGGATCTGAAATACACAATGTTCCCCATGGTCATAAAACAAAACAAGAACTGGGCACTAACTGTGAGCAAATATTGTGTTAAATAATAGCAAAATATTTGATTGAAGTTGTCATTAGCAACAAGATTAATCATTTACAGGCTGCATTCTAAGTGTTTAGCTATTATATTAACATAAAATAAAACCCCAAATTGTTAAAGAAAAGCCTTTTTCTGCATGACTCAAGCTTCATACTCATGTGCATACACAAACACAGGGGTCAGGGCATATTAAGCCTTGCAGTACAACATACTTCTCGGTGAACACTCCAAAATTGTCACTCTCAGGATTTCTGTCCATTCTCTTATTTATTCAGGCTTCTCCTCCTCTCATGCTCTTTCTTGTAGTGTAGTTTTGTGTGCAAATTGGATGTAAACAGGTTTTGAAATGTTGGAAGCTGAATATGTCTAAGGCAAATTTAACAAAGAAAACAGAAATTATTTGAGATTCTTAATTAAGAACTTTACTACTGACCACAGAAGTGGTGGATGAAATCACAGTTATGGCAAACGTACTTCACTTTCACTGCTTTCAGAAATACTGACTCTTGAAGCAGTATCCCCTCAAACCTGGCAATCTTTTAGGTAGAGTTAAGAGCTCCTTTATGTATTTATTTAGTTAGTTTGCTCTTCTATCCCTGATTCATTCTTTTTACCCATGCTCTCAGATCTTTCTGCTTTTGGGAGGCATTTTTTAATATACCACTTGGAACATTTTAATTTCTGGACTGTATTTATAAGGAGAAATTTGTCCTTTTGGGTAGTTAGGTCATCTCTGAAGTGACAAAGAAAGTAGTCTTGAGTGGACCAGGGCGTAGGTTACCCAGACTATGCCACTGCCCAGAGCAGATCCTGTCTTATTTCTGTTCTTAAAACCAACCAGAGATGAAGGTTGCACCAGCCCCTCAGGTTCTATTCTCTTTAGAAATTTGAAGTTCATCCTAATATTAAACTCCGATAGTTATTGCTGCACATTAAGCCATTATTTCTTGTCTGGCTGCCCTGGTCAGAAGGATCAAATGCTCCTTTGTACTTTGTACAAACTTCAAAAGCTGTCCTTCCCTGATCATCTTCTTCTGAAACAACCTCTGGGTCTTCCCATATATTTTCCTTGCCAGGCACATTTGTGTAATTCATTTTTTTCATCTAAATAAATTATTCCTGTGGAACAGTAAAGCTGGGGTGGGGCTTTTTTTATCAGGGAATGCAGTGATAGGTTGATGAGTAATGGTTTTAAGCTGAAAGGTGGGAGATTTAGATTAGATGTTAGGAATAAATTTTTGACTGTGAGAGTGGTGAGGCAGTGGACCAGTTGTTCAGAGAAGTTGTGGCTGCCCTGTCCCTGGAGGTGTTCAGGGCCAGGTTAGATGAGGCTTTGAGCAACCTGTTCTTGAGGAAAGTGTCCTTGCCCATGACAGGGAGATTAGAACTGGATGATATTCAAGGACCCTTCCAACTGAAACCATTCTTTGATTCTATAATTCTATGAGCTTTGCCCATTTTGTCTAGCACTTATTGCTAGTTAGTCAAGATCATTTGTATGGGGTTGGTTTTTTCGGTTGTTGGTATTGCTGTTGTTGGGGGGCAAGGTTGCAACTCCCTTCAAAAAATCAGAATTGTGACTATAATTCTCTGGCTTTATATATATTTCATAGGAATTTATAATAGGCGATGAGAAGCCAAGAATGGACCTAAGTGGAAAAAGATGAAGAGAATGAGAAGACAGGTTCTTATACACATTATTGTGTTAAAATAACTTCTTATCAGCAACTCCCTTATGAAACTGTGCAGCATTAGCATCATGGGAGCACAAGAGAAGTCCAGAAAATTTTGGAAAATACATATTACTCAGTATAATAAACGTATAATAATTAGTCTATCTTCTTTTCTTCTTGGAATTGCATTTTTTTGAACAGCCACATCTGGGCTGTTCTTGCAGGGAAGGAAGTATGATGGGTGTGTATTAGTTGACTGATCTTGCAAGACTTAATATTTAACTGAGCAACAGTTTCAGATATCCTCTCTGGACACCACAAATGGTACAAGACTGGGACAGACCCTTGCAACCATACTTTCAAATCCACTTCCTTGCAAAATATTCTTTATCCTGAGTGGACTTAGTCCTGAAAGGCTTTGTTCTCTGTCCTTTTTTTTTTCCAGACCTCCATGACTGGAATCTATTGCATGAACTGGTGAGGATGGAGGGAAAAGAGTAACTTTCTGGATGCCTTTGCTTTTGTGGTGTTCAGTTTCTAAGTCCTTTCTTGAAGTCAATGGAGTGGTATTAATTATCACTGAGTTTCTCATAATAAAACACCCTCAGATAATCAATGCTCCCTTTCTGGTTTATAAATTCCACCTCTGTATATCTTGAAAGCCTGTCCTGGTTTGTCTGGGTTAATAAGGCATAAAAGTCTTTTCTGGAAAGTTTATTTGTACCATTTAATCAAGTACTGCATTGCTTGCTCATCTCCTTAAAGATTGTTTAAAAGATAATCTCTATTGATTTGAAACACATAAAGTCATGGGTAACCTGAGATAAATTAATAGCTGACACAATAATAAAGTATTTAATCAACCTCCAATGCTATTTATGGTGCTATGTTACAAAGCAACATTTTTTATTCTTTTAGAAGTGTTAGGAAGAGTGTAAAAAGTACCACATGGCCATTTAAGGCACGGGTAGATGAGGTCCTGAATGACGTCGTTTAGTGTTTGATAGGAATGGTTGGACTCGATGATCTGATGAGTCTCTTCCAACCTGGTGATTCTATGATTCTATGATTCGTGTGCAACATCAAAGTGCTGAGGTGACTTAAGGTGCTTTCAGCTCTCTGCTCTGCAATTTAGTCACTCAGTAACTGCTATATTTGTTGCATCCATGTTTGACACCCTGGACCCAAGTCAAACCCATAAGTATGCAATTCCCATCAGAGGCAGAAGACTGACGTCTTTTAACTTTGGATCTGCTTATTTCAGTAATATATTTGTCTTTTCACATGACTGAACTGAGTGTTGATTTCGTATAGGCTTCCCTCTCATCGAGTTCATTGTCTTCTCTTACTTACAAGTTATTGTTTCCGCAACAGCTGAATTCATCTTCTGTTTTAAGAAAGTTTTGAGATCTTACTTGCTTAGATCGTGTGGATGACATCTTGCTTCAAAAGAAAAGGGAATCTGGATGACTATAAATCATAAAGGTAAATTAATTCCCCTGTGTTACTGGGTAAGGATCTTTGGCTAACACAGACAGAAATTCTGAGGTTGCTCTTCAGTGCCTGATAGCCCACTCTTCAAAACCTCTGCCTGAGCCAAGGTTTTGCCTCTTTGTGCAACAAGCTGATCCATTGAGACAGGCTCTTCCAAATTTTGTCCTCAGAAAGCTTGTATGTGTGGGCAGCAGCCTTGTTGACTTGTGTGCAAGACAGGGAGGATTTTTATTGACCTGAAAGACTGAAGTACATTTGGAAAATACCATCACAAAAGGGAGATTTTCCTGTCAGCTAACAAGAGGCACAGTCAACCATAATTCTTCCACAGCCCCATGGAGAAATTTGTGCAATGATTGCAATGAGAAAAAGATTTTTACTAGATCTTAAGCTATTAGTCTCCAATTTCCCTTGTTTTTCAAATAGGAAAAAAACCCAAACCAAAATACCATTATGCAGTACCAAAATTGGAAGTTATATGCAGAGACTGCATAGCTCTAACAAATTTCCTACTGTAGTTCACAACGAGTGACTGCCCAACAAAATGTTAAGATGACAAACTTGACAAAGATTCAGCATCGCTGGACAAAAAAAAAAAGTTTTTTTTCTTCACTTTACTTGTGTTTTTCTTCAGAACTAGTGTGTCCCTATTGGAATAATTTTGTAAGTATGATGAAGAGATTAAAAGTATTCTTAAAAAAGAAAAGTGTAAAGTATGGTGAGGACGCATTTACCACTTTCCACTCCACCTTTGCACTCTGTTCTGGGTACATAGAAGCAGATCACTTGTTTCCAAGTCAGTAACTCTTTTCCAATACTTGGCTTCTTACATTCTTTCTTTGTTTTATTTTTCACCACTGCATGTTCCTTGCTCCATATAAAGACAATCACTTTCTTGAAACCTTTTCTCTTTAACCCACTTTTCTAGCTTGTGTCTCTGCTCTGTGACTCTTGAGCAAATTTTATTGTCATTTGTGTCCTACTTCCATGAACTAGGTTTCCTAAATTTGATATTTATGATGCGTGAATGGAAAACAACAGGCTAAAGACTGACATTCAGATTTCTTCAGGAGCAGCTGATGGTAATCAATACTTGAGCTTGCTTTGAATGCATAAAATACTTGCCATTTGCAAATAATCAGCATTTGAGATTCCCCTCTGGAATCTTTTTTCTTCCTCTAGTGATAGATTTTGCAAGCTTCTGTACCAGATCTTAAAAACTACTATGAAATTTCAGTGGAGTCAGAAAAAACTGTAATGATTGTGGCAATAGCACTTTTAGCCAGATCACATGTCTTAGTCAAGTGACGACAACCAATCTGGTTGTCTGTGAGTGCCAATGGAGCAGCCAGTTAGGTTGACTGTGAGTGGCAATGGAGCAGCCACCAAGAGACCACTTTCTGTCACGGCAATTGGAAGGAATTCCCAGCACCTTGAAAAAGGTAAATGTTATGTCCATCTTTAAAAAGGGAAAGTGGGGGACCAGGGATCGTCAGAACATTCAGTCTCATATTAGTTCATGGGAAGATTATGGAGCAAATCCTTCTGAAAGATTTTTCTGGACAAATGAAAGACAAGAAAAGTAGGAGCAGTCAGATAAGATCTACCAACACAAATTTATATGTAACTGACCTCATTGCCATCAGTAACAACATGACCAGTACAGAGTGGATGACAAGAGAGCAGTGAATGTTGTTTTGCTTACTTTTGCAAGACTTTGATAGTGCTCCATGGTTTCTTTGCAGCCAGACTGAGGACATGTGGACTGGACATGCAGACTACAAGTTGCGTGAAAAAATGCCTTGAACCACTGGGCTGAAAGAGTAGTGATCAAGGGATTGAAACCAAATGGATAGCTGATAGGAGTAGCATTCCCTAAGTCCAGTCCTGGAGGTTGCACTGTGAAACATCTTTATTAGTGACCTAAACAACAACAACGAATGCAATCTCATCGATTTGAGGCATGACACCAGAGTGTACAACGAGTACCTTCCATGCTGAAGGACAGAGCTGTGATTCAGAGGGATCTGAAGGAGAGGAAGGAACTGGCCAAATGGGAACATCACAATATTTAGCAAAGACAAAGTCCTCCTCTTGGGACTGAAAAACTCGATACAATAGTACAGGATGGAAAGTAAGGAACAGCTCTGCAGAAAAGGACCTGGGGATTCAGACCTTCTTTATTCAGAGAGTCGCAAAGAAAGGACGTAAGACAACCAAATTGTGACTAAATATAAGGAAAAGAAAAAAAAAAAAACCTCAGAGAGGTTGGCTAAACACTGGAACACATTGCTCAGGAACGCAGTGGTGCCTTTGCCCTCACAAATTTTGCACTCGAACAGCCTAATCTTACACTGAAGTTAGCCTTGCTTTCAGCTGGGTTCTACGCTAGATGCCTGTCAGGATTCCTTTCAACATAAAATACTTTATGATGATTTTTATAACTTGCCCAAAAAGAGCTGGCAGGTTTCTATCTATCTGAGAGAAACCAGGACTCGGAGTATTCCTCCTAACAATTTTTCACCAATGCACCTTTGCTGCTCTTTTTGCCTCCAACAAAAGTATTTTTTTCAAATGTTTGCCTCTTCTGGATGACAAGGCAAACATCCAGACCATACCTGGAGACCTGGTGAGCTACTTAACCAAAGTGATACAGGAACAGAGAGGATTCTGTGTCTGTTGCAGCTGTGGTTCAAAACAGAGGTGTTAGACCCTGCAGACTCCTCTTCTCAAACATTGTCAGACGGATGTGACAGGGAGAATCTAAACTGGGAAATCCCTTTAACCTAATGCAGAAAAAAAAGGTAACTGCAGAAGTCAGTAAGATTTATTTATTCTGTAGAAAAGGAAAAAACAGTTAAACTTTGGGCAGAGGGAGAAAAGGGATTTTGAAGTTATTGTATTTCTTAGCAGAGGACAAAGAAGACTGTTTTAAAGTCCATCTGTCTGCTCTGTTTTATCATGAAGGTCTTTGTCTTTCCTAACACTCTGTCTTGAGCAGCTCACATGATGTTTTTTCCCCGTCTCATTAAGATACTTGGTAGAGTTGGCATTGAAAATTTTTTTGAATGACAGCCTCAGTTTTTACTGCCCACAGCATTTCCTTGTGGGTGTGTTTTGAAATGTTTCTGTAGCTGGGACTGATAAAAAATTCTTTGTAGCTGAACTGTGTGTAAGTTTGCATTCTGGTTACATTCTCTAAAATTTCATCCGTGTGGGAAAAGGGAAAAATTGCCATCACGGTTTCACTAGAGGCTTTAATATCTGAAAAGCACATCTGCCACTTGGTCTTTGTTGTCTTTCTAGCAAGGACAGGTCTCCTTTTCCACTCCTTTGAAATTCCTCTAGTTTTGTGTAAACTGTTAATTTAATTATTTGGAGGAACATGCCTATTCAACTGCAGTACACTACCCTTCAGCGCACTCCCAATCATTGCCACACTGAATATTGTCCACTTCTTTCCTCCATGTTTTCTGGTTTCCATTGACTAGTTTGTGATCTGCAGCAGTGCCTCGCCCCATTAACACTTAGCTTAACTCTAACTATAGAGTTAGTTTGGGTATAAACAGGTTGAGCTTTGCCCAGATTAGAGCATCTCAGTGTTCAATGAAGATACATGCAGTAGGATTAGTAGCATGAGCAGCCGCAGTCTGCTGCAGGAGGAGCAGTCAGGCTTCATCCCTGCTTCATATTGCTCATGTCTGAAGCCCTGGTTAACTCAGCCCAGAGTTCAGGCTAAACAGGGAGAAGTGTCCGAGATGTTCCCTTTACTCAGCTCTACCAAATAGATGTTTGTATTATTTTCTCATGTTTGGAAGAAAAAACAAGTTTGATCATCCTCTATAAATACTCTTCTTGGTTTTCTTTTTTTTTTTTTTTTTTTTCTTTACTTCTAATGTACAGTGCTGTATGGTTTAGCTGAAGGGAAGAACATCTTTTTTCACAAATAGGTGTGTTAGCAGCTGTGGGAATCCACTCTTCTGTTAACAGCCAACAGAGCCACGTCACCTTATAGCAAAATCTCTGCAAATCTTTGGCCCATCTCCACATCCTCAAAAAAATCAGGGGAAACAACTGCTTTTGGTACATAAAGAATCAAACTGTTTCCTAAATTATGGCTTGAGGACACAGCCATAAGCAAATCTAGGAGCTGCCTTGCAGCATCCTTGTCCTCATCCAATCTTTGAGAAGGGAAGGACCATGGGTTAGGCTGCGAATTGAGTAGTGCTGAGAAGGAAGGTTCGATAAAAGCCGTAGAGATAAACTAGGTGTGTAAATATTGAGGATATAATTATTAACACAAAGTGACACAAATACAACTCCCAAGGAAGTGTCTGCTCTGCCTTCCCTGCCCAGTATTTTAAACTTTGCCTTTGCTAAATATGCACAACTATCTAATCAGAAACTTATTGTGGTAAAGGCGTCTTACAGCTTGCAGCAGCTGAGGCACACTGTTCATTTCACTGTAGCAAAACATGAGCAACTGCAGTTGCAGAGACATAGCTTAGACTACGCTTCACTGTGGCTTTGCTGAGTAGGAGCAAAACAAACATCCTTGCAATTAGTGCTGGTGACAGCAGCAGCTGAGGCAAACGTGAACCAACTGCAGAAGTACTCGGGATGGGCTTATTCAAGCAGGCTAGTGAACACGTAGATGAAGGCAAAAATAATATTTTCTGTCTTTCATATCTTCTTTTGAAGGTGCTTCAAATTCTTGGAGATGTTATCTTTGTGAACAGTATTTTACAGTGACCCTTGCAGCTTTTCTGTTTTACCTAATTCCTAAACCACGTTGATCACTTTTAAATATGGATAAAACAGCTTAAGCACAGTTCATGTTTCCATTTTCTTGGCTGCACGTATCTTCATTTTCTCAGACGAGATGAGCTTGATTCAATACAGTAACTGCAGCCAACAGTCCATCTCAGGGCAGTTCAATTTTGTACCAGTAATGAAGTTTCACACATTGTTATTTTGTTTCCATTTAAGGTTTAAAAAAACTTTCTACGCAAAACTATTAAACAAAGTTTGGAAAACCATTGTTTGGAAGAGGTAAGATTGGATACTATGGTAATAAATTTCCTGGAAATACAAGAGAGAGCCTGTCAACCCTTAATGGAATGATGTCTACTTTAAGTCAGATGACTTGATTTTAGCCCACAAGATCACAAAATGCAGGGGGAGAATGAAAAATACTCCTGCCTTTTAAGGGACACTAAGGCATACTTTTTTGAGGTCTATTTATATTTGTTATGTAGGAGATAGATAACATGGTGACAACTAAGAATTCCACACCTCTTTGGTCACTATTTTGCACCCTTGTTATTCATGCACAGCAGCACTGTCATGTAATACTGTGTAATTTGGCGTTTCTTGCTCTTTAGAGATTACTGTGAAGATCTGCTGAGTTGTAGAAATAACAGAACCATTCCCAACCCGAATTTGAAAGCTGAGAGATGAAATTTGGAACTATATACTGATCTTTTGCCTCAGCATAGTTTCTCATAGTAATCCTTGAAAGATAAGCTGAGGGGAGTTTATATCACTGCCTTACTGTCATCATGATGTAAATGTGGAAGCTGCACTCCTGCTAAACAGAAGTGCTGAGAAATGAATGCTGACTTAATTGCAACAAAATGATATAATAACTTGTATGTCTCTGCCTTATCACCTCATCACAGATCTAAAGAATTTAGCCAGAAGTGAATATATTTTCAAGGTTTGAAAGGAATGTGAAATGGCTTTTCATGCTTCAAGACAAAAAAGGAAACTATAATACTTCTTATCAGGGCTCACTAGGTTTATAGCATCAGTAGGGTATGTAGTGTATTTTTTCTAAGTATAGCATCATATCTAATTGTAAAAAGATACCAAGATGATTACATAGCACCAAAGGGCATATTGCTAGCTGTCTTCTTTGATCTAAGATAAATTAATGAGCACAAAAATATGGATTCAAAACACTTGTAATGCCCTTAAGGTGCAGAAAGGCATCATATATCTTCCAAGCTGGCACTATCTTATTAGATTTGTTCTACTGGCAACTCCTTTTTTGAGAGCAACTCCTTCAAGGAACTTTATAATCCTGGTACTTAGTTGGAAAATCTTCATATTGCAAATGAGTAGGCTAAAAATTGCCTCTTAATCTTGCTTTTCTGTAACGAAATTCTTTTCAATAATCCCATACATGGTTCTGGAACCACTGTAGTATGATGTCAATTCTTTATACAGCGAACTAATGGCTGGAGTCCTCACCATGGAGCAGGTTGAACTCCATTTGACTTTTTCAGTCCTAGACAATTCCTTTCTCCCAGGTGTGTATCCAAGTGTGTAAGTGAGAGAGAGAAGTGAAAAGAGGAGATAGTAGGTTGACTGATGATAATGCAGTGATGTAGGGGACACTATCGTGGCTGCAGCTCCCTGGACCTTTTCTGGTTTTTAGCTAATTTCTCCTGAGAAGTGGTATTATTAAGGCAGGCACTGTTTACTCTTGTTATCTGTGCGTGTTAAGCGTCCTAAGGGCACATCTCCTTGGGTTTGACTGTGGGTTAATGTGTCATACAGCAGGTAAGGAATCTGAAGCAGACTTATATACACTAAGGTGGCCCCACTTGCTTTTGTGCTTCTAAGGAGTAGTTAACATCAGTTTTCCTTCTAGGTCTCTTATATAAAACTGGATGTTTTCTAACTGACTATGGTCTAACTAAATACGATCAAAGTCTGTTTATAAACTGAGGAAAAGGATTATTTTCTTGCCCTACAGAATGTTCTGTATTAGTCCAAGGATAAAAAAGGATGAGTCGACTTAGAGCATTTTCATTTTACCACACGATGCCAGTATTCCACTGAATATTTCTCAATTGGGGTTTCAGGCACAGCAAATGATAAGTAGCTTATGTATTTATTTAAATGATACACTGTTGTTTCTGTCACCATCATACCACTGCTTGCGTTGCCTTTCTGCAAACCACATGCAGGAAAGTTCTACCAGCAGAACCGCTGTCAGAAAGTAAATGTGAAACTTTGCACTGCAGTCCTTGTGGGATATGCATTTTCAATTCAGTTTCTATGAGCACTGGCACCTGCACATTAAGCACATCCTTCAGTCTAGCCCTCGTCAACAAAACACTTAAGGATTTGGCTGAGTGCTCTCCTCAGCTGGGGCCTTCAACTCCAATTCTGAGCTCACTGCAGTCAGTTTAAGGTTTGACAAGAGCTGCAAGTAGAGAAGCCCCAACCTTCCAGCTTCAATGAATATGTGAAGTGTCCTTAAAAGTTTTTATTCTACTTTCCTAACCTTGACTGTCAATATCTCCTACTATTGCAACTGTCCTTGAAATGTTGCACTTCGCGATGACTTATTGGTTTTGCCTCCTGACATATTAAGCGGTCGACTAATGTAATGTTGCAGGATAGTGTTGTGTTTGTTTTCTGGGCAGTATTTGTTTGGTAGCTGATTCCCATCCAGATGGATGCAGAGACCCTGTAGGTGCCTCAGCAGGGTGCTCATATCTAATGTTTTCCAAAGCATGCAACTGCAACAGTTCATCCGTGACCAATTTGTCTCACACTTCAAACAGTGAAGAACAGGAGCTGCTTACTCTTTTCCTCTCAACTGTTTTACACCATTTTTGGCTACTTCTAACTCAAATCACTTCAAATCTAAAAAGATGAAGCATGTATACAGCTTTAGCCCTTTTCTCCTCTACCTTCTTTAAATATGAAATAGTCACTTCTAGGTTTTTTGTATTATTGAAGACTTGGGAAAGTGACTCGGGAAAGGAGGCTAACACAGACCTATCCAGAATGAAAATATTCAACTCTCATAGATTTAAAAGAGAATTGAGTATATGCTTAAATGCCTTTATGAATTAAAGTTAAAATAATGTACCAGCAATTGAGAACAAAATTTCTTCTGGAAATTAAATGTAATGGCTTTTTCAGCTTGCACAGTTCTAAAAAACCATTTTAACTTAGTTCTGGGAGTGTTAGTTTTTTTCAAAAACAGGACTTAAAAAAAGAAATTACTCTTTGAGTAATCTAGTAATCATCTACTGTATTTATTTTATATGTGAGTCAGCTCAAGTGCAAATTGCTGTTTAGAAGCTGCCAGGTCAAAAAGCTCATTTTATCTAGGACTGATTTTCCCCCTCAGGTTTAATAATTCACCAAAAAGTGTCAAAGTTCCGCTTTCCAATGAAACTATGGCAAGAAAAGCCATATTTTTGTCTTTCTTATGTTCATCGCCACTGAAATAGTATCTACATAAAGGTGTTTTCAGTCCTTAATATAAGTAATAATGATTTACATAATATTTAATAAAAGTGTATTTAATAATAGTTTAAGTAGATGAAAGTTCATGACCATTATTGAATTAGTCTCCTACTTTCAAGTTCTGTATCACAACTCAAGTGTTGATTTTAATGTGCAAGTTGCATCCTCAGCAACATGTTTCAGTTAATTGACATTGATATTCTGAGGTTATTCTAATTCTAAATGTCTCTGCTTTTATTCTAATTTAGAAGCAGCAAGAGGTTAACCAGAATCTAAAGGAAATACGATAGACAATTACACTCCATTGCATGCCTGAATCATTTGCAATTTTGAGTGGTATTGAATTTTTGTAAATTGAATTTATAATTGAACTTCAGGAAATATTTGCCATCACTACATTTTATAAAAGATCAAAAGTTTTGTAGAATGTCAAGTTTTTTAATTAACTGTTAAGCGAGGTAGACAGTGTCTCCTTTCAATCTTTGTTAGAAAATCCAGCAAGAAGCAGAGATTAGCAAAGTTAATTCCAGCAGTAAGCCCCCTGCCTCTTTTAGAGGTAAAGACTTGGATAAATAAGATATTTTCAGCTCTTTAGGGCACAATGAACTTCATTTTTTTTGACAGAAAAAGCACTGGCTTAAAAGGTTTCAGAGGTAGCAACCACCTCTGGGAACTCATGAAGGATGGATGAAGTGCCATAATTTGACAACACTGTTGCTGATTTCACAAGAGTAAGAAGAGAATCAAGGGCTACATACCACTCCACACAACTTTAATACCAGAAAAGCCCTGGAACATCTAATTCAGTAACTTATTCATAGGTAACTGGAAAATTATAAAGAGATAAGTTGCCACCAACTCTCTTCTCATTTAACTTGTCCTTGGAAAATAAAAAAACCCCTCTCTTTATTGTGGGATAATGCACCTGTGAGTAGAATGGGAGCTGTGTATATTTTATATCTTAGTTCTTAATAAGGCTTTTCACAATGTTTAACATGATATTTGCAAGCTAGCTATGGAGTCATAGTTTAGATGAAAGAACTCTAACCTGCAAGAAAACTTGTGTTCAAGAAATAATTTTTTGCATTTTTGACAAAAAGGCAAGATATATTTATGCAGCTCTGCAGGGTTTTGTCTTCACTCTATTCTAGTCTGTATTCACTAGCAGTCTAGGTGAAGTAATAGATAGGGATATGGTAAAAAAGACAGAAGTAAATTTATGCTGCAAATGGAAAATGGAGAAAGAATCAGAAAAAAAAATTGTGCACATTCAATAGGGACAACTACAAAGTACTACACATAGACAGGAAAAATCTAGTGAACTAATAGAGAATGTGCAGCACTGGACTCCAGTTTCCAGTCTAGGTAGATTGGAGCACTGGGCAGTCATTACTGGCATGAAATTTGGCAAAAACAAATGCTAGATTCTGCACGCGGGGTGGTGTAATGCTGGACACAAGTATAAACTGGGAGAGGAGTAACTGGAGAGCAGCCTTGCAGAAAGGGAACAGGGATGCTAGTTGGCAGCAAGCTCGGTATGAGACAGCAGTGTGTCCTAGCAGCCAAGGTGGCAAATTGAAACCTGGGGTGTATCAAACTCAGTAAAATCAGGCAGTAAACAGAAGGGATTATCCTACCACTGTATTTGGCATTGATGTGGCCTCACTTTGAGGACAGTGTGCAGTTCTGGGTCCTGAATTGCATCCTGAATGCATCCAGAGGAGGTTGAAAGAGATGGAAGAAATGTCCTGTGAGGTGTGGCTAAGGACTCCAGGTTTTTCTAGTTTGGAGAAAAGGAGGCTGAGGGGCAACCTCATTGCTCTCTACAGCTTCCTGAGGAGGGGAAGTGGAGAGGGAGGTGCTGAGGTCTTCTCCCTGGTATCCAGTGATAGGACATGTGGGAATGGTTCTAAGCTGCACCAGGGATGGTTCAGACAGGGCACTAGGAAGCATTTCTGTACTGAGAGGGTGGTCAAGCACTGGACTAGGCTTCCTACAGAAGTGGTTGATGCCCCAAACCTGTCACTGTTTAGAGGCATTAGGACAATGTCCTTAATAATATGCTTTAGCTTTTTGGTCAGCTCTGAATTGGTCAAACAGTTGGACTAGATGATCCTTGTAGGTCCCTTCCAACTGAAGTATTTTGTGCTGTTCTAAACAGCAGTTCTTCAGGGTCTACCTAGGCATTATAATAGATTGTGAACTGCCCATGGCACTGAAAAAAGGGAAATACCATTCTGGGATGTATAAATCTACAAGTACAATCAGCATGCAAAACAGTCATACTTCTCCAGGCATTTCTGAACAAGGCCAAAACACACAAGATGGTATAATGTATGCACACATGATTAGCTTTTTTGTGTGTTTATGCTTTGTGTTACTGCTGTAAAATTTAACTTGCCATTAAGTTTGACCTATCTCCTTATGAAGTTCAAATGTTAATACAAGGAAGAAAACACTTTTCCCCTCATTCTTTCATTTTTGTGGATGAGGCATTTCCAGATGGTGTTTGTGAAAAGGGAAATGAAGTATCTATGTATATTGGCTAGACTCACTGTTATTTCTGTTTTGTTGTTGTGATAGTGGTGGTGTTTTCTTCAACAAATGCAGATATATTCTTAATGACATACTGTTATCCTTTATGAGGGGTCAAAACAGAGGATTCTGTATTCCAACAGATTTGAGGATAATTCTTTATCTGGTAGGACTCCTTTTTGCAATTGGTTGGCAAATTATTATTTTCTGTTAACAAAGGCTTCTGAAATACTCTCCTGCATTCCTTCTACTAATCTATTAAACTTCCCTGTAAGGAAAACTCGTATTGCATACATTGGCTACCTCAAAAAACCGACCATTTTATCTTTACTGGAAATCTTTTCTGTTTGCAATTCTAATTAAATTAAGTTCCAGCTAATTTTAGATCATTGGTAATGCCTGAAATGAATACATAATTATTTTGTCCACACATGGAATTTCTTTGTAATTTTCTCTCAGGTAAATTTCAGTAGGCAATGTTTCTGCAGAATTCTGAAATTAATCTCTTTTAGCACTAAAAATATATGTTTTACTTCTGTTGAGTTCAAGATCATGCAGAAAATGCTACTCCTTATGTGTCAAGTTTCTCATGTCACTTAGTCATATATTTGTGACACTTTTCTTATATCTCTTCTGAAGTGAGACATGGTATTTGGAATATTGCAGATGGCAGCAACATCTAAATCAACCGTGCAAACTGCTAGCTGTTTTCTCATATAGGACAGAGATATGAGACCTTTGCAAATACTCTTTCACATGTTAACAAAGAAATTGGCCTTTAAAATGGTGATAAGGAAAGGAGGGGAATTCAAAAATAGCTGAAAAAAATCAACTGGATGGTGTCATTTTTGCAGGATTCCTGGATCCTCTGGTGGTGTGGGATGCTTGAAATCCTAACATAGTCTTTACTCATCAGTCTGTATCAGTGCTGCATTAGCAATCCCTGCCTAGCTTTCTGTGACGGGTGAAGAACTGGTTGCCTTCTGTGCTTTGTCAGGGCTTGTACTAGGACTTAGGGCAGACCTGACAAGACGGGGTGCACCAGGAATTTAGGACCATCTGAGACAGCTGAACATTTACTTGTGCCTCACTGAGAAGATACTGAAGTGACTCTTGCTCTAAAGTATTTCCATTTTTTAATTTTTTTACATTGAACAACACACTGGACAACAAACATTTGTTGGAGCTGGAAAGGGGGAAATCTGCATCTTAGATCTGCCTGTCCTCACCATTCCCACAGAGGCAATTAGTAGGATGGTGCTGTTTACTGATCAGATATTTACTCCTGCCCAGGAAGGACAGCAAGGTGAACTGTCAGTGCAACAGACTGCTTCTCCCAAAGAGAAAGGGCTGAAAGTGATTCTGAAAGGAGAATTTAGGGAACCCTTCCCTCGAAAGTGAAGAGGATTTGGAGCCCAGGTTTGAAAGGTATTCAGGAATCTGAGGATGTAAGGAAACATTTGGTGTTTTGCCCAGCACACCTGGCATATTACTTCAGTGAGTAATAGCCCAGCTTGGCCCCTACAATAGAACACTGAACACAGGATGGGACATCTACATATGGCTCACAGGCAAACTAACTGCCTTGGAAGCTCCTCTTACCACACAGATCTTCTCATTGGATTTCCAGGGTACTCAGTTAGATGTGTTCAAATCTTTCTGATGGTTGCTGTGAAACCTCATGGGTTCTAATCAGGACCATATTGCTCAAGCCACCCTCTTAGTTTAACTGTTTTGCAGGAAGAAGTGTATGGGTCAGGAGGAGGTTGGATCGATACTGTGACTATGCAGCAAAGAACAACACCGTCCTAAACTGGCATAGCTGTGCAGCTCATGTCAGTCCAAGTCAAAGCCTTGACATAAATGAGTCTCTTAATATGGACATTCAGAGATGGGCTCACAGTCTCTAACTCCTTACTGCAAAATAACACCTCCTACCAAACCAGCCCCTCTCCAAGACCTGTGTTACTGACATGAACGGCTAGAAATATTCATCATCAGAAGAGCAGGACCATGATTCAGAATTTTTACTCATTAGTTGAGGATCTTGTTGCCAACTGTTGGGAGTCTTTTCAGATTTCTCTCTCACTCATGCAGCCCACTTGTGTCAAAATGAAGGCTTTAATAGGGTGTTTTGCATTAAAATGGAGATAAACAGTATGTTTGCTTGAAGCCGAACAAGACAGAATAAGCCAGATCTTCAGCTGATATACATTTGTCACAGCTTTATAAAGATAATGAAGCTATATTATTTTACATAAGTTAAGAAGCAGAACTGCTCTCTCTCATGCAGACTCCTCTGCAGATCTCCTTCATGCAGATAAGGAGAGACTGGTGACAACACACAGACCTTACAGCTTCCAGTACATGCCATGAATAGGTCAGAAAGTGTCTGAATCATGCTTCCAATGAAGACTGCTGATAGGCAATAATTAGTTGTAAGTAAAAGGCTGAATTCTTATTCTTTTCTCTGTACTGTCTTGTAGCACTCTTAAACAAAGTTACTAAATCTTACCTCTGCCTTTAGGACAAGGGGTCTGCAGTTTTCACGACTGCTTGGAATTTCTCATGGGCTATTAAGAATCGTATGTTACTCCAAATTTATCTGAGGACCCACGCCATCCTCTCTGGTATTCACATCTTCCCTTGTCTCTTCTTATCTCTTGTTTATTAGGCAGCATATAGGTTTTTCTTAGCTTTTCTGCCTCTTTCAACACTCTTTCCCTCCTTGTCTCCCTCAATTTATGCACTTGACTCTAATTTTCTTGCAAGGTCACCTGCTAAGAAGGACTCAGGTACCATTTGCCTTATCTGCATGTGTTTCTAGCTGATCTCACTCTGCCTTTTAAAGTGACAAAATAAATTTCAATAATTTGAACTTTCAGTAAGTAACAGAGGTTGAAAGGATTCCTTATTGCTGTATTATCCTGAAAACAGACAACCACTGGGCTTCAGGAACCTACAGGATGAGTCTGCAACACTGAGGATTCACCATCTGGGGCACAAGTAATACCCACTGAAACACTCAAGTGCTTTTGCAGTCCTCGTTTAATTAATGCAAACTGAAAGCTAAAGCGGCAGTAACCACTGAGAAGTATGTTTGTCACTCCTGTTTCCCTTGCTGGGAATGTCATACCAATTTCATGTTGTATGACATTATTTGGTGTTCCCGTGGACAGCTGCATAACCAATAGCCTGATAGTGTGGGGCAGTGGGAACAGAGACCCTTGAATCCTAGTAACTGTGAGACTCTGGGACAAATGATACAGTGCAGTCAGTGAAAAAATTAACAGAAACATAGTATTCTTATACTGTTCAGTAAAGAAAATCATAAACCTCCCAAACATAAATTATTTTAAGAAATTAAATACTTTTTTTAATGCCGGTTTCCTGTGGATTTGTGTGTGTGAGCACATGAACCACGAGAACTGTTTTTTCTTTCAAAATTCAGTGTGGAAAATTCCTGTAGCTGCAGGTACTTTTCTGCCTTGAAATCAGAGTATCCACTGAGATGTAATATTCATTTCATTAGGCTCATCAGTGTTAATGCTGTTCAGCTCCATTTAATGAAAACAGTAAATTAGCATGTGCAGTAGTTCTTTCGCACTAACTAATTGGTGTATGATGAAAGTTCACGTTACCAGCTAGTACACCTTCAAGAAGAGTAAGTAGAAAAAGTGGTTTAAAGGTTTTTAAAAATGCATGGTTTTATGATAACGTTAGCCAGTATATGCTAGTTAAGAGATAAAAGCAAAACAAAATAATCAGTATCTCCTTATAAAAAAATCTTGTCCAATTCATTTTCTGCCCTGGGAGTTTGTGTAGTTGTTGTTCTTATGCAGGAATGGTCTTTGATTATGTATTTCAGCAGCATGATGTACTTTAGCATAAGGATTTTCATTCCAAAATCTGCTCCTATAGTTAGTTTTTTTGTCGACTTTGAACTTTTGATCGTGTTTGCATCTAATTAAAGAAGTGTTTATACGATTCTTTCTGCCAATTGCTAGGCAGAAAAGACTTGAACTGCTAGCTGTTTTCCAGGAAGTTAAAATGGAGCATGGCAGATTCTCATCTGATGTTAACCAGTTGCTCTGTTTAAAACTGAACTGAACTGTGCTGATTTGCATCAACGTATGAGAAAGAAAACTGGTGAGGAAGCACTGAAAGACACTTGTGTCAGTGACAGAGGCACCACAGTGCTCTGGAAGCCCAGGAGACTTTGTCAGGCCACAGCCAGGCACCAAGTAAACTTTGGGGAATAAAGTAAGAGGAATAAATGAAAAAAGATATATGTCATCAGTATTGTCTTCAGTCTTCCTAAAAAGTCAGTTAGTGACTTCTCTTTCTGCAGCTACCTATGCTTACAAAAACTTTAGAGGGGTAAATTGGAGACATATGAATGAAAAAGAAAAATGAAAAGGTAATTCAAAATAATCCATTCTTCTGCAGGAACTATAGAAAAAAGTCCAGGTAAAAAACCAGCACATATCCCACGGCTTCATCTTTTAAAGAGAGAATGGATCAGTGTGGAGAGGAAGTAGTTTTGTTGACTTTGTAGCCAAACTGGTCTGCTCAAACCACAAGAAATCTCTGACCAGGTCTTGCAACATTCAAGGCCCCTAAACACAAGGCACCAAACTGCTTAGAAGTCACATTTCCCTGGGCTAGTAGATCTGGAACAGTGAGATATCTGCAAGTGATAAAACACCAGGAATCAGCTGTGTTTTCTGAGTTCATATGTGCTGGGAAACACATTGCTTTTCCAAAGCAAATGCATTCTGGCTTCATTCTGCTGCCTATCAGTAGCTACTCAGACTTGTACAGTGTCAAATCACATGGGCCATGCAAATAAGGTTTTTCTTGGCAGGAATGCACAGGCTTGCTCAGCAAGGTAACCTGAAGACTACTGCACTTGCTGCATTTGTTTAATTTGGACTGGACTACCCGTACGCTCTGTAGAAATAGGTCTTGCAGCGACTTAAGAGACAGAATCATGTGTTAGATACTTTGCATTTAACCAGAAGTGAACTTTATAAATTCAAAGTTTTTATTTAATTAGCCCAAACTTGATTTCTCCTACTTATTTTTTAACAAGTATCTCAGTATCTTTATGCTCCATATGGATAACTCAACAACTCAGAAATCCTGTCCCATAGACAGATGGAGTAAATGAAGGAGAAAATATTATAAATGCAAATAAAATTATTTAACTGGAGGCTTGCTCGTGATTTTAGGTTCTGGCCTGTGAAGCCTTTCTCTCATGTGTGATAGCTTTTAACGCAAGGTAGTGCTTTCCTATTGCATTTCTACTTATTTGTCATATATTTTTGACTAAATATTATGTGGTTTTGAATAAATATGAGAGGATTGTGTCAAAAAAATCAGATGGAAGTGTCTCTGAACTTCTGGCATACATTTTATAGTTTAGCATGAGGACTATAATCTATTACTTTCCAGCCTATGTGGAATGTAGAATGGTACAGTCTCTACTCCTGTTTTTCAGTTATAGTAATTTTTTCTGTTTATTTTGGATCATTCCAAAGGAATTTTATGTTGTAGAGGGCTATATTGATTCCATTGTAAGATATAGACTTTTTTGGTACTGCAGTGTGTTTATCTCTATCATCTATATTTGTTGAGTGATAAATTTGGTATCTGAGCAATACTTTCCTTTGCTGAAGTTTAAAGGTCTGTTTGGGAAGACTGATAAAAATTACAAAGCACAGGACTGCTTTAGGTCATGTATTGGCTTCTCTTCTCAGACATCATGTTGGATTACCACTGAGCGAAAAAATGCACCAAAAATAATTTAAAAGATTCATATTGTTCTGTATTTTTGGACAAGATCTGTGATGTTGTGGTAAAGGATGTGAAGAAAGACACTTTGTTATCTCTATTCTCCTTTAAATGTTATGCCAGCTGATAAGATTTCCGTTTATTTCTGTCAGCCAATCTCTGCCAGTCATGTAAGAGCATTTATTGTGGTTTTTTCACTTACAATTAAAATACCTAAACATGTTAGGCTGACAGCAACATTTCAGATTATTTACCTGACTTTTTAAGGAAATACTGGGTCAGTTGCCATAAAACTACTGTGACAAAATAAAATATAGTCTTGGCTTTATTTTTCTAAGCATTGTATTTAAAGTTAGCAAAAGTTTAATAAATTTCCCACAGCCTTCCTGAATTAGATGGAAACTCTGGGATCTAGAGCTTCCCTGGAGTGATTTTGAGTGTTTCATCCCTACCCTACACAGACCTCTGGCCCCAGTCTGCATCGATCATGCCCTGATTTTGAACAAAATACTTAATTTTTTTTCAGTTGCCCTGGGCACAGTCAGGCCATGCAGAACTAAGGCTGCTGCTTGCTAATGGAGTAGTGGCAAACATGACCTGGCCGCCTTTTACTATTTTTATTCTTAACCTGCAAGTAACATTATAAAACATGGGATTCCCAATTGAAATTGAACTACAAAAGGTTCTCCTAGAGGAAAATCATAGTTCCAAGGGCTTCCTTCCTTTCCTCCACCTCATCCTGAGACACTTTCCTGGGTAATGCAATATCTTGTGTAGTCTTACATCCTGTTTAACTGTATTAATTAATTTAGGAGCTGAATAAACCAATTGAAAATTGTGTCATAGAGAGGAAAACAGGTTTTAAACACTTTTCTTTTTCTGTTGCTGTTCATTTTGGAAAGAAACCTAGGAAACTCATGTCCTAGTAGTATAATATTGATGGGAATGCTGGTCTTAAGAAATCCTAATTATCCTCTGGATTGATTATGCAAATTACATTTTCTGATTTGTTACGGGTTTTTTTTAGTTATTTTGGGGTGATGAAGGTGGAGAGGGGCACTGAGTTGCTTTTTGTCCCTAATTAAAGGCTTATTTCTTCTGTTTATTTCAATCCATTTCCTAAGTCATATTTTCATTTGGTTTTTTTGACTGTGCCCTCATTGGAAACATTGTACTTCAAGGTGAGATGCAGATCAGAAATTTGAATCATGTTTAGAAGGTCTTTTTGCTAAATTTCACTTCAATACCCTGATATGTAAAAACTTTATAATTGTATTCCTGCTCTGGTCTTCTATACATAAAGTGACATTTACTGTTTGGCATTGGACAAGATGCACCATTGATCTGACTCAGTGCAGTCATCCTTGTGCTATTTTTGCTAAGTAGGAGTAAAAATGTGAACTCTCAGGTGATATCATTTTGGGTTTTTTTTACATTTTTGTCATTTTTTAGTAGCTCCTGAAATCACAAAGCATTAGACTGAGCATAGGAACATGGCAAATTTTCAAACGTTAGTGGGATGCATGAGTATCTCACTGGTCTACACTGACATAGAATCATAGAATCACCAGATTGGAAGAGACTCACCAGATCATCGAGTCCAACCATTCCTATCAAACACTAAACCATGCCCCTTAAACATCTCCAGGGAAGGTGAATCAAACACCTCCCTGGGCAGCCTATTCCAATGCCCAATCACCCTTTCCGTGAAAAACTTCCTCCTAATCTCTAGCCTAAATCTCCCCTGGCGGAGCTTGAGGCCATTCCCTCTTATCCTCTCCTCTGTCACTTGGGAGAAGAGACCAGCTCCCTCCTCTCTACAGCCTCCTTTCAGGTAGCTGTAGAGAGCAATGAGGTCTCTCCTCAGCCTCCTCTTTTCCAGGCTAAACAACCCCAGCTCTCTCAGCCGTTCCTCATAGAGCCTGTTCTCCAGCCCCTTCACCAGCTTTGTTGCTCTTCTCTGGACTCGCTCCAGAGCCTCAACATTCTTCTTGTGGTGAGGGGTCAAGAACTGAACACGGGATTCAAGGAACAGTCTCACTAGTGCCGAGTCCAGAGGGAAAAGAACCTCCCTGGACCTGCTGGTCACATCGTTTCTGGTACAAGTGAAGATGCTGTTGGCCTTCTTGGTCACCTGGGCACACTGTTGGCTCATGTTCAGTCGACTGTCAACCAACACCCCCAGGTCCCTCTCCTCCAGGCAGCTTTCTAGACAGACTTCTCCTAGTCTGTAGCTCTGCATAAGGTTGTTGTGCCCCAAGTGCAGGACCCGGTATTTGGCCATGTTAAACCTCAGGCCATTGGCCTCAGCCCAGTGGTCTAGCCAGTTCAGATCCCTTTGCAAAGCCTCCCTACCCTCCAGCAGATCCACACTTCCACCCAGCTTAGTGTCATCTGCAAACTTGCTAAGGGGAACACTCAATGCCTTCATCTACTCACTGAGTTCAACCTGTGCTTTAGATGCTGAAAAAGGACCAAAACATACCTTGTTCCCCATCCTATTCCTATTAGGCTGCATAAAGATGTTTTTTCACCCTTAGTGCCCCAATCTACCTCTCATCTCTTAAAGAATGCAACCAGGAGAATTGCCATTTAGTTCTTCTTTTAGCAGTATTTCTTTCTGCTAAAAAGATCAGGGGAATGTCAGGTAGCCAGTTTTTCAAACATTTCTCTGACAAGGTCACTCTACAACAGGAGAAAATTATATTACTACTCAATTTAATGATATAGTGAGTGTACTTAAAAGCTTGGGATAGTGTCAGTCCCTGTACTACCTAGGCAGGGAAAAAAATATTCAGCTTGTGTGATTTAACTAGATTCAGATTCTCAAGGTATGTTCAACACCAAAGCAAAATAGCTCAGTTTCCCTAGAAATGCACTGTTTAGGGTACAAAACCTTGCTGTGTGCAGTTTCTAGCAAGAAGGGAGAAAAAAAATACATGGTATAGTTCAGCTTTAATATTGCCCTGGCACCTCAGGAGACAGGTCTGCCACTGAGATCACAGCAGCACTGGCTCCTGAGGAGAGTGCCCATACCCACCTGTGCCTCTTCTGACCTTACCTCTCAGATGAAGAGAAAACTAAATCTTGTTACCCATGGGGAGTTTACTGTTCTTTAAATTTACTTTTTGCCTGCTTTGAATGTTAATGCAGAGCATCCCAGCAGTCTACTGATATCAAATGATGCTACCATTTTCCAAAGAGCCCACCTCAGAAGAAGCAGGTCCTTGCCAGGCACTTGGGAGCAAGACACTAGAGGATGGTTTCACGGCAAAACCATCTAGAACTCATTAACTGTGCACACATGCAAATTTTTGTATTAAAATACACACACACATATTCATATCTAAATAACGCAAATGGGAAGAAGAATACCCACTCTGAGGCTGTGATTACAACTAGAAACTGCAAACAGCACAGCTGATATAATACTGTCCAATAAGTATTAGATCAGTCTGAAGGTTGATCTATTTAATGCTGCCTAGCAAAGCTCAAAGAGATGTTAGTTGGAGCCAAGGAGGATACCCTGATTCCCTCTATTTGTAGATATCTCTAGCACAGTTACAGGTGTACAGTCAGGAATGGTTTGATGTGTGGAGCATGAACAAAACACAGCCACTTTTGTTGCCCTACTTTTGGCAATTACCTGTCTTTAAGGTGCAACTTCATGTCACCAATCACTGCTGTCTGAGGAGAAGATGCCCAGAGCTCACTCGTCCTCATTAGGAGACCCTCAACCACCTAGCTGTTAGCTGTAAGCTTGAACTGTAACATGGAGTCCCTGCAGACATCCTGCACTTGCAGATCCTTTATTGCTTGCTTGTCCCTCTTTCTGAGAACTTCCAAGTGCCTTTCTAATCAACTCTTTTTTGTTTAATATTAAAACTGCTTTCAGACAACCTTTAATAACAAAACCATGAGGTAAAACACTCTTACTTTTTTCCCTATCTCTTTGCTAATTCATGTTTATGTATGAAGCACATTATAATATTCAATAGCATTACAATCTTATGACTTTTTATAAATATTTAAAATCGTTGCACTCTGTTTAAAAGTTCCCATGCATTAGAAATGCAAGAGTCTGTAAATTAAGTTTATATTGCATGTTTGAATATTGGATGTCAGTATACTCTAAAGTTATTTGGACTAAAGCAAGTGAAAAAAACTACCTAATACAAATGCAGTGATTTGCCTTGACATAGTTTCTTGATTTATTGGTAGTTTATACAAATACAGAAAAAAAAGATGACACACATTTCAAATCATTCTGGAAAGTTAACAATCAGGTCAGAATTGTAATTTGCAAAGCTAGGTAGGCATGGAAAAATATCAGATTTTGAGATTATATCTTTTGCTTTTTCCCCCCTTTGGCTTCTGTTACTTATTTCTTTACATTAGGAATCTCTTTTCTTTGTATCTTGTAATGTGACTGAGTCACACAGGTGCTGTGAATACAATATGTGTTTATTTCCATCCCGAAACTTTCTCATACAAATCATATTTTATTTCCTTCAATTTTCTATCCTTAGAAACAGTAATTAAAAGATCCCTTGAACATTCTTCAAGAAACATCCTAGCTACTGCTGTCTCACTTTGACCAAAATCGCAGTCAACTCAAATAACAGAAAACAGAAACAGAGAAAAAGCATAATTTGCAGTGGTTAAACTATATGTTCTTTATTTCCTTCTGTTTCTTACTTTTTTTAATCCTGTCCTCAAAATAATACTGATAAGAAATTTCAAATATAGCAAGGGAAGAGCATTGTTCAACCTTTCCAGTTGTGCAGGTTCTTCAGTTTCCTTTTGCCAGGTCCTTACAATCAACAGCTAGGTAAGAAACCGGCAACTTTATTCCTTTATTGTTGTAACTACCTATTTCTTTTAAACAAAATTAATTTGCTTGTCCAAGTCATATGCAGGAGGGATGATTCATGATTGCCAGAATTGTAATCAAAGATTCTGAATAATGGCCAGGAATGTAGAAAAGTTGTGTAGGTTCAAAATTTTTAAGATTGAAGTGGGCATTAAGCTTCCTCACAGAAAACCAACTGACTATATCCCTGCAAGGCATATGTGCAGTGTTTTGTCCACAGCACTTTCATGGCAGAAGAGGTAAAAAGTGGAACTTGGAGGTGATGCCCAGAGTTATGGATTAATTAACTCCAGATGGAAGTCCTTATGATAGTTGCCAAGTAGCTTAGGTCTTGGTTTGCTGCATTGGTAAGAAATGGGAAAATAAAATAGACAAAATAAGAGTAGTTAAGATAAAGTGCTAGAGAATTTGATAGAAAAGTACTGCGTATTTTAGAAGCACTTCCTGCTACCTATCAGGCTAAATGTGATCCTTAAGCACCTGTCCTGTAAGAACACTGATGGCCATTAAAGAAATGACCCTGGTTAGTAAGGGAAACACCACATCCAAAAATAAGCAGTTAGAAAGTTAGTTTAAATTTATTTGGTTATCAGTAGCATGACTGGAAAAAGGTAGTTAAGTATAAGTTATGGCTTCATTTCACGTACTACAGCCTGTAGCAGTGGATATTTTAATAAACTTCACTAGGAAGGGAATAAAATGGATTCTGTGAAAAAAACGGAGGTGTTTTGAAGATACTAGAATCCAAGGAAATATATTTTATGGCAGGCATCCCTGTAATGCAGAGAAGCAGGGGGACATGTAAGTATGTAATGAATATAGAACAGGCTTGGAAAAATAAGTGCTGGTGAATTTAAGCAAGCTGTGTGCCTTGAAATGTAAAACAACCAAAGTATATTTCTTCAGTACAACAGTGAGTTGTAGTATACATTTATCAGCTGCAGAGTAACTGAACTCCCTATCACGTTAAATGCAAGCCCCTGAAGGAATAAAATGTTTTGATTGAAAAGAAATGGATCCTTCACACAGTGCAGTCAAACCCATTAACAAGAGTTTGCTCTTAAATTGCCTTGGAGGGGTGCTGTATAGGTGTCCAAGCTGCCCCAGCAGGCTCGGGTGAGCGGGTGATGGGAGCTGAGGAGATCCCACAGGGGGTGGCAAGTGAAAGGCTGAAACAAGGAGATGTCACCTCAAGTTCCAAAGTCACCTACGGCAGCACTGCTGGCTGCTACTGCAATAGGCAGACTCAGGCAGCATTAGGAAGATGAACTGGTCTTAAGCACAAAGCATGAGGACAGTGTGGTAAGTCCAAGGTGGCCTGTCAAAAAAATCTTTCCTGGGGGTCTTTTGCTGCTATTGCACTATGCATCTCCCTGCCTGGGAGCCCTAAGTAAACAGTGCTTCTACTTACTGATACAAACATTTGTGTGGTTCTCATTAGGCATATAAGAGAAGAAAGTCCTTCCTGATGAAGCAGCCTCAATACCATGATACCTGACAAGTAAATGCCCTGAACAGCGACAGATATTTCTTTAGCATGCAAAAAAGTTAATCAGCTTACACAGGTTTTTGAATGTGAAGCAAGAGCAAAGCAAATATGGCAAGGCTGCATGCAGTTCTTTAGCTATTTTGCAGTGCAGCAGAGCTCTAGGGACTTTTAACTGCTAAAGTTTTAGGAAAAAGAGTACCTTTCATCAACTGTTCTCCCCGATAATTCTATAACAACATTAACTAGACTTTGAGTTGCTGGACACTGATTATGTGCTCTTTTTTCCTATGAGAATGCAACAATTTAAAAGATGTGGGTTGTTCTTAGGAAGAGAAATCTTCAGGTACCCACTTGATATCTTTACCCATCTCTTCCTGCTGTAAACATGAGCCATTTCAATGACAGTTGTTGCTGTTGCTGTTGTTTCCATAAGGAAATTCATCTTACTGCTCTGGGGACCTGGAAAATCACCTTGTCTGTGCTGTAGGAAATAATGCTGCTACACTGTTGCTACAAGCTCCAGATGAACCCTTATAGGAGGAAAACGTCATTTTATTTTGAAAGTAATCTGACTTCACTCACAATTTTTTTGCCTTGTTTCTTATAAGCACCAGGACTAGTGTCTCCAGGTGTCTCCTGGGCATGATGTCTCCTGGGCAACACCAGCTCTAAGTCTTTGCCATGCTGTCTGGGCCCTGCTTAGGCTGAGGATAGTGATCAAATTTTGAAGTGTTGTTTGTGCCTTTTAGCAGCTGCCTATGGGATTTTTCTGCCTCTCTGTCCCATCCCATTTCTGTGAGTCCATAGGGTTTCTTCACTGTCCTTTTTACCTTCCCTGGGCAGCCAATGGCTCCAGCCTGTTGTTCGTTTTCCCAGATGGGAATGCTTACAGGCTTAAGTCTTGAATGTAGGTTGTAGGATCTCTAGTTGCCATGAGGAAGTGCACAGAGTTGTGCTGGGATGTCGTTGACTTGCTAGTCTGGGTGCCATAAACACATGCTGCTCTTAGAATCCTTCTCCTTTTTCCTCCTTGTGTTCCCACATTCACATCTCTGTTCATGTCAGTCTTAATGTTTGTTATACTCCTTCGAAATACTCAACAAAGCTCTTCAAAGAGCCTTGTCCTCACTGAAGGCTCAAATCCAATCTCTTTGCAATTCCTAATAATTCAGAATGTATCACTGAGCATCTGCCTTTGCAAAAGAATTCAAGTTGTTAACAACTTTAAATGAAGACTACCTAAGGAAAAATATTAAACTGCTATGAATATATGTAGTGAGAGGAAGTGAAAACATCTGGGTTAGATGAGCTACTTCATTTACATCTTTGTTCTGTTACATGTTACAGTGATTCTGCAAAATAGCTTTAGTATGACATTTTCCATTATTATTCTTACCCCAAGCAGATAGATATATTTCCATAGGGTTTTTAGAGCTGTTTGCTTTTGTTGTTAATTTTGAAACAGAGATTAATGTCGTTTTCTCTAAATTTTCTCAGCCAGAAAAAAAAAATGCACTGCAGTTTATAACTGAGACGCGTTTAGCTAACCAGACAGCACCCAAAGAGCAGAAGCTGCAGCCTGGCCCATTAGGGATTTTTATGTAACTATTATATTGATACATAAAGGAAAATCAATGCAAACTTTCCAGGGCCCATCAGTTAAACAAATCGAGTAGGCTTCCTAATTTAGCACTATTAAAATCTGGTTAGTTTAAAAGTACTCAGATGAAGTGTTTTAGTTCTAGCTGGTGTCATTACGATACACATTTACGTACTTATATCTGGTCTGCTCATATTTCTTCCGGCCATATTCCTTTGCTACAACAGAAAATGGTTTATGAAATGTAGTATTACCATACAGCCTCTGTGGCCAGAGCCACATCTTCTTTCAGTAGTACTGTCAGGCCTTTGATGTTAATTTAGAATGCAGTGTCATTTCCCAGGAGTTATGGGTTAATTTTGAAAAAAATTAAATGACCTTCAGATACATGTTGTATAAACAGTTCTCACTCATCCATATTCAAAACAAGTCTTTTAAAAGAGGGTCCTTGTAACTCATATCTGCAAGTGTGATCTCAGGGAAAAATAATTGCATTCAAATTTGATGTTACTCAACTAGAGGCAAAATTTAAAAAATGTTTACCTCTCTAAACAAATCATCTTGCATTTGAAATTTATTTTCAACTTCCCAGGTGTTTTTCTTTGTCATTATTTCAGAAGGAAAATAATATATATGAACCAAAAGGCACTGGATTATTGAGACCTCCTATAAAGACAAGCTACTATGTATGTAAACATCCCAGCAGTGCCAATATAAATGGAAGTGTGCTGAAAAGTATTTTTATTGCATGGTAGACAGTCTCACATAATTGTTTACTATGATTTCGTAAGGAACAATGCCATTTCATTTCATGCAATATAAACACCCACTTTTATTTTCTGTTAAGAATACCTTTTTTAATGCCGTAATGCACTTCCACATCCTCTTGGACAACAGCAGAGCTGTCTTAAGTTCCCTGGAAAAAAACTGGACAATCTCAAAAAAATGCCTGAGTCTAAAACATATGCTTATTTTATAATTAGAGTAAATGCATATTTTCCTTTGAACAAGGAACAGCAACTAATAAATTCCCATTTTTAGGTGAAAATAAAAGGATAGGATCGATTTAGATATGTAGCTCCCTCAGCTGTTTACTATGAAAACCTTTGATCTTATGAGTAGATTTTTTCTCTCTGCTTCTGAAGGCCAGACTCTTCTCTCCCAGAAAAATGTGCCTCTGACATCTTTTTTTTTTCTACTAAAACTAATATTTCCAGAAGGCAGACTCAGCATTGGATGTCCTAAATGAGAATTTATCAAACTTTTATATTTTTTCTACATTTTAGTCCATACCTTCTCCCCAGCAGCTCTGACAGGCAGCCTGTGAGTTTGAAGGTGCAGAGCATGCTGGTCATATCTGCATAATCTGACTAATACATGGAAAATAGGTATGTAGGTAAAGCAGAAAATGTCTGTGTGAAGGTTATTTGATACAAATCACAGAATTGCATGCCAGGGTGGACAACAGAGTGGGTTGGAATCAGTTGTCTTCAACTACCCAATCCTGTTCCCCCAGGCCAGGTCTTCTGTCACTGCCTCTATCTGTCTGCTCAGGGGTTCATCCTCTGCAAGCAGTGATTTTGAGACTGCTAAGCTCATCATTCTGCATCACAGACATTGCCAAATCACAGCAATGCATCCCTGCATGTCTGAGAATGCTGAAGAACAGGTGGAGTCCATGATAATGATATGTACTAGGAAGTATTTTGTTCTCATTACTTAATCTTGCAGCTGCTAAAACCATTTTAAAGCCTATTCTGAATTTAAGAAATGCTTCAAGCTGAAATCACAAGTGAAATTTTTTGAGCCTTGTAGTTGTGGGGTTTTTTTAAAGCTTTTCCTTTATGAAACAGTTAATGATTCTCACTTATGAAAAAGGTCAAGAGTATGAAAGTCCAGAATCTCCTGTCATGTTCCTGCAAAATCCCTGCAGCTAAACCAGGGTCTCAAGGGGTATTCACCACTAGTCTTTCTTTTATGTGATCTTTTCAGGTCATTCCCAGGCTTGGAAATTAATTTGGCTGGTAGGGAGAGAGGAATGCTACCTACAAGAAGGTAAGGACTAGGAGGAGGTGTCACCACCTTCTCTTGTTTCACTGAACAACCCAGTACAAGATAATGACAGTGACAGATGCCACGTCCTTACAGAAAATGCTGGGAGATGCCCACTGATTTCAGTCCACTCTGAATCAGGGCACAGGTTCTGTCTCCACTTTATGAATGGGGTACATTCCTTAGCCCTAGGAAACGTGGATGTGTATTGGAGAAGAAAAGGGCACTACAAACAAGTTTCTGGTCCTTGATTTTTTTTTTTTTTTTTTTTTTTTTGTTGTTTATTGCAAGTGTTTTTAAAATCATTTTTAAAAAGGGTTATTTGAATCAAAATCTACCTCCTCTCGTGTACTTTTGTCAGTTCATCTACCAACTACATTCATCTTTCCCTACAGAAAACAACTAAAACAACCAAATCAAACTCTAGTTCCTTGCAGACATTTGTACCTGCTTCTCTGTTTCATCTCCACATCAGTCACCCCTGATTCCTGATTTAACCCTTTATCCTTCTGTAGATGATGTCAAGGTGGTTGTAGGGACAGAAATGTGGACATATTTATAGAGACATGGACATACTCATGTACATAAATGGATCTGAATCCATCCTTTGTGTTTCCCAAAGTAATTTCTTACTCATATACCAGATCCATTTATCTAAAGCTGCTTGTTTTCTCTTAGCTAAAGGTTAAGCTAAACTATGCATAATTTAGAAGTACATTATTACCAAATGCTCCATTAGTCTAACTGAGGGCAAATAACTAAGTAGGCACAACAACGTTTTCTCTAAAGTGAGTATTCTAAACCTAGGGAATTCAGAGTTAAGCTTAAATTTAAAAGAAACAGGAAAATATCATAGTATGACACCTCAAGATCAAGTCTAAACTTATCCATATTCCTTTAATACAACATCTGGGGAAAAAATAGAGGAAATCTGACAGTATGAAAAAGCTGTGAAATTATATTTAGCATCATGTTACTCCTCTGTGTCCATGGATAACTAAAATATACATTTCAAATGTATGTTTTATTTTATAATTTTGTAACACCATCCTTGCTCAGGTATTCACTTTACAATAATATTTTTACACCCTACACTTATGCTTTCCACTTGTAAACTTTACACTTTCGGCTCTGTTTTTTACTACATGAGCCAAATTCCAGATTGTTAGTTAAAGAGAATTGAATAGCAGAAAAAATGCATGGTGAATTTTTTTATTCTTCTGAATAAAGTTTAATAACCAAATTGTTAACTTTATTAGACAGTTTCTAATAAGTGTGCTTTAAAGACTGCAGTAATGTTAATAGTTCCATGTGTATTTTTATGGCTAGAGTATAACAAAGCTTTTTTTTTTTAAAATCAGAAGTCCTTATCCACTGGAATGATAAAAAGTTCAATGAAACTTTTCTCTGATAGCATCCTGAGGGATTCCTCTTTTAGTATAGTGGAATGTAATGGAAAAATCTTTTGTTAGCCTTTAGTTGAGGCATATTACTATGCACTAAAATTATAATAATATTCTGATTTGTTGCTTGATTTTAAAGTTATGTGTTCTCTGTGCCCTTTTTACAATATTTTCAATGCTGAAATAGCAAATAGCAGGTTAAAGGCAAAATAATAGAGAAATCCACTTACACAGGCTTTCTCTAGATATTTCTGTTTGATCTATTGACTGTAACTCTTTGTGTAGTTTTTCCTATGAGACCCATCACCTGCCTTGCAAATTCCTAACGACAATATACCAATAACCATGCATTTCCACTGCACTACTAGCCATCCTGGGAGGAACAGTGCACAAGGGTAGAAGTGGTGCGAGGAATGTTAACTTTCATCTGAGTAAAACGACTTACTATTTCCATGTAAGTGTATGTATATTTTTGATCACCTCCTTGAGGCTTGAGTTAATGGTGCCTGGAAACTCTGGACTATGCTAGATTTAGGATCCTAGCTCTAAACAAAATAGACCACTGAGAATATGTAATATCTTACTTGCAAGAGGCTTAAAGTCTGCATTGTAAGTTCCATTTTTCACTCCCTAGTGGACTGTACCTTGCACCTTCAGGAGGTATAAGTTTTGCAGAGGCTTCTTCCTTCCCTCATTGTAAATGCTGTTCCTTGACTTGAAATTTCAGGACTGTTGAAGCATCAGTTTTTCAGTTGTGCAATGAAGTCATGTGTACAGCCATGGGCCCTGCTCACTGCAATATTTATTTGATTTATGTGACAAATGTGGGTTTGTAAAATCTCCATTGTTCTCTAGTCCATGGGAACTGTCTTGCAAAAATGGATCAAACATTACTGATGCTGTCTATAAAGAACCCAAAAAACCCATTTTGAGGACTGCAAGTAAATCTGGAGCTCGCTAATCCACATAAAGTGCTAATGCTGCAGTATTTTCAAGGAGGCACAACTCTATTCAGGAGTCCAGGTCAAGTCATCTCAGTACTCCAGGAATTTTTCCCAAGGCACAACTGCAAATATCCTGCACAAAATTTACTACACACTTATATGGCACAAGGCTCTGAGAGGAGAAATACTTATGAATATAAGAGGATTATTTAGGGTGGTGGACAGAACAGAAATTTTGAAGGAGATGGCACAAAATTCATATGCCTCTCTCACTAATGGCACTGGCTTAAGTTCCGTTGTCCATCAACAGAAGGAAAATAGAACCTGGCAGGAAAAATGAGCTGCAGTGTGTTGGTCTGTTGATGAAAAAATACCATTCAGATAGATAGCATCCAGACTTTCCACATATGTACTTTAGAGTTTTCTATGCAAGCACACACAGGACAATTGGGGTTTTTCCAGTTTCCCAAGGGCTGAGCAGTAGTCCTTTCCATAGTTTCTGGGGGGAAAAAAGTAAAAAAAAAAACAAACCAAAAAAACCCCTCAGTAAAGATACAAGGATGCCTAAGGGCTCACTGAGATTGAATTTGAAATTCAAGAAGGCTTTATGCATTCTGCAGCTTTTCACTGCCAGTTCTTGTGACTTGGGAAAACGAATCGCTAGATTCAGAAATTTGACTGCAGATGACATTTTCTCATTTGGAGAAGATTCAAGGTGTTTTCTTTGGGTTTTTTTCTCCTATAATTCTCTAGAAATTGCAACAAAATTGACACAAAGCATGGTTAGGATTTACATGAACCTAACAGGTATAGGCTGTGTCAGAGTCAATATCCATTCCACTGACTAGTCTGCTTTTTGGGCAGCGCCAAGCAGCAATTGCTGAGGAAGAGACTGTAAGCACTACAGATTGTCTCAATCCCTGTTTTAGTAACCTGTGACTAGTGACTCCACACTTACAAGAACATGCAAAAAATTCAGACAATTGAGAGGGAGAGGAAAGCACTTGCAAAAAGAAACTGAGTTTTATTTCAGCATAATTTGGGACAAAAATTCCTCCTTACCTGACACTATGATTCTATAATTCTAAAGGCACCCTTAATCTTGGTGGTTTCTGTCTATGGAACACTTCACAGACTTTATACCATTATTTTAGCTTTAAGAGGGTTTTTTATTTCTCATTTAATATTATTAAAGTGCAGTTATTTAAAGAAAATTGAATGAGGTTATATCTAAAGGTCAACAAATATCAACTAATAAAACTGTGCAGAATATAAAATAGTTCTTTTTATTTTAATCATCTGTTATTTATGATATTTCTCAGAACCTGCAGTGAATTAATTAAATTGAAATATCCTTGCAGGAAAGTTACTTAAAGGAGAATAAAATATATCATGATATGACTGGAGTTGGAAAAATCAACCAAAGGCTTGAGCCACCATACTATTTCAGCATATATAATTCCAAGTGTGAAATGTGAGCCCTCAGTGCTGCCAATAAGCTGTTCTTTTGGGCTCTGAATGAGCTTGAAATCCCATGTGATAACTTAATTACCCCAGATCCGTCTCAAGAACATACTCAGAAGAACCTCTGTCCATCTAATATTGACTATGACCTGATATCCAGCTTATATACACACTTAAAGGAGCATGGAATCCAGGGACTCTTCCAGCCTTGTGTTTTGTTCTGACTGGTGTTCTTTAGCTATGCCAAAACACCACAAAGAGATATGCAATGGAAAACAGAAGATGCATTGTAATTCTTTTTACCCAATACCCTATTTTACCAAGAACTGCCACTCATGATGAAGAAATAAGTTCAAGATCATTTACTCCCTATCCAACTCCTCTGTGAACTGAATGTCTACTTTTACTTCTTAAAAACCATTAGTTGGAGAAGAAATAGAGCTGTAAATTCTCAGATTAAATTACTGCTACCAAATGATAGCATATGCAAGGATATGGAGTTGATCTTGGATCCACAGCTGCTCTCTATGCACGAAATAAATTTCATACAGAAGAAAATGAGTCTAAATATTATGCACTAGCTACTACATTCAATAAACGGTTAAACTTTTTATAGTAAGTTATTTATTACTATTTACCAGATCATTTGCCTTTAAGGGAAAGTTCAGATTACCTCATCACACAGTCCTATCTACCTGTGCTCTCTGACTGAGCAGGGTGAAACCAGACTTGGGTCCTTATTTACTAGTACAATAATCTGCTACTTCAGTGTAGTAAACATTGAGTAGTAATACCGTAACAAGCTTCAGAAAAGTAATATGTAACAGTCTGAAAAATACAAACATGATAGGTGTCTTGTTTTTTGGTTTCAAAGAATCATAGAATAGTTTGGGGTGAAAGGGACCTTAAAGATCATCTAGTCCCAGCCCCCCTGCCATGGGCAGCCGCAGCTTCCCTGGGCAACCTCTGCCAGTGTCTCACCATTCTCATAGTGAAGAAATTCTTCCTTATGTCTAGTCTAAATCTGCCTCTCTCCAGTTTATACCCATTTCCCCTCATCCTATCACTACAAGCCTTTGTAAACATTCCCTCTCCAGCTTTCTTGCAGCCCCTTTGGGTACTGGAAGGTTACTATAAGGTCTCCTTGGAGCCTTCTCTTCTCCAGGCTGAAAAACCCCATCTCTCAGCCTGTCCTCATAGCTGAAGTGCTTCAGCCCTCGGATAGTCTTTGTAGCCCTCCTCTGGACCTGTTTCCTCATTTATTAAAGCAAAACTGGGCTGCACAAATCTTTGGATGTTCTTCTCCTTCCCCAGGATGTTTGTCATGTCTATATTATTAGTGATCATTATTTGTCTAACCTGCTACTGTTAAACACTTTCCAAGCTGATTTTTATGCTTCCTTACCCATCCTATGAGAATTTCCTCATTGTGCTTCAGTTTAAGCTCCTTCATATTGCATTTACTCAAAGATACAGGGAATTGATTATTATTTTTGTTGTTATGGTTTGATATAAATTCTCTACATTCTTTTACTCAATGACGGCTGAGCAGGCAAAAAAAACCCAAACAATCATGCAGAAAACAGCCTCCTGTATTTGGTATGTTATATTCTTGTGTGTATACATATACTCGTATGTATGTGTGTAAGTGTATATTCCAGTAGAGTTCTTGTCTGTTTTTCCCACCAGAACGTTTGATTTAAGATTAAACCTTCACCAACTCAAATACTTTCGTTTAGAACCTAGCTTCCTCCTGCACGTGCAGCCTGCCTATCTATACAATACCTTTCATGTGTCTTTACTGAAGAATACACAGTGCACTAGTTCTTAAGTTCACAAGACCATCTTAAATTCTAAGCCCATTCTTCAGTATTCTTTTATTCCCTACCAGTTCAATGTTATCTGCAAACTTCATAGTTATATTCCACTGTACAAGTTCTTCACAGAAACATTAAGTAGTACTTATCTCAAGATAGACCTTGACAAAATTCTACTGGCACATATTCCATTTTGACAAAGAGCCTCTAATTAATAGTGTTAGTGGTTTCTAAATACTCTAACTTGATATTCTCTCATCTGACAGGTTTTTTCCTAACTTGTTTTCAGGGATATCATATAAAAATGTCGAACTTTGCTGAAGTGAGAATATGAAATCTTTTGCTTCTCTCTTACCCACGAAGCCATTAAAACAAATCTATACATTCTAAACTGACTGGTTTATTTCTTCTTGTCATTGGTCAGGTACCTGTAAATTACAGTTCGATTATTTACTGCAATGTTTTTCCGGAAACCCTATCCTTGCTGGTGCCTAACTACCCAGTGCTTCATTTATTCTTTCTTTAAAACTCACAATATGTTTGCTTATTTTCAGTCTTTTAGAAGACATCTGTTCTCCCTGAACTCTGAAAATTTTCAGTGGTTTTTGTTTGAGATTGTTTCAGTCATTTCTTTAAATGCTTTACAATAAAGCTCATCAGTCTTAGACAATTTCGAAAGATCTAGCTTGTGTAGATCTCTAAAGTAATGGAGATTTTACTCTTTTTTTTTCAAGGTGGCTGTGGAAAAGAACCCTTTTAATGAAGGCAAATGTGAAAAAGGCATTAACTACTTCAGTCTCCTCAGAACACGACTGCTTTCTTTCTCCTTTCATGCCTTACTCCCACCACCCATTGCTACTAATGTAGTAGTGCTCGTGGGTTAGTCAGATTTGCATTACTATACATGGTATTCTGCATTAGGATAATTTTTGCTTGCACATTTAAAGTCATGACACACTAGAATGACAGGATGTCATCCAGAGGGACCTGGACTAGTTGGAGAAGTGGGCTTTTGAAAACTTCATGAGGTTCAACAAGACCAGGTGCAAGGTCATTCATCTGGGTTGGGGCAATCCCTGATTTCAGTACAGAATGGGGGGTGATGTGATTGAGAGCTGTCCTGCAGAGAAGGACTTGAGGGTACTGATTGATGAGAAGCTCGACACGAGCCAGCAGTGTGTGTGCTCACAGCCCAGAAGACCAACCTTATCCTGGGCTTCATCCAAAAAAGCATGGCCAGCAGGTCAAAGGAGATGATTCTGCCCCTCTGTTCCTCTCTTGTGAGACCTCATCTGGATTATTGTGTCCAATTCTGGAATCCTCAACATAAGGAGAATGTGGAACTGTTGGAATAGGTCCAGAGGAGGGCTACAAAGATGATCCGAGGGCTGGAAAACCTTCCCTACAAGGATAGGCTGAGACAGTTGAGGTTATTCAGCCTGGAGAAGAGAAGGCTTCGAGGACGCTTTATAGTGACCTTCCAGTATCTGAAAGGGACCTACAAGAAAACTGGAGAGGGACTTTTCACAAAGTCTTGTAGTGGTAGGACTAGAGGAAATAGGTATAAACTGGAGAGGGGTAGATTTAGACTAGACATAAGGAAGAATTTCTTCACTATGAGAATGGTGAGACACTGGCACAGGTTGCCCAGGGGAGGTGTGGCTTCTCCACTCCTGGAGGTGTTCAAGGTCAGGTTAGATTGGGACTTGGGCAGCCTTATCTAGTGGGATGTCCCTGCCCAGGGCAGGGGAGTTGGGACTGGATGATCTTTAAGGTCCCTTTCAACCAAAACTACTCCATGATTCTGAGTCTATGATTACTGAAAAGAACTGCCAAGCCTTAACATTAACTCTCTTTTTTTTTTTTCTCTCTTAATTTGTCTCCCATGAGTTTGTGCCCTGTGGTTCTTTGAGTTTAACAAATTCTATCTTCTGGGTTCCTTTATATTTCCAAAGAATTTTTCCACTATAATGGAGAACATGACTTTTTTTTTAAATAAAAGAAACCCAAATCTGACTTTTCTCTTGTTTTCTTTTAGTAAACAAGCAAACACAGCCTTAAAAATTCAGCCTTTCTCTCAGATGAATCAAGAGAAAATGAGTTGTGTCTACAGATGTGTTTCAGGGAAGCAGTCAGGAAAAAATTGAATAATTTAAATTTTTTTTTGTTGGTAGGGTTTTTTTTAATGTCTACCTCATCCGCTTGAATTTATTCATAGCACTCTGTCTTTTATTATCAGGTCTACACTTTCTATTGACATATAAAATTTGCTGTGAATGATATGTATTTCAAACTGTGCTCTTTGGCTAGATGCAGCACCTCCACCTTAGCCTGCTGCAAATTTATGCACCTACTGAGGTGACGTAGTGGACCTGCTGCTTTTGCTTATCTGTTCTCTAGCAATGTTTCATCTAGCTAATTTGAAACTAACGTGGATGCATCTGTATTTAAGTATGTGATAAGTGAAGGCATACCTGAAACTACAGTACCCAGGGAGTACTCACATCTGTTCCACCTACAACTGCTTAAGCTGACAATGAAACTATATGTATTTCTCTGAAGTCAGGGTGTGCCAATGATATACTAGAACACCACTATCAGAGCACCATGTTGGAAGACATCTCTTGATGCAATTAAATTGCAATCTCTGTATAAGAAAATTGCACAATCACAGAATGGTAGGGGTTGGAAGAGACCCCTGGAGATCATAAAGTCCACCCACTCTGCTAAAGCAGATTTACTTAGAGTAGGTAGCACAAGGATGTTTCTCCAGAGAATGAGATTCCACAGCCTCTCTGGACATCCTGCTCCAGTATTCTGTCACCCTTACAGCAAAGTTTTTCCTCATAAGTGGATGGAACTCCACATGATTGATTTTGTGCCCATTACACCTTATTCTGCCACTGGGTAACACTGAAAAGGATCTGGCCCCATCCTCTTGAAATCCATCCTTTAAGTATTTATAAGCATTGATAAGATCCTTTCTCAATCTTCTTGTCTCCAATTTAAACAGATCAAGCTCACTCAGCCTTTCCTCATAAAAAAGATACTCCATCCCCTGATCATCTTCGTGATCCTCTGCTGGGTTCTCACCAGTAGTTTCTCGTCTTTATTGAACTGCAGAGCCCAGAACTGAACACACTATTGTAGGTGGGATCTCACTGGGGCAAAGTAAACCTCCCTTTACCTGCTAGCCACAGTATAGGTATATACAGACTGACAAGGACAATAAGGAAAAAAATTCCTTGAAAATTATAGGAAGTAAAGCCAGTGCATCAGCAACTTAAACTGTTGTGAAGTTTATCATAGAATCATAGAATAACCAGGTTGGAAGAGACCCACTGGATCATCGAGTCCAACTGCTTCTATCAAACACTAAACCATGTCCCTCAGAACCTCGTCTACCCGTGCCTTAAACACCTCCAGGGAAGGTGAATCAACAATCTCCCTGGGCAGCCTGTTCCAATGCCCAATGACCCTTTCCGTGAAAAAATTTTTTCTGATGTCCAGCTTAAACCTCCCCTGGTGGAGCTTGAGGCCATTCCCTCTTGGCCTGTCTTCTGTCACTTGGGAGAAGAGGCCAGCTCCCTCCTCTCTACAACCTCTTTTCAGGTAGTTGTAGAGAGCAATGAGGTCTCCTCTCAGCCTCCTCTTCTCCAGGCTAAACAACCGCAGCTCTCTCAGCCGTTCCTCATAAGACCTTCATCAGCTTTATTGCTCTTCTCTGGACTCACTCCAGAACCTTGACATCCTTCTTGTGGTGAGGGGCCCAGAACTGAACACAGGATTCAAGGAGCGGCCTCACCAGTGCCGAGTACAGAGGGAGAATAACCTCCCTGCACGTGCTGGTCACACCATTTCTGATACAAGCCAAGATGTCATTTGCCTTCTTGGCCACCTGGGCACACTGCTGGCTCATGTTCAAGTAGCTTTCCAGGTAGACTTCTCCTAGTCTATAGCTCTGCATAGGCTTGTTGTGCCCCAAGTGCAGGACCCGGCATTTGGCCGTGTTAAACCTCATGCCATTAGACTCAGTCCAGCAGTCCAACCTGTTCAGATCCCCTTGCAGAGCCTCCCTACCCTCCAGCAGATCCACACTTCCACACAGCTTAGTGTCATCTGCAAACTTGCTAAGGGTACCCTCAATGCCTTCATCCAGGTCATTGACAAAGATATTGAACAGGGCTGGAACCAACACTGAGCCCTGGGGAACCCCACCTTTAACTGGCCTCCAGCTGGGTTTAACACCATTTACTACCACTCTCTGGACCCGGCCAGCCAACCAGTTTTCTACTCAGGAGAGTGTGCCCCTGTCCAGGCCAGAGGCTGACAGTTTCTGTAGCAGAATGCAGTGAGAAACTGTGTCAAAGGCTTTACTGAAGTCCAGGAAGACCACTTCCGCGTTTCATGGAGGAGTTCTGAAGTAGGGATTTTAAGGTGGTAGAACAGTGAAATAACGTGGAGTCTTATTCTCAAGGCTGAGGGGAGGCATATGACAGACTTAAAGATGCCATTAAAAATTAAAAGTAGAGGCTGGAGCATCACAACATGAGCTGACTGATGTTAGTACCTGCCACTGCAAAATCAGAGCAGTTGGTAGTAGAAAAGAGAAAAGGCTTAAAAGAAGAAAAACTATTAGATAACAGTTGTTGTTTTGAAAAACATGTAATCAATGTCGAATGAAAATAAAAGCATAATATGATTGGAACAATGCTGAAAAATTATCTCAGTAATAATATGAATGTGCTGAAAATACATGAACAAGGCAAGGTTGATTTGGCAAGACCGGAAGTAATCATGTTCGTTCATTGTTACAGTTATCAAGACTGACATGCTGAGAACTAAGATGAGGATTAAATTTGTATCGACACAAAAATTGTGCAAAATAATCAGCAAAGTCTAGTTATAATTCAACTGTGAGGTTGTTGCAAGTTTAAGCATGAGGACATAAAATTGAGCTGTGAGCATGCAATCAGGATATAAAAATCAGGATGATCTCTGCACCAGTCAAGAACAAACTAAGAGGGAAGCATTAAAAAGGAGGATTCATATTTCAAAGCTGTTTGCACATGATTTTTTTTTTAGCCCAGAGGTGTTGACAGAAAAGCCTTAAGTGTACCTAGAGCATTTTATCCAGATGTAACATCCTTACATTTTCACATGTATTTATATGCTTCCCTCAGGGAAGATGGACTCAGAAGAGCTGGTGAATTTTCAAGGACAGCCTACTCAGTGAACATGAATGGTCTATTTTGATGTGCAGGAGAACAGATAGGGGTAAGAGAAAACCAGGATGGGTGAACAAGGAACTGACTGAAATCAAATACAGAAAAGTAAACACTACTAGGTGGAAGCGGGAATATGCTACCCAAAAGGCATGCAGGGGTAAAACTGCAAAAATGAAAGTGTGCTGGAGTTGAAACTAGTCAAGTTGGCTGTTGAGCTATAAAATCATCTTATCTAGATACATTGGCAGGAAAGGAAAAATGTTAGCTTACTTCTGAATGTGTGAGCAACCCACTGATGAAGGGTTTGGAAAAGGCTGAGCTATTCAGTGTCACCTTTGCCACAGTCTTTACAGGTGAGGTCTGCTCTCATACGGCACTGGTCTCCATGCCTTATCGGGGAGAACAGTGCTAAACAAAGCAAGGGACAACTGTGATAGGGACCAGATAGGGTGAACTGGACATGCAGAAGTCAATATGACCAGACAGAACACATCTGAGGAAATTCAGGGAGCTGGACAATGTAAGGCTGCTCTGTTGTATCTGAAACTGATAGCAAGTGGGTTATGCAGGTTCCAAACAATAGGTAAAAGGCAAATTTATGTCTGTCTTCAAGAAGGTTAAACAAGGAGGGGTCCGTGGAACTTTAGATGGTCACCCTAACTTGGTCTGTGGGAAGACTATGGGGGAGGTCCTCCAAGAAGACATGCCCAGCACGTGAAAGTGACTGGGAGCAGCCAGCTCATATTTACCAATGGCAAATCATATCTGACCAATCTGAGTGTTTCCTGTGACAAGATTTCTTGGAAACAGGAGGAGCAGATGTCTTTTACCTTGACTTTTGACAGTCCCATAACTTTCCCTAAGCCAGAATAGGGAGATACAAACTGGAGAGGAGTACAATGAGATGGATGAAAACCTGTCCTGACACTTCCTATAAAAATAATAGAGAGAATGGCATAGAACTGAGATCAGTAGAGAACTGATCTCTTAATAGATCGTCAGGGCCTGGAACAAATTATGTAGAAAGAGAGGCTGAGAGAGCTGTGTTTAGCCTGGAGAAAAGAAGGCTAAGCCAGGGGCAGATGTAATTGCTGTCTTCAGCAACTCAGGAGTGAGGAGGAGACAAAAAAATAGTCAGATTCTTTTCAGAGCTGCACAACAAAAAGACAAAAGGTGATGAGCACAGCGCACAGCTTACAGCTAGATATAAGGAAAAAGGATTCACAGTTAGTATTCCTGCTATGCACTGGGAAGAGGTTTCTCAGTGAGGCTGTGGAGTTTCTATCTGGACAAGACCTTGGGCAACCTGAGGTAATGTTGCAGTTGGCCCTGCTTTGAGTGGGGTGAGGACTAGATGATCAGCAGAGGACTCTGCAGCACACACACTTCCAGTACTCTATTGATTTTATCACTTCTCTTTTTTCCTCCTCTGAAATTATAGTCAAACTTGATTTTGTCTCTGATGGTTGAATATGATCAAGCAAGATGTAAGCATAACAAAATGATGGTTTAGTAGCTACTGTCCTCTCATAATTTTCTGTCATTTATGCTCCTTTCTTCTCCATACAAGCAGCAGTGCCCTGTCCCTTTGTGTGAACTGTTATTACTCATCAGCTGGGTTCCCAACTGTTTTGGAACTAAGAAGGATAGGTTTGATGAATGACAAGTATTTGTAAATTAAGTCACCATGGCAGTATGATGATGTTTTATATCTCTAAGTCTTATTTTTATAATTGGTTTTGCTGTTTTTTATATCCATCTCATACTTCTTTTAATTTCCAGCTTGATTCTATCATGCATAACTTGAATGGCAAGAATAAGGCTTTTTTGTGTGTGTGTTTAAAGTCTAAGTGTGTTACATCACAGAACCAGGCAAAATAATAATTTATATCACTCAATTACACAGATCAACCAAAGCACCCTCCTTTATCGGTATGAGGTCAGTTGTGTCAAAGCAGATCTCTCGCTTGGGAGGTGTACTAGGAGGTCAGATCATGCTGTGCCTTGAAGACATTCACCACTTGCACTGTGAGTAAAACCAGGTACTTCCTCTGTCTTGGTGAATTTTGTCACAGCACAAAGTAGGGGGCGGGAGGGCTGTGAACTACTGGTTTTCATACCTATTATTTAGACTCTTGAGGCTTATCTGAGGTTATTTCCGCCCCTCCCATTCTTTGGGCTGTTCTTTGCGTTATTGCTGCAGTCAGTTTCTAGAAAAGAACACAAAGTTATGGTTTTGTTCATCTCCCCTGGTATCACACTTGAAACTTTCTGTGTGTGAAGCCTGCAGTTCGTCTGCTGTAAGACAGTTCTCCCTTTTGTGGCAGCTGCTGTGTGTCTTGCTGTATATACAACAAGCTTGGCTAGCATGGTCTTTGCAATATAAACCATTTTTCATGGTCCTCAGTGTATTGTATGTGTCCTTCATGATACTAAGCACACAGTGGGAAATACAAAATAGTGTATCTGATTATTCATTCTGGAGAGTAATTTCTACTGAACAAGAGAATAGCAATGACTAATATGTCCTGCCAGCTCTTGGCAAGCTGACCAACCTGCCATATCCCTTTGTTTGTCACCATTCACCAAGAAGAGACATCTCTTAAAACCTCTTTTTGAGCACTTTATAAGTTTATCACTTTTTTTCTCCACTTAAATTTTCTCCCTTAACATCTTTCTTTATTTGCCAGGATCAAAGCTGTATTTTTTTTTCCCTAGATATACCTCTAGCAAAATGGAAATTTAAGAGACAATGTTTTGGGGTGGGACATTGATATTAAGGGATGAAGACCCTTTTCTCCACTAAGACTTTGGGTTTATTTTTATTTTGCTAATAATTTTAGAGTATGTACATATATGTGAATATTAATACCACTACACAGTAACCTGAAAGAACTTTATGATATATGTCTCTTTTCACTTGTATCTCTAGAACGTGATAATTCAAGTTTTGGTGTAAACATTCTATTTATTATTCTGTGTATTGTATTTGTTATGAAGCTTATTAGCTTGCAGATCCATCAGCCGGCTTGTCTAATATCTCCCTAACTGCTCACGCAAATAATTCACATCAGTTCAAATATCTAACTTCTTTTTTTTAAATTATGTTAGGGTTCCTGAATTATTAACTTTATCATATTCTGTTAAGCTTTCCTACACTCTGCCATGCTTGAAGAATGACTCTGGGCTATATGAACATGACTGACGATTGTTTCAGTATGAACAGTGTTTATAAAAACATGAATACCTTAAAAAATGAATACTCCCTTTAAAAATTTGTCCCATTACAGTCATTTCTAAGGAAAGTCACACATATATTTCTAACTTACTATCCTAACATCCCAAACTGTCTTTATGCTTATTAATATTATTGTAAGGATATCCTGGAAATATTAAGCCTTGTTCCTCTACTTTGAGGTAGTAGCATATATTAATTTACAGATGCTAAATACATCACAGAGGCATGAGCAATCAAAATGTTAAAGTATATCATTGCTAATGCACTAAAGCAGATGTCCTTACACTCCCTTTACTGATCCTAGTTCATCAGATAGCTCCATGTCTTGCAACTCACATATACCCAGAGATAAATTATATTTTCTATTGCAGTCTTTAGGGAAAACTCAAGAAGCAGAGGCAAAGGATGCCACTGATGCATCCCAATGGAATAATAGCCTTTGGTGCTTGCTAACAATAGTCAGCAACTCTTCAAGCAGCATATGGACTCTGTGAGCTCTGAGTAGTGGATTTTCCTGAGTTGATAGACATCTTGATACACTATGTGTCCTCCAGGGTATCGTAATGAATGCTACAGTGGGAAAAGATATTGAAATAAATACTGAAGAAAAGGTGGTTCAGCAGAAAGAGGTCATAAAATGACTTTTAGTGATGTATAAAGGCGCGGTCTGGAAAAGTCATTTATTATCCCGTTTATTTGGTAGCCTAGCATGCATGCCCTTAAGTGACAGGTTTGGTTGGTTCCTGTAGTTGTGATCTCTGATTATTATTGTTTTTATAATACCTCTTCCAGTGGCTAGTTGAAAGTGCTGTCCACAGGCTATCTATACTTCTTAGATTTCAAATTCATTATGGTCATTTTTCAGAACAAGGAAATCCATTTTCTATTACTCAGAGGATGTTAGCTTCATGTGTTTCTGAAAGAGCACAATTGTGATGCTTACTGCTGGTGAGTGAGTAATTGACCAGAGAAATTTTCTGTATCCACTTCAGCATGATAAAAAGCTAGTGCTGTTCAAAGGAAACATCATAGGCTTTTTCTTTGTACAGAGAACTCATTCTTTGTCCATGTAGTAAGTGCAAATAATTCCACGCCATTTAGTTGAATAAGAAGATAGATGACAGAAAATAGGAGAATCCTATAGCAAAAAGAAGGAAAAAAAATTACTGTGTAAAACTAAAAAATCAGAGTCCTTGAGATAAGGGGCAATAGTCTGTTTAGCTGCTGTAAAAGGAAATTCATCTTACAATTAATACTACATCCCTACAAATTGAAAGTAAACAATGTTTTACATCCTACTGAGACCTCCCTGGCATGAGTTGCTATGGCTTGAACCCTTCCTGTTGCCACATAGTGGGCTATGCAGCCCTGCTAATGGGCTGGAGAGCAGTGAGTGTTGGGGGAAAGCCTCACTGAGCAAAGAAAATAAGTTGAGGCTCTGAATCATCACATGTGATGCCTCAGCACCTGGTTACATATGCTTCATCTCTGGTATTTATGCCTTTCCTCTTCAATTTTTTTCCAGCCTTGTAGACACAGTGGTAGATAAAGATCACATTCCAGATTACCATACGTCCTCTAAAGTGATAGCTTCAAATTAATCCTTCGAATACTTTTTGACAGTCAAAAGAGAGGAAGGAGCCATGAAAAGCATTTCCAGCAACAACAAGTAGGGCAGATACAAAGTTGTTACAGTAACTAATTCCATAGGCTCTCCCTCTTTATACAGTGAAACGTGGTTTTTGCACTTTATGTTTTGCAATGCATGACTCAGTTTCCTAGGTTGAGAGTACTGTTCTTTTCTTTTACTTAGTAACTGAGCATAACAAAACACAAATGACCTGCTCTATTGCAACATAAAATTTTATTTTCCTAATTTGTAGTAAATCATAGTGCTGCAATTTAATATTGAATAAATGCTGAAGTCCAAAGAAATCACAATCAATTAGTAGAGAATAATATATTTTTGCAAGGTTGTGAATTACAGTGGTTGTGTAGAAAGAAGCACTGAGGGAATTTGAATACCATTGAGGAGGATTTTGATAACTCATTAAACATGGAGGACAGTACAAGAGGAAAGAAATCTGCAAATGAAATTGCCAAGTATGAGACAGAAGAGAAGAATAACAAAAATCCAAACTGCCATGGATATAACACTGAAAGTTTGATTTCAGTCATCTAGTAGACAGGAGAGTTCAAAAAATGTATAATTTAACAAAAGCTAGTTCAGCATACATCTATCCACATCTAGTAGACAGGAGAGCTCAAAAATGTATAATTTAATAAAAGCTAGATCAGCATAGATCCATCACTGGAAGCCCAAGCTTCAGAAATTCACTTGAATATTTTTTTTTATATGCTACAGAAGAGATCAGAATGAGTGAAAATCATAATGTATCTTATTTCAAGAAGAGTTTTAAACCATACTGTATAACAGGTTATTCTGAAGGAAGGTTCACAGGGCAGTTAACAGCTGAATGCAACAAGACATAACTCAGAGGCAGGTGTTCCCAGGGGCACAGGGCACAATCAGACTTCTATGCTGAGCAGTCTGTACGTATGTGTCCAGCAGGAGACAAGGGAGGATTTGGGTAGTGCAGCATGCACTGCCATGAGAAAGGATGCAGACTGCCTAGATCATCTTCCTATGAACAGAGACTATCACACCTCTCCTGCACAGTGTACATCAGTACAATCGAGTAGATACAATACACTGAGACACCTACCTTAGAGCTGTATTTTTTGTTTTCTGGTGAAGCACTACTCCCTTAGCTGAATGTCGCTTCCTTGAATGGCCAGTGCAATGTGGTTAAGTGTTCTAAAGTCCTCCAGGTGGGACATATATTCTTCTGGAGTTGGATTCTGGGTGATAGGAAGATATGAAACTTCCATTCATGAGTTGTATTTGAAACAGTTACTGACTTGCTTGAGTCAATCACAGAATCACAGAATCACAGAACAACCAGGTTGGAAGGGACCCATCGGATCTTCTAGTCCAACCATTCCTATCAAACACTAAACCAAGTCCCTCAAGACCTCATCCACCCGTGTCTTAAACACCTCCAGGGAAGGTGACTCAACCACCTCCCTGGGCAGCCTATTCCAATGCCCAATGACCCTCTGCGTGAAAAACCTCCTCCTAATCTCCAGCCTAAATCTCCCCTGGCGGAGCTTGAGGCCATTCCCTCTCGTCCTGTCCCCTGTCACTTGGCAGAAGAGCCCAGCTCCCTCCTCTCCACAACCACCTTTCAGGTACTTGTAGAGAGTAATGAGGTCTCCTCTCAGCCTCCTCTTCTCCAGGCTAAACAACCCCAGCTCTCTCAGACGCTCCTCATAGGGTCTGTTCTCCAGCCCCTTTACCAGCCTCGCTACTCTTCTCTGGACTTGCTCCAGAGCCTCAACATCCTTCTTGTGCTGAGGGGCCCAGAACTGGACACAATATTCAAGGAGCGGCCTCACCAGTGCTGAATACAGAGGGAGAATCACCTCCCTGGACCTGCTGGTCACACCGTTTCTGATACAAGCCAGGATACCATTGGCCTTCTTGGCCACCTGGGCACACTGCTGGCTCATGTTCAGTTGATTGTCGACCAACACCCCCAGGTCCCTCTTCTCCTGGCAGTTTTCCAGGCAGACTTCTCCCAGTCTGTAGCTCTGCATAGGGTTGTTGTGCCCCAAGTGCAGGACCCAGCATTTGGTCGTGTTAAACCTCATGCCGTTGGACATTGCCCAGCTGTCCAGCCTGTCCAGGTCCCCCTGCAAAGCCTCCCTACCCTCCAGCAGATCGACACTTGCACACAGCTTTGTGTCATCTGCAAACTTGCTAAGGGTACCCTCAATGCCCTCATCCAGGTCATTGATGAAGACATTGAACAGGACTGGACCTAGCACTGAGCCCTGGGGAACCCCACTTGTCACTGGCCTCCTGCTGGACTTAACACCATTTTACCACCACTCTCTGGGCCCTGTCATCCAGCCAGTTTTCTACCCAGGAGAGTGTGCGTCTGTCCAGGCCAGAGGCTGACAGTTTCCATAGCAGAATGCTGTGAGAAACTGTGTCAAAGGCTTTACTGAAGTCCAGAAAGACCACATCCACAGCCTTTCCTTCATCCAGCAGCCGAGTGACTTTGTCATAGAAGGCGATCAGGTTGGTTTGGCAGGACCTGCCTCTGGTAAACCCATGTTGACTGGGCCTGATCACCCGGTTCTCTTGTAAGTGCTTCATGATAGCACTCAAGATCACCTGTTCCATGACTTTCCCTGGCACCGAGGTTAGACTGACTGGCCTGTAGTTCCCCGGATCCTCCCTGCTACCCTTCTTGTAAATGGGAACTACATCAGCCAGCCTCCAGTCCAGAGGTACCTCCCCAGTCTTCCAGGACTGCTGGAAGATGATGGAAAGGGGTTTGGCCAATACATCCACCAGCTCCCTCAAAACCCTAGGATGTATCCCATCTGGCCCCATGGACTTGTGGGTGTCCAGTTGGCCAAGCAGGGCTCTGACCTCCTCCTCATGGACTATGGGAGCCTCGTATTGCTCCTCTGTTTCCCGGGTATCTACACAGAGGGAACAGCTTTCTTTACAATTAAAGACTGAGGCAAAGAAGGCATTAAGTACTTCAGCCTTCTCCTCGTCCCCTGTCACTGCTGTTCCCTCTGAGTCCAAAAGGGACTGTATGGTCTCCCTTGTCCTCCTTTTACTGTTAATATACTTATAAAAAGATTTTTTATTGTCTTTTGCAGACTTAGCTAATCTGACCTCTAGCTCAGCCTTAGCCCCTCTGATTTTTTCCCTACATAGCCTCACTTCCCTCCTGTAGTCCCTCCAAGAGGCCTGTCCCCCCTTCCAGAGCCTATAAATCTTCCTTTTTTTTCTAATTTGACTCAAGATTTCCCTACTTAACCAAGCTGGTTTTTTCCCCTGCCGACCTTTTTTCCAGAACACGGGGATGGCTTTCTCCTGAGCTGCCAGGATCTCCTTTTTGAAGAACTCCCAGCCCTCTTGGGCTCTCTTACCCTCAAGTGCTGTCTCCCAGGAGACTTTGCCAACCAGCCTTCTAAACAGTTCAAAGTCTGCCCTCTGAAAATTTAGTGCTACCGTCCTGCTTAGCACCCTCTTCACTTCACCTAGGACAGAAAACCCTATCAACTCATGATCACTAAGACCTAGGCGACCCCCTGCTATCACATCCCCCACAAGCCCTTCTCTGTTGACAAACATCAAGTCCAGGAGGGCATCTTCCCTCGTAGGTTCGTTGACCAGTTGTGCAAGGAAGTTGTCTTCCACACACTCCAGGAACCTCCTAGACTGCTTCCTTTCTGCTGTATTGTACTTCCAGCAGATATCAGGGAGATTGAAGTCTCCCACAAGGACAAGAGGCACTGACTTGGAGATTGTTTAAAGAAGAGCTCATCAGCTGCTTCTCCTTGGCTGGGTGGCCTGTAACAGACTCCCATCACAAAGTCTCCCTTGTTATGGGCTCTCTTGATCTTAGCCCACAGGCACTCAATCTCCTCATCGCCACAGTCCATCTCGGAGGTGTCCAGGTCCTCCCTTACAAAGAGGGCTACTCCACCCCCTCTCCTACCCTTTCTATCCCTCCTGAAGAGTTTATACCCCACCATACCCGAACTCCAGTTATAAGAGTCATCCCACCACGTTTCCGTGATGGCAATGACATCAAAGGCACCTTGCCCTACAACGGCTTCCAGCTCTTCCATCTTGTTCCCCATGCTGCGTGCATTGGTGTAAATGCACTTCAGCTGAGTAGCTGAGTAGCTGAGCCTTCAGCCCTCCTAGAGGGGACTAGTCCTCCTGGAGTAGTTGATGCCAGAATATCTATATCTCCCTTGTTGAGCGAGGCTGCAATCAATTCGTCTTTGCTTATTTATGCCATGCAGAATAAGAGAAAGTATGTCTTGGATCCCTTCTAGGGGCTTTTATTTCTTTACATGACAATGATTATATTATTATTAAGCATCTTTACTTTTGAAAGGCCACAATGTTTGTTAAGGGAGCTCAGAACTATTGCAATACCAATAGATATTAACCAAAAAGCTATGCTGATTTTATTACAGGTCATGTGCAAAAGCCAAGCTCTTTATATGCTTGAATATTTTTCCCCTTTTTTGCTTTTAGGATCCATCTCACTGTCTCATCCTTTGAACAGATTCAAAGAGGTTAATTTTGTGAAAATTTTAGCAACATTAAATGCTTACTAGATACACACTTCTTGTTAGGCACCTCACAAGACGTATATATAATTCTGTACTCATTTAATCAAGGTCATGCTTATGCAGGTATTAAAAATTCTCTCTGATTATAGATTTTCCATTTGAGGGATTTTTGTTTTTCAAATGCATGTTAGATATAAAACCAATTGTCTTTTTCCATGTCTAATTTTCTTCCTAATATGCTTGATTTGAAAAACATCTGGAACTGACTTTTAAATTAGGCACAGTTTTATTGTTCATGCTGTTGCTAAAGCGATGTAAACATTCACATTACACAAGTGATAAATTTACTGTAACCAACTGTTCTGTGCCTTTCTTCATCTGTGAAAATGGAAAATTCTTGGAGTTTAGATGTCTGTCACAGTAAAATATATGCCCAGGTTACCATGTTTGAGGTGAATCTCTAATCAAAATGGTGCATAAACTCTATCTATAATTTTTTTTTTCATGGAAAGGGTAATTGGGCACTGGAACAGGCTGCCCAGGGAGATGGTTGAGTCACTGTCCCTGGAGGTGTTTAAGGAACGGGTGGATGAAGTGCTGAAGAGCATGGTTTAGTGTTTGATAGGAATGGTTGGTCTAGAAGATCTGGTGGGTCTTTTCCAATCTGGTGATTCTATGATTCTATAAAATGCTATCTCACAAAAAGTAGCGCATCATTCAGAAATAAAGGTAAGATGTAAAAAAATCAATAACTGATCAATCAATCACTTCACAAGAAGTTTTGGTGTTTGAAGCTGGAGCTTCTTTTTAGCCTCTTCTGTACCCTTTGTAGCAAAGTCACAGCTTTTGAGATAGTGATTGCATTTACTCGGGCATTTCTTGCCCTGAGTCCCAAGCATATCTTCATGTTCAAAGAAAACATGCTTTCTGAAAAATGAAAGAAGCCTGCTTTCTGATATTCTAATACAGATTTCTGCTTATTGACAAAAATTATAATGCTTCCTTTGGATGAAGACTCCATATTCTCTTACAGAGAGTAGAAAATTGTCATAAGCTGTAAGAAAATGACCTTGTACAGGATTCATAGTGAAACAGCTTATTACTGATTCACTTGTCATACTCATTTACCATGTTACAGCTGCCAGTGAAAGGTAGTCAGAAGTTCATGTTGTACACTATGTTTGTAAATGGTGATGCTATCTCATTATTTTCTGGCCTGTCTGCAATTAACCTCTTATTTTGAGCATGGTGAAAATGTGCAGTAACAGCATACAACATTTTAAACATATTTCAAAGTGCATCTTTGTCACTTCAGTCACTCATGAGGGAAACAAAAGCTTCCGTACTGCTTTGCATTCATGCTTGTCACAAATAATTCTTATCCTTAGCATCATGTATTTGAAAAAAGGAATAAACTTCATTAATGGACTGGTTGCATGTCATCGTTGTCTGAATTGTGATAGCTTCTGAATCTTGTGTGTAAGTAATGCAAGCAGTACTAAATTGGTTGAGACCCCTAAGGAGATCATCCTGACCCTGGAGCTGCCTTGATAAAGACTGGCTAGAAGCTAGTCCTGAAATTAAGTCATTGTGCTGTCACTCAAACCCTTAGGGGAACTCACGGTGCTCCAATTTACTAGAACTTTAGGTGTGCAATATAATACAGAATTGCTACTCACTTATATTTTTACCCTTGCAGATACTGTGTAGTGACATACCTGTTTTGGCATTTGTACCATGACCACCGTAGATCTTTCAAAGTTAGTCATACAGCCCTAAGCTGAGGATCTTACCCACCCCCTGTAGCCAAATGAAACACTCAATCAGAAGGCAATTCTTGTCATCCTCAGATACTGGTTATGATAAATAAGACAAACTGTACCTCTGGAGTTACCTATTCTCCCTAAGAACAAAGTTGAGTGTGATGAGCTTCAACTTGGACAAGGAACTTTTAACCTCCGGCTTTGGTTGGGCTTTGCCTGCTGTTTTTTTAACTTTTCTTCTGAGAGACAGCTATTCTAAGCTAATAATCTAGTTTCCCACCTACAGACAGCAGAGAGCAAAGAGAAATCTCCAGGGGATGATTCATCCTCTCCAAAGATAAGTATCTGACACAGGTGGGTGTTAGTCAAAGTAGAAAATGTACTGTAAATTCATTTCTGCTGGTATTGTGCACTACTTAAACGGTCTCTTAGGAGGACAGCTTCTTATCTGCTTTTTGCTTCTAAGAGAGTCCCTCACGCATCGCGTTGCTAGATGAGAACTCCTGGATGTTAGTTTGAGTGTTGTTTTGGTGTAGACCATATAAATGAGGGAAGCACATGGAGCAGAGGAAAACCCTTGGGAAAGGCACGAGCAATGAAAAGTAACTAGGGAACGTAAGGGTGCACATGTGAAAGGCAGTGATCACTGAAAAAGATAAAAAGGGATTTTTAGGAGAATAATGGTGCAGGAAATAAAATAGAGTCTAAAGAGCACAGAAGATATGGGGTAAAAAAAAAGATAATGCAGATGACATTGGAAATGAATGGTAAACAGGATGAAACTGGTAAGGAAAAAGATGTTTGCAAAATAGGAGAGTTGGAAGAAGATGCTTACAAAACAAAAAAAAAGAAAGCTGTTGTCAGCTAAATAAAATAGGTGCTATTTTATTGCTTCTGTTTGAGGATAAGCTCCTGACAGAAGCAGGTAAAATTGTTGGGAAACATGTCTGTTTATATTCCCAAGATAGGCTGTTAGAAACGGGTGAATTCTATAGTGCCTGAATTAGAATTCAATAAAGTCCACTTACCTGTGCTTACTCTATGAAAACCTTCACTGATTCCTAAGTATATGGCTATCTAGGGATTTTTCAATTTAGTTATAACTCCCAGTTCTCAAACTGAACTGTATGTGCTAGGAGTGTGAATATTAGAGAGGAAGAGCATCAAGCGATACAAAAGACATAAAGGTAATCTAAAAGTCAAGTATCTTTGTCCCTAGGAAAGTACAAACAAAACTCTGGATGAGTCTCAGTTATTAATTCAAAGGTAAGAAATTGGTTTAAAGGGAAACAGTAAAAATCCAACATTTGAAAGAATATCATTTAGAAAATCCTGTTCCTTTCCTCAGGTTCTTTTTGGATTGTATTACCTCCAGAGTGATATGGACGTTCTCTAAAAAATGTATGCATGTGAAAACTGTTCAGTGTGTCCTAATATTGGAAAAACTCTTAGAATCTCAGTGAATAAGAAAGCAGTGCAGTCAGTGCTTAATGCCTAGTTCTGAATAGCAGTTTGCAACTTATTCTGACTGCATAATGTGGAATATTTCACACTCAACAGCATAACTACATCAGTACCTAGTCAGATGTGAGGATCAGGGACTTATTTTAACATTTGAAACAGAATTAACAGATAAGACTAGATAAAAATATGGCTCAAGAGAAGTGACATTTTGAAACTTAAAATTACTTTAATATCACACATTTGAACAATTTTGTCTTTATAGTGATAGGACTGTTGCCCTTTTCCTTTCTCTCTTTCCTTTGCCAGCCACAAAACTTGCTGGCTGAAGAATGTCTGAATGTCTGATGAAAAAAGTCTTCAGAAACTTAAACAGGAATAATGCTGTTACTCCAGCTTGATGTTTCAGTTTAAATAAGCAAGGGTGTGAATATCAATCATGCTGTGTGGTTAAGGCACTACATATGGCTGTAATTCTAGATTTTTCTCCAAGCACCCCAGGGCAAAGGGGGGAACCCATCTTAACATCCTTTATCTTGCTGGGGGTTTCCAGATCAATAAAAAACCAAATAATCAATGTCACGAAGATATGGAAATAACATGAAAAGACCTGTGCCCTCTCCCATCTCCAGGAACTGGGCAGCTGGTTCTGTTTTACTCAATGCTTCTAATAGCAGGCAAATCATTCCTTTATGGTTCACTCATGAAGGGAAGGAGAATTATCAGTTTCTCAATTTTTATGCAGCTATTAAGATTACGCAAATATGTCCTTAGGAAAAAAAAACCAACTGGAAATCGTGGCAGTTGTGGTTATGGCAGCAAAGAGAATTTCAGTCTTTCCGTTTTTCATCAGCGTGAGCAAGAAGCAGAAAAAAAGTTCAAACACTTATGAGTTCTGTACTGATTTATTTTTTTAACTTGACACCTTAGACCCAGATATAAATCTGAAAGCCATATCTATGAACATATTTTGCAGATTTCACCAGAACAATTTTATCAGTAATATGATGATCCTCCTGGTGAGATTCAATTTGGGACTACAGAATCTGAACTGAGATGATCTCATTATGTGCATAAGACCGTGTGGCAGCCAGGGGAGGTTTGCCCACCCAAGGGAGAATTCAGCTGGGCACCCATCCACTTCGGAGCTGACAAAAGCACTTTGGTATTGGGTGGATCTCCATTTACCAAAGTGGGAGTTCAGCCCCTTAATGTGCCTGTAAACACCCAGCAGTGGAGCTGGATGCATTAAATTTGAATCTAGGCTGTGCTATCCAGCTTATACAGACAGTAAACTTAAGTACTTTTTCCTTTTATTCATTCCTGTTCTTTTTTACCATAAGGATTTGCTTGCTTGGGCAACAATAAGTAATCATCCACAGCAACGTGTATTCACAGTGCTCCAGCTGTGATTTATTAGCCCCATGTGGACAGAGAATTTTACTTCAATGTAAAGATGGGATGAACTATGCTTCATTAGGACATATGAATGGATCACTTTTAAATCAGATACATCAGAAACATGCACTGGGAGTCAGTTCACCTGATTTAGCTAGCCCTTAAGATCTAAATGAGGCTCTTCTAAAACAGATGTCTTAAGTGCTTAGAGAGAGAAGTGATTCTAGTCCTCCAGGGAAAGGCTGCTGTATTTAGGTATTCTGCTTTAGTGTACAAGACTTAATTGAGTGCCTAAAGTCCACAGTATTCACTTGAAAAGTTTGGACAGTACAGTCAGAAAGCCAGACCTACACTGTACCTGCTGTGCAAGCTATAGAAGTTGTACTGTACCTCGATTACACTAACTTATTTCTAGGTAATTTCTTCCGACCTATTGGCATTGCTTTTGACACAAGAGTGCAGGTACTGCTGCTGGATGAAACTATAAAAATAAAACCCAACGGCTCAACAGTTGATCATAAAAGGCTGGGGGAGAAGGGACTCAGTTTTCGTTCATGGCACAAGGCACAGAAATGAAACTGCATTCTTCTCTCACTATTAAAAGAAAGTTACTTAAATTCCCTGAATGTCTGTAAGTAATTTTTAAGTATGATTTAGTTATTGGTATTTGCTAGCACTGCTGTAAGGTCTGAGAAAGAGCCTCCTTGAGTTGCCTATCAGAAATGCCAAATGTTCAACACAAAATTACATCAGTGTTTTGTCAAAATCCTGAGATAAGTGGAAAGTTCTTATCTTTTTGTCCCAGGCTGACAGCTGAGTTTTATTCTTACTGAGAAGGAGAACAAGTGCAGTCTATTTTAGAGAGAAATCTGTGCATTAGAAGACAAGCAATGACTCTGGGCTAAAGCTGATCCATGAACCAATAGAAGCTTCAAGAATAATGTTGGATTTCTCCTTTGAATTAAGTCTTTTTAGCAGCCTTCACTGGGAATGCTTTGTACTGTTTGTAGTACACCTCTGACATAACGAATCCTCTATTTCAAGATTATAAATGATTCCTAAGAAGAATGCTTAACTGAAAGTTGAGCTCCTTTTTCTGCACATCTGAAAGGCTAGCACTCGCATGTGAGGGAGTTTCTTCTCCAGTAGAGCAGAATATCAGATCCCACTTAAGATTCTGGCAGCTCAGAGAGAAATAAAAGACACCTTTATAGTTGACTTCCATTACACATCATATCTAACCTAACTAATCTCTGCTATTGGCTTCAAAGGCCCTGGACTGTGTACAGGGTAATGAATGTATCTCTGTGGCTGGCTATATCAAGTTATGCACGTAGATTTTCAGATTTCCTAATTGCAAAAAGTCTCTATTTGTTAGTATAACTTTTATAGCAATGTGACAGCAGGGGGCTACCGATCAAAGATATCAGGTCCAAAAAAGTGGGATGCTCATATATAAAACTATCTTGCAGCAACATCTGAATCCAGCTAATCATATAGCTAACACTTGTCTAAGAAAATTGTCTCCATACACCTGGTTCATTTCAATGCCATGACATGTTGGAACAGAACATTGGGAATAGACTCTTCAAATGAGATACTTGCTAGCAAAGGATGATCTAAGCAATGTAAACAATTTTAAGAGAAAGAATTTTGTACTAAGATTTGCTCTGATTCTTTTAGACATATATTTTATTCCTTAAGGAGAAAACGTTAGATCAATTACTATCCATTCCTGCAGGATATTTTTGTTCTATTTTAAAATTCAAATACAGCAGAAAATAGCCCTATGTTCTAGAAATTATGTTATAGAACCAAATACACACATAGTTGGTGTTCCAAAGGGCGTTATGTCCTACCTATTCATCCTCTGTAAATGGCAAAGATGAGTGTCAGAAATTACAGTAGTACCAAGAACTTTCGTATCGCACATTAAAGTAGAACAAGGGCAATACATTATTTCTAATGATGGTTGGACTTGATGATCTTTGAGGTCTTTTTCAGCATTAATGGTGTTATGATTCTGTGATTAATGATTCTATGATTCTAAAGAGAATTACACATAATCCTCCTAATATGCCAGCTGTAAAGCTTTAAACGTACCCCATTATCTTTCAAGAAAAATGTGATTTCCTGCACACCACATTTTCTAACCTACACTGTTATATTATGTCAAATTCATTTATTAGTTTGTTCTTTTCAGTTCTGAACATTTGTTGATTAGAATTTAGTTTTGAAGGTGTTCTTTGCTGGGTAGATTAAAGAAATTTTTTCTCCCAAGTTCTTTGGTAAGAACTGCTATATTGATTGTGCTGTCCTTCCCTAATACACTGTTGTGATGAGTTCTTACTTCTTCCAGTATGATCCAACTGTAGGACACACTAAAAATATTGGATTAAATTCCCCGCTTTTGAAATAGCATTAGAATAAGTTCTGGGCTAAAATAATCCCTTGAGTAAATGGAAAGAAGGCTGTAAAGATAACTTAATGTTATAGTTCAACTGGTATCAATATTCGTTGCAATCTGAAGTAAGAATGTGGTTGTATGATCCAGTCACAGAACATTAATTTGAAATGTATTGATTGCCCCCTCAGATCAATACTCTCATAGCATATGTATTTTAATCTATCTGGAAAGTTGATAGTGTCATTTGAAAAGCACTACCAGCACAATTTATTTTTAAGTAAGTCTTAAAAGTTAGATATTTTACTATTGCTACCAAAATAATTGACCATGATTTTTTCTCAAGTTCATCTGTTTTTCTTATTTCCCACATATCTAAACAGGAAACCATGAAAATACTACATTATATCCAGTTTTAATTAAATTTCAAAAGCATTTTCATACCCTTGTTGCTTTCAGGCACTGGACCTCAATACAAACAGTCTCCTTGAATTGTAAGTTTGTTGTGTCAAAACACAAGAGAAATCTAATGGAACTAATCAAGCTGTCATACATGCGACTGTTTTGATTAGTTTTTTCCTCTCCTTGGACAAAGATGGGGGGTGTCTTCATCCTGCTTATTCATTACAGATAGTAGAAATCACTTTTCACAAAGGCACGTTTCCTGCAGTGTGTTAGTAATCATTGTAATTGATTTCAATGCTTAAATCAAGTGAGAACTTTCATAGATTTGTTCATGAATTGACTGCAAGATAATGCTGGTTAAAATTGGAGCATTTTGTTATACTGCACAAAAGGCCTCAGGAAAGTTTCTGTGATGAAAAAATTTTTTTTCCAAGCTGCTCTTCTGAATACTTTTCAAGTGAAGGTAAAGGCTGATGAGGTTCATCAAAAGGTGAATGTGTTTTGTTACCATAGGAATTCACTCTGTGTTTTAACAGGACCTACCAAAATCCAGGATTTAAATAAGCAATGAGAAGCAATATTTGTCAGCACATTTCTACAGCCTCAGGTTCCCTCGGGATGCCATAGAAGTCATCATACTCTAGTAATGAACGGTTTTCAAAAAGTTTAAAGTTATTCTTTGAACAGTGGTAAATTTTTGAAAATATCAGCTGCTGTTTTCCTTTTTGGTAGTAGCACTCTCCCATCTTTCTCCCATGGGGACAGAACATATATCAGTCTACACGAACTACAGGTATAACGGGGGTTTCTATTTTAAAAATGGTCCCTCACTTGGGATTTTTCACAGGGTAGTTACAGGAAGTTAAAAGTCAAACCGCCCATTCATCAGACTGGGAAAGCAATACCCTTTTCCTACTGTAAAAGGATGGGTAGATCAAAAGTAGCAGGAGACTAAGGGCCAAATTTAAATGCACCACATCTTGCATTCCTTCTCCTCCTAGAGCAAGTCACCAAGATGTACAGGAGAGGGCATCTGTAACATTTAGCTCACTGCAAGAGGCAAAAAGCTGCTAAATGAATTCTTCTATATTCAGCAAGAAAGGCAGAAAAAACCCCAGTGTCATTAAAACTCAAATTATTGAAGTTACTAAACTTTACTTATTGATAGATTATAGTGAGAAATGTCAAAACAAGAACAGCTGTACTCTGATCAAAACTTGTGCTTTCTAAGCTTCAGCTTCAGAAATCTGTAAGGAATTTCTGAGAGACAGCTTGGTAAAGACTGGTTGAAAATTCAAACCCGGGGGAGGAGGGCAATAGAAAAAAATAAGCATGGTAGCATCTAGAAACCAGAGGGCTGACAGAGTAGAATCAGTCTGCTACCATAAAGAAAATTGTTCCTTGAAGTCAGTTTCATTGCTCATTGAAGTCAGTTAGTGATTTCTTCCTAGGTAGTAAATTGGTTTCCGCATATATTTTTCTCTTTATTTGTGCTAAGCAGCTGTGATATTAAAGGTTTTTTTTAATTTTATGCATATTGACAGGTCATGTTCTGCTCTCAGTCAAATTAATAATCAACTTTAATTCCACCTGTACAAATCTGTTATGCCAATAGTTAACGTATTGGAAATAGGTGCAACTGATGGTGGAATTTTGATGACTAAACGTAACCTGTGGAAATGAAACACATTTATGCACTTTCTAAAATCATAAACTTTCTAGTTAGATCTGCACCTGCCAATTATATGCCTCTCATACCTATCTCAGGTGTTACAAGGTACTGGATTCAGAGGGCAGGTTTTATTTTACATGATGATCCCTATGTTTTTAAGAATTGGTTTTCTTTGTACACTAAATCAATGTTTATAATCTTGCTTGAAAATTTAGATTTTAGAGAAGATTTGGCCAGGTCAGCTGCACTGAGCACAGAAGTGAAAGCACTTAATCCTCCATGCAATAATCTGGGAATTCCTGAGGGTTTTCTGACAGTTGCACATCAATTCTGTACTGACCTGTGGTTCAGACATCCTGTGGTCTCCAAGCACTTGCAGGAATAAATTGATCATCTCTAAGATTTGTGATCAGAGCTAAATAAAACTCCCTCTCATCATCATCAATATCCCAACACCAGCAGAAGGAAAGTCAGGTAGCGCTACAAATACATGGGATACTTCTCTAAGAGCAAAAAAAGTCAAGATTTATTTTCCCCTACATTCCTTTATTTTATGAACATGCTGCCAGATTGGGAGCAGAGTGAGGGAGCACAGAAACAGCGACGGAGATGGAGACTCGTTGATGGGGTGAGAGAAGGTCATCCACTAAGCAGAGGAAACACAAAAGTGGAATGCAAAACCCTTGCTGGGATGGGCGTCAACTGCACAGAATCAAGATGCCTCAATCATGACTTAGCTATTTAATAAAAATATTTTTCTAAAAAAGAGATAAGCTGCATTTTCAGCTGATAACGCTTATAGCACAGACTGAGATGCAGCCTTTTGTGGCTTTCAAAAAAATTTGTGCACCTTCAAAAACTGTGTTTAGAAGAGTATCTTCCATATATATATGCATATGTGTGTGTGACTATGCCACAAAAAAAAAAAAATCATTATATTCTTTAGATTCCAGAATAAGAAATTTCCAATTATTTTTTACTTTCATGTGTTGCATAAAAAAAAAGATCAGTGAAGGGAAATTTTGAAGAGGAGCTCCTCTGAAGTGAACAATATGAGCCTCTGACACATGTAGGTCTTCACTCTGGAGTCAGTGTTTGTATTTCCTCGATGACTAAATGCATATGAGGTTCTCCCTATTGATCCTTTCTGGCAGCAATTTGGCTAGCTGCGTAGATGAAATGAGGTATGGCTATGAGGAGTAAGAAGTTCCAGTTACTTTTCTATGTAAACCTTCACACAGGACACAAGTACCTCTTTTAAAATGATTGCACAGTTCTTGTGAATATCCATATAAGTCTACCTGATACATCATAGGTCTGCCTGAAGGTTGAAATTATATGACTTGATTCTACTTAAATTTCTTAAGACCTGTGTTAACTTTTTATAGGTAATATATTTTTACAAAATGCAGCAAAAGTGAGATTGAAAAGCATTTGCTAAGAAACTTTCTCCAGCCTGGAAAATAAAATTACTATATCATGTTTTTCGTACTCTGAAGGCAGTTGTATAAAGGAAGAATAAAAAGTTTTGACTGCCATTTTGATTTCAAAACAGTATGGTTGGTATATTCTTGCTTTTAATGTAGCCTTTATTGTCCTTTATGCCATTGACTGGTGTCTTACTTCTTTAAAATATACTTTTACTGTTGCTTTTTAATGTGTGCACAGTTTTCACTGCAGCACCATCACTCTGGAGGCAGTGATGAGAGTAGGTCTTCACCTGCTTGCTTCTCCTTGATAACTAAATAAGACAGAGAGTCTCAAAACCTCTCAAACCCTGCTAACAGTAACATGGGCCATCTGTGTTGTTCTACCATTTGCCTCATAACTACCAATCCCTTGGCTTCATTGATATCAATTAAAGAATGGAAGCCGTTAAAGAGAGAGTTTTGTTCATCTTTTCATTTGTAAGGCCATTTTAATTAGCAAGTGAAATGCACACTGCTCTATCCTCTGTTATGAAGGTACCATGTAGGTACAGAGGGACAGGGAACTTGGTTGTAGTCAGTTCTTCACATGTTGTTTCTATCCCACCTTCTTCCTCACATCCTTCTGCTGCTCCAGTGTAGAGTACCTCCTACAGAAGAAAGTCTTCCACAAACTTCTCCTGTGTGGGTCCTTCCCACAGGCTGTAGTTCTTCACAAACTGCTCCTATTGTGCATCCTTACACATGTCCTTTCTGCAGAGTGCAGTCTTTTGGGAACAGACTACTCCAGGTCAAAAGCTCTGCCAGAATACTGGCTGCAGCATGGGCTTCTCTTTCCACTGGGCCACAGCCTCCTTTGGAGGCATCAGCCTGCTCTGGCATGGGGTCCTTCATGGGCTGCAAGGTGAATATCTACTCCACCATGGACCTCCATGGGCTTCTTAGGGAACAACTACCTCATCATAGTCTTCAACATGGTGCTTGCAGGGTTGTTTCTGTTACACATACTCACTCGTATCTTCTGGATGCAGTTGTGCAGCATTTTTTTCCCCCATTCTTAAGTACATTCTCGCAGAGGCGTTATCACTGACAGTCTCTATCATGGCCAGCAGTAGACTCATCTAGAAGCCAAATTGGATTGGCTCTTTTTGACACAGGGAAAGCTACTAGCTGCTTCTAACAGGAGCCACCCCTGTAACCCCCCACTACCAAAACCTTGTCATGCAAACCAAATACAATGTGGAAGAAAACTGAACCAAAATGGACTCTATAGCTGTCAAATAGAGTTGATGGGTCTGGGTATCTTGCAGATCAAGCATTCCCTAAGACAGTGTCTGATGGATACCAGAAGGCTGCATCGGGAAAATATCAGTCAATACCTTCTCTACCCACCTACACAGTGGTTCAAGGTGACTTGCAGGGACCAGGCACTTAATCTACCAGGACAATTGCTCTCACACAGAATAACAGTCTAAATCCTCTGCTGTGCTAAACCAAGTAGGGTAGATTTAAACTCATTTAAAAAAACCTATTATGATAAAATCTTCTCATTTGTAGATCTCCTTTATTAACCTTTGTGTCTAGCAGCTTCCTAGAAATGCATCAGCACCTCACAGCGGACAGAGATATCAATAACTTGGAACATATGACAGCATTTTAAAGTGACGTGAGAAAACATTTGGAGAGAAAGCTATTAATAAAATAAACAGATTGGCACATTTTCAACCTGATATTCAGCTTTATTCAAAGTGTTGGTGGCATTTTATTTCCTATTGGGCCTAATTAGTTTTATACAACATGCAAAGTACTTTCACTGCAACAAATCACTTTAGAGAGCTAATGAGACGTGTTGATAGGGAAAGGCGCATACAAGGCAGGTTTAGGAAAAAAACATAATTCTTAAAAACTTCGAATAGCTGAAAAAATTTGGGGAAAACTGGCAGATGAGAAACCAACCCTTATGCTTTGGACATGGTCATGAAAAATACTGTGCTGCTGTCTATATTTTAATGTGTGTTTCTACTTGCAGAAGAAACATCCATATTGCAACAGAACCATCACTGTTGTTCCTGTTCAGATATTTCTTATCAAAATACTCCGGAATTTTAAAAGGTATTTACCTTTTTATGGGCTTCCAGTGCTATTTAAATAAGGCTATCATTATATGGATGTTTTCAATTGCAATGATAGTATAATCTTTAAAAAAGTGTTGTGCTTGCCAGTAAATTAGATGAAGGCTTCAGGTAAAGCATGAGCTGGGCTGCAAGTCCATCTTGCATTTTCTTCATATATTTTTAACTCTACTGTTATGTCACTATTATTATGATTATTATTATCACCATCATCCTCGTCCCCATCCATAATAATCATACCTCTAGTTATATAATCTAAAGCTAGTATGAAGTACACTTGATAATGTGCCTGCTCAGCAATTTGGGAGGGAAAGGATAAAGCAATTTGGTTTGCGTTTTCTGCTTTCAGACACTCTGCAATTGAGTCCCCTCTCTTCTCTGCATAATTTGAATCTCTTTATTGTGAGCATTGCTGCTACTATCACAAAGCTGGAAAAGGGATATACAACAGAAAGCAGAGAAGCTTCCCTTTATTCAGTTCTAATGGCAGTCTCCCTTGACTCTACCTGCTGCCTATACCTTTTTCTCCGTTTATCTAACACTGTAACACAAAGTCCTTTTGAGGCTATTTCTGTCAAAGGAACTCTGACAAAATCCACTTTAACTAGATGAATAGGAACAGAAAATAGTTCAACGGAATGTTTCAACTGTGGGATGGTGGAAATCTCTGTGATTTTCTGCTAACCATTAAATGTCTCATTAAAACCAGTTCAGACACAACAGGTGGACTGCTATAAGTGTTTCTGTAGTGTAACTTGAGGAGTCAGTGAGAGGAAGCTAGGTGCAGTTTTGTCCCACAGATTCAAATGGTCATCATAAGCACTGCAAAGTCAAAGACCCCTGTCTGTAACAATCCATTGCTTTTATTACATTCCTGATTTAGTTACAAGATACAAATAACATTAAAATACTTTGTGTACACAGTGATTTAGAAGCAGGTAAATTAACTTCTATGTCTATTTGGATTGGTAAATCATTAACCTGACAGCAATGAAAGGAAGTGAGAAGATAGTCCTACTGAATAAAAACAAACCCATGCAGATTTGTTTACATCATTTTTTCTCATCTTTTTTCTACCCCAGGACCAAAGTCAGTAGTCACTTCAGTTTATCCAGCAATATGAATGTCAAGTCACATCAGAGTCACATCAGAGAGTGAAAATTATTTGCCTTTTCTGTGCCTAACATGACTTTTTTCTTCAGTGCAAAGCTGAGATTAAAAACCAACCAATTAATCACCTGTGTCTGTGGATCAGATTGTTTACCTAGGTTCTAAATGCCTTATATCAGATTTATCTGGGTTATCATAGAATTCTCTGTGACTAATAAAAGCCGACAGAGAAAAGAAAATATTCATACCTGTTCCTTAAGTGTAAATTTCAATTGGAATGCCTTGTGTATGTTCACTGATTTTTACAAACTGGAGAAACAGCAACATTTAAAAATAACAGTCTGTAGCAGGATTCTTTCATGGACTTTCTCATATTAATGCAATCTTTCTGAAGAAAGAAATAATAAAAAGTTTTCTACAATCTTCACTTTGTCTATGACTTTCCAAAACTCTTATGATTGTAAGAAATAATTTAACTAACATTGCCTGGTCAAACCACAATCTTCTGGCAGTGTAAACATGCAAGGTATTCACCGTGTAGGGTTATTGTTCTGCCCAATGTGCAGTAGCCACCCAGGAGCAGTTTATGTCAGCAGGGTTTATGCTCTGGTCAAGCATACTACTAAAAATAATTTAGTTAAAATATTACTGCGAAGAAATAAGCACATATTACTAAAGGAGAGAAAGTTTGGGAAATTCAGGCTTCATAAAATTCTGCATAAAATTTTAACTTTTGTTCAGTAGCTATTTCTTTCTTTTTTTTTCATTGCATTTGTTTCCTGACCAAAATACAGGCAGTATCTCTGAGCCTTCTCTTTATTTTTTTACCAGTTTTTCTCAGTATCTACTAAAAATCTCATGTTGTGGCCTTCACAGTGGTCTCTAAGAAAGGTTTTCTCACACCAAGTTGCTTCAAAGGAAGGCACAGGAAGACCCAGATGGCAAATTAATTTGTGCCTGAAAGAACTGAAGAATATTTATTAATTTGTTGTGCAAAGTTACTTCAAAGCTTGAATCACATCATTCTGGGGCACTGTCCCAACCTACTTTTTTCAGAAAATTTGCATGGAAATGGACTTAGGTGAAAAGTTGCCACTGTAACACTCCTTAGCTTAATTCTTAGTTCTTAACAAATACTGACTCTTTTCTTTCCCTCTTGCTTCCCTCTGGTAAAAGTGGAAAACCATCTTGTGATTCACCCATCACAATGATAAAATACAATTCCTCCTGTATGTGAAGGCATTCCTAAAGGAATATAAAGCATTCCTTCAAACACTGGCTGTGTGATGAAAGTGAGGACAAAGAGCTAGGAGTATAGCCATATCAAGGCAGTGCTTCATAGCTTTAAATGGCAGTAAGGATCAATAGAGCAAGTCATTAGCACCACTCAGAATATTTCAAATCCACAGAGTGTGTCAGCAAATAAAGACATATGTTTTCATTTGAAAACATTCCCTTTTTTTCTGAGTTGTTCTATATGTAATCATAAATTTTCATTGGTGGCACAACTTGGAGTAGACAGCACTTGTGCAGTAATGTTGTGTACAGAACAGTTCAAAAACTTAAGTTATCAAACACACAAGTTAAATTCTCCATTTTCAGTGCCAAGACAATGCACATCTCCAGACTTCTTAATATACTCTGAGCCTGAAATGGAAAAGGCAGCAGCTGCTTTTAATGATATCCATTGCAGCTCTGACAGATGGTGATGAACAATGTGAAATCAGTGTTTCCCAAAAACATTTTATAATCGAGGATCTTTACTGCCTGATTTGCCACCAGCTCTCTAGTAAAACATGGAGATTTATGCTGTAGTAGTACAGTTTGCCTTTGTGAGCTGCAATTCATCAGATTCTTTCTTTCAGTGATGTGTGTTGGAGTGGCTGACATCTCCAGCACAGACTGGCGATAAGTGATACTGGTGTTGTTCTTACAGATATGTGCAGGATACGGAAACAGAAAAAAAATCTTTTAAAAAACCAGCTATGCAAGCAGAATTTTGCGGCTTTGCCTGGGAATTTATGAAATTTTGTTTGCTTAACTGTTTCTTTCACCTTGGCTGTCTCAGTTGCCATGTCTGGAGCTAACCTGTCTTTTCCACTTAGTATGAGTAAAAATGAATCCTTCAAGGATGTTTCTAACACTCTCAGTAGTACAGGGTAGGAGAATTTTTTAATAGTTCTGAAACGTGATCTCAGGTGTCAAAACCAATCACCTGCTAGGGGCATAGAATCATACCTCCTGACTAAGCATTTCATCTGTGCTCAATATATTGAGAATAGGTTGCCTTTTGAAGGGGTTTTTTTTCAGTAATTATACTATGTTGGGTAATATGTCACTCAAAATACAAACAAAAAATATAGAACAATAAAGAATATTTACTTAATTTGCTCTTTGAAGAGCTCCAGATATATCTGCTGGAAGTGGAATCAAACACTTGAAATACATTCTGCAGGGCAATCTTTTTTGCTTTTGGCATGAATACTGCAATGGAGAGCAAAGAGCAGGGTACGTTGAACAGAGAACAATATATTTTCTACTTTCACAATCCTGTCCATTGACACTTGGATACTGGTTATAGCAGTGCTGGAATATGAAAGTTGGAGGAATTTTGTACAGGAATTGGGAGATAACATTGCATAGAAGATATTATTTTCCTATTTTTGTGTGTAGTTATTTCTGTTGTGCTCACTTTATAAACAGATGCTGAAAATCAGGAAGTAGTTTAAAAAATCGTTCAAAATCTTAAAAAACTGCACTTTGTCAAGATCCTGAAGCACACAATCTATTTCATTTACAGAAGAGACTGTTAAGAAGGGAGTCAGTAGTCAACTGCAGAGGGAGTTTTTTTAATGGTAAAGATCTCTTTCATCTAGCAGACAATGTATAATAATAATCTCTTGTTATGAGTGGATAACGGGTAAATTCACTTTGAAATTAAGGCTCAGATTTATAGGCAAGTGGCTGATGCATCAGCTCCATGAAAATTATGATAAATACTTAGTTTCAAGTCTAAACTTGGGATAGGTCTTTGAAGTATAAATGATCTACCTAATCAAAGCTGAAGGAGGAATTATTTGAATTAAATTCTATGGTCTGGATTGTGCAGGATGCCAAACTGAAGAACTTTATGTGTCCCTCCAGGACCTAAAATCTATGAGCCTAGAACCACTATATTTAAGGGGCTGAGTTTAACATAAATCACAGGTCTTTATCACAGTTGTGACAGGATAAAGTGTCCTTTAAGTGAAAGTAAATGTAATTTATGCACACTTAAAAGTTACTTCACACTGCCTAACTAGTGTGAAGAGACCTTGTTATGGTGTCAATAAATCCAGAGTTGTTTGGGAATAAGAGGGACTCTCATGGATCATCTGGCATGACTTATAGCAGAATACAAGCTATAGAACTTCATACAGTATTTTTCACATCAAGCCAAATGACATATGCTTGATCTTTTGGAACGGTATTCTGTTTTATATCTTCAAATCAGCCTCTTGATTCCCTGCACTCAAAACCTAGCACACCTCTAAATTTCTTTTTCAAAGAGAAGCCTATTACGTGTAGAGTGGAAAATTTTTCACTGCCTTTGACATTCATGGCCTGACTTCATCTGGTGAATTTTGAGTAAAATGAGAGTAAAAGTAGGTGATCTCCTTTCAAGAGAGAGACTGAAAAACGCACTTTCTCCACTGTACTAATTTTCCCCTGAATAGTCCCAGTGTGTAAGGCATACAGGTATCCTCAGATATGACCACATTTGGCATTGGGTCTCTCTGCTCAAAAATCCCTTTCAAGAAAGAAAAAAAAAATTAAATTTAATCTTTTTGTTTAATTTATTGTAGTTCATTGACTTTCATTACAACTGGTTTGTACTGCTAACATGCCTTGTCTCTCTGCCCACTGGCTTCTGAGTCACATGCTTTTTGCAGAAGGAATAGTCTTAATGTGGTGCCTAAAAATGAATATCAGCAAGTGCCTTGTGAACACTTAAGCCGGAGACCATAGTAAGCTTAAAGGTTATTTTCTAATGTGAAATACAATAATACTTACATCAGTAATAACATCTAGCAAGCATCAACCATCTGTTTTCCTGAAGCTGAAGAAAGTTGTAAAAACCTCAGGTTTGTTGAGGGAAACTGTTTTAGTTACAAATTGCATTAACTTTCCCATCACCACTGAAATAGGTTAGAAATTAATGGGGAATAATTTGCCAATGCAGCATTTTTGCCTGCTGTTTTACTGTGACAGTGACATAGATACCTGTGTTTATTGGGAACAAGAGAAAAAGAAGCTTCTAATCATTGTCAGGGTAGTATCATAATAAATATTGAAAAATGAAAGAAGAGTAAATTTCATGTGTAAAAGTCACAGAACTAGATTCTATCTGAACTAGACCTTTGAATATTTTAATGTATCAATAAATAAAAAAGTGAGATTATTTTGATCTTTTGTTTTCATTTACCAAATAGACTAGTTCACCTAACTCCTTTTTCTATCTGTTTGTGTAGGCAAGATATCATTATTACTGTTACACGTTTTGAAACTCTTGTTCCATACCAGCATTTAAAAGCATAGATAGATGTAAATATAAGAATTATCATAAAGAATATGTTACATGAAACTTGAAAAATCTCAAATGATAGAGATTATTGATGAACTTTTGAAGAGTTGCCAAATATGATTACCTCAGTGATGTTTATGGATTTAATGCACATACAGGATACTTTGCTTGGAAAAATCCAATAGATCTTGCCTAAAGTTCCTGAAGCTGTAATTAGTGGACTACTTTACAGAGGCTTTTTGGCCGAAGGTCTCTTTAGGAGAGAAAACTGCAACACATTTGTCAGAAAACCATCATGAAAATTCCTGGAATTGATCTCATACAAAAGTAGTGAAAGAAAGGCCCTGTCTTGGACTGGGGCATTTCTCACAATGCTTCTTCCCAGCTTTGTAAGCTGGCTGAAGCACTGTGCTTTGTTTACAGGGAACAGGGTGCAGAAAAAGTTCTTCCTTTCCTTCCGGCACCTAGGTTCATTCTGTAATATCTGTAGCTTTAAAATCCAGCTATGGAATATTTGCTCACATTTTGGCTTAAACAGTGCAGTTTGATGGATACTATTATTATGACATTTTATATGAATGTATGGTTGGTAAGCAACAAGTAAAAAGTGCAGTCCCTAGTGAAACTTAGAAATGTCTCTGGAAGGAAGATAACACAGAGAATACATTGTATTAAGGATAAGAAAGCAATGGTTGAGTTTTAGGAATAAATGATTGAGTCCTTTTAGCTAGGAAAGTTTTTAACAGTCAGAGATGTTAGAAAAATTGTTCTTTAATGTTATGCCAAAAAATAAAGTGTCAATAGCCAGCCTTTGATGGCAGTGTTTAAAGCCAATGCAATACCCTGGAGAAATTCAGCTGTAGGTTGCTCTCTGAATATTCTCATGTGTAATTATTATTACACAGTTAGTATTAGTGTTAGTTATTCAGTGACTGACACAGTGATTTATACCTTGTGCATTATATTCATATTTATTATTACTACAGCTTCTGAAATATGCTAGCATTTCCATGTAGATACAGTCCAGAAAGTCAGATTCATGTATCAGTTTTCTAATTAAGGTTACAGAGAAAGTGGGGTGAGAAACATTTCATTAAATACTTTGCAAATATTTAAATATTCTGTAAGAGAAGGGTCAATGTATTCTTTCTCAATCATTCCTTATTAAAATTCTGTAATGTTATTGAAAATTTCCACCTACTGTCCTTTTACTTTTTAAGAATCCTTCATACAACATGTATGCCTTCTGTATTGAGAAAGAATCCTATTTGAAGCTGCTGAAGCTAAGATGAAAGGTATTCTGATAAAACCTAGTAAAATGTAAAACAAGCATAGAGAGAGAAGACTGTCTGATGTTTATCCATTAAATATATTCCCAGAAATGTGAAATGTCCGTGACTTGAAGATATTTTTAGTGGTTGTGAAATAGCCACACTAATCACTTCTATAACATTTAAATAGGAGAAACATATACTTCTATTTGTTTCCTAAAACACTCTATCAGACTGCTTGGATGAATATTTTGAAAGGTGACAGAGGAGAGGGCAGAGCAGGGCAGAGCAGGGCAAGCAAGGGTAGTTCGGAGAGGTTCTGAGTTCACATCCACTCCCACCCCAAGGCCTTCTTCAGCAGCAGGTAGATGACTCTACAATAACAACATGTCAGTACAATTACAGTGAATACATATAAGAGCAGTCTTTTCCTTCCTTTGTACTCCATAAGTCTGTCCTGTTACTCAGTTTCTGTGAAATGTGGAAAAATGGTTACCAGACAGATGAAGAGAAGTTGCCACATTTCTAAAATAGCTTAGCATGTTCAATCTAGTACTTTACTGGTTATTTACAAGAACGAGTTCATTACAGTCGTTCAAGTTTCTGGAGCTCTCTTTTTCATAGAATCATAGAATCACAAGGTTGGAAAAGACCTCTCCGATCATCAAGCCCAACGATTCCTATCTGCCACTAAAACATGTCCCCAAGCACCTCGTCTACCTCCAGGGAAGGTGAATCAACAACCTCCCTTGGCCTGTTCCAATGCCCAATCACCCTTTCCGTGAAAATTTTTTTCCTGATGTCCAGTTTAAACCTCCCCTGGTGGAACTTGAGGCCATTCCCTCTTGTCCTGTCCCCTGTCACTTGGGAGATCAGCTCCCTCCTCTCTACAACCTCCTAACAGGTAGTTGTAGAGAGTAATGAGGTCTCCTCTCAGCCTCCTCTTCTCCAGGATAAACAACCCCAGCTCTCTCAGCCATTCCTCATAGGGACTGTTCTCCACCCCCTTCACCAGCTCTGTTGCTCTTCTCTGGACTTGCTCCAGAGCATCAACATCCTTGTTGTGGTGAGGGGCCCAGAACTGAACACAGGATTCAAGGAGCGGTCTTACCAGTGCTGAGTACAGAGGGAGAAAAACCTCCCTGGACTTGCTGGTCACACCGTTTCTGATGCAAACCAGGATGCCATTGGCCTTCTTGGCCACCTGGGCACACTGCTGGTTCATGTTCAGTCGCTGTCAACCAACACCCCCAGGTCCCTCTCCTGCAGGCAGCTTTCTAGACAGACTTCTCCCAGTCTGTAGCTCTGCATAGGGTTGTTGTGCCCCAAGTGCAGGACCCGGCATTTGACTGTGTTAAACCTCATGCCATTGGACTCTGTCCAGTGGTCCAGCCTGTTCAGATCCCTTTGCAGAGCCTCCCTATGCTCCAGCAGATCGACACTTCCACACCGCTTAGTATCATCTGCAAAGTTGCTAAGGGTACCCTCAATGCCTTCATCCAGGTCATTGATGAAGACATTGAACAGGACTGGACCTAGCACTGAGCCCTGGGGAACCCCACTTGTCACTGGTTTCCAGCTGGATTTAACACCATTTCCCACCACTCTCTGGGCCTGGCCAGACAACCTGTTTTCCACTCAGGAGAGTGTGCGTCTGTCCAGGCCAGAGGTTGACTGTATCTGAAACAGAATGCTTTACTGAAGGCTTTACAGAATTCCAGGAAGATACATCCACAGCCTTTCCTTCATCCAGTAGCTGAGTCATTATATCATAGAAGGTCATCAGGTTAGTTTGGCAAGAACTAAGAAGCCAAACATGAACCTATGTTGGCTGGGCCTGATCACCCGGTTCTCTTGCATATGCTTCATGATAGCACTCAAGATCACCTGTTCCATGACTTTCCCCAGCACTGAGGTCAAACTGACAGGTCTGTAGTTCCCCGGATCCTCCCCTTGACCCTTCTTGTAGATGGGCACAACATCAGCCAGGCTCCTGTGGAACTTCCCCAGTCTTCCAGGACTGTTGATAGATGACTTGGAGATAGTCTAAGAAATGTTTTGGGCTCAGGCAACAGCAGCATCACATTCTGTGATAACAAACATGGACAATTTATCTCTGCCCTGACTCTATTCTTTTAATCTAAGTTAAGACATGAGTGGTCATAGACCAGTTATTCAGCAAGTCTAGTTGTGCTGACTTTGTATTTTGCATTTTGTGTCCTCAGGAACATAAGTCTAAATAAAAAGCTATGCCAAAATAAATCCTTCCAGTAATCTTTGTAACTACGTTGCCTCTCATTTGGTTTTGCTAATGGAAAGAATGGTTTGTTTTGACATGAGAAAAATGGATTTGTTTGTAGCAATAACTATGAAGAATTGGAAATCTAAACTGTTTTCCTTATTAGATTAAGAAGAAACAGATACTGTTTAATGACTAAAGGAGTCAGTATATTGCTGAGGAGAAAAAAATATTTGAGTTATATATTTGACTTCTTCCCATGTTTTTTTTTAAATAATCATATATTGAATTTCTTCTCGTAAGTTGTGCTTTCTTTACCAAAACAGATTATGTTGTTTATCTTTGTGAAAATCATTACATAATATATACGCTAATATGACTGTTCTCAAAGGAAAAAAAAAAAAAAAAAACCAAACAAAAAACCCTCAACAAAGCTATTAAACCAATGCAAGAAACATTCTTGGAAACACAGCAGACTGAAAAGTGTTAATATTTATAGTCTTTTTTGGTAGGACTTGCTTTCACATTTCTATAAATACACCTGTTATAATACAATATACATGATTTTTGAGTATCTTGGAATTAAATAAGACAGAAGTTTGCATTTAACATAAAAGTGGCATTCTCAGAAATAAGGTCTGGTTTGTGACCATACTTCCTCTGTATTAATATCAGTACCTACATTCTACTTCCACAAGGGTAGAATGCCTGTTAACTCCTCTAGGTTCAGCTTATGAGGAAATGTAGTTATCAGCCATTATCTGGATGCATCACACAAGTTAATTATATTTCTAAGGTAATATAAATGACTGGCAAATGAAAAAAAAAACCAAAACACAACACTCCCCCTCCCCAAAAACTACTAACCCTCCACTCAAAGTTCTCTCAAACTAATAATATAGTGAGTTTGAGATAAAATTACAAAACCTAGGGAACATAATGGTATATAATTACCTTAAAGACTTTTTGAATGACATTTTCTTACTTCTGAAAAGGAGGATATTGGTTGGATGGTAGTGCCTTCCACTGTATTGCAAGTAAAAATACTGAAAGTCTGGTATTAAGCCTACCTCTCTCTGTATTTAAATTTATTTTTAAAATATTCAGAGATGCTAAGTAATTTATTATACTTCTCCTGATCTCCCCTTGCCCCAGATATTCTCTGTGAAAGCATTTGGTGAAGCCCTAAAGTGCTAAAATATAAATGACTAAGGGTAAGTATAAAAGGTTTATGTAGTATAGCACATTTAAAAAATCAATAACCAACATTACCTGTTTTAATTAAAAATAGACAATAGATGGCTTTCAAGTAAAAAATTCAAAAACTTCACTTATTTTCCTAGACTGGTCCTGCCAGAAGAAATAATACTTTCAAAATATGAACAACTGAAAACCCACTGATTGCTATTACTACCAAAGAAATGAACCCTTGAAACATCAATCAATGCCTGTGTGTCTTCAGAGGGTAATCAGAATTGTTAAATTTGGTTATTTGCTTGCTTTCAGTATTGAATCATATTTGTTTCATTTTTAGAGTTGTATTGATCTTCTATCATGCAATAATTTTGCAATTACTTAGCATACCAGCAGGGCAGCACTGTCACAATGGATGTGGGCAATTAGGCAGTCAACATTGTGAGTGACATAAATTTTACACCATCACTTCTTATAGATAATATTATTGATGAGGTGCATGTACCTTGAAGTAGAATTATCAAGTATTACTTAGGAATTCCCAAGCTAACAAAATCACATGTTCCTTTTCACACTGTTAGAATCTTATTAGTTCACCACTACTTAAAGAGGGGTTTTATTTTCCTCTTTAGGTGATTAATATGTGTTTATCCACCATTGACCTAGAAACCTGTTAAGTTTCTTGGCTTCCTTTATAGCAGAGGTATTTATCTGAACAATTTACATCTTGGCTAAACTCTGCCAAGGAAATGGAAGTGCTAAAGTCTTGTTATCCCTTCATTAAGATGTTCAAAGCATTGGCAGGGCTCATTAATGCTATTTCCATACTTCTCAGAGTTTTTTGTAATGTAAATAGGAAGTTTCATAAGCCTGCACACACATCACCTACCTTTTTTAAAAAAATTTATCCAGTTACAATTAAAACTCAGGCAATTTTCTCTCTCCAGCAGTATAACCACTTCCTACCATCCTTCTCTGAGGAAGACCATGCTGCTTGCACTCTCTGAGCATATCATTGGGAAAAACACAACAAAGATTGCACAATCAAAAAAGTCTAATTCATTCAGTGTAGTAACTATGATCAATATTCTTGGTGTATCTCCAACAATTGTGAAGTGGAACATCCCAAGAAGTCTTAGGATGTGATAGATTCAGTCTAGATCTACAAGTTAGACATGTCAGCCTGGTTCATTACCCTTCCCCTTCCAAGTAGAGTCCCAGAGTGCTGATCTGTACTCCTCTTCTTTATAAGTTACCATCTTGGGGGCATAGCTTTTTCTGTCTCTCTTTGTTCCCAGTTCCCAAGCTCCAAATGTACCTTCCTCTCTAGTAGTCGAGAGATATTACTCAAAGTGAGTGAGGACAGGGGGAGAATGGGCTCTGGAATGCTGAAGGTTGTGATGACATTGTGCCCCAAAGCAGCTACAGCTGAGCTGAGCTGGGATAAAATGCTGCAGCCATACTGGTCCAACAATGATGTCTTACTTCTTCAGCCTAAGCCCATTGTTGGCAGGGACAGCTCTGAGAAATGAAGACATCATGGGAAGGTGGGACACCCTGTGGGACCTAGGGAGTTCTTTCAGTCATTTCAGTATACCAGAAAGAGGTAGAAGGAGCTGTTAAATCTGTTGAGCAAGTACTGTTGCTTTTCCAGGAGGAAGGGATGAATGCAGGCAACATGATTTTTTCTGTCTGGATTAGATACTATGATGGAAGAGCTTGTCTAGTATCCCACTCCTTCTAAAGTTTTGGAAATATGGGCAGTACTACAGCAGGCAATTCTGCTCCACTTAGAGCCAGGACCATAAGAGCACTTACCTTTATTTTCCAAATGACTGAGAACTGTTTCCTTCTATAAAACAGTGGTAGTTACCTTTAATATAGTAGCATATTTGTGGTAAAAGATCAGGTAGTTACAGGCAGTGATTCTTCACCTGCAGATTGTATCTCTTCTCCACCTGCAAAAGTGTACATTCACATCTCCCTGAAGTGCATATGCACCACTATGGCCAGATCATAAGGGAACTCCTGGTTTTTTCCTTTTGAATCTATGCCAGTGTTGTAAAAGTAGTATTGATCCGGTGGTGATGTGCAAGGATAGGCTTAGTGAAGGATATGACAGCTGTATCCTAGAAGTTAAGGCACTTGGGTGAAAGCAGAAAGTTTGGGGCACTGGTCCCTACTCCCAGGTTTGTTTTTAAGGGGTTTAGGTATCTTCAGAGACAGGATTTGTTCAGATACACTTCAGACTTCTACATTCTGTCTATGTTTCAATTTAGAACTTCTTTCTTCAAAAATATGTACTACTTGTAAGCCTAGGTATAGACAAATTGGCTCCCAAAGGGAGATTTTGGCTGTACATTTGCTGATGCCACTGCAAGAGAAGGCAAGAATGAGAAGCAAGACTACAGAAGAAGATTCCCTTTTTCTTCCCACCCAAAGACTTAGAGTAGTAAACACGTTATTTACTCTTTTCAGTGAGAAATTGTCGAGGCTTCAGGATGGACTATTTCATTACCCTTTTCTAATAGACTAATGTACTTTCTTTTTGACAGTCCTGTTGATCAGAACATAGATCTATTACCTCAACAATAACCTGTTGTGACTATGTGCTGACAAGAGTATGGGAAATACTCATCTGAGTTGCTTCCTATCTCAGAGGTTTTCAGCTGTTTTTTATATGGTGTTTTTTATGTTTGTTTCATTGGCATCAGAAGTCCATCCAAAGTGGTTCTTAACACCCACCTACAGACACTGACTTACAAGGGGATGAACTTTAACATGCTCAAAAATCCACTCCTTCAAGTGCAGTACAAAGCAGAAAGAAAGCACAGGGTATAATAGAGAGGTTACACCAATACAGAACTGAATTCTCCATTTCTGTGCATCAGCTATAAGAAATAATCATATCCTGATATTCTAGCATCTCCTCATATCTGACCTTAACCTGAATTTGTCCCCCCAAAAAATCTCCATCCTTGCTTATGCCTTGGCAGACTTGCAGGTGCCTGAACATGGCTGAGTGGTGCGGCATGTTGAATAAGAGACTGATTGCTTTGGCAATGACTGCTCTGCTCCTGATTCCACTTATTGAACAACCTTTAGTTAACAAATCAGCCTGCTAAGATCATTCTAATATTATTTCAGTGGCATTCGTCATTTACTCACATGATATCTGACCACTCTACAATTGTTATTGAAATGATGCTTAGCATAACATTCTTTACAGCTCCTCACTTCAAAGGTCAAGTGCCTATTGACCTTGGTTAATAAAGCTACACTATTGTAAAATTTATTCTAAATATTTACTACTTCTGTAGGTCTCAATAAATACAAGTCTCCAAGCTCTTACCTGACAAAGGACAGAAAGGTATCTTCATCTCCCATTTTATGAAAAAAGGAAGCATGGACAAGTGATTAGGTCAGTCATGGGGCTAGTCATTGACAAACCAGGTAGTACCCAGGACTTTAAAACTCAGTGCCTACAAAAAAATAGGCAGGAAAACAAATTACAAGAAACATAGCAAAGTAATGAAATGTTGTTGTCCATCTTCTCTAGAAACATAAGGGAGAAATGTGTTGATATGTACAAGGCGAGAAACTTCCCAGCCACTCAACTAAAAGTGGGACCACTTCTTTAAAGGACCTTTTGTGCAATTTCCAGAGAAACAAATATTAAAATAATTTAGGTTTAGACCTCAGACCATCTCACTGAAGAATTTGAATGGCTAATGAACAGTTCATTTGTTTATGGCCTCTTTCTTCCATCTAATAGTCAGCAAAACTACTCCTCAAAAATTCCATTAAATTTTATAATTACCATTTGTCCCCTCTGAATACTTTTCTTGCAGTGTCTTCCTTCTCTCAAGTAACTGATCTTCAAAATACCTCCTTTCGGATTATATTTTGCTCCAATCTGTCATCAGAGAGTTGAATTAGACCAACATATCATAAAGGAGTTGCTATTCTATTTCTCATTAATGTAACTACCTGACAACAGCATCTAGAGAATACTACAGTTGTGTATCAAATGTTTAGCTTCACTGTTTGAGTACTAAGGTTATTTTTTTAAAGATTTAATCAATAGTCATAGCGAATGCAATGGTGGAAGAAGACATTCTCTGCATAGGAAAAGTATTGGGCCTGTTGGAGCAGCATTTTATTGCTCTGCAGTTTCATATTGTGGATACAAAGAAGCGTTAGAAGTTTCATTTAAACCCACTCCTCCTAAACCAGCTGTAGGTAATAATAAAGATAAGAATTAACAAATTAAAACCCAAATGTAAAGGGTATCAATAAGATATGTAAGTTCCAGTGAGACTGTGAATTAATTCTGTTCATGGGGAAAGTACCTAAATAACTTGTGGCAAGTTATTAAGTCTTCCTGTCCCTTGTGGTGTAGTTACCATAACTCATGGAGTTCATTAAAGGGTTTGCATAAATATAGATCATCCATGGAAAGTAATTAATCCCATTACCTGTTTAGTAGCCTGTATGTTCTATCTTATTATATATGCCATATAAATATTAATAGTCCAGGAAATATACTTATGGGAAAGGTAAAGTTTCTCATTTTTTTTTTCATACTGCACTGTAGTATTTAGCTGAATTTTTTTCTATTTCTTTTTTTTTTTTTTTTTAATAAATAAGCAACTATGTGCTTAATGTCAGGACATAATTAAGATAGCATTAATAATAACTCATTACATAGTGAGGTTAGTCATAATCCATTGAACTCAGTGAGAGATTTGACATTGATTTCAATGGAAACAAGGTTAAGCCCATTCAGTTTCAAGATAATTCTTGTAAAGTATGCATTAAATGATAAAATAGATTATGAATAACTGGACATTGATTCTTTCACTTAGCATTAGACTAATATTTTATATTATATTGAGTGCAAGCAATACTCAGGAAACGAAACACTGAAGCTTTTCTACAAAAAAATGTTAATAATTAACCCAGGTCAACCTGAAGTTTCACCTAAGTAAAATACAAGCTACATATTTATACATTACATGTTCACAAAGAGATCAAACTAACAACTTTGAATAAAGAATAACTCCATGCATCTTTTTTAGGCTTTTCTGAGAAAACCCTGTGTTTATCCAAGAATCATAAAATCATTAGTATTTTAAACTGAATAGATGAGGAAGGGCTTCAACTTCATAAGACCATACAGTAAGTAAGATAACAGATTAATAAGAACCTGATAAAAAAGATCAGTAGGTAGGGGTAGCTACCCTTACTTGAGGGAAAGATACAAGCAAAACCACTGCTTAAAAGAGTCTTTAAGGATTGCAAAGATTACTGCTCACAACTTCCGCATGACAAGGAAGGTGGCTCCAGCCCCAAACCTATCCTGTGTCTCTGCTGGCCATCTGGTCCAAAGAGATCTGGCACAGCTCACTCTTGGGCAGAACCTACTTGGTAAATGGCCCATGAATCAGGAGGAGGGCAGGTTGTCTTGATCTTGGAGGAGGTAGTAAGCAGAAGGGCATTTCCATGCTGCTCTCCACACATCTGTACACTTTATTTTGGGTTTTTTCGAACTGATTTAAACTAATATTAAATTACAGAAATAAGAGTCTTTGAATGCCCCCTTAGGTCAAGTATTGCAGAAGGCACTGGACAAGCTGCATCTAACTCCTGCCAGAAGTAGCTCCATTGTAACAGAGAAAATAAAACAGGATATTTGCCCAGTTACAGGTGCACCAACTTTCAAACATCCAACTGATTATCTTGAACAGCCTGTAAATAAACTTCCAGGTGCTCAAACTGTGCTGTAGAATTGCTACATTAAGTTGACCACCCTTTCTATAGCATGTTCAATGTCAGCATGAGACATGGGAGGCAGATGGGGCAGTAACATTACAAATCGCTGTCATAGTCCCAGGAAGGCTACAGCCCCAGCAGGAAGAAAGTCATGATTCCCAGAATATTACTGACTAGCACTGTGAAATACAAATGAGAATTTGTCCAGGGTGAGAATTCACTCACAGGGTCTTAATCTGGGCAAGAGTGTGAGAGTGGTAGAAGAAGAAACAAAGGAGGCATGGGCTTCGTAACACTTTGCTTCCTAAAAGAGGTCCAACCCCTTTAGCACAGGACAGCACTGGAAGAATATTTCATTTGTTTATTTTATCTTTTAAAATAGACATTCTTTGGTCAAAATGTAGGAAAAAAATCCAATCCTATATGTTTCATTCTGAATTTTTTCATTTTTTGCCTTGACAATCTTGTTAAATTTTATGGAAATGACGCTTAGAAGTAAGTTTTTAGATTAGGGATTTTTTTTCTCCTCTTTTTCTTTTTCTGACACTCAGCCTACACTGTGCTGGCTGTGTTACATATTTTTCTTTAAAAAAAAGAATTGATAAGTCATTTACTTTGCTCGAGTATAGTGAGAAATCTATGGGTTTTTTCATATGCATGTCTATTACAGTATCAAGCACTTCTAAAAATCGCGTAGTATTGAATATTTCTATTACGGAGATTTTTATGACAGTTTTACACTCATATGTGGATGAATCTGAATTTTATTTTCCCTTAAGACAAAAATTACAGCAAATAACTGTGTATATTTGTGTCTTTGCTTGTATTTAACTGTATACCATTTTGCATGCAAGTATACAGAAAATGTGCTCTCCTTATGAAAGATCACCTGAGAATTAACTATCTCAAAGCCTTGTGGACAATATTACTGCTTATTATATTCAAATATTCTTCTTAACATTAATTCAGTTCATGACTAGGTACACCATTGCCAAGGATTAATTCCCACTGGTGTCCTGCAATTGCTTTATGCAATGGACATAGAAATTACATGGAAGAGAGAAGTGCCCTATGAGGAGAAAAACATCAAAGGTAAGAAAGAATTTCATATCTCTTTGATGTCACTCAACTTCAGTTAGAGAGCATTACAGCTTGCAGAAGTGCTAATTAAAACCTATAGTTATTTAATTTACTTGACATGCCTTTAAAACAGCTTGTTAAACTTCTGATTCCTGACAACAGGAAGATTCTGAGTCCAGGAACGTATGTGATTTACAAATGTTCTTCCTTTTCCCTTACAGACATGGATGTAATGAACTTGGAATGTAAGAACTAAAAGATGGAGCTGTGCATACTAATCCTAAGAGCACAATAATTCATAGTTGTCTTTTCCGACCATCTTTAGAGATCAGTGAAGGAAAAGTGATTAACCTAAGTGTGTTATCTGCAATGTTTTCCTTTATAATTCTATCAATCTCTAACCTAGAACAAAGCGAATGCTTACTATCATCACCTCATCAGGGAATGTTTCTAGCAACTTGGCCTTGTTACTCTTTCCCCCCACCACAACAGACTTAAATACGCCACACATTTTCTCTAATTCTCTTTGGATCCAATTCTTTTCAATATCTTTATCAATGATCTGGATGAGGGGATTGAGTGTACCCTTACCATGTTTGCAGATGACACTAAGCTGGGAGGAAGCGTCAATCTGCTTGAGGGTAGGGAGGGTCCAAAGAGGGATCTGAAAGGCTGGCTCAATGTGGTGAGACCAGTGGGATGAGGTTTAAAAAGGTCAAGTGCTGAGAACTGTGCTTGGAGCACAACAACCCCATGCAGCTGTACAGGCCTGGGGAAGAGTGGCTTGAAAGCTGCCTGGCAGGAGAGGGACATGGAGGTGCTGGTCAACTGCCTACTGAACATGAGCCAGCAGTGTGCCCAGGTGGCCAAGAAGGCCAATGACATCCTGGCTTAGATCAGAAATGGTGTGACCAGCAAGTCCAGGGAGGTGATTCTCCCTCTGTACTCCGCACTGGTGAGGTCGCTCTTTGAATATTGTGTCCAGTTCTGGGCCCCTCAGCACAAGAAGGATGTTGAGGCTCTGGAGCAAGTCCAGAGAAGAGTAACGAAGCTGGTAAAGGTGCTGGAGAACAGACCCTATGAGGAGCGTCTGAGAGAGCTGGGGTTGTTTAGCCTGGAGAAGAGGAGGCTGAGAGGAGACCTCATTACTCTCTACAAGTACCTGAAAGGAGGTTGTAGAGAGGAGGGAGCTGACCTCTTCTCCCAAGTGACAGGGGACAGGACGAGAGGGAATGGCCTCAAGCTCCGCCAGGGGAGATTTAGGCTGGAGATTAGGAGGAGGTTTTTCACGCAGAGGGTCATTGGGCATTGGAATAGGCTGCCCAGGGAGGTGGTTGATTCACCTTCCGTTGAGGTGTTTAAGGCATGGGTGGATGAGATCTTGAGGGACTTGGTTTAGTGTTAGATAGGAATGGTTGGACTAGAAGATCCGATGGGTCCCTTCCAACCTGGTTGTTCTGTGATTCTGTGATTCCAAAACATGTGACATGTAAACAAGAATGTACATAAAAGCAATTCCTGTTCAAAAAGTATTTGATGCTGGCTTTCAGTTTCAGTTACCACAAGCCAATTAGAAAAAAGTAAACACCTTCCTGACACCATGACGGTAGTGTCAAAATGTTGTGCGTCTTTGCACTCAAAGGAGAGTATAGTAATTTTCTTCACATTTTGCAGGGGATATTTCTGCTTTGAGCATGTTATTTGTAAATATTGGTTTTCAGCTAGATAGTTTTCTACTGGGTAATTTCAGAGTAATTCCATTGCTTGTCTGATTTTTAAGTTGTTACCCTTGACAAATGCAACCATCAACAAAAGGGTAATTGGACCAGTGTGAGTTATTAACCTGCTATCCACCATTAGATCATACTGTATTTCATGGTTATTCTCTAACCATCCATGGCTAAATACCTTGTCCTTTCTTTTTCACTGTTCAGTTTGGAGTATTGTCATAAGTTCTTTCTTTAGCCAGGCTGGTCTCCTGATACATCCATTCGGTTTCCTGAATATGAGGAGTTTCAGAGCTATACCCCATGGGATCCCATCTATCAGTCACCTGAATATAAAAAAGAGATACCTAAGGGATTAAGGAAGTTGTCACTTAAAGAGGGCCTATAGGATAAATGGGGAGGGGCTTTTTATCAAGGAGTTCAGTTATAGGATGAGAGATAACAGTTTTAAGCTAAAAGAGGGGAGATTTAGATTAGATATTAGGTTAATATTAGATATTAACCATTCTATGATTCTATGGTCACCTGAGTCCTGTGTCTCACTGTTTCCCCCACAGCTGCCTGTAGGCATTCCTGATTTTCTCCATACTCTTCTTGGTAGTGTCGTTGGTGCTCATGTTGACTAGCAACCTAAGATCAAGGGTTGGACAGGCCTTGATGTTTCTGCAACATTGCAGATCCTGTCCTCCAAAAGAACATCAAACCTCCAATGAGAATGCATGCACATGCCTACTCAGCTCATGGTGTCTCCCTGAATTCATTCTCACCAATCACTTCCTTCTAGTGCTGACATCTGGTTCAGGCCCAGGCGGTTCCTGGAATTTCTCTTAATGGAGCTTGACCCTCCCCAGAGTCCATGAGTGCATTTGCTGATAGCACAGACTCAGATTTGGGGACAGAGAAGAAGCATTACTTCTGCTGCCAGAAGTCACAAATCACCAGCTTTCTCTGCCTTGGGAGTATTCAGCCAGCACTCGTTCATTCCTCCAGATGTTCCTCCTTCCTTGCATCATGGGGCTCAGGCTGTCTGCAAGGTTTCTCTGAAGACTCTGTCTCTTATTCATGAGGAAGCTATTTGAGTCTTATGACTTGGAAATTTCTGAAATATCAAGTTATTCTGAACCATGCTGTGCTGCCTCAAGAAAATTGGTTTACATATATTAAGTATATCAGAGTGAGTAAAATAATTTTGCTTCAAAATCTGTTTATATCCAAATGCCATCTGCTCCTGGGTAGATTTTTTTCTTGAAATGAGTGTTGGTGTGCTACAAAGGTCATGCTTATTGCTCTACTGATTTTTCAGCATGACACCCTGTTTTGAAGAGGTATCTCATGCAGAAATTACTTGTTCTTCTGAGACGAGGTATAAGGTTTAAATGCTCAGCCACAAAATAAAGGACAGTTGCTATACCTTAGGCACACTGGAATTAACACACACAGTAATTTTTAGGACAGCTGCATGCTTGTGTTACAGCATTGGAACTTATTGATATAAAAAGCCTATAGAGTACACAGGAAACAAACCCAAACATTTATGTTGTGTAGTGACAGTGATAAGTATTCCTTCTATAGCCAATTTCTAGGATCCTTTTATTGTACTTTCAGACATGCAAGCAGTAGGTAAGAATTCCAATCATTCATCTCCTATGATGTCTTAGACTACTTCAAAATGCCCCTTTACCATCGAGTTTATATTATTTTTTCCAATTGCAGAAGATAATAGTCTGAGTATGTCTTAATGTGAAACATGAACTTTAACACCACAGTGTCAACACCTCTGTAAAATACTCATGGCAAAATCTCTGTTCCACATATTCTCTCTGACACTGTGTGTTGCCTCTGTTAGAGAATGTTCTGTCACTCATTGCTGGAATGTAGGTAAATAATGAGTAAGACACTGTTCTTTAAAAAAAAAGGCAACAACAATGAAACAAACATTAGCTTCGTCTTATTTTTATCATTACTTCTAGTGTTTATGGTCATATACAGGCTCAGATGGGCACTGGCAGTTTTCCTCCACTGTCTTTGGCTATAACATCACACTCAAATGCTGGCATCATAACATCCTATGAGCCTATGCTCTCCCTGCACCCAGTGAGGCACACACAATAGAAAACACAGCCTTGTTAGAAGATTCTCCAGAATCCCAGTTAACCAAGGGGGAAATACTGAGCACAACATTGAGTCTTAAATCCTACTCTGCTTCGGAATATCATTGCATTATTTGGTGCTTGCAGAGCTCAGAAAGAGCTTCTGCTAAGACTTTGCAGGTCTGCTTTCTTCCTCAGTTAGTGGAAGCACTAACTATAACCTTGTCTCATTTGTGCTTCATGTTTCCAGTGGAAAATCTGATTTCTCCTGGACAGAACTTGCTGATGGATAGGAGGGAGAGAGCATGAGGGACAGAGAGGGGTCTGGTGCAGAGAGCCCAGGGAGTGGAGGAGGGCGTTCCTCTAAAAGGAGGCTAGTGTGACTACAAAGCCCACCCCTACAGACATAACTTGTCCCATTGAGCTACCACATGGAAAAGTGACAAGGGCAGTAGGAACGCTGCTTCACATATGGTATGACTGCCACGGTGACTACTGCAAAATTTACTCTGGGAGATCAACACAAGGAAGTCTGCCAGTCCATCACCTTCAGGGAAAGATCATCAGCTCTCTTGGATCCACAACAACTAAAGTATAAGGCTGATTTCAAGTTGCTCAAAATTCATCACAATCTGTGCACGTACAGGCGTGAAATGAAGGTGCTCAGACATTACGATGTCAAATACTGAGAAGGTTAGAGAGCATGGGAAACTCCATAATTAGGATGAGCAGAAGAGGTTTTTTGAAGACTGGATTTTTTATTAGGCTCCTAAAACATTAGATTCAATCTCTCCACAAAACCTCTAGGGGAACACTTACAAATGGACCTGGAAACATCTCAGAGCTAATAGTGTCACAGCCTGGATCCTTCAAGAGACAATTTCTGATGCTCAGACCTCAATTTTTTCAATATTTTTAACTGAGTGAAGTCTGTGCAGTGAGAGAGGATTAAGATGAGGAAAATCTGTGTTGTTTGGAGTAACTAAGGACAGCTTCATGACACAAATGTGCCAAATAGTACTTATCTTACGCTGAATCTTTTTGTGTATGTATTACCTACCGTAAGTGTATAGTTATCATACTCTTGCCTATCTACAAGCGTTGAGTCATTCTGGATTAGTGTTCAGGGGTGCAGCCTGCACTACATTCTTACTCATAAATTTGTTTTTAATAAATATATTCAGCCTGAGGTATTAATACGACAGCTACAATCTGAGAACATCCAGATTAATTCTTTTTCAGCAGTACCTAGTGATTCCTCAAGTCAGAGGATGCACAATTTTCACCCTCTCTTTACCTTAATCATTACACAAATACTTTCAGAAGCAGCTTGTTTGAAGTGTATGTTACTTCAACTAACCCACTGAAAAACAGCACAGCATGGATGGGCCCATCTCTGTAGTCATGTTTTTAAGAACAATGCACCTGTAGTCCTTCCAAGCTTCAATAACATGCTAGAAAGAGGAAAATGTTGATGTATGTTGTTGAACTGTTACAATTTGCACCACTGAAAGATTGCTTCATTTTCTGTATTTTAACTCTTTCCATCTCAATCCTGGCAAAGCAAGGCTTCAAGGGAAAAAACAAATCAAATATTAGTAGCCAGACAACCACAGTGTTCAGAAATCACACCTCCAAAACCCAGTAACAGAACAAATTTTTTACTATAAATCTTTTACTATAAATCAGATTCTTGAGAAAGGGCCTCATTTAGCAAAGATTAATTTTCAAGACAAATAACACTTTCTTCAAAAGAAAACAAGAGGTAGTTTTAAAGGGTAGTTGGTGAAAGACCTGCTTGTCTATATTTCTTCTCAAAACCAAAATGTTTAAATATATTGTTTGCATCATAAGGCTGATGAGCTGTCTTTTGCAGAGCTCTGGCCACCTAAAAATTTTAGATATAATGACTTTATATGGGCAATAACTGTTTCATTTCATGGTTTCTCAAGTTGCTTGGAACTGTATTTATCTACTAAAAAATTACAGTATTGCAATTATCAGTCCTACAAAACTATGTTAGGCGTTTTGCTGCTTGGTCCAACCTGCAATTTTCAGGCACACACACATCCTGTTGGAGGTCAGTCACCTATCATTACAGCAAGGTGCCTGCTGGAGCCTTGAGTCCCAGTACACATCTTATTATTCAATATATTGCACAGCCTTTTTTTTGTTGGAAAGGGAAAGAGGTTTTTAAAGCAAGTCTGCCTTTAAGGAAAATCATGGTGGCTTGCTTAATGTGACTTCATTTAATTCTATATCTATCTTCTATTTTAAACATTTTTTACACAGAAAACATACTAATATGCTTCCATCGCTCAGTAATTATTTCTCAGTTTTTATACTTTATGGTATTTCATATGTTTTTAGTTGAGCGTATTACAATTTAAAAAAAAAAACCCACACATTCCATTCTCATACTGTTTCTTTATATGATACTAGCAAAAGATCACCTCTGATCACGTCTGTTTATTCTCCTTATGCAGTCTTCAAATATTTCTTTGGAAATATCCTGCATGTAGGTCAAAATGAGTAGTTTAGAGGAGGTTTAAGCTGGACATTAGGAAAAAATAAAATCATGGAAAGGGTCATTGGGTAGTGGAACAGGCTGCCTAGGGAGGTGGTTAAGTCACCTTCCCTGGAAGTGTTTAAGGCATGGGTGGACCAGGCGCTGAGGGACATGGTTTAGTGTTTGATAGGAATGGTTGTACTCAATGATCCAGTGGGTCTTTTCCAACCTGGTGATTCTATGAATCTATGTGCAATGACTAAAAGGTAGAAAGTAAGCATTTGCTAACAGCTACCGTACATGACATCTCATATACAAACATGGATCCAATGTGCATGAGAGAAATACATGTAATATTTTAATTACTACTATGAAAACTTTTATTGACAATTGATTTCTAGTTATAATAGGTATAGAAATAATATGGAAAATTAATCTTTTCTGAAATAAAGGAAATAAAAAAAATATTTCTAAGCTAAGAATGTTGCATTTTCAAATTTTTAAAACTGGATGCTCTTCAGAGAAAGTGATCATGTAATCAGTAATAATACTGATGCCACATGTTAAAGGAGAAAGCTGCACCCTTATTTGTCTCAGGGATTCTAACTATCTCTTCTTTTTTTTTTTTTGTTTTCCTTAGCCTGAAAAAAAACCCCAGGTACTTGTATAACTGAGAAATGTGATAGAAATATCTGAAAGAAAAAGGTTTTGTGATTGTTCTCAGCCCAGTATTCAAAGCAAAGACATCAGTAGCAATCAAGAAAACACTGCAAAACTATGAGGAACTGTTCAGTTTCTGGGTAAACTGAAATTAGATGTACTTTAAAGAGAAGGAAAAAATATTGTGATAATAAAGTTCTTGTGAACCAGTTAGGAAATATGAAAGCAATGCCTGCAGATTCCACACAGAAAATTTCAAACAGCTCACCTTCACTTTGAAAAGAAGTAAGCTGACTTTAGCTTGAAAATTAAATTTAAGATGCTTGGAGGAAATAATAACCTAGTGTCTCATCCTAAGCTTTTAATATTCATTATTTGTGTTCGCTGGTTTCTCAAATATGGAGAGGAAAAACTAGAGCCACAAACACAAAAATAAATTAGAAGAAAGTGGTAATATCATTAGCTGTCATTTTGCACCATCTGTGAATCTCAGTACTGCATATCTCACTGAATTACTTTACCTCTAAGAAATTTGCTGTTTTTCAAGAAAAAAAAATTCCACGTTTACAAGCAAAGCTGAACATAGGTGGTACTTTCATCTTCCTGTAACCATACTTACTTGTTAGAGTTCACCCCCTCCAATTTAGAGGTCTGGATCCACACTGGATGTGGAGCTTCTCTTGGCTTTTTCAATGTGATTTGTCTGAGATGTTGACCAGAACACAGGCATTGGCAAATGCACAACAGCCAACTGAACAGCTCTTCTGTGGGGCTGCAATTGTTTTACACCACTGTTGTGGGAAATCCTGAAAGAATCTAGGAATGTTTGTGCTGTTATTATAATTGTTATTGATATTATTATGTTATCTTAGTTCCCCCTCAGAAGACTGTCCATTGGGTTTTTATCTTTGCAATAAATGCTCGGTTAATAGCAATATTTTTCCCTTTGGATTAAGACTCCTTTCATCAAAGACTGACATAAAGCACAAATCCAGGCATTCTGAACACTGCATCAAGTTTACTCTTTTAGAAACTTATTCCTGCACCCTACAGGTGGCTTACTATATCCACACAAGCAGCTTCAAATTTCAGTTTATGTTGAAGGTTCACAGATCTTTTCTTGCCTCTTGCTTTACCTTTTAGTAGCAGTTCAGTATTTGTCTACAGTATCTGAAAGCAACATTATTGGAGATGTGAGCATTGAAGATGGAGATTTTATTCTTGCTTTCAAGATCCTTATTCTATGTGCTTATGCCAGGGAATTAAACCACCTCTCTGCTTGTGTCATTCTAAACCCTCCAGTATTTAGCTGCCTCCTCCTTAGAACAGAATCATAGAATAACCAGGTTGGAAGAGACCCACCGGATCATCGAGTCCAACCATTCCTATCAAACACTAAACCATGCCCTTTAGCCTACCCATGCCTTAAACACCTCCAGGGAAGGTGACTCAACCACCTTCCTGGGCAGTCCGTTCCAGTGCCCAATGACCCTTTCCGTGAAAAGCTTTTTTCCTAATGTCCAGCCTAAATCTCCCCTGGTAGAGCTTGAGGCCATTCCCTCTCGTCCTGTTCCCTGACACTTGGGAGAAGAGACCAACTCCCTCCTCTCTACAACCGCAGGTAGTTATAGAGAGCAATGAGGTCTCTCCTCAGCCTCCTCTTCTCCAGGCTAAACAACCTCAGCTCTCTCAGCCATTCCTCATAAGGCCTGTTCTCCAGCCCCTTCACCAGCTTTGTTGCTCTTCTCTGGACTCATTCCAGAGCCTCAACATCCTTCTTGTGGTGAGAGGTCCACAACTGAACACAGCATTCAAGGAGCAGTCTCACCAGTGCCGAGTACAGAGGGAGAATAACCTCCCTGGACTTGCTGGTCACACCGTTTCTGATCCAAGCCAGGATGCCATTGGCCTTCTTGGCCACCTGGGCACACTGCTGGTTCATGTTCAGTCAGCCATCAACCAACACCTCCAGGTCCTTCTTCTCCAGGCAGCTCTCCAGCCAGACTTTTCCTAGTCTGTAGCACTACCTTGAGCTATCTAATCTTTCTTAAGGGTCTTCTACTACTCTCATCTCTTTGAGGTCAGAGTAAAGTATAATTCCCATGTCAGCAGATTGCTAGAAACAAATATCTTCAAAGGAGAGTAATCAGAAACAAAATGTTGATATCGATTGTCCCCCTGACAGGGTTTGAGTAATTTGAGTTTCTCCTGTACACCGTGATCTATAAGAAATGGAACAAGTTTGTCCGCTTCATAGTCCTCCTGCAACAAAGAGGTTGCTGTGACTGTTTTCATAGGTCTGTTTTCGCAGAGTATTACAACACTGACAGTCAATCAGAAATCTCCCTTTACCATCTTAGAAGTTGCCTTCTGCCTTTCTTTTTTCCTTTTACAGGAAAATGGGAAAGTAAATAAGTCCCAAATCCTTATGCAAGTGGAGTGCAATTTAAACAGAGGTATTAATATTACCTACCCAGTAGCTGGAAGAAATTCTAACAGTAGGACTGTAAAATGAGTCTATCTTGTTTAAATGTTGGAAGGAGCCTTCTGCTTTCGTGCTTGCAGAAGACCAAACAAGAAGGATGGAGGATTGCATTTCAAACAAAAGCCTAAGCTTGTCTTTTTTCCCTCGGTTTCATCTGTTGCACACTTTCAATGTTTTATGGAGATAAAGAAAGTTCAAGACATTGCTAAATTGACAGAAAACATACCTGAGAAATTTGTCTTCCTTCTAGAAAAGAACTTTCAATTTAAATATTCATTTATTCTCAGCATCTTATACAGATTGTACAGAGTTGAAAATTGAAAATCTGCATTTAGATAGAAATCTTGGAAAAGGTCTTCTATACAAATTAAGCAGTATTGCTTTTTTTCTTCCTTCCAGTATAACATGAAATGATTTTTCTCTTCTGTTTCGTAAATAGTGACACTAAAGCAGGACTTCAGGGTCCCCTAAACTTTTACAAGGAAGATGCTGTAATAGCTCTAATTTTGTATGATGAACCAACCCTCCTGCATAAAATGTGCAAAGAGCTCTATTTTTCTGTTTATCATAAACATCACCTTTTTTTTCATTCAGGTATGATGAAGATATTAGAAGTGAATGGAAAACAACAGGAGGGCTAAGGAATAAAATTCCTGTTATATTCACGTACAAAGTCTTGCTGCAGTCCATGTACTGTGAAAAAAAGGTTAAAAGTGACTGAAGACATTTTTACAGGTTTTCCTAGATTTAAGTGGCTGTCATTTGTTTTCAGTCAATAATTCACGTGGCTGAGGAAGGCAACTTCATTGATTTTTAGTGTTCTACTTGGAGAAAAGGATTGTAAAATGCTTCATAACCTGTTTACATATGCTGGGACAAATTCTGCCCCAGCTCACGTGCCAAGTAGTATCCCTGGTTTTGCAAAAGCTGGATGAGACCCAAAGGAATGGCATTTGAAGCAATGTATGCATAATCTGAATGAGAAGAGAAATGCTTCATTAACTCATGGAATACCAGGTGCAAGGAAGAGGGGAAGAAAAGAGTTGGAGAGCAAATTAAAATCTTATGCCCATAGCCTTGCTCAAGACCTTCTTGAAACAAATAAGAATTTTCTCATTGACGGAAACAGCAAGTTTATCATGACCTTCTGTTTTTCTCCACAAATTACAGTCTTCACTTAATGTGCAAATTAATGAAAGACACTTCTGTAGCACCAAGCATATCAGTAAATGCCTTTATCATGGCCAGGGTGGTTCATACCTAATCCAGCAGACAGTAAAATAATAGGCAGATTTAATGAGGTGAATTCACATCAGCAATTTTCCAGGAACTGTGCATGAATCGATATTTATTATGATTTCCACAGAAAACAAGTCAGTCATGTAATTGTACTTTCAGTTAATAATAGTATGTGAAAAACAGCTTCCTTAGAGTTGTGTTTTCAAGCATTATTGTTATGATAGGGACACATTTGCAGCAGATGGCTCACAAAATGCCTTTGTTATAAATAATTACAGATTGATGATCACATTTTACTTTATTTTATGGAAAACATACAGAAATCTTGGTGGAATTTAACATGCTTCCATGCAAATTGACCTAATGAAACTCCTGATCTGAAAGACAGGACATAAGGCAGCTTGATTGGCCAGACCTCAGAGTGATAAGCAACGCTGCCTCAGAGGATCCTGGTGTCATAGATGTATCATTAACAAGCTGCAGGTGTTGAAGGATGCGTTGTAGGGCTGTCCTGAGAGTGAAGGAAAATGATTTAATCATCATCTTCTGAAGACTTACCTTATGGGGCCAATTTGAGTGCCTGGTCAAAACCTTTGAAAATATGTTGATGCAAACACGTGATTTTAGCAATTCTTTCAAAAATCTCAGAGTACACAAGCTTTATAATGATGCTTGCAAGTTTAGGGGCAGGTTGGGTTGATCATTGCTTTGCTAGCTGTCTTCCCATTTGGGAAACAAACTTGAAGTAGTCAAAGTTTGACTTATCTATCCTATAGACCTAGGAATGAATGGACATCCTACATGGATTTACACTGTTAACAGAATACTTCATTTGAAAGTATTGAGTAAAGACATTCACCATTAACTTCAAACCTACTGCCACCCAAAAATAAAAAACTATTTAAATGAAATTTAATAAGTTTAAAAGAATCTGCAAGGACTAGGACTGCATATTATTGTTGCAACCTTATTCTTTATTTGTCCCATCAACATATTGATTATGGCAGCTTAGAGAAAGCTCTGTGGTACCTGAGCTGAGAAGAGCAGATGAATAATGAAGTAGAAGCATGGCAAGGCTTCATCTCAGATCTATTGTGTTTAAACATTATAATTAATTTATTGTTGTGATTTCTCAAAATTTTTCATTGTGGGTAGCAATTTATGAAATATGTAAATCAATTCCTACTAAGGAACTGATAGTTTCAGAGTTAAAATGCATATTTTTTCTAATGTAACTACATTTAAGTATCCATCAGGCTGTTTTATGATTTAAGATATTTAGAACCTGGCTACGTTACCCTAAGTACTAAATTACACACCTGACATTCATAAGTTATCCATCAAGTTCTTTTTTTCCCCACACCTCATGATTTATAGGCAAAGTAGAGTGATATGATTACAGGTCAAGAAAAATGTCAGTGAAGTGTTGAAGGCTTCCCCAGTTGTGCTTGTGGCCTAAGGCAGCACTTGTCAGTATATTCATATCAGGCTGAAATGCTGCACTGTATCACTGTTTATAAGCCATTCTACCTGGTCTGTATCTCATCTTCCCAATAAACATGAGTATGATTCAAAACTCTCTAAAATAAATTATAAAGCTCTTACTGGTATTAGCAGGAGACAGCTCTATTAGCATGGTCTGGAGCTAGTCAAGGGAAACCAGATTTGACTGGTATAAGCTACAGAGTACAAAAAAATCAAGAAGAACAGAATAAAACCATATCTAAATGGTATTGACATGCCTGTTGTTAAGAGTAGTGTCTGAGAAAGCCAGATGCAGGAGGCATGCCTCTCATTCTTCCACCTCCTTTTTCCCACATTGCCTGCTTCATTTCCAGTGCATGCTGCAAGATGGAGTATTGGGCTTTTAATCCTTCAGGTGGTTTTAGGAGATGAAAGGATATGAGGCTTTTAAAAGTAATATCATGTTGTTGAACTTCCCTTTCCTGAAATATTCTCCCTCATTCCAAAATGATGTTGTTCACAAGACTGTTATGTTAAAGCTACTTAATTTGTCCAAGTCAAGTCATGGTATGTTTCCAGCAGTGTACCTTCCTAAGCATTAAAGGAAGATAATAACAAATACTCTAACAAAAATAGCAGTAACGGTTTTTTAGTACTTAATGATAAAATTGTAATAATCTGGGCATACCTAGATACCTACATATCCCTTTCTAAAAAGAAAAGGGGTGGGGGAAAAAGATCTTTGGTACAAAAGAAATGCATGAATGACAAAATCCCTTAGGTTTGAAGGGACATCTTGAGATCAGCAAGTAGACTCCTCCAGTTTAAGCAAACTCAGCTAGAATAGGTTGCCCAGGACTGTGCCCAGTTGGGTTTTGAATCTCTCCATAGATGGAGAATCCACAGACTCTCTGTGCAACTTAATCCAGTGTTCAACCATCCTCACAGTAAAAATATTTTTTAGTATATTCAGACAGAACCTCCTGTGTCTCAATTTGTGCTCATTGCCTCTTGCCTGATCATAAGAAACACTGAGATTAGTCTGGGTCCATCTTCTTCATTCCCCACATCAGGTGTTTATACACATTGGTAAGATCTCTCTGAGCCTTCTTTTCTCCAGGCTGAACAGTCCCAACTCTTTCAACCTTTCTTCATATGAGAGATGCTCCAAGACCTTCACTATCTTTGTAGCCCTTTGTTTGACTGACTCTTGAGTATCTATGTCTCCCTTATACTGGGAGAACTGGATTCAGCACTCCAGGTCATCTCACCAGTGCTGAGCAGAGAGGAAGGACCTCCTATTTTGACTTGCTGGAAATGATACTACTCCTGCCACCCAGGATGCTGTTGGTCAGTTAGTCACAATGATGCATTTCTGGTTCATGATTCTCAGGTCCTTCCCAGCAAATCTGCTTCGGTCTTGGTAGTATTTCGTAAAGCATTAAATACTATCAAAGGACCCGTTAATGGTGCCATTTTGTCTGTTTGAGTGTCTCAGTTATTTGCTACAACAGGAGGCAGTTATTTTATCTTCTATTAGGACACATAAAGAAGATTTTACTGTCAGTTCAAGAATAAAGGATGTTTAATTCTTAAAGTAGCATCATTTGTGATATTATACCACAGCCCATATAGAATGTTCTGCTTTTACTTAACCTACTAATATGCTCTTTGATTTACTTAGAATCAAAATTGCTCACTGGGGATTGAAGACATCTGAACTGGAAAATGATCTTTTCAGTTACTCAGTGTTGGTTGTAGATGGGAAATTAGTCTGAAACTTGTTCACTGAGAACATATTTCTCATTCCCCAGAGTTTCATTTATAGGAACTGAGAGCATTAGTGCCCAGTGAGAAACGACCTAGATGGTATTTAGCCAGAAATTAAAGTAAAATGTGTTTCCAAACCATTCTATTCAGTACAGAGTGGGGTTTTTTTAAGCAGAGATATTGCAGGAAACATCAATGGAGGGTAGGTGTCCTGGTTTTAGCTAGTGAAGACTTAAGTTTTGTCCCAGCATCTGATATAGTGCTGTCTTTTGGATTTAAGATGAGAATAATATTGGTAACATATTGATGTTTTAGTTGTTGCTGAGCAGTGCTTACACTAACTCAAGGACTTTCCAGTTTCTTGTATCTGCTCTACCAGCCAGGAGTCTGGGGATTCACAAGAAGCTGGGAGGGAACACAGCCAGAACAGCTGACCCAAGTTGACCAAAATTATATTCCATACTATATGAGTTCACATTGAAAAATAAAACTGGGGAACTTGCCCAAACGGCAACAAATGCTCAGTGACTGACTGCCCATTGGTCAGCAGGTGGTGAGAAATAGCATCATGCATCACCTCTTATAGAAATTAACATTTCTATACTGAACTCTCGGTATCTCAGTCCATGTCTTTTACATTTTTTTTCCAATTCTCTTCTTCATGCCCCTATAACCTGGCATATCCCACCACAAGAGAGTGAGTGAACAGGTGTGTGGTGTTGAGTTGCCTAACAGATTAAACCACAATAGTGGATTAGCAGGGTAGTGTTCTGTTGATCTCATGTCCCAGTATGGAAAACTAGTCTTTCTCAGGGTAATGTGAGTTTTGCTCTGCCTCTTCCACCCCATGTACAAGATGTGAGGAGACAACTGTGCAAGAACAAGGCAGTGTATACCCTGGCTTGTTTCCTGGGCCATGTGCTACATGGGATTGGCAGAAGCAAGGAGAGTGACCGCATACTCACAGTTTCCTTGCAAGAGGGAGTTGTAACCACTGTGAGTAAAGAATAAGGTCTTGTGCAGACACTGGAAAATAGCATCAAGGTTGTTTGGGATTCTAACATGTAATGATCATGGTGTGATTGCATCTTACAGAACTAGCTGCCGAGGTCATGACAAAAAGAAGATAACAGCCTAACAGTCTAAAAGTCTAAGCCTTCTGCCAACAAGGCATTCACATCTATGGGACTCAGTCACCTGGCTTTGGGAGTTGCTAGGCAGTGAAATGCTGACAGTCAATTTGAGGAGCCACTTAACTGTAATTTGATCAGCCAGTTTTGTGGAGGTGAATCCAGGCAATAATTCTAGTGCTGGCATAACTCTTTGGATACAAACAGGTCTTTACCAAGACTCCTCCAGTGAAAGAAAAGAGAAGACAATGTTGTACTTAAGGATTGAACCAAGGAGTCAATCTTGCTGGTGATACTGCTGCAGCACTTCAGACTAACCAGGCTGCCAGGAACATGGCTCACAACTGTCATCAGGTGAGGGCAAGGTGTCAAACCACCATGCACATAGAATCATAGACTCACCAGATTGGAAGAGACCCACCGGATCATCAAGTCCAACCATTCTTATCAAACGCTAAATCGTGTCCCTCAGGACCTCGTCCACCTGTGCCTTAAACACCTCCAGGGAAGGTGAATCAACCACCTCCCTGGGCAGCCTGTTCCAATGCCCAATGACCCTTTCCGTGAAAAAATTCCTCCTGATGTCCAGCCTAAATCTCCCCTGGTGGAACTTGAGACCGTTCCCTCTTGTCCTGTCCCCTGGCACTTGGGAGAAGAGGCCAGCTCCCTCCTCTCTACAACCTCCTTTCAGGCACTTGTAGAGAGTAATGAGGTCTCCTCTCAGCCTCTTCTTCTCCAGGCTAAACAACCACAGTTCTCTCAGCCATTCCTCATAGGGCCTGTTCTCCAGCCCCTTCACCAGCTTTGTTGCTCTTCTCTGGACTCACTCCAGAGCCTCAATATCCTTCTCGCAGTGAGGGACCCAGAACTGGACACAGTATTCAAGGAGTGGCCTCACCAGTGCTGAGTACAGAGGGAGAATAACCTCCCTGCACCTGCTGGTCACACCATTTCTGATCTAAGCCAGGATGTCATTGGCCTTCTTGGCCACCTGGGCACACTGCTGGCTCATGTTCAGTCACTGTCAACCAACACCTCAGGTCCTTCTCCTCCTGGCAGCTTTCTAGGCAGACTTCCCCTAGTCTGTAGCTCTGCATAGGGTTGTTGTGCCCCAAGTGCAGGACCCGGCATTTGACCGTGTTAAACCTCATGCCATTGGACTCTGCCCAGCAGTCCAGCCTGTTCAGATCCCTTTGCAGAGCCTCCCTACCCTCCAGCAGATCGACACTTGCACACAGCTTAGTGTCATCTGCAGACCTGCTAAGGGTACACTCAATGCCCTCATCCAGGTCATTGATGAAGATATTGAACAGGGCTAGTCCCAGCACTGAGCCCTGGGGAACACCACTTGTCACTGGCCTCCAGCTGGATTTAACACCATTTACCACCACTCTCTGGGCCCGGCCAGACAACCAGTTTTCCACTCAGGAGAGTGTGCACCTGTCCAGGTCAGAGGCTGACAGTTTCCCTAGCAGAATGCTGTGAGAAACTGTGTCAAAGGCTTAGCTGAAGTCCACAACCTTTCCCTCATCCAGCAGCCAAGTCATTATGTCATAGAAGGTGATCAGGTTAGTTTGGCAAGACCTGCCTTTTGTGAACCCATGTTGGCTGGGAGTGATCACCCGGTTCTCTTGCATGTGCTTCATGATAGCACTCAAGATCACCTGTTCCGTGACTTTCCCTGGCACTGAGGTCAGACTGACAGGCCTGTAGTTCCCTGGATCCTCCCTGTGACCCTTCTTGTAGATGGGCACAACATCAACCTCCAGTCCAGTGGAACCTCCCCAGTCTTCCAGGAGTGTTGGAAGATGATGGAAAGGGGTTTGGCCAATACATCCGCCAGCTCCCTCAATACCTTTGGGTGAATCCCATCTGGCCCCATAGACTTGTGGGTGTCTAGTTGGGCAAGCAAGGTTCTGACCACCTCCTCTTGGACCCTGGGAGCCTCTCGTTGCTCCTCTAGCTCCTATGTTTGTACACAGAGGGAACAACTTTCTTTACTATTAAATACTGAGGCAAAGAAGGCATTAAGTACCTCAGCCTTTTCCTCATCCGCTGTCACTGTTGTTCTTTCTGCATCCAATAGGGACTGTATGGTCTCCCTAGTTCTCCTTTTATTATTTGTATATTTATAGAAAGATTTTTTATTATCTTTCACAGACTTAGCCAATCTGATTTCTAGTTGAGCCTTAGCCCCTCTGATTTTTTCTCTACACAATCTCACTTCCTTCCTGTAGTCAACCCAAGAGACCTGTCCCCTCTTCTGGAGCCTATAAACTTTCCTCTTCTTCTTAATGTCACTCAAGATCTCTCTGTTCAACCAAGCTGGTTTTTACCCCTGCCAGCATTTTCTTCCAGAACACGAGGATGGGGAACATGTGGGAGGGGAATCTTTTCAGCTGTCTTACTTATGGCGTTAGGTCTGAAAAGCATTTCAAACCACTGCTCATAGCACCTCAAAGAGCTGAGCAGACTGCATCCTATTTATTAAAGATCCTGATTTAATGAGAACTGCTTAGATTCCAAGCTCTTAACAATCCAGGACTCTTCCACTGCTATATATTTCAATTTTCACCACAAAGAGTTTATTCACTGACAGCTTTAAGCTGACTGATAGGTGAGCAGTGCTCTCTGGGTGGTTGTCTGTCTTGTAACCTGACACATAAATGAACCTCTCTCTATGTAGATATATATATTAGATTTACTCTTGACAGAACATGTTATTCTGAAGTTCTTCAGTAAACACCATAAGCACCAGCTGCCGACTACATACAATCTTGTCTTAAGAATTAGCTTATTGTTAAATGAGTGTTGTAAATAATCACTTCAGAGCTTTGGGGACATTTTATTTGTTCTGTCATGTATACCAGCACAGCAACATTCATGCATAAGACAGATGTTTACTCATGATAGTTTACATAGGCACAGCTCTTGACTTCTGCAGTTTAGAGAAACAAAATATATTCATGAGAGAACAGTAAGCGTTGATATTTCCTCTCCCGTTTCCCTAAGGCTTTCAGGAAGATGGTTTCCAATTATGAAATGCTCCTTGGAGCCCTGGTTTTGAGAAAATTAAAGCCACTCCTAAGCCAAGTAGAAGAGACTGCTAAATGTCATAGACCAAGATTACTAACAAAGACAATAAAATCTTGTGTGAAAGCAACTGGGGAAAGAAATGCACATTCTTATGACAGCAAGGACACTGGTGTGATAGGAAAGAACTTCATGTAGTGTCCAGAAGTTGAAGTATCTCAAATGTGCTCAAAATTTTTTAAGTGTTTGAAAATGGAACAATGATGCTCTTATCCCATATCTTTAGAAAACCTCTTGATGTTTAAATAACTACATGAGGAGGACATGAATACTTCTTCTAGAAATAAAGAATATATGAAACATGCCATAAACATGCAATAGATTTCTTTTTCCCCATTCAAAAGGAAAAAAAAAAAGAAAACAAAAAATTTCTTACATGTTAAGTTCTGACTGTTCAAATGGATTTGAGAAATGTCATACACTTGAAGACCAAATAAGGATTATTGTCAACTTTTTCCCAAATTCTTGTTTCCAATGCAGGATATTTGAAACATGATCACTTGAATCAATTATCCTTTCTCAACTAGAAGGGCACAGATGAGAAGCTAAGAAGGTTATTTCTGGAGAAAGTATCTTCCATCACCACTTAAGAGTACAGGATTGTTTTTTTAGAATAAAAAGTGTAACCTGTGTAAACCACTGCTTAGAATTTTGTCTTCCTCTGCTATATAATGTAATCTCTTAAGTTTCAAATGTGTTGAAAGTGTATTTTGTGTGTAGTCTTGGACTAACCATGTTTTGAACCCAGAGTCACGAGTGCTGGATACTACATACCACTTTTTATGGTCATTTTCAGTTCATGACACATTTCTAACTCTGAGTCTTTCTATTCAGAAAATTGGAATATGGAAAGCAATCTTCCTATGGAAAGTGCTTTGGCAGTTAGAAATGGAAATAGATGAACCAGCAGTATATAATGACAATACTAGTAACACACAATTTGATAAGTATTACTCTAGAACATCTTACTATAGTATTTCTCAGCAGTAAAAAACTGTAGAAATATGAACACTAACTGCATTTAGAAAAGGAAGACATTCAGATTATTCCCAGAATTCATCTTAATGAAATACTACTTTTTGGGAAAATTAAATAATGTGTCAATTTTCAGCAATGTGTCAAACTACACAGCAGATAGATAGTTAGATTACTTCATTAACACTCTTGAAGTCAGGGTAAATTTTTAAAGTGATATGAAAAACCCCATTCTACCTCCATTACTCAGAAATATCTTTACTGTGGCTTATAAGCATTCTCGAATGAGTAATACTAGGTTGTTTTGACACTGAAATACATAAAACCAGAAAAAATCAATCTTACTGAATATTTCATCAATATGAAAAATGTGAAAATTTTGTGTTAGCATTTCTTGAAATCAACTTAAAAGCTTCAACTAATCATTTAAATCAATTTAACAGTCCCTGTTTCAGAGCATCTGGCTCTCCAGAGTGGCAAATCTTACGAAAATGTACTGAAAAGTCGTGGAATCATTCATTAGATCAAGTATGAAATACTTGTTACCATACAGGGAAAACCAAAAAAAATATATATGTAATTAGAATTCAGTATTTTAAACAGTAACACAATATATGCAAACTCCAATAAAATAATACCTGTTAATATTTAAATTACAGCTTGCTCAAAAGGAATGCATTTGTGACTAATTTACCACACAGTGAGATACTGATTTAATAAGCTTGATTTAATTTCAACTGCTTAAAACTATTTATCATCAAAGACACTGTTTTTTACCAGGGAACAGCAGTGACAGAGGGAATGTGAGTTTACCAATTCTCTGTTTCCCATTTATGATGGCTCTCAAATGGGGTGAGGGGGGTGTAGTTTGAAAAGTCTTTCATCACAGCATAATAGAGTTAAAAAAATGAGAGAAACATAACTCTCAACTTTCTGCAGAATGATACCTGGCCCAAAGGGTAAAGTCTGTCACTGTAAATATCAGACATCCTGTGTTCTATTTCTAATCTTTCATCTCTCTCTCCCATAATCTGGGCCAGTTCTGCTAGGAAAAGTTTTCATTTGTATTTCAAAATTTTGCACTGTTAAGACAATAGTATTATTGCTTAATACTTTGGGGTTTGTTTAGCAATAAGAATAGCAATCTAGAGTTTTAGGATAACTGAACATGTACAAATGCATTAAATGTAACTTTCAGAAACATGGAATGAGCTGCTATCTTTGCTGAAAAATACTCTTTCGACAGAGCAGACTTTTTTTCTCTCAGTTTTTCCTGAGTGATACTGGACCTTAGATTCTGTGAACAGCTTTTCCCACTTTGGATCAGTCCTAGTTTTAATTCAGTCATCATCACAACTTTTTGTACTCACTATTATTCATACATGTACATACATTCCTTTACAAATATTTCTAAACATAATTAAGCTGATTGATTAACTATCTGATACTTTAGTCACAGCTGAATTTTTGCTTTACTTTCACTAATATAGACACTAACTTAGGTAATCCCAGAGCACAACTATTAAAAAATCCATTAATTGCCGAGAATCCAGCATCATCTTCCTTCATTTTATAAACATCTCCTAGGTTATACAGAATTGCTGTGGCTTCTTCATAACACTAGTGCATTTAGAACAGAAAAGAACAGAACAGCAAGCACAGTTCCGTTCCAAGGGACCTACAACAATCATCTAGTCCAACTGCTATCAGGGAAGAAAACCAGCTTGGCTGAGCAGAGAGCTTTGGTTGGATCTCAGAAAAAAAAAGGGGAACAGATATGCGCTTTTGAAGAAGGGGAAGACATCTCATTCTTCAGATGGTTTTAGATCGCAGAATGTCTCAGAGCAGCCCTATTTCATCTTTGGAAAAGCATCCTACACATTTTGTAGCACTATCAATAATGAACATTACTTGATAGAATCAAACAAGCTGGGAAACAACTTGCTGTTGATAACATGGGAGAGTGCAATATCCTAACATACATTCACAGACTGCAAATCCCCCTGATCTGTTGGCAGAATCAAAAAGTTGAATGGAGTTCAAAGATACTAAACATTTTAGGTAATCATTTAACAGATTTCACATTACTTTAATGAAAAATATGATTTACTACAATTTTAGTTTAATTACTTCACCCTCAGCATATTCTTTTACGTGATAGCTATCACATCTAATTATTTCCTTCCCATTTGAGTTTTATGAAAAAGGAATTGGGCCAATGTAACTGCAAGAGTAAATCTAGCTATAGTGAAGCAACACAGCTGCGCTTATATGATATGCCTGCTGGGATACCACTAGCTTAAATTGGGGAAATTCGTACTTTGTAAGAGATCCAGAAATTTTAGTGGAAATGAGACCCACTCAATAGCTTAACATTTTCAACAAAAAAAGTTTCAGTACAGCAGATCTAGACTTCCATTTAAACCAATGAACACTTGTGTACTGTGACTGGAAAGCAGCACAGTACACCATTCAGGATCTGAAAATGAAGCTGACTTAGTTCTTACTACCCTCTAACAAAAGTTTAAATCATAAACTATGGAAATCTGGTAATCTCAAATACTTCAGTATCTTTACAGTATTGTTGGTAGGGAATTTTCTGTCAGATCTGTTTTTACCATTGGTGCTGCTCAAATTATTTTCACTAGAGTAAATAAAATGAAATAATAAATTTTATACCATTTGACTGTGAATCTGCATTTCCTTCTGATGCTGCATCACCTTCTGATGCTGCATTTCCTCAAGGTACTGATGTTCCCTTTGTTCCCTGGATTAGAAAACACAGCTACCACTGATCTACCACTACTGCTCACCCTGCAAGTTATATGCTTGCAGATGCACCACATCAGCAGAGATAGAGTCTTCAGCTGCCATTCAAATTCTACCTTTCTGAAGACAAGGCAGCAACAGAGGTGTAAATTAACGATTTAAGTTACTAGAATAAGTTACTAGAAAAGAAGCATTTTCAAAGAAACCATAGGAAGACAGCAGAATCAGTATTAAGCTCAACATGACAGCATGAATTGTTCTGTTTCAGGAAGGTTTTAAGCATGTTGTTTTCATAGGAAATACCAAACAGAGAGCTTGACCATTTCCTAATCTTCTTTTTCTGCTCTGCAGAAATGCTAGCACTTTCTATCACAGAGAAAATCTAGTTTTCATTCTGCAGTAGTCATCAGTAAGTTTGGGAAAGAAGGTTGTGTTTGCAGCACAAAAGTCTTAAGGTTGATGATACCCCTAATTTGAAGTCCCTGAGGACTTTGTTTTGTTTTGTTTCTTTATTCACTGTCTTCAGAACATTAATTACCTACTCCTAAATTAATTTGGGGCTTCTGCAGATGGAGACATATCACACCCAAGCATTTTTTCTTCTTGTTTATGTTGCCTTTCTACTTTGACCCACTGAAGAGATATGACCAGATTGACAGGCCTAAAACAAAATAGATGACCCATGGACTATTCATATTGCATTGCTGTATCACAGAATGACAGAATCACAGAACAACCAGGTTGGAAGGGACCCATCGGATCTTCTAGTCCAACCATTCCTATCTAACACTAAACCAAGTCCCTCAAGACCTCATCCACCCGTGCCTTAAACACCTCCAGGGAAGGTGAATCAAACACCTCCCAGGGCAGCCTATTCCAATGCCCAATGACCCTCTGTGTGAAAAACCTCCTCCTAATATCCAGCCTAAATCTCCCCTGGTGGAGCTTGAGGCCATTCCCTCTCGTCCTGTCCCCTGTCACTTGGGAGAAGAGGCCAGATCCCTCCTCTCTACCACCACCTTTCAGGTACTTGTAGAGAGTAATGAGGTCTCCTCTCAGCCTCCTCTTCTCCAGGCTAAACAACCCCAGCTCTCTCAGACGCTCCTCATAGGGTCTGTTCTCCAGCCCCTTCACCAGCCTCGTTGCTCTTCTCTGGACTTGCTCCAGAGCCTCAACATCCTTCTTGTGCTGAGGGGCCCAGAACTGGACACAGTATTCAAGGAGCGGCCTCACCAGTGCTGAGTACAGAGGGAGAATCACCTCCCTGGACCTGCTGGTCACACCATTTCTGATACAAGCCAGGATGTCATTGGCCTTCTTGGCCACCTGGGCACACTGCTGGCTCGTGTTCAGTCGGCTGTTGACCAACACGCCCAGGTCCCTCTCCTCCTGGCAGTTTTCCAGCCAGGCTTCTCCCAGTCTGTAGCTGTGCATAGGGTTGTTGTGCCCCAAGTGCAGGACCCAGCATTTGGCCGTGTTATACCTCATGCCGTATGTACTGTTTAATCTGTAATTTCTCACATTGTTATTATGTGTAGAACTGTGTTGTGTTATATTTAATTCTTAGAGTGTGAGAAAATGCATCATAGCTGCATTATCAGTAGAATTGGACTGTATCACCTAAATTGAAGCTTCTCCAGCAAACACAGAAGGAGGAAAAGAGTAACAATCCATGGGTCATCAACACCCTAGCTACCAATCAGCAGGATCATGAATACTATGTGAAAGGAGAAAAACTGTTGCTGGAATGTTGAACCTCAACAGCCTCCTTAGTTCAAAGATAAGAAATATCTGGCTCTTTCCTTTATCTCCCTTCCTGAGCTCTGACCAAACCTCCAAGAAGAGGGGAAACAGCACAGCTGAGACCAGAGATTCCATTCTTAGAATGTAAATTGTTTATTTAACAATATAAAAGCAGGACCCTCTTGTAGTGATTTTGGAGACCTCACCTATGAGTGGACACACTGTGTGGGACCTTCCAATTATCACAAGAAGGCTCTCCAAATCCTCATTGCAACAAGGGCTCCCCACCAACCGCATGTCTGGATTATGATAGTAGGGCAATTGGTGATATCTTTTTTAATTATTGTATTTATTCTCTTGTAGTAATGATTTGATGCATTTAAAGCTGTTAATGTTAACTTGTTGTTTATCACTACTAATCATTTGTTTCCTTTCTTATTAAGTAAAATTTCATTTAACATGGTATTCAAGAATTTGAGCTACTTATGTTGATCGCAATCCGTGGCTATCACTTCATAGCAAAACACACACACCTTCATCCCTACTTTGCAAAGTTTTCCCCACTTCATAGTGGAGTTTGTAAATATTTGCTAAGATCAAACTCACTGTTATTTCACAAGGAATGTCTTTTTCTGTCCATTATGAAGTTAAAACCTCTTTACATTTGTCAGTGCTCTTTACAACGTTATTTAACCAGTCTGTTATCCAGAGAATAAAATCACTTCAACCACCTTTCCCTAACACCCTAAGCATGGCTCAACATCAGCAGGATGAAAAAGCTGTGTAAATCTTCAATCTCTGTATTGCAAGTCATTTGTCACCCTTTTATTCTCTCTTTTATTTTGAGTTAAAACCATTGCTCTATGTACTTTTAACCAAGCAGAAAACTGGTATGGCATACACGTCATCAATATCACTTGAAAAATTTTCATTTCGTATCGACTTTTCTGCACAAAAATTAAATAGCTCGCTTAGTCTTTAATAAAACTACCTGCAGCTCATCATCTCTTAAGTTTAAGTTTAATCAACACTTATTTACTTCAAACAAGAGCAGAAGTTGGATTTTAAAAAAAACTCAGCAGCAGTCTTCTCCTGGTCCTCACTGAAATCTACTGGCTTCTGCCACTAATTTCAATGAGCTCAAAAAGCCAGTCTAGAAATCCCAGTGTCTGTGCTTTATGGCAAAGGTTACTGGTTAACAAACCTCTAGATATAATTACTTGAGTTATTTCAGTATCAAAAACTGTGAAGCTTATAGTCATTTCCTTTCCATACAGAAATCTTGATATCATCTGAAAAAGACTTCCATATTATTTCCCAAATTTCTCCATGAATTTCAGAATCTGGTGAAATATGACTCTTCTGTTGTCAATTTAAACAATATTTGAGCTGCCTGGCATTTTGATACTGCAATATTTTCTGTTTTAGTGCTTGCTACTGAGAAAAACAAAATCTGTGCAGAAAATCAGTCAAAACATTTTCTGATTCTTTTGTTATCAGATGTGGCTCAGAACTTTCAGTCTGCTATAGCACTGTTTTTGAGATGAATATTATGTGAGAATCAGAAGATATTGGAAATGGGCATATTTTATAGATTTAATACATCTAACATGCTTAATTTTGTCTCTTAAAATCACGCCCTTCCTTGAACCTCTAGATACAAGTAGTTGTAATGACCAACCTCCAGAAAGTCTTGAGAGTAGTTTAAAGATCAGAACATTTTTCTAAAATACATTTCAGATTCCTTGTACCTGCTTTTTTTTTTCGTACAAGAACTATTTGGACAGACATATAAAAGATTTTGTTGCATAAACTGAAAAACTTGTCATTTAAATATAACCAGAGGTCTTTACTTTGGTGCAAAAATCCAAAATCTGACATTTTGGAAATACAAAACCATAAAAAATATATGAAAATAACAAAAAGAGGACATATGATATCACACAATTTCCAGAACATCTCTAATCTGCTTTTGTCATTCTTCTTTCCTTTAAGTGAGAAAACACTAGCAGCTGCGGACTATGAATCTTCACAAGATAACAACATTCCATTCTAATTACGCATGCACACACAGAAGGAGTTGTTTCTAAATGGAGAACCCAGCTCCTACTTCATTCACAGCCATAAATATCACAGAGGTGATGCTCTTCTAGGGGGTAAATGCAAACAGACTTAATCACTGCAATCCTTAAAGCATTTTCCAGGGAACAAGAGCATTCAAGTCCAGCTCAGGTTCTCCTGTGGCTGCCAGTGAACGTTGTTCAGGATTTACACTGAAATCCCTTGGGGAAAAGGCAATCTGGTCCATTGCTGCTGGCTCCCTCATTAACCTCCGTCAATCTTAGTGTTTACTGCCCTTGTTTTCCTGCTGATAAAGCTTTGGCAATGCTAGCAATTCCTGGGCATTCCTTCTGGCTGGGCTTTCCTGACAGCATTCATTAGCAGGTGTTTACCAGTTGCTCTGAGGACCATGTTCTATTCCACAGTTTAAAGATCTCTAACATACACCTGTTGTGGCTAATTTAATTCTACTAATCCTTGCTGTAGTTGCGTTCATTAAATTATGCTTGCAGCTTTTTAAAGGAACAAATAAAACACATCCTTTACCACTTGTAGATTACCAAAACAGACAGGTTTTTATCCAGCTATGTCCAGTCTCAGCTGCTGGAGTCACACAAGCCTTTCTTTCACAGGGAGTCTTCCAGCAGGGTGTGGGTTTTTTTTCTTTTATTTTTGCTGACACTGCTCATCATTTAGGATTGAATTTCAGAATTACAGTATTCTAGTTTCTCAGTCTGAGCATTGAATATTTATGTCCTTAATACGCAGTGCAAACTATTCTAAGCAATGTTTGATAGCATTTTTATTCAAGAACAGCCTCACCTTTGGGGAAAAAAATCAGGAATCACAGCAATGTAATTGACTGACATCCATTCATAATACAAATTAGGCTAAACTTTGAATATTGTTTTTATGCCATTTGGTTTTGGGTTTTGTTACATTTGTAGAAATTTATATGTTAGATGTTTTGTAATCATTTCACAGGCCATTCCCCAATACCGTATGGATCCACTGTGGTTCACTGAAAACAGGGTGAGGAATTTTTATCTGACTTATCTGAACCATAAGCCAGGCAAATCTACTGTTGCAAATATAAATGTAGTGGTAGATACAAGAAAAACAATCCTTTCTGATTTTGTAAGCTATTATTATTTTGTAAGCTATTTAGGCTAGAGATTAGGAGCAAGTTTATCATGGAAAGGGTCACTGGGCATTGGAATAGGCTGCCCAGGGAGATGGTTTGGGGTTCCCACCTCCGACCGCCATCTTCTGGTGCCCTGAGGTTCGTGTGGCTCTGCAGGCAGTTTTCAGGCTGCGGGAACCTCTGCTTCCCCAGGGAGCAGGACCAGGGAAGTAGCGTGGGGCTTATACTCTGCACAGTAATGGAGTAATGGGGGTGTTTAGCCTGGAGAAGAGGAGGCTGAGAGGAGACCTCATTACTCTCTACAAGTACCTGAAAGGAGGTTGTGGAGAGGAGGGAGCTGGTCTCTTCTCCCAAGGGACAGGGGACAGGACAAGAGGGAATGGCCTCAAACTCCACCAGGGGAGGTTCAGGCTCAATATAAGGAAAATGTTTTTCACAGAAAAGACCATTAGGCATTGGAATAGGCTGCCCAGGGAGGTGGTTGATTCACCTTCCCTGGAGGTGTTTAGGGTATGGGTAGATGAGGTGTTGAGGGACATGGTTTAGTGTTTGATGGGAGTGGTTGGACTCGATGATCCAGTGGGTCTCTTCCAACCTGGTTGTTCTATGATTCTATGGTTGATTCCCCTTCCCTGGAGGTGTTTAAGGCACGGGTAGATGAGGTCCTGAGGGACATGGTTTAGTGTTTGATAGGAATGGTTGGACGTGATGATCCGATGGGTCTCTATGATTCTATGATTCTATGATTAAAGTGGGTTTGTGTCACAGCCCCTCTTATTTAAGAAAGCATTTTGATTTCTTTTTATAAAGCTATAAAGTTACTGATGCCTGATGCAGTGGAAGCTCTTCCACTGCCACCAGAAAAGAAGATTTCAGCCTCAGTGGGCACATGATGCATCAGAATTTCTGATGTCATTTTCCTTCTCCCCAATTTCCCTTTTTTATTTTTTACAAAGATTAAGTTAGTTTGAGTGTGCAAGTTGGTTTAAAGGAAACCGTTATTATAAGAAAGACTTCTAGTGTGCCTTCCTGCCTTTTTATGTAATAGTTCTCCATGATCATAGTGTTTTGCCTGTGTGAATGATGCAGGCAGTGCAAAAAGAGTTATAACTATGCAGTTAGAGACAGTGAAAATTCTGTGCTGCCCTCCAGTACTATGGTGGTCCAGTCAGATCTGCCTCCAAAAACAGTTTTTACAAAGTCTGCACTTATCGAACGAGACCGGAGAGAAACACTCAGGATTCTAGTGAAGATATAAAAATTGATATAGAAAGCTGTACATTGGCACAGACTCTGGTGGAGAGGTCTGCAAGAGAAAGCTTCCTTTTGCCCCATTTAAGGTTTTATACATCCTTGCCATTTCTTTAAGCACTGGGGACAACTGTGTCCAGCTGCATGGCAGGATTAGACCACCGTTTCGCTTCCTGATATCAGGTCCAGCAGGAGACTCCAAGGTGTGAATGGTTTGGGAAGGGAAATCCAAAAGGTTCCTTGTTCTCCACCCTTTTCTGTCTTTACATATCAGGGTACGTCAACAGCTGTGTGCAGTGAGTGTTTCTCCCACATCTTTCCTACTTACCGGTTGGCTTGGGTGAATGGGTTTGGCCTCTCATGCTGAGCAAAGAGCAGGTCACATCTCTTGCCCTGACACAGAAATCCTGGCCAATGCTTCGAAGGGGTTTGGTGAGTAATAAATTAATAAAGTCATGGTTTCCTGCAGTACCCTGTATTTCAGTGGTTCCACATTTCCCAGCTTCTATTTAATTCTTCCCCAAGTCTCTCTTAGGCTTGGAACTGGAATCAATTGCAATCCTTCTGTTAGGAGGGAGGCAGTGCTTGCCAGATTCATTCAAATTCTACTGCTTCTCCAAAAAAATGCCTTAACAGTCTCAAAAGAACAAAGAAGAGATGAAACTGCTCTTAGAAACTCCATCACCTGCTCACATACAACTGCAAATAAACATCAAGGCAGATTACACTGCCAGAATTGTAAATTGTACCATTCTATCATAGCTGAAGAAATTCAGCTTGGTGCTAAGGAAAAATGTAAGAACCTTAGGAGAAATGGAGAAGAAAAGAAGTCAGAAGGAAAAAAAAAAGTTAAGGAAGTAACATTCAGCTGCAACAGAATAAAAACTGAAAATAAGTAAAAATAAAATCCTGCCTTTGACAAGGAAGTTTGAGCTAAGGAAATAATGCCTCTGACATGCCGTCTTCACTGTTGCCTGCTGTCAAAATTTCAAAGTTCAAAAAATTGTTTCCATACATAAAGAGACAGAAAAATTACATTTTAGTTTTATTTCCATCTATAACTCAAAATAATAGTCCTGTCAGGAAGGAACTGCTTTAAGTTCTCTTTTGCTTCCTTTCTTTTTCTTCTCTACTCCTTTCTCTTTGACTGCATTCAATGCTTTTGTGAAGGAATGTGTGGGCATATATGCTGGGTAGTCCGTTTTGGGTCCTAAGGAAACAATAATAAATTCAGTACTTGAAGAGCTGAGTGAAATATTGACTTTCGTTACAAAAAGCACCAGAAAATCAGGGACAACTACCTCTGAAAAGGTATCTGTTGATACCACAAAGTAAAGATTTTTCTACCCTGCACAAAAAAACTCTCCAAAATATGCAGGTTGACTTGTGGAAAATTCAGGGTAGTAATGCAGTCATTTGCAAATTGTTCCTGAAAAAAACTGTATTTCCTATCAACTACCTCTTTTTTTAATTCAGTTTATTATGACATTCAGAAGACTTTGTCTTCTCTTTTCAGTTAATAATGCTGATGTGTTTTCTCTGCATTCCACATTCTCAATTTTTCAGTCCTTTTGCCCCTTTCTTTCACAGCAATGGTGTGACTCTTCCATGAGGTCTCCCACTTGCTCACCACAGAAAAGCTAAAACAAGTCAACCTGAGACCCTGAGTGGCCACTTCTGGCTAAAGAAGCTGGGCTTATCCTCTCTGGTTGGAACAGTGGGTTTTGTGCAGATTACTGGCTTTGTAGGAAGCAACAGCCATCAGACTTTATTGCTCCTGGGCCAGGGGCCTTTCCACTTCTTAAACTTTATTTTTCCACTGTGGAAAAATGAAATAGACATGTGTATTCTATACCAGTATTTCTGCAGATATTAAAAGAGTCCATCAGCATTTATTTTCCCTCTGAATACCGGACAAGTAGGTTGTGCTCCAGGATTTTATTTTTTTTCTCTTTTTACCTCTGAACAGTCACTCTGTTGCATTGCCACCCCCACACTCAGAATTTCACACTTATATATGACAAAGCCTTTCTCTGAAAATGACAAGATCACTTGATTCTCCTGGCATCTTGCCTTATGGGACTGCTAATTAACTGACATCTGGGTTTATAGAGAACTGGCATGTACTATCTTTCTTTCCTAGAAAAGCCACTATCTCCAAACTCATGGTTTTGCCTGAAAAGGTTGCAAACTCTTCAACTTAATCTACCATGTAGTCTCCCTAGAATGTTCCTCTGGAAACAAATTAAGTATTTCTAAGCCACAGTACTGGCAAAATTTTCTTGACCAGAAATCAAGGAAAAATCCTATACTTTATTACATAATGAGCTCACCAAGTTCTCAGCAGAGGACCAATCCAGACCAAGCTACCTGTTACCTATACCCTGTAGATATGTTTTCCAAATTAAATACAATGAACCTTCTTTGAGGTAGCCTCCAACAGAGAAAACAATGGGCCTCAGACCTTCATTAAACAGTGTGTGGCTAAACACTGTTCTATCTTCCTCAGCTCATGATGTGCAGCACCTGTCTGATGGAGAGAGCAGGAGAAACTGGATGAAAATATTCCAGAACAGTTTGCTTCCACTCCAGCCAATCCTAAAGGATGGATTCAACAGGCAAATGAAGCAGTAAGTTTGAAGACAAGCCAGGTTTTGTCTTTTCTTTAAAACGAACACATTTAGTGATACATAAAGACTGTTTATAAAAGTGTTCTTTCTGTTGTTTAAAAAGTACAAAGAAACAAAAACCTGAAAATATTCCTAACATTATTCTTTGCCTGAGCTGTCTTGATGCCATTTTTTCTGCAGCTGTTTTTCACAAGCTTTCAGATTGGTGGGTTTTGACTAAGAGGTAAATTTCAGACCCTCATTTGAATCAGGTCTGAAAATGTTGTGGGAGTTCCAAAGAGTGTGAAAACACCTGTTCAAGTCCTGTAAACAGTCTGAAAAGCGCTTGACTGTCAGCATCAGACACTGGAAAGTCCGTGATGTCAGAGTACTTCAACACTCATTAAAAGTCTTTTAAAATGTGTCAGCTGAATTTGGCTAACTAGTAAACTCTGCTGGAATTTCCTTAGGAAAAATTCTTTCCTTCTCTGCACTTGCAGTTGTCACATATAGATGCAAAAGATTCATCTTTAAGTAAGGTTGTGTTTACTTCTTCTCACCTAAGATACCACAGTCCATGAACTGCAATTTCATGATCCCACACTGTAGTTAAAAGTTGCTTGTTTTTTACAGCAATTCCTGCAAGAGTTTTAAGACATATCCTTTAAATTTTTTGATATTTGTGATTTATAGGATCTTATTTTTTAAAAAAACCCAAACATTTATTTTAAATATATCCTGGTATGTTTTGTCTTTCCATTTTTGGTCAGTATCGGCATTCTTTTCTCCCTCACAATAAACATGGTAATAATATTTAATTCAGCTTTTCTACCAGGGGTTATATTTGCAGTATCTTTGATATATTTCATTTTCAGTCACTGTAAAGTATACTGCTTAGTAATTTCATATGCATCCTGCCTGTTATCTTCTTTATTCTGAGGTCACTGTATATTTTTTTCTCATGACTTTAAGAAAGATATCAAGTGCCTACGGACGGTTGCATGGTTTCACTTGGCAGTTGTTCAACACAAAATACAGCACAAACATACACAAACATACACATACATTATTTTAAATAATAGCGTTCACTTGTTTTAGTCATCTGACACCATCACTGCCTTCTATGTTGAAAAAAATTAGAATATACTATCTATTGATCTCATTAGATATCAGTATATTATAACAGAATCACAGTGCTACTAGGACACCTGCAATTTAATTGGAAATCCCATGAATCTCTTACCCATGAAATCTTATAGGAAAAAAGTTAAAATGGTAAATTAAGAAGCCCATGAAACTTCTATTCTGAGCTTGGAGAATCTCAGGATTAACAGAGAAGAGCAAGCACCATAACAGTTTGCCATAGTGTTTCATCAAAAAATAATTTGGGGGACAGAGAGGATGAGAATACAAAGGAGAAAAGCCAGCATGACTCTTCTAAAACAATCAGAGGAGTCTGAAACTCTTCAGAACAGTGGCAACAGATTTGGACTTGTCCTAGATATCCCAAATGTGAAAGAGGGAGGGAAAGATGATGGTAACTTTTACAGAAGGAGGGAAAGAGAAAAACTTCTCACAAAATGTGACGATTTCTATAAGCAGGTTCCTGTAGGAGGAATCAGATGGTATCATAGCAGAGTTAAGACTCTTGACTGAAGTATCCCATGTGGAGAGTATTTAGAATCTCTTATATATGGCTAGATTCCAGTGGGAATATGAAAATCTTACAATGAGAAACAGGCCAGAGTACTAAATTAGATTTACAATAACAGTGAGTGTGGGACAGAATTGAGCCAGGTCCTGAAACCAAGAAAGCAACACTGCATCTAGGTTTCTTCAGATCGACATGAAAATCTGGGTGTAAAGAAGAGCCTCAGAAGAAAAATGAGCAACGAGAATGAGATCACCATTGGCACTGTTAAGGATTTCAAAATAAGAAGCAACATACTCCACCTTTGGACAAAGTTGTCATAATTTCATGGAAATATTTTGAGGAAGGCTGAAGAACAGAAGCGTATGCAGCTCCGACAGAACAAAATATACTCATCTGTCACAAAAATACAATCACCGGTTCCCGTAACTGATAGAATAGTTATAACTATCGAAGGGTTTACCACCTGAAACTTGGGTGGAATATTTTCCATTGGAAACTGTATACTGCTACACCAGTTCATGTGTATTAATTGTGGTAACTTGCCTATGGAGAAAACTAAGATTCAAATCAGACAGGTCAACATAGCATCATATGACAGGCAAAGCATTCCTACTTTGGATACATTTAAGCTAGACTTAAAGATAAATCTTAATCTTGGAAATGTGAAATTTATAGCTGCTTCAGGAGATAGGATGTCTATTCGAGGATTCAGCATACATCAGATACAAGGTGTCCTTAAGGGATGATTTACTGCAAATAAAACGGGAGCCTATGAAGAGCAATTCCTTGATGACCTCAGGGGCTTCGAAAAACTGTCAAGTGAACATGGCATAATGTTGACAGCACTCAATATTTTTATCATATTTATGACTAGAAATATATCTGCAATGGTCAGACAAAATATTAGATCAGGTTAAATTCAGGACATAAGAAAATCAATAAAATTGAAGACCCTATGGAATGGTTTGATTCTTGAATAATCATGGAAAAGAAGGATAGAAGTTATTAACTGGGCATCAGTCCTAGAGGAGGTAATGATGTGTAAGAAAGGAACATTTTCCTAAATGCTCAATGAAAATGTTTTTATTAAGTAGCCAAATGCCACAACCTAATACTAATATGTTTCTCTAGAAAAAAATTGTTTTATTGGGTTATCCATAAGGTTATCCTCCATATTTTGTTTAGCCTCTAAAACATTTTGGAAAAATATATGACATTTATTTGAAGATATTAATGTTACTGGGGTTCATACAGTTGATGAGACAACATGGTGTTAAAAATTGATCAACACAGAGACTCCCAAATAACTGTGAATGACTTGGGATGATAAATTAAAATTCAGTAACAATTTATGGTTAGTGAAATTATCTGTACAGAAAAGAAAACAAAACAAAATCACAAAACTATACAGCTTCTTTTGTCATCCTGGAAAAGATTTTATTACAGTTTTGCACTATTCTACAAACCATGCAGAATTAGCATTGCTAAAGAACATATCCTTTGAACATGCCATTCCATTTCAGAAAGTTTTATATTTGTGAAGTATAGAACACCAGTTGGGTATAAGAATTGATAATGAATTGCAATATCCCATGTATTCAAAAGTTTTAAAAATGAAGAGGATTTTAAGAATCACATCCAGGCACCCAGAAACTGGTGAGCATTTTTGCAAATTGTATGAAATAACGTGTTGAACGTATACTTTAAGATTTATTAGTCAAATTCAGCTTCATATTGAAATTCACACTCCTAAACGAAGGATTCATCTTTGAATCCAGGACCACCATCTCCTGAAATGGGGGTTCAGAATTCAAATGTCCAATTGTGAAATCTGGAATGTTAAAATCAATATATGGCAAACATCATAAGAACATCACAAGAAATGTCATAAGAAAGTGAAGCACAATATATTACTCTACAAGGGCTAAGTAATCTAAAGCCTATGCAGTCACAGAATATTTTATACATATGACTTACAAAACTGTTGCTCATTGCTATGAGGTTATTACAAAACCAAAACAGATATAGACATCTTTTCCTGTTCAACCTATGAACAATGTCTGTCCAATAAATAAAACGATGAATCCTCAGACTCTGAATCCTGAAGGTGGACTGAAAGAGATGAACTAAAGGAAAGAGAGCTCCAGTGGGAAGTTCAGAGCACAGCAATGCAGCATGTGGTCTCAGTCATCTCTTGGTGACCCGCACAATGAATGGAAATCCATGTTCTTTTGTACCAGAGGAGTGCAAACCTAATTAGTCATTAGAAATAAATAAATAAAGTCACTTTCTGGAGAACTCCTGCTTTTTTTTGAGAATACACAATTATACTTGTGGCGTATTTTAGTAAAAGACCTATCTCTCTACAAAGTTGATTATATTCATATGGAAAGTAAGGTTGCATAAGGAACAAGCTAAGAAATCTCTTCAAACATCAATTAATCCAGGAGTGAATTCACCTCCTCGAATGAATGTCACAACAGAGCTGCTAGATCTGAGCTTATCACTTTTTCGGACAATAGTAAGCTCCAAAGTTACATCTCTTACACTTCAAAGGTTTTTATACTGATGCTATAGCTCAACATGTGCTTTTACGTTCACGTACATTAAATGTCACTACTTTATGAATTCACATATAAAGACTATGGGAAGCAGAGTGACACCATGACCTGTGTCATATCCACAACATTAGCACAATCCATTTCTCACTACCAATGATCTTTCTTACAAAACTTGTTTTATCCCAGAACCTCAGTCTATATAAATATTAATGCCTGAATAGGTTCTGTCAACCTTTTATTACAACTTCTAACTTTCGTAACAACATTTAGTAGTATATTTTAATCACTAAATCGAAAGAATCTATCTACAAAGTGCACTTAAATTAATATTGAATTTTAAGTGAACTTTACCTACCAGCTAGTCAGAAAATCAGTGTACTTAAGCAGTTCATAAAGGCTGAAGTTTAACATCAGAAATTCAGCTATATGATAAATAATTGAGCAAATTCTTCCTTAAGAAGAACCTCTACTGGCCACCAACTCACCAACTATGCCTTTAATCACAGTGTGGGATTTTGGAAAGGCTTCACATCATGTTCCTACCCTTCTTTCAGTGTTAGGTGCCAATACAGACCTACACTTACTTAAGGGTATGTGGAATTGAACATGTGAATTCTTAAGTTATTTAGTTAAGGACTATTCAGTACAAAATAAATAAATAATAACAAAGAAAGTAATCAATGGAAAGGAAAAGGTAAGTGACCATAATGAAAATTCGAGCTTTTTGGCTACTGATTCACAGCCATTAAGGGAACTTCTCAGGCACAGCTTTGAAGAGGATCACCTGAACAGTGTAACTGATAAGGAGGGGAAAAATTATTATGAGTTTTGGGAGGTATTTCAGGGGACTTCTGTGAAACTACTGATGGGTTTTTGGAAAGACCTGGTGGGCTTATAGAATAGAACCCATTATAGGACACTTAGGAAAACGGCCATATGAAGAGAAAAAGAAAGATTGTGCTGTACCAGGAGCAACAAGAACGAGGAAAAGGAGAAGAGAGGAGAAAAGGGGTCAGTCACACATAAGCAGCCATATGATCTTGCTTGAGTATCGCTGCTACAGGGGGAGCACATGGAGGTTATATTACGCAAATTTAAGGCCTATTCTAATATTCAAGGGGTTCACGAATGTGAATGTGAACTTTGAGGGGGAAGAGGCATACACCATATTTCACTAGTGAATTTCAGTCTGGGCTCAGAAAAATGGTAAGAGGAGGATGGGAACATGAGCAGCTACAGAGAGTTTGTCAGCCAAGATGCCTCATGTCTGTTTAGATGTAATATTATAAATAGTATAATGTGATACAATAGACTGTACAGTATGGGGAGTGACCTTATTGACCCTATACAGAAGTTGACAGCAACTCCTCACACTCTTCCTGGTCTGTGCAAAGAGAAGACATCGAGTTCCATTGCTGCATATTTGCCATCTTTCAGAAGAAAATTCTTAGCAGGTAAATTACTAAGTAAATGTCTCATAAAAGAGAATATCCTTTCCTACATTACTTCAATGGAAATATTTATTCTGAAGGAATGTTTCTTTAATCTAAAACAAATTAAAGCTGGTAAATGTTCCTTCACAAGTTGTCACAAAACCAGCACAAATTCTTTATCAACAGTTTTCATTGGCACAGAAATTCAGCACAGCAAAAACTCTAAGTCTCTATCCATCTGGTATTGAAACAAATACATATACATATATACAATTAAAAAATGAGATTACTTTAGTACTCCCCACAGTCTTCATTTTCAAACTGTTGCTTTGAACATTAGCAAGCAGGATGATACAACCTTCACATAAAAGTGTCCATAGACAATAGGAATTGTAAGAGTGAAACTGGGCTTCTGCAGTTAGGATAGCAATATTATAGGAAAATTTAGCCTGCTAAATTTGAATGAGGAAGATTCACCAATGTCTTTGAAAACCATGATATGCCATGGGAATGTCAGGAGGACAGCCTCAACCTAAGTCGTGTATAACACTTTCTATCACCTAACCGAGACTGAAAAGGATTTGTCAACGTCAGATAATCTTTAACTCAAAATCATAGAACCACTGATATTGAAAGGGACCTCTGGAGATCACCTAGTCCAACATCCCTTTCTGGAGCAAAGCCAGCTAGAACAGCTGGTTCAGGCCAGTTTTAAACTTTTATATTTTTAATTTTTTGAGAATTTAAGGCTTTTCAGTTATTCCTAGGGAGACAAATGGGTGACAAAAATATCCTTCCAGTATTCATTATTTTGAGATTTAATTCACTTAGAGTCAAAAGTACTGAAGCTTCTGAACTGACACGACATGAATGCATTCTGATAAATTCTGGTTGTCTCTAGTATAGACATAATTGAAACCTTTTTGCTATGGGCATAGGATTTAAATATTATGACAGCTGATCCTGGACTGTGGCTGTTTTAACATCCTCATTCAACACAACAGTAAGAATAAAGTTGTCAGAAAAGGTACTTGTTAGTGTAGGAACTGAAGCACAGAGAAAAAATAGGAGGGAAAAATGGTGTTATCAACATGAGGAATTATTGTCAGTGGTGACCTTATTTTGATTGCCCTGATGTGGGTGTTCAATGGTGTTTGAGATGTCCTGATCATGCCCAATTGCATAGATCTGGCAAATGAAGGAACTGTAGAAGACCTGCACCCTTTCAGAGTAGCAGACAAAGACTAGGTAGAATACACAATAGTATCTCAAATGGCATTGGATACCAATATCTGGGTGATTGAATCCCACCCGTAACCTCCACAGAGCACATCGCAAGTGCTAGTGATTAGATGACCTTTTCTCTTCAAAGCAGAAATGTTTTCTTTCCTTCTAATATCAGAGTTAGCAGATATGAGAGAAAAAAAACAGTCAAGTCATTGTTTTCCTTAGGTTTCCCAAGCTAGCTGCCAAACCTGTAGAATTTACTCATCTCTACTCCCACTTTTAATTATTTCAAAATGTCTCTATTAAAGCTTTTAAGGGGGGAAAGTTAGACATTCATAATTAACAAGACAAATCAGTTGTATCTTTCAAATTAAATAATATGTGGAAGCCACGGCTATAGTGGCTCTTTTTACAGGAATAATACAGCTCTAATTTTGTCAGATATACCTGAAATTCTACTTCTTCTGCCTTTGTTTAGTAGCCAGGAAGGGTCTAAGGATTATATCTGAGACTGGTTTAACAGCAGTCCTGAAGGTGATAAAATCTAGTTTTCCTAGGAAGAGAAAAATTCAGCTGAGTAACAGAAATTCATACATCCAATTTAAAAATACGGAACTCATTTTTCTTCATATGTTCCTTTGTATTTAAAATTTATGTGAGAACATTGCTTTAAAGAGATCATGTAGATAAATTATTTGTGTGCTCAGCAAGCTCACAAAGACTAAGAAAAATATATTCAATAAGATCATGAATAAAATGCATGATGTAAGGTGTTTGTATTGATGAAAAACAGTTCATTGCTCACACAAAAGTTTCTCTTACTAAGAGTCAGCACAGAGAATACGTTTCTTTCCTTTCTTTGCAGCTCAACAATAGAATGGAAATTAAACTTTTGTTGAGTATGAGAGATACATGTCACTGATAGATTTTGGAAGGCAGAAAGTAGTGAGGTATACTAACATCTTAAAAACTCTTGAATGCCCTGAAACATGAAAATTATGGTGGCTCAAAAATAGTTTTAAAATGTCTCTAAGGTTATTAACACTGAAGCCTATGGAACTTACTTCATAGACCTTGGGGGCAGAGTTAACCTTTAGTATCAAACAGTTCAGCAAGGCAATTTCTTTGCAGTTTCTATTTGCCAGTTTCTATTTCTTTTCCAGCACATTTAGAAGTAGCATCACCTGTCATGTTCTGAGGACCATCTTCTGCCTCACATCCTCACTAGGGGAAATGTCATGGTAGGAGGAATACAGAGAATCGTCACCTGGGTTCGTCTTTGGCTGCAAGACTGTCACGATAACTGTACTGTACAGCACTGTACAGCGCACCAGCACCTCTCTCCCTCCCTGTTCATGGAGTACAATAGTACTCATATTCCTGTCCTTAAGAGAAGCCTTAGAGAGTGTTCTAGCACTTTTCTTTTTATACTGCATGAATCAATGAACTGAATGCTTGATCATGTGCAGCTATATTTGTTCTCATAGTGATCAACTACTTCATCACTCTGACAAAGTAATGATTCAAATACATTATCCATCCACTACGAACTCAGATTTAAGAAGTGGTTAATTAGAAGAAGTCGGGACTTGTACTTAAATGTAGATACAACTCCCAAATAATGAATAATCCCTGTGAGTCTTAAATATTCAGTCCATCACTCCAAAGGTCCAGTCACTCGTTACAGCACAGTGTGTGACAGTTTTCTACAAAAGCAATAGCTAATATTGGAGGAAAAAAACAACACCTCAATAAAAAGGAAAAAAAAAAGTAAGGGGAGGGAATAAAGATGGATTTGGCCTGAGTTCACTATTTACAGAAATTGCTATGGTACCGCATACGTTTTTTATTTGGTCAAACAATAGCCACTATTTTCATTAGATTGCTGAACATTAGTTTAATGGTTTTGTGCTTAAACTAGGAATTTCTTTTCTAAAATGCTTTGCTTGCAAAATAAATGCCAGTAGGAAATGATAGGATTAAAAAATGTCTTTCCATAGGGCATATTGCTGATTGCTATTATGTTATCCTGACGTGGTAGGGCACCAAATCTTAGGAAAGAAAAGTTCTAATTAAGTGGGAAAGAGTGCTTATTGCCTGCTAGAGACAAAACTGACAGAAAGGTTTGTCATTTGATTGGGGCCATGTTTTCAGTGCAGGGAGATCCTTTTAAGACAATGTAGTTTCCTTAGTAAGTAATTGAAACATGCTCAGGTGCAATGCCGAGAGCAATAGTAATGAAAAAGATTTTCTGGGAAGAATCATGCAGCACTATGTCTGATCAGTAATTCAGACAGTATCACACAGATGGAAACATAATCATTGTGCTGCTGAATGAAGTGATGTGTTGGTGCAAAACTTCACTTCTGATTCAATAGTAGAGGAGAACAGACAGACCTCAGCCAAGGCTCTGATAGGCACTGTATAATCTCACAGGTAGATACAGTCCATGCTACAGGATGTTTACTACCTTTTTTTCCTCTGCAATTTTTCTGAGTATACTAAATTCAATATAATACCATATTTTATTTTTCAATTAAAATTGCATTCTATAGCTTTGGTGTGCCTGTTTTAATGCACCACAGAAAGTGGAAATTTGCTTGAATGACTTTCACTTTATTACTGCAGAACAGCCAGTGGCCCTTGACTCTTTACCTGCTATGACAGGGAGGCTATAGCAACAGGATGATCAGCATCTCTCTGTGTTACATATGTGCACACAGGCAGAGCTGCAGCCCTCAAGCAGCACTTACTGTTTAGCAAGCAGTTACTCACTTCTAAAACAATATTTAAAACAATATGACCACATCAAAAGGTTAATTACTCACTGGCCAGTGCAATTTTGCATATGTGTGTTACAAAAACATCCTGTGTTGATTACACCTCCTGCGTGTGATGTTACATCATAATAAGGGTAATAGGAACAGATTCATCTGCTGTAACAAAGGCTAGAGCAGTTATGGCACCCCTGCACCAACTTCTGTGTTTTAACTATGGTATAATTGTGATCTTAAATAACTTTGTAAGTGATATCACAGATACTATCATTAGGAAAAGGATTCATAACAGTCTAACTAACAGTCTTATGATAAAACACATTATTTTTTCTTGCAAGGGAGAAATATAAATATAGAAGGTTCCCTTGATGAATTATTTGACTTGAGGATTCATCATGTTCTGAAAAGAACTGTAAACTGCCAGTCTTCAGATTTTGCACTTGTTTTAACTGTTTGAAACTTGTAAAAGCAAATGTAGCATAAGTTTTAAGCTACAATTTGCAATAAAGTCAAATTCCTCTAACTATGCCTTGAGTTTCTGAAAGTGGTTCCAGTATGATAGGTGTTTCTCTTAATTCCTGTTAAATTTTATGCATGTTATACCAGGGAAGAAAAGTACAACATTGCAGGAGATTTTGTAGCATCAGCTTTATGGATACTGGAATTTAACATTTTGAGGAGGGAATTGAGTGGAACATCAGGAATATAATTTGATATCCTCTGTTTGCTGAGCACACTGCCAATAACTGAAGTAGCATTCCTTTCTTTTAAAAATATCAGTTCTGAAAAACAATGAAAAACAGTATATTTCTTTTGTGATACATTCATAAAAATCCTCACTGAGATTTCATTTTGATATGTGCTTTCATATCCATTTTTTTTAACCATACAGCAGAAGTTAAAACAGGGTCTGTTATAGTCAGTGAAGTGTAATGGGCAATGAACAACATTCCATAATAACCAAATTAGTACACTAAACACTTTGTCTCACCTGCTAGGCACTCCTTTGGAAAAGCTCAAATCATAGATTGTGATTTAGTGTAGTCCAGAAGGTGAATGCAGTAGTGCTGAGGCCTGAGTTCTCATTCATCAAATGTTAACAGCTTGTGGCTACAGCGGCTCAAGTGGATGTTTGAAATCTGTGGAGAATTCACCTGCTGTAATCCTACTGCTGGAATCCTCGGTAATTAATAAGTGCTGACATCTGAGATACACTGATTTAGTTTTGTTACAGTTTCTGCAGGAAGCAGTGGTTGGAATATGGGAATACATGAGGGATTTCTTAGGTCACACCTAATAAAGTTGTCCATTAATACTAATAGCAAATAAATCAAGTGTCATTGAAAAACAAAGAAATAAACTTTGGCAGTCAGAAAGTTTAACAAACTATTTGTTATCGGATATGTATTAGAGGGAAACGTAGTAAACATGAGTGTATGAACAATTCAGGGAAATCAGATTTTTCCAAGGATCTAAGAGAATTACACAGGTGCGAAGTGAAGCATTCTTTTGTCTACTGGAAAAATACAAGAGTGGTGAACTTGAAACCTTTTCATAGAATCATAAAATCATTAGGTTGGAAAAGACCTTTGAGATCATTAAGTCAAATCATACCTGTCTACTACTAAATCATGTCCCCAAGCACCTCATCTACTCGTCTTTAAAACAGCTCCAGGGATGGTGACTCAACCACCTTCTTGGACAGTGTGTTCCAATGCCTGATAACCCCTTCTGTGAAGAAATTTTTTCCTAATACCTAGTCTGAACCTGCCCTGTTGCAGGTTGAAGCCATTCCCCCTTGTCTTATCAACTATCATTTGGGAAAAGAGACCAATATCCACCTAACTACAACCTCTTTTTAGGTAATTGTGCAGAGCAATAAGGCCTCCCCTCAGCCTCCTCTTCTCCAGGCTAAACAACCCCAATTCCTTCAGTTGCTCCTCATAACACTTGTTTTCCAACCCCTTCACCAGCTTCATTGATCTTCTCTGGACATGCTCCAGGACCTTAATATCCTTCTTGTAATGACGGGCCCAAAACTGAATCAAATATTTGAGGTGCAGCCTCACCAGTGCAGAGTATGTCTTTCAAGTTTACAAGCCACTCTTCCCCAAGCCTGTAGAGCTGCATTGGGTTGTTGTGTCCAAAGTGCAAGACTCTGCACTTGCCCTTATTAAACCTCAGCCCATCATTCCAGTCTGTTCAGATCCTTCTGTAGAGCTTCCCTACTCCCCAACAGATAAACATTTCCTCTCATCTTAATGTCATCCACAAACTTACTAAGGATACATTCAATACCCTCATCTAGACCATAGATAAAGATATTGAATGGGATTGAACCCAGCACCAAGCCCTGGGGGACACCACTTGTGACTAGCCTCCAGCTGGATTTAACTCTATTCACCTCTACTCTTTGGGCCTGTCCGTCCAACTAATTTTAAATCCAGTAGAGGGTGCACATGTCCAGAACAGTAGCAGCCAGTTAATCAAGTAGGATACTATGAGAAACAGTGTCAAAGGCTTTCCTAACATCCAGGTACATTATATCCACAGCCTTTCCCTCATCCATCAAGCAGGTCACTTTGCCATAGAAGACAATCAGGTTAGTTTGATTTGACCTGCCTTTCATAAACCATGTTGAGTGGGCCTGATCACCTGGTTGTCCTGTACGTGCTGTGAGATGGCATCCAAGGTGACCTGCTCCATGACCTTCGCTGGCACTGAGGTCAGACTGACAGGTCCATATTTTCCTGGATCCTCCCCCCAGCCCTTCTTGTAAATGGATATAATATTTGTCAGCCTCCAGTGCAATGGAACTTCCCCATCAGCTAGGACTGTTGGTAGATGATGGAAAGAGGTTTGGCAAGTACCTCCATCAACTCCTTTAATACCCTCAGATGAACCCCCGTCTGGCCTCATAGACTTATGAATATCTACTTTGCCTAGCAGGATTCTAACCATTTCCCCATGGATCAAGGGAATTTTACTCTGCACTTCCTCCCTATCTATCAGCTTGTGAGGCTGTATATCCAGGGAACATCTCACTTTATGATTACAGACTGAGACAAAGAAGATATTAAGCCCCTCAAAGTTATCCTTGTCCCATGTCACTGTTCCCCCTGCATCCAGTAAAGGATGGAGATTCTCTTTGGTCCTTCTTTTGATATTGACATATTTGTAGAAGGATTTTTTTATTATGTCTCATAGAATGGGCCAATCTAAGTTCTAATTGGTCTTTAGCCCTTCTGGTTTTCTCTCTGCAAGATCTCACTTCATCTTTGTAGTCCTCATAAGCTGCCTGCCCCTTCTTCTAGAGTTCGTATATTTTCCTGGTTTTCCTGATTTCCATCCAGAGCTCTTTACTCAGTCAGGTCAGTTTTCTTCCCCAATGGCTCATTTTCAGGCACACAAGGACGGCTTGCTCTTATGCCTCCAAGAATTCCTTGTTAAAGAACATCCAACCCTCATGATCTCTTTGCCCTTAAGGACTGATTCCAATGGAACTTGATCAAGCAGTCTTCTTAACAGACTGAAGTCTGCCTTCCAGAAGTCCAAGGTGGCCATTCTGCTGATGTCCTAGCCTTTCTTCTCCTAGACTGAGAATTCTATCATCTTGTGATTGCTGTGTACCAGGCACCCTCCAACTGTCACATCTCTCAAATGTCCTTCTCTGTTAAATTTCAGGTCCAGTGGGGCACCTGCACCTTCTCTAGTCAGCTCACTCACCAGTTGGGTCAGGAAGGCATCTTCCACACACTCCAGAAACCTCCCAGACTGTTGTAGATGTAGAAGGTACAATGTATTCTACAAAGGTGAGAGATACTAACTACTAAGACAAGAGAAAAATAAGATATCTTTAACAATAATCATATTTTCAGTGTATTACTCATCCAACAAATACCTCTGCTATACAAATTCCAGCAAAGCATGGAAAATAAGAAATTTGAACTGGAACTCAGACTGCACAGAACCTTTCTAAACATCTCTACAGTGCAAAAGCTTCTCATTAGTAAATAGCTCCACATTAAGATAATATATATCATGACTAAGTAATGTTTCAGTAATGGAAGCAGAGCAAGTAGTAAGTAGATTTAATGGAATGAAATTAATAGTTGGAAAATTTGGTCTGGTTACAGGAGAAGATTTCTCTTGGGAGATTAATTTATAATTGTCACTCAATGGCACTGATTTCATGGGTTTGTCTCTCCAGATTAGCTGTAACAGATATGTTTTTCAACTAACAAATGAAGTTAGTTAATTCTCTAGTAAATCTTACCCACTAAACTATGTAGGACTGTTGGAAAAAGATCTAGACACTGTACATTTTTTCATCGTGCTGTATATAATTGAACAAATCATGTCTGAAATTCCTCTAGTGTTATGAGTAAACTTGGTTGTTTTAATGCGATATGTGTAACTGTAAGTTTTAAACAAATTCTGCTGACAAACACTGGGCTTTAAGAGAAAAAAAAAAAAAAAGTCTGGCCTTTGTGTTGATCTGTGGTGGTCTTTTTCTTCCAAAAGAAGCTGAAAAACCTTCAGTAAAATTGGATTTTTAAAAGAGCCAAAAATATTTAAAATAAGAAAATACTTAAATATATCAACAAAGAAAATAAAAGGATACCTGGGGAAAAGTATTAGCACAAACTATTCAGCTTTTATGGCATAACTATGTATTTCAGTGTGGTACCATCTAATTTACATGTTGCTGTATGCACTCTCGATGTCAAAGCAGAAAAAATAAACTTACAAATATTCATACAACTGATATCTAGTGGGGAAAATGAAATTACACATTTCTGAAGCCTCTGGCTATAAGGAATAGCAACAGTGATCTGATTTTAAACTCCTTAGCTTTGCCTAAGAAGCATAATGATCTTCCTTTTACCAATGATATGTGCCCATACATGTCAGATAAAATTCAACCCACAAGAAAACTTCAGCATATTACTGTGAGAAAGAAGTGGAGATTCTGACCACTAGAATCAGGAGACATAATACCTTAGAACAAAATCTCATAAGGAAAGAGGAATTTAAAATTAGTTGAAAGTCTCATGTCCTTCAATTCACGCAATGTGCTTCATAACTGCAACTGAAATGTCCGTGCTGCACTTCACCTGCTCTGATAAACCACAAGCTCAGCTTAAGCCTTTCAAATAGCTGGACAAAGCATTAAAACAAGAACTGTCTGGGAGAATTAGGATGAGAGGAAATGGCCTCAAGTTGTGCCCAGGAAGGTTCAGAATAGACATTAGAAAAAAATTCTTCAGTGAAAGTGTTATTAGGCACAGGAATGGGTTGTGCAGGGAGGTGGTCATGTCACCAACCCCAGAGATATTTAGAAGACCAGTAGATGAGGTTCTCAGAGACATGGTTTAGTAATGGTCAGGTGCTTTGAACTCAATGACCTCAAAAGTCTTTTCCAACAAAACGGTTCTATGATTCCATGAGTCTATGAATTTTGAAAATATTATGTTATTTAATTCTTTGGAGTCACAAATTTTTAATTAATTTACTCACAGAGGAAGCAATAATTCAGTCTAGGGTGTCAAGGGAACAGGTTATGGACAAATAATTATTCTTTTTCTACTATTTCAGGCACATTGCAAGACCATCCTTTCATTTGGGCATTAAAGTAGGTAGAAGTTTTCTGAAGGGAAGAGGCTGGGTCTGAGGGTAGAGTCTTGTAATGAAATATCTAGGCTGATTGTTTACCAAGAAATAGTGTTGGTATGCAAATATATATAGATACATAAACATCTATTGATACAGACTAAGGTTGAGAAGTTTCAGGAGCAGGCCTACAGGACAAATTAACTGGCACCTTAATGAAAGAATGCTGCTTCTCTTAGGTCAGCTAAGACATACAGAGGGTCCTATGCATGATAAAACAGACCAAGAGAACAGTAACTTGGGTCTACATTGCTGTGGAACTATGCCACACATTTCAGCTGCAACACAAACACTCAGATATTTTAGAAAACCACAACTTTCCACAAGCTGCTCATTAGGACAGGTTTTTTTACCCTCTCTGTGACTGAATGTCAAGCAGAAGAATAAATTTGCAGAAAGCCTCTAAGATCAATGGTTTTTTCTCCCAGAGAAACTGCGGGGAAAGTTAGATCCCTATTGTTAATGTATCACAGAGTCTTTGTTTTCTGAGCTTCAGATGGAGGCTTTAATTCTTATGAAGTGTGAGGGTCTATGTTAATAATTCTGAAGAAAAGGTCAAGTCCATGCTAATAACCAAACTGAACTTGTGCCTCCAGGTGAAGGTCACTAGAAAGGAAAATGATTATATACAATTTTAATCTAGAGACTCTTGACTTCATTGTGGCTTTGCCTCTCTTCAGCAGTGCTTCTGTGAGGGCTGCATTTTGCAGAGCTGCAAGAGTCTCAGAAGTGTTTTGCAAAGGGAAAACAGAATAACTGAGGAACACCTCTGCTGGGAAATCATACCAGAAGATTGCATTATACAGTAATGTCATTGCCACAATATTTATTGCATTACATTCATAAAAATTCCTGTATTTAGAACATGCAATGTGCTGTATCCTCTGCAGATATTCTCCTGGGCCAGTACATCTGGGAATATACAGCATTCTAAACCATCTAAATTCAAGCTAGATAAATATAAACTTTTTGTTATGGAAAACTGGAAGAGAAAATGGGGGAGGGATGTCTACTGTAGTATGAAAAATCAATTTCCTTTGCCAGTAATCTTATGAACTTCCATTCTTATTTGTGATGCTTGTGTTTGAATAAGGGCTTTATCTTTCTCAGTACAGGTCTTAAATAGATTGATTTCTTTATTTTCCTATAAAAATACTTATTTCCGGTGACATTCTCCGTAATTCAGCCTAATTTTCCTTAGTTTTGTTAGAAATCCAGGAAACCAGATGCTTCCTCATGTGTAGAAAGGCAAAAGAATATATTTCCAAAAGAAATAGTCCATCCCTTTGACAGAGGAGTAAAACGTTTGCCAACTTCTGTCCATGAGTAAAGGGAGTGCAGAGGGAACTGTCATAAAAGGATCTCATACAGTAAGCCTTGTCCTAGCTTGGGCTGAACACAAATAACCATAATTAACATCAAGGCCAGGCAGCAAAATGGGAACTTTCAAGGACAGTAGGACTCCCAGACTTCAGCAAGGCAGCTAGGACTAGGATAACCAGGCACTGCTAGCTTGTTTGTGCCATTCAGTGCAGTTGCCCTTCCCTCTGTACATGGCTCTAGAGACACTACACCATTGGTGGTTTGTCTCCCATCTATGCCTGCCCAACAGATCACAGTGGGGGCATCTAACAAGCAGTCTCAACAGTCAGAAACCCAGTGGTCTGAGATCTGTGTCAGGCAATATTCTGGGAAAACTGCTCCTGGCTAGGCACATCTCCACTTTGCTTTCAACAATGCCCTAAAAAAGAAACCCAGTCATTTCTTTTCTACAGGTTATGAGACTGTCAGAATAACTCCCCTAGCCTTCACCTCCATGACCTAGAAAAACAGAGGAGAAAAAGACAAAAGGCTGTATTGCTTATTCTCTTTTACAGGAATATGAAAATCCTGGGGAGAGGAATGAAGTATGCACAGGAAGAAAAAAGCTGACAGAACCTGATTGTTTGATGCTAACCTTATTGCTGCCATGAGGATAGAGAAGAGTGAATACAGGAAAAGGCAGAGGGGGAATAAGTCAAAAGAGATTATGAAAGACAAAAACAGGACCATGTATAAGACATTTTAAAAAAAAAAGAAAGGAATTTATATAAGGAAAAGGGAAGTAGACAACAACAAAAGCTAAAATAAATTAATCTCACTTCAAAAAATGCACATTGAAAAGATGGAATAAAAAATTGACTTTGAATGTACTATAGAGAGAAAGCAAAGCTGAGCAGGGCAGGAAAAACACTTCAATACAGCAGAATGCATACCGTAAAAATAAAATGTTGAAGCACTCTTCGTCTGTTATGCTACATCAATGATGGTTTAAACACTCCATGCACTTTCAGATATTTCACTGCTGGTATTTGACACATTCACTGTGCAAATTTTACTTTGAAGATACCACTATATTGAAACTTTATAGAAGAAAAAACATTCTTTCAACAGAGAACAAGTCAGATAGCATGCTCAGACCTGTCTAAGGTCTCTCTACTCTGTCCAAAGTGAGAGGATGTTGTATTCCAGTGACTCTGAGCTAAACTCGGGGAGGTTTGGTGATAACTAATAGTCTCCCAGATGTTTGCACTCACTTATGTGATAACTCCTGGCTAACCTCTGGCTCTGGAAAATACGCTTGAATGAAACAAAGAAATTCTAAGGTTCTTTGAGTTTTTAGATTCTATTTCCTAAACTTGGCATCTGATTTTTATTCAAATTAAGAGCACACTGATCTCTAGAGGCATGAAATTAAGATGCTAGAGCAGTGCAAATCAGTACTAATGAAAGTTGAAAAAGAAGTCCTTAAAATATAAAATTACAAGTTCATAAGAATACAGATCAATTGCACAATATGCAGTTTCCTACAAGTAGTGATGGTAGTCTTGTTAGTAGGATTGATAGCTGATGAGTAACTTTTGTTTCTGTAACTGTTTCGATTCCCAGTTAGATAATTGGGCATTAGATGCTCCTGAAACATTGCATATACTTCCACACCATAAGAAAACAAATAAACTCTCTCGTTTATGCTCTCATCAAATGAAAAAAGCAGCATGATCTAGAAAGTTTGTCAGAATTTACAAAATATAACTGCATGTTTGGGCTTAATTTTAAATTCTGGCACATAAGATAAGCCTGAGATTAATCTTATAACTTTTAGTCATAAGTATCTACTCTACATTGTAGTTGAAAAAAATTAATAGCACAAGTTACCAATAATATTTCGTATTTACCCATAAGTTTTGATACACTGAACGTCAGCCTAGAGCTGCAATTGGTTTATTCCTCCTTTAATACCCACTGATGGAGGTCAAATGGAATGTCACAAACAAGCATGTAGGATAGCGTTCTCCCTAATAAGAGCAGATATTTTGGAGAAATCCTTAAACAAGAGCTAAAAGTAAGTAGAATAGTTAATCTGCAATTTAATCCTAATTTCAGAGGAAAATACAACCTCTACAAAGTCCTCTACAAAGGAGATCTTTTTGAACCCAATAAATTCTGAACAAGTATGGGGTTTATAACAATAATCTGATAATAATCTATAATAAATAATCTAGTAATCTATAATAAATAATCTGATAATCAGATGTAGTTAATCTAGATACTGAGCTTGAGAGTGAGGACCAGTGCATAACTAGTCTGCAACCCTCCTCCTGAGTGACAGGAAGATGGATTCACTGGCTTAAATCTGTCAAGAAAAAAGTGATGGATGTAAATTTATGTCCAATATCTCCTTAATAAACAAAATGTAGCAGGCAAATTGCACTTGCAGCCTCTTGAGGAATTTCCTACCTTTGTGTGAGTCTGTTGACCTGTGAGGAAGATTTACTCCGTACAGTGGCAGATGAGGGAAGAGATAGAGGCCAGGCAAGGATTAGTCCCTGACTTTGAAAGAGCTGTGGCATGTGAAGAAAAGATCAGGCAGTTCTTCTTTCAGTATCTCCCATATAGAAAGGAAAGGGTGTAAATAATTGTAAATGTCTTATTAACATCAAGCACAAAGCCACTAGCATTTTCAAGTGCTTAAATCCTATCTAACTGTTCATGAGCTCCTTAATCTCAAAATAGATGGACTTAGAGTGTTTACCAGGCTGATCTCTCAAGTCCATTGCCTTGGTTTTTTCTCACCGCCTAAAAGTTCTGCTTCCTGGGCTAGTCCAATAGTACATCGTTCTTGACAGCAGGGCAAGATCCAAGAGGGATGGCACATATGTAGGACTGACTTTCCAAATTTGCATACGTGGCAACTTTCTGTTGCTCATGCACTCTTAGAGAGGCTTTTTGTGACACTGGAATTCCCTGAGCACCAGAAATTCTTGCATGCGCAGAAGAAAGATGAGTGTTGATGTCTTTTCCTGAGTGATAGTCAATAGGACAAGTTGGAATGGCATCAAACTGCATCAGGGGAAGTTTAGATTGGACATTAGGAAAAATGTCTTCACAGAAAGGGTTATCAAGCACTGGCAGAGGCTGTCCAGGGAAGTGGTGGAGTCATCATCCCTGACAGTGTCTAAAAGGCAGGTGGATGAGATGCTTGAGGACATGATTTAGTAGTAGACAGGCATGGTTGGAGCTGATGACCTCTAAGGTGTTTTCTAACTTAGTGATTCTATGATCTCAGTCATAGCTGACATTGCCCAGGTTGAGAGCATAGCCAAAACTTGCTTTTCTTACCTTGATGTAGCAGGCAGTTTCAGGGAATGCCTGCAGGCCTGGGATCTCCACAAAATCAAGATCTTTTAAATACATTTTTGTCCACTTCCTGGGTGACTGGTCTAACCAGTAGTTACATTTTCTTTTCTATGTTAGCTTGGTCATGCCTGGAAAGAAAGGCTGCAGGCACCAATAATTAGAAGAAGTATCTGGAATGCAGAAAATGTTGTCTGATGCCTTACTTGAGGGATCAAATTTAAGATACACGCACACAAACACACACACACACGCACGCGTGTGAGCACACGCACACACAGTTTGCACTTTCTAGCTAGTATGTTCATTATGCCTGCTTGCAACATCTAAAAATACAGCAAGGCAATGCCTGACTTGCAACAGTTCATGTTACTTTTTCTTTTTGCACATCTTTTATATTGTCCAAAACATAAGGCTGCTCCTCTGAGCCATTAACAGTATGGGAAAATGCAAAACTATGAAGACAATACATTCAGCCTCTAATTGCTGAGTGAATAAGAAGGGCAATGATTTGATGGATCTACTACGGGACAGCTGGGATCTAACTAGTTCCTCTACCATGAGAGAAACATATTCCCCTATAACCAAATTGCATACTGAGAGTTATGTTCAACATTTGTGCTATTCTGGTCCCTGGAGTGGATCCCAGTGGCAGTTCCTTGTTCCTCTGCAGCAGCTCATAATCAGAGGCAGTGCCTTCTGCAACTAATTGGCAATTATCCTCCAGTGTTTGGTGCTCAACACAAGAATGAACATCAAAAGAAACTACTATCAGCCAATCTTTGAGCCAGCCACATAAATATATAGGACACTGGTCTTGGAGTCCAGGTACATATTATTCTACAAAAAATCCCATTTGGTCATGCTAATGTCATAAACAGCAATGACTTTCTTTTAATATAAGTGGAAATTTCCTGCTTTTTATTTATTATAAATTCTTAAAATATGTCTAGTAAATTTATTTTGGGGCCAGGGAATAGTTTTTTATTCTTCTGTTCTTAGCTAATGCAAGCTTTGGGGCAAGAAAAACAACAGTATCTGGGAATTTGGGGCTTTCTTCAAAGTTAAATACTTACCATTGGGTTTATCATTCTGTGTCTTAGTTTCCAGACAAGGATAAATGCTATTAGATTTTAAAAGCCCATTTGGGGAAGGGATCTGAAATCTCAGCAGCTATGCTCACCAGGACATAGCATTACCTGTCAGCAGCTGGGCTCTCACAAACACATTTGTGTAACAGACAGAAAAGAGGCTCCCAGCAAGCATCCATCCTGTTATTCACCTCCTGCTTATGGGATTCACACTTTGGGATGAGAACTGTAATGCAAAAGGATGGAGTTCATAGTGATGAGGGTTCAGTCAGGGAAAAGAAAAAAGTCAATTTCTTCTGTCATTCGAAAGAGGAATAGAACCCCTAGCACATTTTCACATCAACTTTGCCCACACTAGGCTTTCAACCTGTGGTTTGGTTTTTTTTTTTTAATTAATATCAAGTACATCCTAGTCCCTCTAAACTTCACTGGACTTTTAACAAAATTCATATCTGTTCATCATCATGAAAAAGGAACAATAGACTGAATACACGTAGGTATGTAAATACTCAGTTGTCATTTTGAGGGTGATATATTTCTCCTCAATCATATTTTATACAAAGTGAAAGAGAATTGGAGATTATGGAAGACCACTTCTGTCACAGTCTGAACTTCAGAGAGGACAATTGTCCACCCATCCTATCATGACTAAGTCACAGGCATCAGTTTAAGAGCCTGAAGACACAACAGTCCATGATAGCTGGGTTGTGCTTGTTCGCTGAACTGACGACACCAGAATTACCCATACGGCTTTGGGCACTTAGAATAAGGAAGACATTAGGGGTTAGTTCCTTCAGGCCCTACATAACCCCAAAGACCTTCATCTCAATAGAGGCAGAGGCAGCTATGATCTTATATGGATTTAAGCAATTTCAATATTTGCATCAGTGCTCAAAACTGAATTATAATATAATGTTCATCAGAGGGTTTCACATGGAAGCACATCTTCTGAGTCACAAACAAATCACTCAGAATGCTTTAATCCACCATTGATGCAAGTAGGTTTTAATTAGTGAACCCAGACCAGAAGATGACATCTGGATTAACAAAGAGATATTTGCATCTCAGGAAAGAAAAATCTTTATTCTGCTTTAGAGGAAAGTCTGTATTATCACCAGGTAAGGAGGAAGTAAAATTTGTTTCTGGAAGAAAGATGAATCTGTCCAGAACTGGCAAAGTACTTCAAGGGTGACAGTACATTTGGTAGCAAGCTCAACTATTATGAAGTCCTCACTAATGAGTGTCATTTGAAACTGAAGGAATGTACAGAACAAGAGCCTCTGACAGCTACTTCACCAGAAAGACCCTACTACAAGTCAACTGGATAAGGAAGCTAGAAAGAGATACCTCTCTGATTTAGTATTTCTAGAAGTAGGTTCAGGTAGGTTTTTCTTCCATTTCTTCATGTGTGTCTTTTTTAAACTTTGAAGAGTGTTGTATATTTTGAGTGGTGTCAAATGCAAAAATAGTATTAAACTTGATTTGAGCAAGGAATGATTTTGAGATAGCTGGATAATGGCAAAGTAGGTTGTCACCAGGAATTTTGCAGATGAATCATAGAATCACAGAATCATAGAAAAACCAGGTTGGAAGAGACCCACTGGATCATAGAGTCCAACCGTTATTAAAAATTCTAGTGTTTAAACCCTCAACACCTTAAGGTTTACCAAATCTCCAGCAGATCTGGGGTATGGAAGACTTGAAGATCTATACAGCTGGTTCCAGCATTCCACACTAAGTTTCCTATCTTCCCATCGTCTGCCCTTATGTTATCCAAAGAGTAGCAGAATAGTATCCATGAAAGCTAGCGAAGCCAAATGAAGATCTAATACCATTGGAGAGGTAGAACTCTCTGGAAAACCGAAGATATGAATGAGGAAGCATGCTTGAACCCCAGGGCAAATAATCTGTATGAAAACACTTAACAAGGTCAAAACAGAGAAACAAGTACTGGCATGCAATGTTCCTGGCTGTTCACACTACTTCTGGCACAACCTGGACCCAGGCCAGGGCTCCAGACAAAACCAGGGCACTTTTTTTGGGAAAAGCCCCAAAGGTCAGAGACTAGAAAATGATGTCTGACATGTTTGGGGATATCTACTACTCTGAGCAGAGGCAGATGAGCATCATCGTGAAATGCAAGACACGTCAATTGTTTTCTATTCTTCTGACAGCTTTAACTAATGGATTCCTGAGAACACACTCTGACCATGTAAATGTAATAAAGCATTTTAAAACTACTCACAGCATCACGATTTTAACAAGAAATTTGGACTCATTTTGGGTTTTCTCAGTAAGGTTATAAAACCTGTTTTTTTGAAAAGTCACTGTCCAAGCTAAAATTGCTTTCAGAAATCTCAAACCTCAACTATTCTAGACAACCAGCAACTCTTCTCAAACCATAGATCACGTGAGCCCCCTTATCTCTGCACACTGGAGAGGGCAAAGCTTTCTTTGAACTTTCGCAACATTCAGTTTTGCTTCAGACAAACTAGAACTTGTTTAAGTCTATCTGTTGTGATCCTACTGACCAGACTGGTAGTCTCAGGTGACCTGCTGAGCTGATATGGATTTCAATCCATGGTGATTCTTCTTTGGATCCAATGAAATCTCATGGTTAGGGTTAGTTCTCTCTGTTTTAGCAAAATATGTAATTTGTGATTAATAACTGTAATTTTATTTTACGGTTAGTGGAGGATTATACATTATCACAGCTCTTTCATAGCCATTACAGCATAAAATGCCTTTTCCCTTTTGTTGAAATAATGTTTTGCTAACTCCTAAGACAAGTTCATTTCAAATTTGCTGGTATCTGTAACAACCAAAATTTGTATTTGATGCACATGGATAGCGTTCACAATAGTTTTAAAACAGTGATGCATTCTCTAGTACTTACTGTCAAGAAAATCTATATTACAGATTTCCTGTAACAGCAATTCTCATGTGGCATCTCTAAGTAGTCAAAATACGCATTGGCTGCAGCCAGCAGAGAGTTAATATAAAAGAGAGCTGAAGTGTCTGCAAATGTCAGAAATCTTCTCTCTCACCCTATTATAATATCATTTTTCTTTTTGAAAGGTCTGATGTCAGCTTTTAGTTCAGCAGATAAAAAGTGAACCACTGATTTCTTCAAGAGAGGTGAGCAACAATTTTAACTTCATAAGGAGTACCTCTTTGGCTAGTTTTAAAAATGCTGTGAGAGTAGCAGAGGATCTTTGTCTACAATCTCAACACTCTATTGTAGACTTTCTTGTGTGATTACTGGGAAATTTGACTGCTCCTAGTATTGCCTGAATGAGGACAATGCTGAAGAGAAAACTGAGCTAAAAATCATAGGAAGCCAAGAATGAAGTCAATTGAAACAGAAATGCCAGTATGCCATCTCATTTTTCTTTAAGTATAATAGAGACAGATTTTTACCGTGGGCTAATAATGGCTCTCATTTGTTTTCTTCATTTGCACAGTGAAGCAATGAAAGAGATTTAAGGAGGTGCTGTGCTCAGACAGTGTGTCCATAGAGGTGGGATGGCTCAGCATCTCCTTTTTGTCTGACAAGAAGAGATAATATTGCGTAACATAAATAATTTGTTTACTGTTGACAAAGCACTAAGATTGGCTCTGGCTGGGTAGGTAGGACACTACAAAAGCAATACTATGTGATTAAAAAGAAGCTGAGTCAATCAAAATTCAACACGCCACAAGAAGCAGCTGCATAAGTCAGTTAAGATAGATTACAGAGCCTCAGTTGTGGGTTTTATACTCATAAGATATCCAAAGCAATAGTTCTGTGAAACAGTAGTTCTGGTGGCCACTAGGCTTAAGAAATTCCTCTTTCTGTCCTTGACTGTTTCTGCAGCTGTGTCTTCCAAAGATACAGGCACTTAATATGCAGGCACTTCATTCATTTTGCTGTACTGAGACCTTCTGCTACAGTATGAACCAAGACCTAAATGACTCACTTGCAACCTTTTGAGAATTAAGAGGGAAGAGCAAACTCAGCAGCAGTGACAGAGTCCCCGCTGAATGTAGTGATGCTGCTGGCAAAGGAATTGGCTGTAATTAATATTTACGGCAAGGAAAACTGAGCAGTCTCTGGTTGAAGACAACGAGAGAAGTGTTCATGGGAAAGTAAAAATAAGGTTCTAGCATTTTTTCTTTCTAAATGTTTGAAATGATAAAGAGGCACAAGACAGAGCAAAGGAAAAAATCTAAGTAAAAAGTCTAAACAGAATCAGTATGACCTTATATGTTTATGTCAAATGTGAATAATGTCTATATAATCCTGGAAGTGCCTAAACCCTTTTTTCCTTTATATACTCACCAGAGTTCTGTTTTCTGGACATTCCACTCTAAGCATTTCCTCCACACTTGCAACTGGCAGCACTACAGACACAAGGTAGCTTTAAGTCTCAGTTGTGGAGAATGTTGGGTTAAGCCCTCAAAACATATAAGAGGCCACTTCTTTTGAAAACTCCCATGTTTCAGGAGTTGCTCAGACTCACCCAGGAAATGAGAAGTCTGAGATAAATGATCTCTGCAGCCTGAGGGAATTATTCTTATATCCAGGTGTAACCTGACTGCTGTCTCTGCAGAGATGAGATACTTCTGCTCCTTTCTCGTTTCTATCCAGTGACTGTTTGAGGCTCCAGTTTGAAAGAAAGCTATCCATCTAGTTCATTATCCGAGATGAGCTGTGGTTCCCCCAACTCCAGCTTCATTTTAAGCCAACTGTGAACTTTGTTTAGCTCTGTAAGAGAGAGGCACTTCAAGTACTTTCCCTAGTTATGGGAAGGCCCTGAACTCTATCCCAAGTGCATGGAGGTATCTACCTAACATTCAGGCTTTTGCATATATACTTCCCATCTGGCAGGTAATGTCCTCACCAGGTTGTTTCCACATCTGAGACTTAAGAGAAAGGAACAGTCAACCCCACGTTTCAGTGCAAAGAGTTAAGAACAAGTTTCAAGCTAATTCTCAGAAGAGATACCAGTGTTTAATTCATGATTCCGGAAGGGACACTCAGGTTTCAAGATTGTTGCATCCCTACTAAGAGCAGAGAGGGGAGACTGTGTGAATACGCAGTGAAAATATAAACACAGATACCATAACACAATCTCAGAGTAAGTCTGTTGTCTGTAAAACGTGATAGGGGACATAAACATGATTTATCAAATTACTCTAATAGCACATTAACTTTTCTGTCAGGCTTCCATATTACAACTCTCTGGGCAACCTAGTCCAGTTTTTCACTACCATCAGACTGAAAAATTTCTTCCTAATACCTAGTCTAAACTTCTTATACACAGTATAAAACCATTACCCCTTGCCCTGTTTCTACTAGCCCTGCTGAAATGTTCTTCCCTGTCTTTCTTATAAGCCCCGTTTAAGTATTGAAAGGCCACAGTAAGGTCTCCTTGGAGTCTTCTCTTCTCCAAGATGAATGACCCCGATTCTCTCAGCTTCTCAAAAAAGGGGAAATACAGCCTCTCAAAAGTGCACATCCCTGTACAGTCCCTTTCCATACTACTAATGAATGAGCTGAACAGCAAAGTCATCCTACCTCCATTGTTAAAGGTCATATTGTTCTTATCTTTTCTTTCCTATATTTTCATTGATGTTAATCCATGCATGAAACTTTTTTCGTATACAATGAGAGCTTATTTCCTTTAGGTCATTTGTAACAAGCCTATTAAAACATTTTTGGAAATTCTTTGTGTGATATATAAAACAGTTCACTGTTATCAACATATTCACTGACTCTTTTAAAGAGCAATACAAACACGTGAGGAATGACTACCTGCTGCAAAAAAATACTTTTTTCCCTGAATGTATCGTTTTTACCCATAAGTATCCTAATGCTGTTCTTTATCATAGTTTGAATCAATTTGCTCAATATAGTAGACAAGCTTACTACTGTCTCTTAAACTTTGTCACAGTTGGGTTTTTTAGTGAATGTCATATTTACCAGTTGGTATTTCTCTTGTACCTTCAATGACTTAAACTATTAGGAAGTCATGGTTAATTGTCAGTTGCATACACAGGATCCCTCAGAATTCTTGAGTGAATATCCTCAGATCTCAAAAATCAGCGTATTATTTTCGAAGGTCACTGATAGATTAGCTATTTATGTAACAATACAAGACTTCTCAATACTAATTAGGAGTGTTACCTGAATAAGGGAAAACCATGAGATTTTATTTGATGGAATAATGACTGATGCTAAAGCTGCTTTGCAGGAAGATTGCATGTGTAAGGAATCATAAGTGACTGACAAGGAACCATGTGGTGTTTTGTGGCAGTAATAATAGTGAGTGACACGAGTGGGGTACGTTCATTGAGCACCAAAGAAGAGAAAATCCTGCAGTTTCCTGCAGTTTCTCATAGAAATTCAAGTTTTATGAGGTATTAACTTCTGATAAGTTATTTTTAGAATCTCATAAGAGAGTGCCTAGATTGAGAAGCCTGATAGCCTGTTCAGTTATCCGTAATAAATCAACTTTCACACATCTCACTCTCGTTAGCCTTTCATATGTCACGACTCTTCAGGCTGCTCAAACCAACAAGTATTTTGCCTATTGGAAACACATCATGCAGACATAGACTGGATGGCCACGGTTCTCATGCTCTCCAGTGTTTAAGCATAAAATTAGCCTAGCTATTTATCCAAATAATCATAAAGAGTTGTCATTGTTTTCTTGCAGTTTTCACTGGAAGATGCATCAGAGCAACCCTCCAAATTTGGTTTTACCTGAGCCACCAGAATCACAGGAGTATCCTCACAAAGAAAGGAAACGAGGCTACAGCTTAGCAGATGAAGTCAATGTAAGAAGGGAAAATATTAGAATGCCTCAGTTTCTTCCGGACATTTACAAAAACATTCAAAATACATTTTCCTCTTTTACTGATGACATCTTAATATCAAATTCTATAATTTTGTGTGCCCCAATAAAACATCATGTTTATATATCATGGTATTTTTAGATTGCAGTGGAAGAGAGGAACTTATACTTCTGAAAAACAAAAGGACTACAAATCTCACTTACCTTTTCCCTCTTCTTTGTCAGTGATAAAGAACCTGTTGGTATTTGTTTACTAGAAATTCATTAAAGAATGAGTTGTTTGGTGAGCCTGTAAAAGTAATACAAATAAATCCAAGAGAAAAACAGGTAGCTTATTAGACTGATTCAAGGACACGCTTTTCTCTGGCAGCCATGTAATAGCCTTTTCACTACATTTTTCTCTGTTCACAACAGTGACTCTACATTGACTAAATGTTTTTTCTTAGTGTAAAATCTTTTTTTACAAATTATTAGCATCCTAAATGAGGGAGAGTGAGATTTTCAAAGTGTCCTCAGTATTGGCCAAACCCTGGTCTGTTGAAGTTGACCAGGTGCCTTAAGGAGGTGGATGAGGTGGAACAGTAAAACTGGTGAGTTTACCAGAATGATGCTATTGGTCACTCACTTCTGGGAAGCCATCAGGGTGTAGGACAAATGGCTAGAGGGTCCTTCAGGAATTTTAGTTTAATAGTCGGATATCATTGCCCTATTATGTTCTGAATTGTTTTATTTAATGCATAGTAGTTGTACAAATTCTATAGTAGGTGGACAGGATTCAAATAATTCAAACAATGCCGGTCTGCAGTGTCTCAGTTAAACAGAAGTGACATTCCAGGAACTACTCAAGATCAGGTAGTTTTGCATCCTCAGTAGATGTGGGCTCTCAACTAGGCTGTGTAACAGAAAGAGAATCATGACTCTCCGACTAAAGAGGAGAAGGAGAAAAAAGCTCCTTCAAATTACCTTTCTCAAATCTCAGTCCTTGTGAAATGGAAGTGGCAGCAGCTGCCATTTCCATATCAGATGCTTCCAGCCAGGAGCAGGGGGCACACCTCAGAATATCACAGTTCAAGGTCACAGGAGGAAAAAAGTCTGCATATAAATACCCCAGAGCTCAGTCATCTTTCTGACTCCTGTGTGTTTCCTGTCTACCAACCACTTACTTATGGAGATTAAAGCAGTCCCGTTGTATTGATACAGAGGTATGTCAGAAGCAGAGGAAGACTGAGAAAGCGGGAAGGCTCTTATTCTTTCTAGAAGAGTAAGAAATCATGAAATGTGACACAATTTTGATGGACTATGTGTACATAAAGAGATATATATGTAAATTGCTCTGTCACTTGTGCAACAGTAAACAGTTAGAGGGACATTGGGTTGCAAGTTCAGATATTTCAGCATGCCTAGCTGAATGGTGACAGCTACCATTAAAAATCTTCAAAGTCTTTTTTTTTTAAATACAAAGGAAATACAGCTCAGATAAAGCATTTAAAATTTATGGTATAAAATATTTTAATTTAACTGTATTTTTAACATCTTTTCCCTTTCCATACAAGGACAGAAACCCTTTGAGTAACAATCTTTGTAGACTGAAATTATCTTTAGCTACCATCTAAAGAAAATATTATTAATCTGAATGTGCTGCAGAAATTCCTGCTTCTCAAAAGATGAAACAAACAGACAGAAGGTGAGAAAGGAGAAAGAAGGATGATAACATGGAAGGGAGGGAGAGGAGGAGGGAGAGAATGAAAGAAATAACAGCACAGCAATATCTGCATCTCTGCCATAGTGCAGGCTGGCTCATTGCTTCAGAGAAGGACAGTCACAGCATCATCTTATCAGCAGCCTCAGAACCTGATGCATTTGTTGCCAGGTAAGGTTAGACCAGAGTTTTTATCAGTGGCTCTTATCCTAGGCTCAAGGTAGTGTTGAAAAAGATGCAGGTCTGGCTAGCTAAACAAAACTTGTTATATAGAAGGCAAGAAAAAGAGAGATAGGGAAAGAAAAAAATTATATAGAGAAGCAAAAAGACACAGAAGGGAGAAAGAGATAACAGGAGTTCCAGTCTCATAACTAGGACTTCACTGAAGCCAGAACAGGCGGTGATAGCCTCAGTTCACTCTTTTTCTCTGGCTTGGGTTTGCCAAGACATCTCCAATCAGATAAAGTCATATGGTGTCAGAACATTTGATTTTATCCCAGGGTCCCAAGAGCTATCAGGATCTGTGGTGGTGAAATTTGCTTCTTTCAGATCAGGAAATATTCTTAACTTTTCCCTTTCCCTCTTTCCTTTTCCCTTCATTCTGCATTACAGATGAAATGTTGCTTGATTTACTGTACCAAACAGAGGATGAGATTTACCATCCAGGTTGTTCTTGCTCAGCCTGACTACATGAGCTGTAAGAGGCTTTAACAGGCCATGCAAACTTCTCATGCTCTGGACGTATAATCAGTATTACCCGATGCAACCAAACAGTAATTCAATAGAACAGTCAAATACATAGTGTTGTGATGACAAAGGAAGCAGGTTTGTTAATTCAATCTATGAAGTAAAACTACCACTGTTAGCTGCTATTCATTTCATGCTAAGTGACTGACCTCAAAATACTCAGAGCTCTCTGCCCACGCTGTTGAAGTCCATCTGGCAACTTCTTCTGAGCACCAGTGATAATAAATCTCTCTTCAAATATGGTACAATCAAGATACAATTAAAGAGGGTTTCAAGATATAGACACCAATAGATCTGTTTCTACCAGAGATCACAGTTAAATTAGTGTTTGGTGTGGTTTTACATTCCTACTATGACTTCCTTGCTGGGAGGCAAAGCTTTAGCCGTATGCATTGGTGACTTCTGTTGTCACAGGAGTCCTTTCATAGAATCATAGAATCATAGAATCACCAGGTTGGAAGAGATCCATCGGATCATCAAGTCCAACCATTCCTATCAACACTAAACCATGTCCCTCAGGACCTCATCCACCCATGCCTTTAACACCTCCAGAGAAGGTGAATCAACCACCTCCTTGGGCAGCCTGTTCCAATGCCCAATGACACTTTGTGTGAAAAACTTCCTCCTGATGTCCAGCCTAAATCTCCCCTGGCAGAGCTTGAGGCCATTCCCTCTTGTCCTGTCCCCTGTCACTTGGGAGAAGAGGCCAGCTCCCTCCTCTCTACAACCTCCTTTCAGGTAGTTTCATCATGTTTCAGAATGTTAAGGTGCTGATTATCTACCCCTAAAGCCTTACCTGAAGTATTTTTCATTTCTGCAACCAAACACTACAACCAAACACAAAAATTGCCAAATTTCAGCCTTACATGTCACAAACAAAGGAGCTAATCAAGAAGTTCAAACTCTGAAGAGTTGGACAGCAACACCCATATGACCTACAAAGGTTTCTTGAGCTGCACAGATCACTAGGCTCTGTGTACTGTCCAGTCCTCACATGCACAATCCTGAGTGTCAAGATTTCTCTTCTAGAGGTATAATCTATGAAAATCCATCCAGAAAAAATCCCTCAGGATCCATAGTTCAGAGACCACCTGTAATACCTCAGCACAAACAAACAACCACTACTTATCTGAATTACATCATTTTAAAGAAGAAGGAAGAACTAAGGACAAGGAAAGGAGAAAATGGTTTTATTCACCCTCTCTGCTCCTTCTGTCAACAGTGAGATCTGTTAATGCCATGGTTGTATATGAACAACGACTAAGACATCAGTTATTCTGGCTGGGTCCATAAGATATTCTACTCCCACAGGACCAGAGTAGATAGAGACTGGGTGCTGGATACTGAACAGTTTAAATACTGACAAAGCGAATGCAGTATCACTCCTAGGTATATTTACGTCTATGTTGTGAGTCTAAAATCCTATACTGCCTGAACTCTTACCTTTGTGAGTAGGCTTACCTTTGCGAGTAGGCAACTAAAGACTGAAGGGACTAAGGTGAAGACCTGTACCATTTTATTGTGTGCTATAAATGAGGCTTTTTTACCTCTTACCTCAAGAAGACACCTCTGTAAAGGAGGCTGCTTTGCATAAACGCAGTCACTACCATGAGACATTGTCAAAGAAGGGAACATAAATATGTCACAGCATTATAACTGGCAGCTGGCTGAAGAGAGTAGGTAAGGTGAACAGGAAGCAGCAAATGAGGTTATAATGAGTAATACATCTCCTGCTTCTGAGAAGAAACTTTTACCTAAGACGAGTAAAACCAATACCACCAAAGAGGGAAGAAAACCACAGTTCTCAGCTCTCCTGAGTGAAATCTGCACCATGTCAGCAAATGAACAGCATAAGACTGCAGACAATACTGGCATGCAGACAGTTTAAGAGTGGAAGACAAGTATAAAACTTATCCTGCTCCAAATTCATCTTAAAAAAAAAAAAGGTAACAGTCACAGGTAGTAACCTGAATCGAAGAAAGCTCATATGATACAAGACTTTGGAAAATAGTCCTTGTCTTATTTGATAAGCTTGACAACATAATGTCAGAAATAAATTGCCTAGTGAAAAGAAGAAATATAGAAGAGCTGAAAGAGGGTAACTAATTCAATGGAGAAGTAAATCTCTAAACTAGATTTGCAATGGATTAATTTGTTTATTTAAAACAGGAAAGTCTCCAGAGAGTCAAATGTGACAGCTTACAAAACGTGGTAGCTTAGAAAAGAGGGCAACTTAGAAAATGGAACATTTGCTATCCCTAAACCTAAAGAAAATAGTGAAAGTCACTCGTTTTATACAAGTAAATTTATACCTATAAAATAATCGTACTAAAACAGCAGAAACAAGTTTCAATAAAGTCAACCTCAACCAAAATGCCATGTTAAATAAGAAACATTGCAGAATTACTGAGGAATGGCCTTATCACATAACAAATATTAGGCTTCAGTGTTCCAGCTGACCCATGTGCCTTGGGAACATAAAGCTGTCAGGACCTTGGATGCTTTCCAGCCCTCCTATGACTGGGAATTTTTTATGGTGCTTATCTTTATCAAGCATGAAGAATGAATTAGCCATTGCAAACTAGCTGCAGACCAGCTTATGGAGGAAGATCTTGGTTTCCTAAACATCATGTTTCCATGACCTTTAGCATAGACAGAACCAAGGAATATTGTTTCAATAGGTTATTTCTAAATCTGATTTGTTTTTTCTTGGAAAATAAAAAGAAGAAAAGAAGTTTATTGTAAATAGCATTTTCCAGCAAGACAGCAGTCTAAATTGTAATCTCTTTGGAGTATGCCATAGCAAGCATCAAGAATTTGAAAGCCTGAACTGAAAAATATAGAGTTAAACACATTGGAGTTGTAATAAAATGGTCAAATATCTTTTGTTTGACCATGCCTGGCTCATCAGAACCAAACCACTGCATTTGGTGAGTTAGGTTAATGTTTTTTCACTTAAATTACACTACTATCTCCTCCAGAATTTGAGGACAGTTTCTAGCTTTAGTGGCCAGTTGTAGGGGCTTGTTAATGAACAGATTGTATCTCCTGAACCCGTTATGCCAAATCTGCAATCTCAAGACTTCACCAGGCTTGAAGTTGTTAATTTAACCCATCAAATTTCTGCTAGCCGACATTGTTATCCCTACTACTTTCTGACACTATCTTAGCATTAAAATATTTCCTCCCATGATTCATGTGACTAGAAGAACGGGTTGCTCTCAATTGACCTTTTAACCAACTTCTAAATTTCTTAATGGTATTTTATAGTCCTGTTCCTCAGAGGACATTCTGATTTTTCATGTGTTCCTCGGTAGGTCCATAAATCAAAACATAATTCCTCTGTTTTAAACCATCACAAATGGCTTTATACATTTCTACCACACAGGACTTCTCCTGTCTTGTGTAAACAGAGGCAAGGACTGCATTATTAGACATTAGGAGAAAGTTTTTCATGGAAAGGGTCATTGGGCATTAGAATAGGCTGCCCAGGGAGGTGGTTGATTCACCTTCCCTGGAGGTGTTTAAGGCATGGGTAGACGAGGTCGGGAGGGACATGGTTTAGTGTTTGATAGGAATGGTTGGACTCCATAATCTGGTGGGTCTCTTCCAACCTGGTGATTCTATGATTCTATGATTCTATTACCAGGTCCTAGTGCTTTCCTTTGGCTAGAGTGATCTCTTCCTGGTGCTGACATTCAAGTCTCAGAAGGTGGATTATGCAGAGAGTGTCTCACTTACACTAGCAATGGTGCACAGCTGACCATGACAGCTGGGTGCCAAGTGACCTGATCAGAGCACTACTTAGAACTTCCTTCAGAATGCCCAGAAATCTTGAAAAAACGGCCATGGCCTAAGCACTCAGCTCCGTCCAGGAACTCAGCCTGTAATATCTCTCCATGCAGTGTGCTCACAGCATGTTTGATGTGTTCCCTGTGCCACCAAAGCAGAACTACAGAAGTCATGGGAACCAGTTCCAAAGCCACAGTACACAGTTGTATGGCTGGGGATGTTTCCATGATTTTTACAGAGGTTTTTACTTTTCATCTTTGAGAAAGCAGAAGAAGAAGGACAAGAAGAAAGGAAAGGGTGGGGGAATCATATTTTTGATACTATTTTTACATACTATTTAGTGGAGAAGAAAAGAATAAAATATAAATCTGAATTATATTTAAGGGCATCACCATCTCTCTATGACAGTCAACATGCATTGCATTTTACATTCTAGTTCAAGTTCAAAGTGATTGCCAGATTTGTATCCTTTCCTAATGTTCAGTCTGTCAGAGCATTTCCCTTGCAGCATGAGGCATGCCTTCTAAGATCATCTGACCATATTAGGTCCTGTCATTTAAGAGTCTTTAGGCTCTTTTCTCTCTTTGTCTCTAGTGCCCACTGTCACCTGATGAAGACTGAAATGCTTTACTTGAACTCAAGACAATGAGGTTGACGTAGAGTACCTGGGAGAAATTTAATTACCTGTGCAATACAAGAGGTCTGTTTAGATGATCTAGTGGTCCCTTCTGGCATTAAACTATACAGTATCTGTTATGCAAGTCATTAAAATTTTGCTATGTCTAGTAATCATGAAGATAATTGGAGCTTTTATAAATGCCCCCTAATTTAAAGGGCACCCTTTATAGTCTGTGTACAAGCTCTAATTGGATGTTTTAATAATGTTCCTAAATGTGCTAAGTGGTTTGTATAACCTAGAGTTTAGCAGTTACTTGCTAATAAGGAATAGTGTACTTATGGCATCAGAACTGAACTGAAAGCACAGTGATGTGTCTGTGTTATATTATTTAGTGCCTTGAACAACATAACTTCAGATGAGGGGATCCATACTTGGTTTTTGCAATAAAGCCCTGGCACATAGAGAAATGGATGCTGTGCATGCAGACCGTGCTTGGGCATCAGGGAACCCAGCTAAGTGGATGCCCCATGCAGCTTTGTGTTAAGCAGGGCAGTGATCTAGCCCTAAGGTCAACTGGTGTAGCAAGGCTCAGATTCATTCCACTAAACTCTCTTACCCTCCAAAGTTGAGAGATCACACCTCTCAGAGTTGCATAATGCTTCCCAATGTACACAAACTCAAATATTCTGCCCAGGCATTATCAGGGTGAGCAGCAGCTGTCCCACTCCTAATTTGCACCAAGAACAATATTAAGAAACTAACTGTAAGGATGATTGCACAAGCCTATGGCCCCTGCTCTCTTTAGTTATAAAAACACATATTTTTCTAACTTCTATGTAATTTACATTACCATAATGATGGGTTTACAAGTTCCTGAAAAGGGAGAAAGAAGGAAGAATGTCTCAAAAACAAAGTACCATTCAGTAGACTCTAGAAAGCTGTGGAGGCAATGCCATATGTGTTGGCTTTTGTATCACAAATTTATCATTTTTTTACTTTACAACCTTATATTCAAATCTGCAGAACATAGCTTCATTTGGACAGAGGTTTTTTCCACCCAGATGAGGTAAAGTGAGTGCATGAACAAGATGGACATGTTTTTTTAATTGCAGTATGTTAAATCTCTTTCTACAGAATACTTTACTTCAGCAAAGGTCCAGAAGATCACAAAAATGATCAGAGGGATGGAAGACCTCTCCTATGAAAACAGTTTGAGAGAGCTGTTCAGTCTGGAGAAGAGAAGGCTTTGGGAAATCCTTATAGCAACCTTCCAGTACCTAAAGGGCCTGAAGAAAAGTCTACAGAAAATCTGGAGAGGGACGAGGAGTAATGGGTTTAAACTGAAAGAAATTAGATTTAGATTAGATATAAGGAAAAAAAAAAATACTGTGAGAGTAGTGAGGAACTGGCACGAGTTGCCCAGAGAAGTTGTGTATGACCTCTGCCTGGAGGTGTTCAAGGCCAGGCTGGATGGGGCTTTGAGCAACCTAATCTAGTGCAATATGCCCCTGCCTATGGAGGAGAGTTGGAACTGGATGATCTTTGAGGCCTCTTCCAATCCAAACCATTCTGTGACTCTGCAATTCTAAATCAGTGCCTGCTCTGGGTAATGCTGGTGTACTCATATCTGGTATGCAGAATAAGGCACTCTTTCTGTTTTCCAGTGTCTGCATTTTGTATGTCTTGAGGTACAGTAACACTGTTCACCTCTGACCAGCCTAGATGACAACTCTAAACTGGCATTTTCCTTTTCAAATAGCTGAAATTGTAATTATCTTCTGCCTCTCCTGAATTATTTGTGTGAGCTATTATTATTATTGTTTATGTAGCCTTTGTAAGATACCATATCCTTATTTGCCATGTGAGACTCCATATGTGATGGGTTGCCCTGCACCCTGAAGTACTACACTTCCCATCCTTTAAAGGAACTGGAAAACTCTTCAGTGTAATTTTCATCTTCCAATATATTTCAGGTTTACATTAAAAAAAATAAATTTTGTTTTACTATGCAAATGTTCTTTCTTTCTCACTTCAGAATAGCTGCCTTTCCTCATAACAACAGGATGAATGTGACTGAAGCCAGGCTTATCAGGCATCCAACAGATGTTGCTTTCAGTTTTCTGTTGTCACACCACACGCTGTCTAAGTGGAGACACTCTTGTGCACCAAGTTGTTTGCAAAAGTTATAGTCAGACCTTGTCTGGTGCCTTCTTGCTAAAACAACTGTGTGACTGATTCTATGTTTATGTCTTCAGCATAATGTGAACCCCTCTGAAACCATATGGGAAAGGATTTAGTGTGCAAATTAAGCACACCGCGCTGCAGGTTTGACAGATTTTTCTCCACACCAAGTCTTCTGGGGTTGTAGATTTCATTACCCGGGTCTTCAGAGCATGCCAGAGAGGTTGATAACTTTAATACCAGTTATGAGTGCTGAGGCCGATGTTGCAGTTGAGATAAATACGAAAATATTTCACCTTGTTCATAATAGATTTTCTCTCCGCTATCAACTTCAGTATTTCCAACATCATTTCTTTGTGCTGCTCAAGTAATTTGTCTTCTTATTCCAGGACATTAGAAAGGTTTGTAAATAACCACAGGGTAAGCTCCATTATACACTTTAATTCAAATATTTGGTTTTTTGGAAAATATGCAGTACCAAGTAATAGAAACAAACTGTCATTCTATATATAAACTTTCTGAAAGTTATTTCTGAAACACATTTTTTTATTGCTAGTACTAATAGCATTGGCTTATTAAATTGAGAGAATTATCTATTCATGTGGTAATTAGTATTCATAACAAGATATATAACCTATCACCACTAGAATACATCTATTCAACTGATAAAAAAGTGTTTTAATAGTAATTTTCAAGATTAATTATTTCCACGAAAAATGGTCCTTGAAAAGACAAATTTCTTGCATTTAAAATAACTATGCTGTAATTGATTCACTGAGTGGTTCCATGGGTTAACTAAATTAATTGTTCTCCCTATAGCAATATTTCATATTTATTTTATTCAGAACGTTAATACAGTTTTCATTATATGTAAACCTGTGGCTACCATCTTGTGGGAAAATAAGCTATTCATATCACTAATACTGTGTATCTTTAAAAAGAAGAGAGTTTTAAATTCTGTTTTAAAATATGTAAATAAGAAGGTCTCCTGTTAGATAAACTTTTTGTTTCAGGTTTAAACTTTTCATTTCTATTTTAAACTTCTCTGTTTAAACCAAAATGGTTTTAAAAAAAGTTTCAACCAAATGATATTAAAGGAAATTCAAAGCAGCCAGGAATATCCAGCTGTATCCTGAGTTATAATATAATATTTTAAAAGCCTATATTCATTTCTGAGGAACTAGGAATTTATTGCTTTTCAAATAGATTATCGTAATATGGGGCTGGATAACATAAACACCTTTTTTCTTTATTCACTGTTTTTAAATTTATCTTGGCAGCTTAAATGCACATTTTTACACTGGAAATAATTTGTTGTTGAAATTCCTCAGACAATAACAGAAATTGGCAACTGCTGAGTATGAGCTAAAACACATTCCATGAAATGTGTGTTCCTGCAACTTCTTGTATCCCTATATTTGGCACGAGTTTTGTGATGCTGTATTAGTAATAGTGTTGGGAAGCATAAGGGTTTTATTGAAATTTAATAAACATAGAAATAGGTTTTAAAGTCATGAGGAAACAATAGTAAACATTTTCTGTTAGAAAGCATGGAACTTGTTTTAAATTCCGGATACGGTTTTACATCAATGTCTCTTGAGAAAGCAACCTTTCAAAATTAGCCTTGAAAATGTAGTTATGGTTGTCATTTCCCAAGGTAAATAATAGATTTACTGGCTGTATCATCTTGGAGAGCGAGTTTTTATTTGTTTGTGCAGAGAGAAATCCCAGTCCTTACATTATTTAGAGAATTCTTTCAAATGAAGATAACTCCTATAACAACTGTATGGCTGCAATGATGTGGATAGGGCATGAGGAAAAGTAGGAGCAGAGGCTTCCAAACAAGGTAGCAGTGAATGAATGAATGAATGAATTAGCAAAGAGAGAAATAATGATAAGACAAAGATTTGTAAAGCAAAGAATACTAATACGATGCAAAAGTTCTTTTCTTTTTTAGACTCAAGTAAGTGAAAGTATTGTAATTTTTACCAGCAGCAGAACACATCAAACTATAAGTATATATATGTAAGTATTGGAAACTGGATATTACTTTTTTACTATATACATTAAATACTGAAGGGAGAAATTACTATTGCCTGGACAAGTAAATGGATCATAAATACTTTATCATGCACTAAAACCAAACAGCATAGAAAAATAAAATGGAAGGGAACTTTTAAGTTGGAAGGGAACAGATTTCCTCCTGTGGGGAAAAACGAGGTATCTTCTCATTCCACAGAAGTACCCTAATCACTCTCAGAGAGTGAGATGTCAGAGGTGTTTTACCGCATGTCACTCACTGTTTTATAAGGACAATGTCGGAAAGCCGAGTTTCTCATTCCCACATCATCCATTTGCTCAAATCCCTTCCCTGGCCATGAAAATTATTTTCAAAGGAAACTACTTCCCAAATTTACAAGCTCAGCAAAAAAAAAAAAAAAACAAAAAACCAAAACAAAACAAAAAAAACCCTTAAAAATAATTCTCCAAAAGCTTTTCTTTTAAAAGAATTGTAACTAGCTCTACCTTGTGTCTCAGCCACTGATCTTTTGTTGCTGATAAAAAATAATGGGTAAACACAAAGTTACCTGGAAGAAACATCAGAAATCTAAGGAAAGGCAACAGAACTTATTTACTAGGCTCTTGTTGTGGCCTGAAGGTAAAGATTTAATTTATTCTTACCCCCACGCTGGGGGAAGCCAGTCAGTGGTCCAGAGGCCAAATATAACCCATCAATTCTTTTAACCAGATGCCTGCAAAACCTCAGATTATAAATGGCATTGAGATTTCTTGTTCTGTATCTCCTACACAGATGACTGAGAGTTTACCGACAGCTTTTCTTCTACCATCAGGAAACTTCTTCTCGGACCTCAATCACTGCCTCATAAGCCATAAAGTGTAACCAAGTGAAAAGATGGCCACACATTTCAAACTAAGTTTCTCATGTGAAAAATAGACCTTTGAGCAAATAACTGATGAGGGCAGCAGACTTAGAAACCTTCTTTTAGAAAATTAGATTTTCAGAGCAGTCAGATGTAGTTTTTTAAGTCATGTCATCCACTTTCCACTGACATTCCACTCAAACCAATATGTGGCCTTTTACCTAAAGTCACCATTTCACATATATTATAGAACATAGTGAGTACATGATTTTCTTTGACAAGAACACTGATGACTTTGCAGTTAGATAAGATAGGACACAGGCCTTCTCAAAACCGTGTCAAAATAAGCTCAGAAGAGAATATATTAACCCTCACTAACCCATAGACAGTTCAAGTGTACTTTACAGATTAATTCTTCCCTAAAGCCTTTATGAAAGAGTAGATGTCATGGGGCACCACGCTTTGTATATTCAAAGGGAGATGTAATCTATCAGAGGAGAGACCATCAGAGTTCACTGGAGAGCAGGCAGCCCCTCAGTTAGATAACGTAGTTGCTGCTAAGGTGAATTATTGTGGAACATCCCATTGAATGTATTGCCTTAATAGTGTAGGTAGCTCAATGATTGGTTTCAAGGAAACAGCTACCTCAAGCCAATACGTTATGCTGAAGACTGTCCTGTAGATCCCAGAGCACACAATGAGCCAATGAAAGGAAATCTCTGGTGGGGACTGTTTCTGTCTAATTTCATTCCAATTTAAACCCGTGGGGTTTATTATTTGATTTCATAAGGGGGAGGTCTATAGTAAAATTGGAATGGTGTCTGGAAATCAAGGGAGAAGACATTTTCTCCAAAAACTCCCAGCAATAAGTTGCAGGCAGTAAGAAACAGCCCCCACCCCTCTCCCCACACATACACACATAGAGATTCTTCCCTTAGAAGTCTGTAAGTGAAAAGAAGATCCTCAAGAAAATCTAAAAAGGGACAAGAGAAAGAGAAGCAGCATAAGGAGGGAAATGATAATAAAATCAAACAGATGCTTAACATACGTAAAGTCTGTGCATAATGCTGTGCAGTCTGTGAAGATTATTTGACTTTGTTTTCATGCTAACAACTGGTGTTGTGAAGGATATGTCAATAATCGGTGCTGACAGCTGCCTTGCACTAGGAAATTGAGTGAAGTTCAGCTTATTTGATAAATTTCTTAATGATAGGTAGCACCAGACTTTACTAGACTGTTGCCTTCTTATTTGTCATTTATTGACATCATTAAATATCAGTTCAAATGTCTGATCAGTCACCTGGACCTATCATTCCTATGATAAAGCATCTGTCAAGCACAGAAGAAGGGTCTTACTCCAGTTTTAAGCACACTGACAAAACCTTGACAAAAAACCTCATTCGGAACCTGTCTACCCACTACAGAAAGTTTCCATCAGAATTTAATAAAGTTACAGAATGCAGTTCAGATTTTTATGTTTCATATTTTAATTTAAAGAACAAAGTGGTGGGTGTTTTTCTTTTGTTTTTAAAGGATGCACTTCTGTTTGTTACCATGAAACAGAGGTGGCTATAAAAGTTGAAAAGTTTCAGAAGCACAGTACATAATGTAGTAGTTAAAAGTGTTGTGACCTGTATGAAGAAAGGTGAGTGGTGCCATTAGTTAAAAAAACTAGTAAGACTCAAATTCAACAAATGTTGAACATGGGCTTTATAAAATAAAAGTACTATTAATATGACTGTGAATTTGAGTTCCAAATCATAGAATTCTCTGGGGTAATTGCATTATTATAATTAGGTTTGCTCTTTCAAAAATAGCCGGAAAAGGTCACTTATAAGGAAAATGTTTTATTGAAGATGTTGAATACTAACAGAGAAAGCAAGAAAGGAAAGTCTCACTTTCTCACCATGTGTTTTACAGTAGTAAAGTAGTTCAGTACAGCCTCTGACGTTGTTTCTCACAGCACTCTGCTTCAGAAACTCTCAGCCTCTGGCATGGACAGGCACACACTCTCCTGGGCGGAAAACTGTTTGGATGGGGTTGTTTAGCCTGGAGAAGAGGAGGCTGAGGGGAGACCTCATTGCTCTCTACAACTACCTGAAAGGAGGTTGTAGAGAGAAGGGTGCTGGCCTCATCTCCCAAGTGACAGGGGACAGGACAAGAGGGAATGGCCTCAAGTTCCACCAGGGGAGGTTCAGGCTTGACATCAGAAAAAAAATTTTCACAGAAAGGGTCATTGGGCTCTGGTAGAGGCTGCCCAGGGAGGTAGTTGGGTCACCTTCCCTGGAGGTGTTTAAAAGACAGGTGGATGAGATGCTGAGGGGCATGTTTTAGTATTTGATAGGAACAGTTGGACTCAGTGATCCTGGGGGTCTTTTCCAACCAAGTGATTCTGTGATTCCAATTCTCATCCTCTACAGTGCCCTGAATGTTTGCATGCACATTTGAAAGCAACATAAACAGTAAGAAATTATTTTTCAAAAAAGCATGGGGTTTTTCCATTGCCTCTATCTATCATGATAATTAAACATTTTAATTAATTTCTGCAGACTAAGTGATAAATTATTGGATCATGAAATCTAACCCTCTGTGTTTCAAAAGACATTACACTTCACTGAGATATCCATAAACCAAAGACCAGAACATTTAGCCATTTAAACCCTATACTCCAATTTCTTTGAGCCTCTGGAGATGCTTAGGTACCTAGACGACTCATTGTTTATCTTTTAGGAGTTTGCTCCATCTGTCAGCTCTTGTTACGTTTGTTCCTTGTTTGTAATTCAATTCTGGCTGGCTTCCATTTCCAGCCACTGGTTCCCAATATGCCTTTCACCAGTCAGCTAAAGAGACCAGTAAAATCCAGCTGTTCTTCTTCAGGGATGTTGCTCCTTAATCGCTTCTTCAATAACAGAAAAAAAATTAGGAAAAGCTCTTCTACAAGGTATGGATTACAGTTGAGGTTCTTTTCCAGATGACATCCAGTCCTGCAATGCTAATATCCTCAGCATGTAACTCCAATGCACTCATCTATTTGCAGAAAAATCCCAATGGATTTTCATAAAACTTAGAAAAGTCTACCAAAGAGTCTGTTTCTGTCTCTTGAAAAATGAATCTCATACGTTCAGGTGAGATGTCTAACTTCAAGAGCAGATGTCTGCAAATTTATTCCCACCCATCTGACTGTTAAAATGTGCAGAAAGGCCCCCGACTTCTGCAACACCATGTTAAACAACAGCAGAAATGCTGTGTCTGGTGCAGAACATTTGAGAAAGTTGATGAATTCATTGCTTAATTCTGCATTGTGAACATTTTCAATTTAATAAAATATATTAATAAAATATGTTGATATATATGTTCCAAGCCACTTATTTTTCTGTGGAATTCTATATATTTTATGTTTACTAACTTCAGTTTCACCTGGCTTCAGAACTACCGTATCAGAAGATAGTTTCATCTGGCAAAAGTTGAAGGATAATTTGATATTTTCACTGGAAAAAGTTGAGGGGTAATTAGATATTTTCAGTGGAAATTCAATAAATATTTTGTATGGTAATAGAGTTACAAATATTTACAGTTAGAGGACTGAACTTTGGAATTGACCTCCCATGCCAATGTTAAGTTGGGCAACTTACGTTTTAGAGCAATTTTATCAGACTATTTTGTAAATATAACAAGGCCCCTCTATTTTGGCAATCTCTTGAGTCCATGTTAGTTCTACACTGTGAAAGGAGTGTAATGTAATTTTGTTTTTTAAATTAAAATATAGCTTTGGCAGCACAGTTTTGCTTGAGGATGTGATTTTGACAGCAAATGCCTTGGCTATATGAGACCTTGCTTGCAATAAGTCACCTCCTGACAACCCCTAAATCACAAGATGAAATGAATATGAATAAATTACACTGAATCCTTCTGTGCTAGAGCTGGGTGCATTTTGCCTTTTCTTCCTTCTATTTCCTTTTCTTTTTTTAGTTCCTTTCTCTTTTCTTCCACTTTTCTTAAGTCTTTTCTTTTGTTCCTTCACAGAAAATCCTGCAGTTCTAAGAAAGGAAAGACAGTTCAGCAGCTCCTTTTTATTCCCATCATATAAGTGCCTTTTTGTTTCCAGAATTATTTAAGACATGACTAAGAACTTTGCCTAAAATGAAGGTCTTCCTTATTTGGTTTTGTTTTACTTCTGGTCAATCTCATCTCTCTTGTCTCTTCTTTATTACACTCACAGAATCACACAGAATCACAGAATCACTAGGTTGGAAAAGACCTCCAGGATCATCGAGTCCAACTCTTTCGAATGCTTCTGGTTATAATCATGTTTTCTATCTTTTTCTTTCCCTAAGTCTTCACTTGTATTATTTTTTATCTATCTATTCTTCTTTCCTGCTGTATTTTAAGTTCTCTGTCTCTTGTCAGGCTTTTATTTTTCTCTCTCCCTCCCTCTCATTTTGTTTCTAAGGTTGTGTTTTCTACCTCAGCTGTACTGGCAAGACTTGAACCTTGGTTTTAGGTGTTATGCTCTGAAATCCTCTGGGATAGGACAACTCTGGCTGAAAGCTAGTTTAGGAAGTCTCAGAACTCTGTTTGCACTCAGAAGAATCAGTGAGAATGATGAAGTTATGGACAAAAGAGTCCAGCCTAGGCTCTGGGAGGCTGAAAGCACACAACATCACCATTGCTCCAGCATCCTTGTCCTTCTCATCCCCCTCCCTGACCTCAAAACTGCTACAGTCAATTTTATATAGTGCAGGCAGAGACTTATTTACTGCTCCATTTCCCAACTCTCATAAAATACTTCATTATCCCTCAATCTTCCCAATTTAGCATTTTGAACAGGAAAAAAATTGTTGTTGATGGGTAAAAATGTATCATGCTGATGACCGCTGTATTTTCTTACCTCTATCTTGTTGTTATGATAGAACAGCAGCCAAATTCAGCAGACTGGTAAGGTGAATAAGTAAGAAAGGCTGCAATTGCAGCTCATTCTAAATACTCTTAACCTCATATCTCTTTGCTTTTAGCAAACTTTTAAGCAGTTTTGTTCAAGGTTTTTTCAGATACATTTTTGTCACTGGAATGCAGAACATTTAAATAAATGTGTCATTAAATAAAGAGTTCTGTAACTGTAAAACATGCTAATTCAATACGGTTTATCTGAAAAGTATTTCTTGATTCAAAATAGCTTCCTTCTGACATTAATTTAAAGCATCAGAAATAAAAAATAATATTTAACATACAGAAACAGCATTCCTTTTGAAACAATTAGTAAAAAAAAAACTTAAAAATATTATTTCCATTAAAGTGCACAGACCTACAGACCTTATTGTGGTTTGTGGCAGGAACATTTCACAAAATCATAATAACGCCCATAGTTGCAGAGGCAATTTGTGCTCTATTGGTAAGTTTTGTATATATGGTATTACAGAGAAAAAATTGGTTTTGTAACTATGCAGCTGCATTTGTATACATTTGATTCTACGCCATGGCAATGTATACTAATTCACTTTCCCTGCTTGTCATCCTCGTAATCGTTGGCCTTACATTTATCCTGGCTTATTGCACAAAAGTAATTTAATACTTTGAAAATGGAATAAATTATACATTGCAATTCCAGTTTTAAATGCCTACCTCATTAACATTTTATAATTTTATATTCTGCATAAGATCTACCATATAACTCCCCGTTGCTCCAATAAATCATTTTACAACTTTGTTTAGTATTTGGTGATTACATTAAATTTATCCCAGAGGTCATACACTACATCATACTAAATATACCTCAGCCAGGTGTTACAGATTTCATTTGCTGAACCATTAAAAGATCATAAATGCACATATATGAAAAATTTAGCGTCTGAAATAGATTTATTAATATTTTCTATTTATAACTCAAACAATCTGCCACAGATCGAAAAGGGCATGGATGGAGAGGTAGTATCAGCATTCTTATTCCTCATACATAAATTGTACTACTGACTACTTAAAACATGGAATAATTCTCACAATGTCAGTGCATCTGATTTATTTAACCACATACTATGTTTCAAGATGTTTCTTAATTGCACTCCTATTCTATATGGGGATAATTTTTATATATAGGATGCATTTTCCTTTTCCGACTTTCTCTTCTCCTAGATTCCAGATAGCATTTCTGAAACTAATAATACTCCCTTCTGAAACACCCAGCCACTTCTTGAATGGCATTGCTTACCTGCCTTGATTTTGCTGTCTCCAAGGACACCATACTCGAGGCCAGCATAACTCATAGAAACCTGCAGATGATGTAGGTATCTGGATCCCAGCACTGTCACCCACAAGTGATCTGAAGATCCCACGCAGCTGGACATCCAAGCCAAGGTGACAAAACCACCTGGGAAAAATGTCATAGTAGCACAGCTGGGGTTACTGACTCTCTCACCAGTGGAGTAAGAGGGACTACAACTAATGTAGATAAGAAAGACTGCTCAGCTGGAAGCTTGCAGTCTTGGGGCCACATACCCGTCCCCAAAATATGTCTCTGCTTCCTGTTGGGCTATAGACAGGCTCTAATTTGTTTCTGTCCCTCCTCTCATAAACTGCATGAATTTTGCGTGTAGCCTGGCTTCAGCAGAAGAAGCAGTCACCTCATCCTGGAAGGCCTTACCCTACAGAGAGTGGCATGGAATGAGGGAACCTTCAAGATGTGCAGCTGTAGGAAAGGGTGTGTACACTTCTGGAGGTCCTGTCTCTCCAAATATCCCCTTACTCCTTCCAGCACCACAGCAGAGCTCAGGCCCCCGTGTGGGACCTCTTCACAGGCACTAATACCTCTTCCTGGAGATCTGGGGAAACCTACAGGATCAAGTGGAGCATCCACAAGACCATAGTATTACAGAGTGGTTTGAGTAGGAAGAAATCTTTAAAGATCATGTATTCCAACCCTCCTGGCATGGGCAGAGATGCTTTTCACTAGATGAGGTTGCTCAGAGCCCCATCGAACCAGATTGTGGACACTTCCGATGATGAGGCACCCACACCTTCTCTGGACAATTCATTCCAGTGCTTCACCACATTCACTATAAAAAAATTCTTCGTTATATCCAATCTAAATGTACCTATTTTCAGTAAAAAGACATTTCCCCTTGTCCTGTCACTATAGACTTTGATCAAAAAGGCTCTCTGTCTTTCTTCTAAGTCCCATTTATACACTGAAAGACCATAAATTTCTTTAAGCGCATCTGAGAGTACCGAAGCAGGATCTGTACTGTTGTCTCATATTTAGGCACCTGTCTATTTAAGACAGGATTATTCTTTCTAATATAGGTGTTTACCACACAGTCATCTCCACATAGACAGTGTCACCCAATCATAACCAATGAAGAAAAATAGGACCTTCCAAAGTGCAATTATTTTCAGCTGCTAAAATATGTGTATAAAATACAAATATTAAAATATATAAATATTAAAATTCTGAAAGTGTGTTTGTCCTTTTCTTCCAACCACTGTGAAGGTGAAGTAGCTCCAAGAGAATGCACACAGTCTCTGAACTCTATCCTAGAAGCTGATCAAATGTGTTACAGGGGGTTGTAGCATACAGAGAAAGTTCTGCTTTACAACATGAAATTCCAAGTAAGGATTTGCAGTTACACATCAAACCCACAGTCTAGAATAATCTAATCAATTTTTCATGCACATCAGAATAAACATGGAATGAACTGAGAGTGACTCACTGAAATAGCGATTTACTTCTTTGAAAAGGCAGTGGGATGAGCTCCTGAATGGATGAATAGATAGTAGAGAGAAAGGACAAAGACTACATTCTGGACATAAAGATACAAGTATCTGAATGACAAAAATAGCATTTTACTCTCACAAAGAGACTAGAAAGTTGAGAAGAAATAAGAGTTGAGAAACAGACACTGCTCTGTGTTCGAAGGGTTTTACCTTATCAAATATAACCTTTGAGAGAAAGCTAAAGACATCCTTTATGCTCATCAAGGGAAAAGCTTACATGACATTTCCCAGTTCATACCCAACTGTCCAGTCAGTTGTAGCAAGTGCCTAGGAGTAACAGAAAGCAGGGATTGCTGCTGTGCCCTGTCTCCTAGACTGCCACATTTTCAACTCTCATCATTGCATTTTCTTTTTCCTATTTTTTATGTTCATTTGAAAGAGCTGGGATAGATTAGTTTCCTATTGGGTCTGAAAAGAAGGCAGTTATCTGTGCTCCATCATAGATTTGAAAGCATGGTAAAGATTTTAATAGGTAGAGGAAAAGCTGGGCTTTTTTTCCAAGAATATAAGCCATTGAGGACTGGGCTAGCAAGGTAGTCCTCCTGAAACTATGGAGAGGGAAGAGAAGTAGGGGCTGGTCTGGCTCTCTGTTCTCTCATGTAAACCCACTTATTACCCTTTAGGCTACAGCAGTGAAACACAACTCTTATCATGTCAGGTGAGGAACGTATGCGGATGAAGTTCCTAAAATAAGAGACTGTTATCAAGGTCCTGTGCCTCTGTCTGTATGTTCAAGTTTTAGTCATAAGAGCACACAGAAAAAGAAGATCATCTATGATACTGGAAAAGTATCATTTTATGGGTGCATTTATACACAATTTATACACAAATAAATGCCATTTTAAAAAATACTACTACAGAATCACAGAATCACAGAACAACCAGGTTGGAAGGGATCCATCGGATCATCAAGTCCAACCATAGTCTCAACTGGTAAACCCCACAAATTCTACATGCCTTTTTTTGTTTAAAAATTGACCTTTGGGTTTTTTTACCTGTTTCACCTACTGCCCAAATTTTCTATCACTCAATACCTGACCTGATGAAAATTTACCCACTGCTTCAATCTATACATTCATTTTATGATGACATTACTAGAGAAATAAGGCAGTATTTGTACAATACTAGTGACCATTTTTTTGTTTTCTTTCCATCCTATGACTGGAGTCCTGACTTCTGTTGCCCCTGCTCCTTCAAATGTAAAGATCAGGAATTTAAAGAAAAAAAATGCCTATCTGCCAGTGTGGATGGCAGCAGCCCAATTCCAACAACTCTGAGTATAGCTATGAATATATATTACTATTGTTCTCTGTTAGTGGAGGCAGAGATCTGTAGAATGAATATTTCCTAAACAATGCTATAGTCTGTACATCCAATGATATTATTGTGATTTGCACATTTACTTTTTTTCCTTAGAATGAAAATATATCACACTGTTACAGTCCTGAAGTTGAGAATGAACCATTTGTACAGTACTAGAAATTATTATCTATATTTTTCTAGGGTGCAAAAATTACTCCAGGATAAAGAAGCTGACAACCTATTGAATGGGAGACACTTCATCCAAAAAGCAGGTGTTAGTAATGATTCCTCAACCTCCACTGCGATCTTATTCCATATCCACTAGAAAAGACCAAAAGTAAAAAGTAGAAATAGAAGTAGAGACAAAAAGTATTCTATCGATATATGCAATATATATAAGTATTCAGTACTGGTTTACATTTAACATATATTCTATATTTTTACAAGAGATAGTGTGGTTGATTTTGGAATCAACACTGCAATCAAATAGCTTATTTAGATGCAACTTACACTAATTAGCAGAAGCCTAAAAAAGTTCACATGGCATAAAACAATCAGCAACACTGGCTCGTTTACACCAACAGAAAACTTGTCCTTCATCATTCAAGTTCAGCATTCCTGGTTATACCATTTCTTTTCTATATTACCAATTATCTGTTGAAGTTTGAAGGTCAGAGAATGCTTGACAAATATATTCTTACTTCAGTGTACTCTCTTCGGACCTTTAGGTTACTGATGAGTATTTTAAGTAGCCACACAGTTCTAAGCCATTCCCATGGCGTTTATTCAGGAAATAATTACTTCTGATGTTCAGCATTTCTGTATTTCAGACTATCAGCATTTCGGTTATCATCATTGCTCCAATTTGTGGATCAGACAAGTGGGGTTGGATGAAGTCTGGAGCATCAGCTGCTCTTGACTGGTTCAGTTTATGAATTCTCATGATCATAGGTTTTAACCTTATTTCAGCAGTGTCCTCAATTTCCCAGTGCCTGCTCTATCACTTCAGGCTGGCTGGTCTGCCTCAGTGACAAATGTCTCCATTAGAATAGATTCCTTTTATTTTCTCAGTCTCGCTCCATGTGTTTAAAAAGGTCTAGAGATTTAGGAACTAATAGAGCTAGGCAAATACAGCAAGAAGTGTCAATGAATCATTGGTTCAATATTTTTTAATGAACTCTCTTCATCTGTGTCCAGCAATAGTCCAACACATGGGTTTCACAGCTGGCAGGGCTAAAGAATCAGCAGTTTTTAAATGAGCATTGGAGACTAACACAAAGATTCGCTTTCCATAATATACTTACTCCAGAAATCAGAGTTGAGGAGCTCTAAGAATGTAACAGGGAGTAGAAACACTTCTTTTAGTGTGAAGAAGTTAAGGAAGCATTGCAGCTGTATTTTAGTCAGGTACAAGTCACCACTTTCAATATAGGAATAACTGCCTAAAATTCAGGACTATATGCTCAGCAAATGGCCTCTTCTGGCATTACAAATGCTGCTATCACTCTGTCATTGCCTGTGGCAGAGTTTATTTCTTTTCTTGCTAGTCCTCTGTGAACAGCAGGCTTAGAATGATTGAATGATCCATTGTTGACTGCTACAGTGCCCTCTGCATGCCCAACAGTACAGTAATGTTGTGACCAAAAGCCATTTCTGTGGCAGAGTTGGTCTGATTGGAGGTGAATGTAGTGGTATTCCACTTCTCTCTGAAGCTGCTTGCAGAAGCTTTGTGGACTGTCTGTGCACCGTGACTTTGTCAAAATGAACGGTAACAGCGAATGTTCCCTCCTATCCCTGTCATAGATTGCAGAAACATGCTGGCTCTGTACCATAGTTGACTACACAAATACACCTACTTCTCATTTCCATTTCTGTTCAAGCCACAGCAACCAGTACTACAGAATGCACTTTTTTTCATAGCAGACATTTAACATGTTTTGAAATCTGCAACCTACGCAAAAGTCATGGGGCAGTTTGGGAAGTTCATCAGTTTACTGCAAACGGGATTTATTTATCCCAAATCAGAAGCAGTAGTGCTTCAGTAAGAACTATATTCTTCTAATCTTCAAGGGCATCTTGTTTAAAATTTTCATAGGTAGTTCATTATCTAAGAATGGGCCGTGGGCTATTTTTGAATTAATCTATATATTTTATTCAGCCTGAATACTAACAATAACAGATCAAAAGAACAGTTATTCCTCTTACTTCAAGTGCTTCTGTATTGCACTGGTAATTTCCTCTGCTCTAGAGTGGTTTATCTCTTTCCTCTTCTTTCACTTCTGGCCTGCCCTGAAACATCAGCCCAATTAAGGTGTCTGAGGACTTGAGTTCCCTCAACACTGAAAGGGTTTTTCTTATCCAAACTAGAAACATTCTCTGTGGCTACAGATAGATTAAAAGAAATCTAAGTGGGAGAGGAGGATGGGAACTATCTCATCTTCTAAGAGGAATAAAACGAAGCACCTCTTTGTTGGCAACCTTGATCAATATCAGAAAGGAAAGGAAGTCAGCATTCGTTGCGTTTGCCAATAGTTTTTCATGAGTAGCCTAGTAGCTCTTTTCTCCCTCACAAGTTAGTGTGCCAGATGTAAATCCAAATCTCAAGAAAATATTCACTTAAGATGCGAAAACATGTCACTGTCAAAACATAAGCAATGCTGTAATTAATATCTAGTTAAAAAAATTTCATATAGGTAACCATATTTATCTGCTTAAAAAATTACTAAATTTAAACAGAAGCAATTCTGCACTAGTTTGCTAATGCCTAGCATTAAAATGTCACCATCATTTATTCTATTTATGACTAGACATCTGGTGTTTCATCATGTTTTAAACACATTTCCTCTAGTCAGTCTCAATCATTTACAGGAATAAGTCACAGTGCTTTGACATAAATACTTTCCTGGAGTTACACCTGTAAAAAATCTCTTCAATTATTCTGATGGTAAGCAGTGACAAACAAAAAGTGAATTATAGTGGAACACTATTTTTGCCAAATTGAGAACATTTCCTCAGAACACTCTTTATTGTTTCATTTTTTGCCCAGTTAGGTGTCAACAGGGAATTTGTCCTGCACTAGAAATACAGGAGGTTTTTAGCTGTTCTTACAAAGCATGGGAAAATGGTTTTCATAACAAAAAAAATGGATATTCAAATTCTGAATTATTTTGTTATGTCTGTGAGAAAGGCTGAAACATTAAAATTCCCAAATTAATACACATCCTTTAGATTCTCTGCTCTGTCTGAATGGACTAGGTGAGTTTTTCCCTTACACTTTTCTCCTCATTATTCACATCAGCAAATATCATTGTAAGAACACAGGCATTTATGTGAGCATGAATATTTGTTGATTTTGACAATTTATCTTTATTACTCACTTCAGCCAGATGCAGAAAATGAGATCTGTGTATTACAAAGAACCCTGTGTAAGTACCAAGGTTTGAGATGTTAATATTTAAGGCCACAAATGCACAAAGCCACTGCCAAATCTGTGCATTCCCAGAATGGCCACTATGGACTAGTCCCTCAGTTTATCAGCAGAGCTTTCATATATATATGAAACATATTTGCTCGCCAAACATGAGTGACTACATTGACTGTGACAAGAGCTTAAACTCCTGGGAAATGCCTAGTTGTGCAAAACTTAATTTGGATATCTCCTTTTTTTAACTGAATTTCACCAACAAGCTTCTTTTTGTTCTGAAACAAAACATTTCATTCCAATAAAGTTTAGGAAGAATGAAAGGTTATGTTTCCACCAACAAAAGAAAAAGAAAAGACTGTGTTTTTTACACTGTTTTGGGACATGCAGCATTACAGTTTTGTTTCCTTCTGCTGCTTTTGAGGACTGGAATGCATATTTTCAATTTGCAGATGTGATGCATTGGGAAGTACTCTCCTTTTAGCTAGAAGTTTCAGTAGTTATAAATCAAACCCGGAAATCCATCCAGGAAGTGGCCAACAAGACAAGTGTCTCATTTTACCTATGTTTATACTGGTTGAGACTGTAGAAGTAGTTTATGCTCAGAAGAGTTACTTTAAGAGGAAAGAATTAAGTTGAGGCTTCACAAGATAAAGCATCCAAGTGTTTTAAGATATTCATGTCCTGTAGCTCAATCCTACCTTCTGCTGTGTGTCATTGCTCTTCTGAGGGGCCAGAATAGCCACTTGTGGAGCTGAACAGTGAAATGACTCAAGGAATCACCCAGTGGAAACATAAGCCTGTCATTAAAGAAACAAGGAAGTTATTTTAAAGCCAGATTAATCTGCTGATCCAGTTCGCAGTGCAGCTATGGGAAGCAGAGCTGGAAAGAGATTGTACAAGGATGAGAATGGTGAGAGGGTCTGGTGGTAGGGTAAGAGGTGGAAAAATAGGAAAGGGACATATCAGAAGAGTTTTGCAACGCATGGCTTTGTCATGTGAAACTGCTGTCTGAAGCAACCGCATTTCTAAATAGGTTGTAGACTGGTGATTCTTACATGTACCTGACAGCTAAGAAATTCTCAGCAAACTCCACTCCATGATTTCAGTCAGGAAGGGTTCTGCCTTCCCAGATAAACCCTTCAATGGAATGAAATTAGACAGAGAAAGTATGGCATTTGCAGACATTTCTTGCTCTGAGGCATCTCAAGGATTACTGGAGTTACCTCTGCGGAGGCAATCGATAGCTTTGATTCTATGCAGGAGATAAAATGCCAAAACCTCACAACTTGGGTACATACAATGGTTGTAAAATCCTGGGAAAAGGCCCACACTGTTGTGTGTCAGCCTGGACACACGCTTTGCTAGGGGCAAATTCAGTTCTAGAGCAAATGTGGTGGAGGTAGGTGATGGAGGTGCACACTGTCCTGTGCAAGGTCTCTGCTGCCTCTGTCCAGGACATGCCACATTCAGGCTACATTGCTGTCTCTGCATGAAAAGCAGCAGCTGCTTGGACTGGGCTGCTGGTCATCCAACTATCCAGCCACAGGGCCAGGCCCTGCTCTCTCAATCCAGAGAACACCTCCAGGCAGTACTAATGGAATTAAAAATACATATATATTACATTTCCTTCCCTCCAAGCTGACAACTCCACATCTGCTTGCTCAGATTTCATCATAAATAGTGTCTTTGACAAGAACTAAGCCACTTCTAAGCCACATGGGTCCCAGATTTTGGGTTCACTCTACCTTGGCAGGACCCAGGGAGTCATTGGTGAGTGATGTGGTCACACATAAAGCTGCAGCCCCTTGTTCACACACGCTCTTCTCTACTAAATTGATGTTGATGTGTGTGATAGATTTGATAGTTGCAGAAGATTTCCCTCCAAAATCATCATCTGTTCCTAATTTCCTCATCAATGAGTAAGCAGCTCACAGGCTCTGTAGAGAACAACAGAATCTAAGGCGATAACATTACAACATGTTGCACCCATTCAATGGCTTGCTTTGCTATCATGGCATGTATTTTATCTTGCCATGAGCTGGAAGCCTTAATTATGATCTTGTGTCTTCCATTGTTTGAAGTAAATGACTAAGTGACTTACAAAGACAATTAGATTTGTATCTGTTCCGCATAATCTCTTTCCAAGTGTAATATCCTATTAGACACAGTGCGTATTTTGGGGGTGGGGGGTGAAATAGTGGTGAGAAGGAAAGAGTTTCATTGAAGTAGTATTTCAGGGACTGAAAAGCTGGGTAGTTGTCATTGCTTAATAATCTTTGGTCCTCACCTTCTACCTTGTCTGCTCTTTCTGCAGTTAAATACATGCAGTTAAAGATGAAGTTACAAGATCACACATAGTAGATGAAAAGGGTAAGTCCAAGACACTGTTTAGTTGAAAATACATTTACTCTGATCAGGAGGTTCTTGTGTTTGGGGAGAGCAGATGTTTGGCCATTCACTCACTTGGAGCTTATGTCGTTGGCTTTAGGACCTCATGACCTGTCTGTGCAGAAGGACATTTATATAATTGTATATCATACTGCCTTCGCACTCAAGAGATCATTAATGAGCTTATTACACTGAAATAGAATAATACCTTTAATACCAGAAATAACTTCTGTTTTTTCGTCCTCAGTCATTCCTATGAATGCATGTTTGTTTTTCTTAACTCACACCTTAGTGCTATAATTCTTGACCCCTTAGTGGTCTATGTGGACAATTAAGGTCTTTTCATATGCCATGAGACTAATCTCAGATTCATGACTAATGATGACAATAAAGAATAGCAATTAAGAACCTATGCAACATAAAGCCTACATATCCATCAACACGTTCTAAAGTGGTTTAACTAAGCAAAAGTTCATTATGAAATATCAACTTTCCTGCATAGCAAAAGTGCCAGTTGTTATGTCTTGGTTTTTCAATTTGTATTCACATCTAGCACAAAGAACATTAATCAGAAGTTAGTATAAGAGGCTCTGGAGATACATTTTGTAAATAAATAACATAAATAAATTGCATAAACAGACAATAAAGACCTTTATTTTGTTTGAGGATAGTTAGATAACAATAAATTACTTGGCGCTGGGTCTTCTAAGCATAAGAGAGACACAATACAACTATAAGGGCATCTGTCAGTGCACATTGTGATGAGCCAAGTCTGAATTGTCTGCTAGCCTGAAGTAAATGGAGTGCTTTAGTCTCAATTACAGAAAACCAAAGGGAAATACAGTATCAGTCTGCAAAACACTTCAAAGGTTCCTGCTAAAAGGAAGAGAATAAAATATTCTCCAGGTTGACTGGTGAAAATATTAAGCATAACAGGTTTACATTGGTAATTCAGAAGATGGGGCAAGAATAATTTTTTAACAGCACAAGGAGCCCAGTTCTGGAATAAGTCACATGGAGAGACAATGAGCTCTTCTTGACTGATAGTTTTTGAGAAGTGTTTGGGTAAATTTCTGTCAGAACTAATTCAGACACAGTATTTCCTGCTTGGAATTGCCGGAGGACAACAGGGAACAACACATCCCAGGTGGGCAGGGCTCCGCTTGGCCCTGCTCTAGGGTGAAAACCAATGCAGTAAATCAATGGTAGCCTCCTTGTCCTCCCAACAAAGCTGGAGTGGTTCCCATGGTCCAGGGAGGAGTAGGAGGAGAAGTGTAAATGAAAGCATCCCCTGTTTGTAAACCATTGTGAAACACTCTGCTGTCCATCAAGAAGGCCTGACAAATGTTGTTCAGATAGATCAAGCTGCTGGAATCTGAAATAACTCTCTCCTCTCAATGCAAAACTAACATACACTTAATGAATTCTGAAAAGAAGTAAATATAAATTTTCCATGCCAGCTGCTGATGCACTAAATGATTGCTTTCCTTTTTTAAATTATGTATAATTAGTCTTCTTTATGTATGTTATCTATTAGTCTAAAAATGTCACCTCTGGTTATCCTAGTGTTATTAAATCACAATAACAAGTGCTGAAATACTGACAAGCCTACTTCTTTTCAAGAACCATCTTCAAGATGGAGACACATATGATTTTTCTAAGGTTAGAAAAAAAATTCTATTTCATATTTTAATTTATTTTAGTTACTACATCTTAGCTAACACAGTTAAGCATGCAGAAAAAAAAATATGGAGTATTTCTGATACATGTCTCTAGAAAGACAGTTTTCAAAAATACCCTATAGCCCGTCAATTCACAAAACAATAGTTCGGGTGCTCTTCTGAATCTTACTCAACACCAACCCGGATCATGGATTGCCTTTGCAAATTTGGTCTATATTCTAAGGGTCCGCAGCATCTGTTTCCCACCCTCAAATAATTTCAGAAAATTGTGGTTTATTTTTACATGCACATCAATAAGTCTTGGAGATGTGTAAATGATTTCTAACTTTGAGAGGTATGTTTACAAATTAAAAATCAATTGAAGACATAGATAGTTCTAAATGTAATATAACATTAACATCCTAAATCTGGAAAGCTGTGATCTATATAAACTTACTCCATGAAGCTTAATGTGCTAATGAAAATGTTTAGTAGAGCCAATTTTCATTTCTAGTTGAATAACGAAAAATGCACTTTAGTCTTAGGAAAATAACCATTTGCTTTATAGAACTTTGATCACACGTTTTTATAAATTTCTTTTATAAGTGCAGGTGAACAGCTTCTGAATAAGAACTCCTGGTAATTTTAAAATAACTTCATGAAAGACCTTTCTTTGTAATAAGTGTTTAAGTTTCTAGGCTTATCCCTTGCTCTGGCAATGTTCCAGCAATTTAGAAAGACATTTCAAGTGTACAAAGAGGAAAAGAGTTTACCTAAATAGAGGGTTTGAGTGATTCTATAGAACAACAAGGAGTTCAGATACCTTCCTATCTGGAACTGCTTGAAGACATCTCACCAACCCAGTTACGCATTGCAGCATGTTGTGGTGGTTCAGCTTGACTGGCCACCAGATTCCTACCAAGCCACTCTGTCACTCATGCTTCTCAACAGGACAAGGGACAAAATTAACATGAATAACTCATGAATCAAGATAAAGGCAGTTTGATAAAAGCAAAAGCAATGTGCAAAGGCACAGGATGATTTGTGCAAAACAAGATTTATTCTCCACTTCCGATGTGCAAGAGATATCCAGACACTCCCTGGCAAGTAGGGCCTCAGTACATGTAGTGGTTGCATCAGAAGAAAAACACCATAGCAACTAATGACCCCTCTCCTCCTTCCTCTTAGCTTTTATATCTGACCATGCCATCGTATGGTATGGGATATCCTTTTAGTCAGTTTGGCTCAGTTATTGCTGCTGTGTCCGCTCTCAGGCTCTTGTCGACCCCCATTCCACTGGCCTTTGAGAAGGGGTTGGAGAGGCAGCCTTGATGATGTGCAAGCACTGCTCAGCAGTGGTCAAAACATTGGTGTCTTACTAAAACCCTTCTAGCTACAAATACAAAGCACAGCACTATAAGAGCTGCTACAGAGAAAGTTAACTCTGTTCCAGCCAGACCCAATACTTATATTCAAACTTTTCCCAGGAAACCCCTCATCAAAAGTGGCTAGAAGAAAATCTACAGCTAAAGCATATGACTACCAAAAAATTATTTCCTTAGACTCTCCAATATATCGAGTGGCTATTCCACATTAGGAACTCATTTTCTTAACTCTTTTCTGTTGTTTTTATTTTAATTCAGTATTTATATAAATGTCTTGCTTATAATTTAGTCTTTTTCCCTTAACTTTGTAAACACTGAGAGCAGACTGCAGCCTTGGTATATTCAGAAGTGTTTGTACATGCCCAATGCAGGACTTGGGAATTGCCCAAAATGAACAGTTAATCCTAGGCAGAAATAACATTGTCCTTTTTCCGGGAATTTACTTGGATCAAGTTCTACACAGTCTATCAAATGAAATAAAAAAATGTACCAAGCACACACAGAACCATCATTTTTAAACTGCATCTCAAGAATGTGAAGTAAAATGCCACAAAGCATTATCTAAATGCAGGTATGGGGTAAATCTTTTCTACACAGGTCAACACTGGTCAAGAAGAAAGCTTGTCTCAGCAACAGTGAAATTATCACAGAGGAAAATAAAAGAGGGGGGAAAGAGGAAAAAGAAAGGTCTTGGAGTAGTTTTAAAAGGTTACTAGGATCTTTGCATATTTACTGAAATGTGGGCTAGTATAAATTTTTGTCTTTTCTTCTCAAAAAGGATATTCCAGGGCTGGCAGAGGTGTGACCAGACCTTTCTGGTTTAATGGTCTTTAATCCCTCAAAGAATAGAATTGTGATAGTTCAGCTTCTTTTCTTCAATGATTTTTAGTTGATCTGAGACCTATATCTTTCTTTGCTGCCACTTCAATATTTCTTTCTAGAAATGAGTCATGCGTAGGCTGTGACCTACCTACATTTCCTGTTCAACAAAAAGCATCAAAGCATAGGGTTTGGACCCTACTTGTTCTTCATAGACTTATATGAAGTGCTGGCACGTGAACTTCCTAAATGTAGTGGTAATTTTGTATGCATCTAGTTGCTACCCGAACACATTAACTCCACAAACTCTAATAGTTCCTTGTCAGTTTGTTAGCACTGAAAAATATGCACATGCCGTGAAGTAGAATCCAGGTTTCTGGATCTAAGCTTGCCTGCTCCTCTGTTAAAAAAAAAAAAAAAAAAAAAAAAAAAAAAAAAAAATATCAGTGCTCTGCTTTCTGAGCTACTATGGGCATTCAGAGTATTAAAATACTACAGAAATGCAACTTTTGAGAAATAAGATTTGCATCTCTGACACACTGTACTCCTGACATTATGTATCACCAGCAGTTGAATAGGAAGACAAAGAGCACTGCAGTTTTATGTGACTCTGCATTCAGTAAGGAGTCTAACAAAATGGAGAGGTTCTTAATTCCTGAGATTCTCGTGAAAACATTCCTTCTTTGTGTGAAACTAGCTGGTAGAAAATATCAGGTGATATTATAAATAGTGCTGTCCAATAAATTGTGACTTCTGCAAGATGAAGCATACCATGTGGTATTAGGACTCACGTGAAAACAGGCTGAGTGCAGTTTTTCCTTTGTAGTTTATTGAAGAGGTAATTGGCCTTTTTCTTAAAAAAGAAAAATCCTTCAGGGACTATGAAAGATAGATATGGGTTCCTAGACATAAGCCTTGTCATTTTTCTTTCCAATGTTATGTGTCAGGGCACAGTGCAGACAAGCTGGTAGCTGCTCAGTTTAAAAGCATCACCCCTGGGAAGGGGGTCAGCCCTGGCTGGGGTGTCCCCGCAGCACCACCTGGATGTCTAGGGTCACCGAAGAAAGGTGTCCTCAGCCACAGTACCACAGAGATGGCACCCAGTCCTTCATGTCGGGGGATGCACTTGGAGCCCTGACACTGCATGTTCAGTAGTGCTGAGGCGGCACAAATACAGACTGGAGGTCCTTCATATGGATGAAATACTCGAGTCAAAACTTGAGCTTCTGCCTGTCACCCTCTTCTAGCTGGTCACTGCTGTATCTCATTGCTACTCATCTGTTAAGATACATTTCATCTGTGCTTTGTCTCCCAGTAAGCAGTATCTGTATTTAGGAGAGGTTTATGATCATTTTAATTGCTGTCTTAGGTTGTGTTCCTAAAAAGAAATTCACATAGGTCCAAGCTCCTAGTTTTCTGGGAGGATAGGTACTGCATTGGAAATACCTGAACAAGTCATGAAAGGACCCATCGTTCTCCCTGGGGACCCCATAGTAGGAATCAACTCTCCACATCAAGATGAAATGTGCCTAGCACATCAAGGATAGTGGGCAGCATTTTCAGAAATGCCTGTGACAGGGTGTTCACACATAAGCAGCAGGGAAAGGAGCCATAGCAGCACTCTGAACTGCAGCACGTCCTGTGCACTGGCTTCTCACATGGAAGTTTTATTTCATCCTCAGTATGCTGTGATGCTAGTATAACTCACTTCTAAAATAGCTTTCAAAATATAGGACTCAGCAGGTTGCAGTCTTTGGTCTTCAGATGGTAAAAGCGTATGAAAATTTTGTCAACATACAATTCAGAACAATATTCTGTTCAGAGAACAGGAGTGTTCAGCAAAGCATTGAGTTTTGACACAATCAAAGCAACTTCAGTCACAAAGCAACTGCTCAGTCAGATTCAATTGCAAATGTTCTGACAATAGCAGGATGCTAAATGCAGAGAGCTATGAGCCATTCAGTTCTTTTCATATGGTCCATTTGCTGCAATAAGGGAATGAGTGTCAATAGGGGGCTAACAGTATTTATTTATTTATTTATTCATTTCATTTTTAATAAAATCGATTCATTCTGGACCATTAGGCTATGTATCCAACCAACCTTAAAGTCATATCGTCTTCTTAGAACGTCCTCCGTTTTTCTCACTCTTTTTAACAAGTTTTTATATCTTGTTTTACCTATAGCTGTAAAAACCTCACAAGGGAATTTCTTCCTTTAAATTCAGATATTACTGATTGTAATGAAGTTCCAGTCCTTTCTCAGGTGCTATGACAGTACAAATAACTATAACAATAACAAGTCAAATTTCTTGCTTCTATAACCCTATTGATTTAAAAGCATTCAGCTGCAGATAATCTGGGATAACAATTCCCTTCAAGTGCTAGCAGATAAAACCTCTAGCCAAAATGCTGCTACATCAGCAGCAGATTCCCTATCGGAATATACAGGACTAAAACTATTCTCATTTATATCAGTGCAGACAGAGTGATTCACTTAGAATCATCATTAGGCCAGTGATTGTTTGGTAACCAGCCATAAGGTTTTTGATAATGTAGAACCTCTTGAGATAACCCAAACAGAAGATGATCTGTGGAACTCCATGAAAAGTAAACATACGACATACCTAAGGAAGTTCACTGATCTTCTTCTCAGGCATGTTTATGTGGGATATGCGGGGTTTTTACTCAGGCTTTAGAAATTAGTGTAGTAACCAGCAGGGATGAAGAGGTAATACATGTTTTAGATCTGATCAAATTCAGTCTTTGGATACAGTCTATCCAATTCTTTTAAAATTAGTGGAATTTATCCAAATGGATATTGCACAAAAAGCCTCACCACATTTCATCTTACACTTAAGCTGAATTTGACTTGTAACTTTCTCAGCATCGCCTTTGGCTTCTGCTTACTTTCCTGTATGTTCAGATACTCAGTGTAGGGTTTTTTCCTCACTAACTATTTGCACAACAGTCCAGTCCAGAAGCACTCAGTGTATGTGCTTTCTTTTGCAGGTAGTGACTCAATGTGAAGATACAGACTACTCCTGGGAAAGTTTTCAAAAGTGGGTTTGCTAACAGATAAGCTGAAAATTTAAGTCAAATTATTTCTTCTGATCCATTATCATTACATCTGGGCATTTTTTCTGGCAAATTTGAAAGGATTTTGTACAGCCTTATGCATAACTACCATTATTCACATTTTTGTACCAGCAATATGAGTATTTTAACGACTACATTGTATTGGAAAGCTCAGTCATGAAAAGGTCTGTGGGGTTAATTCCACCTAACCACAAACCCACTGACTAAAATGTGGTTTGGTCATAGATGATTATGTACATTTTTTTTTTACTTTAAATTAAATACAGATTATAATTACAATGAATCACTGCAAAATGGTGTATAATTTAAAAATGTAATTAAGTGAAAAGTGTATTAGCTTTCTAAAAAAATGCTTAGATGGCTCTAAGTGAGCTGCTGTGGCATAGATTATTGCATTTCTGTGACCACTACTGATACTAAGGACCATGTTTTAGTGACACTCTAATTGTTCATCATTGGGGACATTCTGATGACTTGATATTCCAGCAGATTAAGTGAATTTACAGAAAGATGCCACTTGAGAGGGAAAAAAACATTGATAAATCTGAATAAAACTGCAAAAAGCTTCAGAGAGATAGATGACTATCATCATTTTTGTATGTGTTTGCTATGTAATTGCTTTTTCACCACTGTCTCAAGTTTAAATCTCTGAAGACAGGATTCTGTTTTGCATGAAGGATTGAAGCTTAGGCAGGGAAGTGCCTTATACTCAGACAAACAGAGTATGCTACCTTCTGTGGCTTCTGATGGTAGATTTCAAAAAGGCACGTACCATGTCCTTTCTCAAAGCCACTTACCCCTGGCCCTCATCCACCCCAGACACAGGGCTGAGGACAACCTTGAAAGTAAGGGAGATGCAGGGAGACAATGAGTGTGTCCCCTGACATGGGAGAAAGGACCAGAGCTCTCTAGGGAATGGGACTAAATGCAGTGACTCTAGGATAAGGATTCTATGTGACCTAATCTCCACCTTGTGCTGGTGGGCATCTGAGCTGGGCCACCACTGCTTCATCCCCTGCCTTCCATTCGTGTGGTTTTACTGTGTGAAAATGTGCAACCACAAACCAGCAGGGAAGTGAAGAACCCAGTTTGGGGAGCAGCCTGCACCCCAAGAACATGACCAGGAAGAGAGACATCATTTCTCATCACCCTCAGCTTCCAACAGACTTGTGCGAGGTGTCCAAAAACGTACTGCTTAGACTCATTACCCAAACTTCCTTTCAGACTAAATGAAGAAAATACCACAGTAACAGTGGACATCTGTAGTAGTAGAGAAAACTGTCATCTAAATACCTGTGCTAAAATAGAAGCATGATACAACAGAGAAGCTACCCAGCAGGTACTTGGGGAGCTTCATAGAACAGTGGTTTATAAGGAACAGGCCACATTAAAAACAATTAATACCGCTACTTCTTGCTCTACTCCTACATTCAATACTGCAGACCAGTGCCTTATATGCAGTGGGAAATGTGTGCCCCGAAGCTCATTACATTACCTCTCCATAGACACATCTGTGTTCTACTCCTTTGACCACACTGTTGTAAAAGTGCTGAGAGCATCCCCCCATCCTGGAGTTGAGCCACAGGGGCTCAGCACGAGTTCCCCACCAGCACAGACAGGGCAGGGGATGCAAGGGGCTCCCAGGCAGCCTGCAGGGTGGCTGTGGTTGCAGTTCCCACCACAGAATCATAGAATCATAGAATCACCAGTTTGGAAGAGACCCACCAGATCATCGAGTCCAACCATTCCTATCAAACAATAAATCATGTCCCTCAGTGCCTCGTCCACCTATGCCCTATACACCTCCAGGGAAGGTGAATCAACCACCTCTCTGTGCAGCCTCTGCCAGTGCCCAATGACTCTTCCTGTGAAAATTTTTTTCCTAATGTTCAGCCTGAACCTCCCCTGGTGGAGCTTGAGACCATCCCCTCTTGTCCTGTCCCCTGTCACTTGGGAGAAGAGGCCAGAAACCTCCTCTCCACAACCTCCTTTCAGGTAGTTGTAGGGAGCAATGAGATCTCCCCTCAGCCTTCTCTCCTCCAGGCTAAACAACCCCAGCTCTCTCAGCCACTCCTTATAAGGTCTGTTCTCCAAATGGTCCCACTAATTCCAATCCATGCTCATGGATGAGATCTCCCAGCCCTTACTATGACCAGCCTAGTGGCTGCAGGGTCTGAACTGACCCCATGACCACCTCTGTCCAGCCCCACAGTCACACTCAGCCTCTGCAGGGTAGAAGGTCCCTTGGTGGGTGTATTACTATAACCTGTGAAATTTACTTTCTTATTTCTCCATTATTATACTACAGATTAAAAAAAAAAAAGCTGCTGAGAGTGTTAGCATCAAGCTGCAATAGTTTCTTCTGAAATGGATAGTAAATCTTCCTATCTTTTAACTCAGTATAGTAGTCATAACATTAAATGACATTAATACTGCTGCTGCTTGCTCTATTCATACATACAATAATGGAAATCTGTGCCTTATTTGAGGTTATGTACAAATTTAATATACATACTATTACAACAAGGTCACTTTGGAATAATCTCTTTGATTGATTGCAGGGAGGCTGCAAGTGGAGGAAAAAGTAATCTTGTATGGAAAACACACAATATCTGCCTACAAGGAAATGGTACAACAAGCCTCTTTTCAAGTCAGAGTATATAAATAGCAACTATTATACTTTTGCTTAAATGGCACAGCGAAGCATGGTTGCAGCTTTGCCAGGTTTATTCTATAATAAAGATAATTCTTCTGGATTCTCTTCAGTACTGGCCTTCTTGTTATGTTTGTCACTCTGATATTGGAGTATTTATCACACACACAAAACACCTTTTGGGTTTTGTCTTCTAATGAATTCTCTATGCCTTCTCCACTTTGTGTTATCAAAATAATAAGCTATCAACCAAAACAAGAATGTCTTGTAAAACCAAGTAAGAATGAAAGTAATAATCTCTAGAACTTTTCTTCTCAGCACCATATTGCAAACACTGCGATGCAACTAGCAGGACAGGAACACAGCATGTACGTGGACAAGAGAGACACAAGCGGGAAAACACAGATCCCCTTGCTCAGGGCACAATACAGTGACCATACTTGGTTGGATTTGGTTATCAGTCTTCTGGCATCTGTGTCAGTGGCTGGACTAGGCTAATATTTAAATTTTAGTGTACTTGTATTACATCCTTTGTATTTTTTAAAGCTAACATGGCTGTGAAACTTTAGCTGATTCCAAGGCATCGCCTCTTTTCTGACTGGCAAGCAAAAGCCATTGGATGCTGGTTCAAATCAGAAAACTGTGAAGCATCTCTTCATGTAAGTGCTTTGGTTCAAAAACACTTCAAGGGAAAAGGAACATATTGCAATGTCTAAAAAATTGCTCCAATAGATGTGTATTCTGACAATGGGGAAAAAAATACCTGCTTATTGTTCTGACTTTTAATTTTTTCAGCTGTGAGCTAGTGGATATTAATGTTCCACTGCCCTGCTGGTTTGAAGAGCCCCCTGTTATAATAGCTGTTCCTCACATAGGTGTTTGTGAACAGTAATTCGTCAACCATTTCTTTGATATGTTCAACAGCCTCGTCTCTTCAAACCACTGAGTTTTAGGCTTTTTTTTTCACTCATTCTTTCAGTGTTTGATTAAGTGTTCCCTGAACACTACAAATTTTCAACACTCTTCTGGAATCATTAACCCAAAAACTGTCTTCCATTTTGTTTGCATTAATATCAAACAGGTGATAGAGTCACTTTCTTGTTATTCAACATTCTCTTTACCAGATGTCTAAGGAACCCATTAGCACTTTGGCCACAATGTTGTCTGGAAACTGAGGTCCAGAGGGTCACTGATAAGCCTCCTGTTTTCAGGGACATTATCATTACAGCTTCTGATATTTGTTCCCAGACACACAACCTCTTGCTGAAATAGACTGAATTGTCTGTATTGCTCTCATGAGCCAGTTTACATGTGCACCTGTTGACCCAATGGCTAAAACTAACCATGATTCCATGAAACACTTCAGAGCATCTGACTGGACTGCATATGTTGGCAATCTACTCAACTCCATGTCAAGATGGGACTCAAGTAAACTTTGAGACAATTCCTACCTCTTTTACTTCTTCATCCTCCCTTGTTCGAGGTAGTGTAGAAACACAAAACAAAATTGCAAGGCAGGCAGAAATTCCTGAGCGTCCTAATGAGGCCTCTAAGCTGGACAGTGATTGGACAGTGGCTGAGAACTGGGGAAGCTAAAAAAGGACTTGTTCCTTTCATTGTTTATCATTCATTTATTGCACTGTGTCATTTATTAAATGATGTTTTCTTTTAGCATTGGAAGGGGAAACAAAAGTCTTAAAATATCAGAAAATCCTGTCTTATCACTGACTGGAAAAAAAGTAGGCATATTTTCTTGGAAGATGAGTACAACAGGAGCTGAGAGTATCATAGGTATGACACAACACAGAAGAGAGACAATTTGAGTACAACCAAGCTATTCTAAGTATGTAAAATTTCTGCCAAGGTCATGCATAAAAGTCATAAGAATTGCATCTGACCCAAGATTGCAGGTGATGGATTATCTTGCACTTTTTGGAACTGCAAGTTCTTTAGTTGGATACATCTGTAAGTAGTCCTCATAGCCTCCACCAGTCACTGATTTGTGCCACAATATCTTTGACAAATACAAGAAAACTTTCCCTTTCTCTCTGTTGTATGCATAAAAAAAATATCATATGTGTTTGTCCACCATCCAACTTGATTCTCTTATTTTAACTAATCAATGATACCTTATACTCAAAATGTCAGATTTTTCAGAGCTTAGCTCTCCATCAACTGTTGCCACACTATTGATCTTCCAGCACAAGTTATAACTCATAGAGGTTCTGTGAATGAATGATGATCCAGAATTTTTTCTTATACTATTCGTACCAAGATTTTAAAATTTATGTAATTTGGTTTTCTGTTACTCCTTTGCTAACAACAACTCTTTGTCCATAACAGTGTTTTCCTATAGAGTCCTGGTTCAGTTCATCTAGGGTGAACTTTTTTTCACTCCTTCAAAAAGCTTTTAGAGTCTTCAGGAAAGTCAAAACGCACACTATATAACTGCCCTCTTCCTTTTAAAAAGCATCTGTGGTAGACTAATATATTGTCTTAAACATGTTACTTGTATCTGGTAATGGCTGAGGTTTGCATTACAGGACAGGTGCCACAAGCTTAACAGCACTCTACTTGTTGTGTTCTATGTGTTAATGAAAGCAATAAATCAATGACACGTTCCAAACCTTGACTTGCCCCAAAATGAGAAATGCCAACAGAATTTAGCACATCCAGCTTAGAATTTCTCACGGATGAATAGCTCTCTTTTCACCCTCAAAAGCTTATAGTTCTCTGGTCAGGGCTGGTTGATGTTACAGTTCTCTGGTCAGGGATGGTTTCATTTCAATGAATCCTCTGCATCCACCTGCAAGGAGCCTGTTTATTGAGAATTTATGGAAATGAAGTGGATTCCTTGGCTAAGGGCTAAAGAGAGGTAATGTATCACTTCATAGAAAAGCCAGATTCTTTGGCCTAGGAAATTTAAATAAAATAACATCCATTTCCCAAACAAAATTGTATTTATATCAATCACTATGTTTATGCAGCACCTGAAAATCAAAGTTTGTAGGAACACAAAGCAAAAAAACCTCCCCTTGCTTACTGTGACAGCAATAATAATTATCAACTACTGCAAGCCAGTTTTTGTTATTCTGAAATGACAAGTGAATGAAATTTTTATTTTTCTATTTTCTTTTCACCTGGTTCCTAAAATGCAGACTTAAAGCCCGTTATCCCTGATGTTATTATGCCACTTGGAGAAGTAAATAAGGCGTTTTATTAAACCTTACCCAATACAAATGCCTTATCACTAAGGAACTGTACAAATGCATATGTTAAAATTTCTATGAATTGTATGACATTTCCAGAACATGCTGACAGGATTTTGAAAAAGAGAAATGCTTATTAAAACGGCCTGGAGGTATTACTGTGTCCTGATCCTGCTTTCTTGAAGACAAGTGAAGCGTATACAATAGAGGAAAAGAAAACATGACAAAATCAGAAAGCGTAATTTTGGTGTCAAGTTTTTCTCATAGGCTGGTTGTTAGAGAAACTTAGGCACGATATTTACTTCTGTCAGCCACCCCAAAACCAGACAATTTGGTGCCATTGCTAATTTTTGTCATACGCTACTTTTAGCTACCATTTGAAGGTGTTCAAAACACTCAGTCTCAGCTATCTAAACCAAAGACTGCTTAAATGGAAGGCAAGAGACAAGAATGAGAAGAAACAGGTAGGGAAGCCTGGTTAAAAAAAATAGATGGGGACAGTTATAGAACTTATACCTTTCAAAAGATATCTGGCAGCCAGACAGAGCTGATGGTGACCCTGATCACTCTCCTGCTTTCTCCCTCTGTGACTCTCAGACAACGGCATGTCTCACAATCGGGAAAATAATGGATAGCGGTATTAATATAGTGGGCTCTGGAGTCCTGGGACCAACAATGAAACTTTCTTGTCTTAGATTCATACCTTTCCAGTGTCCAAATCAAATTGTAATCATTCACAATAGCCATCTGTACCTCGTCTTGTCCACTAATTGAACATAGTTTTTAGTGGATCAGTTTTAGGCAAAGAAGGCCATCAGTTTTTGTGCTCTTGTATCTGCTATTTACAAGTGCGATCTCAGCATTGCCATACTAGTGGTGTATCCAAAATCCTTTGATTTATAAGATTAATTCAATTTTTTTGAGTGTAGCAAATTCTTATAAACATTTTTGTGTATGTGGATGAACTAGATTTCTGTCACTTGGAACATCTCCTCTGAGTTGTATGCTAAATGCCTTTCCTCCCCTTTGCTGTTTGATATGCAAGAGAACTGATCTGACTGAGATGCAGCTCCAGGATATTTGTGGCTGTGAAGCTGAAGAGTATTTAGAATCATAGAACTGCAGAATCACAGGATAACCAGGTTGGAAGAGACCCACTGGATCATCAAGTCAAACCATTCCTATCAAACACTAAACCAAGTCCCTCAAGACCTCATCCACCCGTGCCTTAAACACCTCCAGGGAAGGTGAATCAACCATCTCCGTGGGCAGTCTGTTCCAGTGCCCAATGACCCTTTCTGTGAAAATCTTTTTCCTAACGTTCAGCCTAAACCTCTCCTGGTGCAGCTTGAGGCCATTTCCTCTTGTCCTGTCCCCTGTCACTTGGGAGAAGAGGTTAGTACCCTCCTCTCTACAACCTCCTTTCAGGTAGTTGTAGGGAACAAAGAGGTCTCCCCTTAGCCTCCTCTTCTCCAGGCTAAACAACCCCAACTCTCTCAGCCTTAGATACTTTCTTCTGAGAGACAGAGCCTACGCTACACCTCCACCTTAGATTTTCCTTCCGAGTACTTCAGTAGGGCAGCTCAACAGCTGAGATTCACTTTCCAAGACAGTACTCTCCTTTGGCAGGATGGTTCGCATCACCCTGAGCAGAACTTGGATTACACTGATTTACAGATTGATGCAGGGGCATTTCCCCATCACCTTAGCCCACACCTTCAAATTTATCTGATTTGTAGATTCTGCTATGTATCTGTAAAGTGAAATTGACTTATAAACTACAGGAGACAAGAGTCTTAATTTATTTTATCTTCCGCCAGTGCATTACCATTTAAAAACTCTTACAGTGTCATTCACATTTCAAGTAATAATATACAGATTCGTAATTGCTGCCTTATAAATATGTGTGGCAATTATAACGTGTTTGTTATAATGGACTTCATTGTATAAAAAACTCTACCTAGGAGGAAGCAACTGAGATACTCAAAACTAGAAAGTCAACCATTTTTCAGAAATGACGGTTATAGGTCATGCAAACAAATAAAGATGATCCTGAAGTCCAAGCACAAGATGAGTTCAAAAAGAGCAAAGGTTTACTCTGCATCATAGGTCAAGCCATTGTGCTTTCAAGTCACTAAAATGGTTCAGACTACTGACCATCTGTCTCAGGTATGGGGCGATTAGTGTTGCACAACAGCCAGTAGAAAGGTGATCTGGCCAAACTACTGTGCTCACAGGAACCCTGCAGAGTTTGAGAGTTTATTTTCTATCCTAGAGTAGTTTCTCTAGGAACACCAGCACTACAGAAACTTTCCCTTAGTCTTTCTGCTTCAGTTCACCTTCAGACTATTTGAAGCTGATTTTGTTCCAGCCAACCCACATGCAATCCCAGCAGGCAGCACTGTTTAATCAATATGGAATTATTTTCCTCCCTTTAGACTGTTTATCAATTTCTTTGCATACTCTTTCTAGTATTTGTTTAAATATAAAGGTACATCTCCTAGATTTTAACACAATAAAAAAGAGAGAGTTTGTATTAGATCCTGGTCTCAGTGCGGTCTCTGAAAACCTTGTGGATTTTGCAGATGATCAAATCAGGTCAAGCACTGAAAAGGTTCACTGATTTCCTATTGAGCTGCTTTCATCATTTACTCCGGGCATCTGATCTCTGGTTATCCAAGTATGAGATTCCACTTAACAACGTGGATGTTATGAGAAATTGCATAGGGCAATGACAGTATTGTTAATGAATACAAGACATTTTGTCTGGAAGACTGAGTGCAGTGCATTGTTGTAAATGTATTTGGCCTTCAAGAAGACTCAGTGATTTGGAGAATATAAGTCAGGAGACAAATGATGCAACAGCCAAAAAACTCATGAGGGTATTATGGAAATGATGGAAATTCAGACAGGGTATCAGTGACATGGAGGAAAGAAGAAAAGGAGTGTGGTGAAGGAAGAGAGGGAGGAAAGAAGGAAAGAAAAGAGAGAGAGGAAAGAAGGAAAGAAAAGAGAGGGAGGGAAGAATAAATGTCACCCTATACAAATAAGGATTCCTCAAGTATTGCCTGTCTGTTTTATCCTGTCTGTAGCAGAAAGTACCTGAAAGGAGGTTGTGGAGAAGAGGGAGCTGGCCTCTTCTCCCAAGTGACAGGGGACAGGACGAGAGGGAATGGCCTCAAGCTCCTCCAGGGGAGATTTAGGCTGGAGATTAGGAGGAGGTTTTTCACGCAGAGGGTCATTGGGCATTGGAATAGGCTGCCCAGGGAGGTGGTTGATTCACCTTCCCTGGAGGTGTTTAAGACACGGGTGGATGAGGTCTTGAGGGACTTGGTTTAGTGTTAGATAGGAATGGTTGGACTAGAAGATCCGATGGGTCCCTTCCAACCTGGTTGTTCTGTGATTCTGTGATTCTGTGAGAAAGCAGCGTGTAGGTGAAAGAGACATTAATTCACACTGAGACTGATAATCACAGAGATTACTTTCCCCTGAAGATGCTGCATGTCCAGTGCTAAGTTTCACATGTCTCTAGAGCATGTCACTATGGACTTAATTTGAGTCCATATCCCCTGTGCCACACACACTTGCTCAGTGGCCTGGAGGAACTGGTGCCAGGACTGAGGAAGAAACAAAATGTCCAAGGCACTGAAAAGTGGGCCACTAACAAGAGCATTGCAGACAGAAAGGACTTAGAAGATGGTACGCTTCACAGCATTCCACAGCTTCTTACATTGCCCATGATCTTTGACACGGCCCAATGCTCCAGGCACCTCCTCTGCATATGCCTCCTCTCAGAAGGATGGTTTGGAGAGATTAATTTTGGCGTAAAGACACACTTATTACTTAGCTGGCTAATCTAAATAGATGCATTCCTTTTCATTCCATTCAACCTTTACTTCTTATTAGAGATATTATTTGCTAGGCTAGTGTACTCTAGGAGCTCAGCAGCAGCAGTTTCACTACAAAACTTGGACCATCTTCAGAGTCATCTGAGGAAATAGCACTACAACTTGTCTCACTTCAGACACGCTCTAGGTACTGAATATTTCCAGATGTGTGTAAGGTCACTGCTATTTATTTGTTTTAGTCTCCAAATACTGCAATACACTCTTTTTTTGCTGTATGATACACTACTGCTCCCTGCTGCCCAGCTCTTTTTCAGATCTGTACATCCAATTTACCACACCTATGCATGGGACGGATCTTATGCTGACTGTGGATAGCTGGTTTCTCAGAAGTGGAGAAACTGCTTTCTGTCAGTGAGATGTTTGTCTTGCCTGATTAATTATTGTGACATGCCCATAGAGATTTAAGATCATGATTAACCACTACCAAACACAGAATTTAAAGACTAAATTCTACCACTAGCTATGTTTACTCAAGAGCTCCTCTGCATCCTGCATCTGGGACACTTCTGCAACACACAATCACTTGATAAGATTCCCTCATAAGATATGGTTAATTGTCAGAAAAATGTTAAATAAACATAGCTACTAGAAAGTTCTGTGTCAATATACAAAGATATCCAATGACTTAGCTCTTACAAGTCTATTTCTTTAACTGCTCCTTTGCTTTAATTAGAAGATATTAATTTATTTGCAAAAGAAAATACCATTTAAAAGAAGTCATTATATAGTTAGTGGTGGAATTTTTTCTTGATTTTGTATGCTTGAAGACATAGTAGTTCCCCAAAGATTAACATTCCTTCAGAGTAAAAAATATTAGATCCCTCTGCAGGATGGATTTCTTTCCTAGTTTATTCAATACAGAAGCTGAGAAGATTAATAAGCTCCATTATTTTACCCTGAGCTTATTAGAGATCAAAATTTTAATAGGTTTGTAATCATCTTCTGAAATCCCACTTTAAAAGAACAGCTAAGCGCAACTTACTCCCTTTCCTGGGAATTTTACCAAAGACCTTTATCACTCAAATAAAACTCAGGATCCAGACCACACTGTATCATGGGGCAGGAAGGGAAGGATTAGCCAGTCCACACTGACTTTTGCTACAGTCAGTGATTGTTGGTTTCATTATGGTCTCCTCCCTTCTAGCAGATGAACACTCAAAAGAACATTCATGCTTCACCACGTCTGCTTTTATACTGGGATAGATAAGATGGGGTAGAAGACCTGGCAGTGAAGATGTCTTCTACCTGTCCAAACAAGTAACTGCAAAGCACTGCCGACTATGTTGGCTCCTCCAGTTGGTAAAACCTCATTGAGAACACAGGCTCTTTGAATGAGAAAAATTTATTATGCTAATCATTTCAATCCTTCTTTAGTTATCCATGCAGAGCTTCACTGCATTATTCAATATTTTTCAGTCTAATGCACTGAATTAAGTCTTGTTTAAAAAGTTTTGTTCCTGTAACACTTTAAATTCCTGCTGAATTTTATCTTTTGGCTTTCTGGGGAAGTATTCCTTTCATCATTTTTTTCTGTGAACTGCAATTCATTTAACAGAGTGTCCTGCTTTTAGCTCGGACACATTGGGCACCAATTAACTGTCCCAGTTCAACCCCTCTAGCTGGTGTGGAGTGTAAGCTGGGACACAGAGCTTTGCAACACTGATGTCCAGCACACTGCAGTTAAAACCATGGAGGGTGAGAGGGTGAAGGTGTTCTGAGGAGGGGAATTCCTTGTCGAGACAATTTACCCAGATTTACCAATGTATATAAACCTAGAAATGTAGAAACCTTTAAATACACTTCTTATAAAGTCTAGGTGCAGAGTAACAGTACCCTTTGGTTGCAGCTATTTTATTCATGGGGGTTTCATTCTACACAGAGGTTTTGAAGACACAGAACAGTTTTACTTTTAGCAGACCTAAAAGACAAAGATCAAACAACCAGACCTGCTAAAGCTGAAACAAGGTCCCTCTTTCCCTTGCCTCCTGAGAGCTTTCTATTTCCTCCAGTTATACAAGCCTAGGTGAAGACAAGCTGCTGCAAGAACACTGTATGTGTATTTTAGAATTGTAATTATTTTAATAAAGCCAAAAAGAGAGGCAGATTCAAGTGCGAAAAAAGAACCATCAAAATTCATCACAGGAAATCCCACCCACTGCTGGTTCGACACTTTCACCCGTACGATTTTCTTTTGGGAACAACCATTGTAAAGACTTCAACCTAAACCTAAGGATGAGTTAATTCACAAGAGAGGAAGCTGTAAATAATGTTGGAGGAGATTAATTTTGTCTAATACAGTGGGTCACAGACTGGGTATATATACTCACTCAAAAAAATATATCTACTCACTCAAAAAAATATATCTACAAGCTGACAACACAGGGCTGAGCTGCAAGTAGAGTTAGAATTAATGAGGATACTGGAACTTTCTGGGACAACAGAAATATCAGGAAATCATTGTAATCTATAAATGCAAAGAAACAGTCTGGTGACTAGTGGAGCAGGAGTTATATGTCCTTCTGACAAAGACCTTCAAACTGTGTCAGCCTGGGAAATTCAGTCCTTGTATCAGCACACCTAGAAATCTGGACTTGCTCCTCTACTTTCAGTACCAGCCAGTTGTTTAAGCTGGAAATGCTCCTTTAAAATGTGCAGGCTATAGAAGAAAGGTGGGGGGGGGGGGAAACCAAAACAGACTGGCATAATGAAGTGCAACTATGAGGAACAGCTTTTTAATGGGAGAGTGCAGATGTTCTGTGCACAATGGCTATAGTTTAAATTGAAAAGTGCTACTGTTTAGCTATCATTTAAAATCATGATACCCTAAAGGAGAGATTTCAGGACATGCACACTTGAGGAGCACATACCTACAGTAGAGCTAAATTGTTATTTCTTCCTTGCTCTGATTGAGTGAATAGAAAATGGTTTTCATGTGCATGGAAAGCAAAAGATTATACTGCAGCTGGGCTGGGAGAGGAGAGCAGGAGTGAAAGGCAAAGAACATGGACAGCAGCAACCTCCCATAAGGAACTGCAACCTGATTTTTTCCCCCAAGGCTTAGACTACCTCCAGCAAATTCTCCTCTGCCACAGCACCATGGGCATCTTGAACAACACTTAGGCTGCTGCCATAGCAGAGCAAAGACTACCTTGGGGACAGCAAGGTCAGAGGCAACCACTCATAGTGAGCAAATCCACCCCTTTTTGCTAGCCCTGCACTTCAGAACAGCCACTGTACACCTTTTGTGTTAGAGATGCTAGATTGGACCTCCCAGGTATGGTGGTAAAAGAAGTAATAACTTATATTTTATCAGTCACTAAATAAAAGACACCATTTGGATGCCTACAGCTCTTCTGCCAGTGCCTACTTTGACTTGGACATTTCAGATCAACTGCAGATGGCAGCACTTCTGGCCCCCTCGGAGGAGCAATGACACCTTCTAGATAGCGTAGTTACAAGGAGGGACAACTACCAGTCAGACTAATGGGTGCTTCAAGCAGGAAATTTTGAAGGCCTCTATAAAATGATGCTTCTGGGAATTTTACCTTCCAAGAAAGTACTGGTCACTAATTCTAATGATACAGGTCACTTATACTGCAGTTAATTATGTCCAGAGTTGCAAAGAGCCCTATATGCTCCCCAAAACTGTTTTGCCAGCACTTCTTGCCACCAAGTACCCAATAGAAAGTGAAAGATTCCATTTAATGAGCAATAGATATGACTTTCCCATACGCTTCAGAACTATAGCTTTCCCTGGGACAGCAAAAGCTGAAGAACCATGATAAAATGATAAGACAACTACAGTGAAAAGTAATCCAGGCATATCCTGATTGCTTAAAGACTGTCACATTTATCCCATAGCAAATCATGGGGAAAGAATTGCCAATAAGACTAACTTTCTTCTAAAGGCAGCAGGGCAGAGGGGTACCATAGATACAACCAATAAAAGTTTTCACTGGCAAGAAAAAATACAGAAAGGAGTAAAAGAGCCCATTTAGTTCACATGCTTCAGGAGAACACACGTCTCCTTTTTTCCCTTTCTTTTTATTATCTCTCTTTTTATGCTTCCTCCTTTTTGCTGTCTTACACAGCTGTCATTTTGAAAGTGAGAGTCTAGATGTTCTTCAAAAGAGTTGATCCCACAGAAGATATAGGAAGTGATCAAGAGCCTTAGCTATTAGAAGAAAATACCTGGCTCCCACTCCTTAAATGCATACTTTCAACCCTAGACATTATGGAAAAGTCACATTAAGAGAAATAGAGGCATCTAGATGCTTCAGGAAAATTAATCCTCAAAGCTTAACTTAAAATAGTCACAGTTCTTTGTTGATTTGTAAAGTCAGTTCACACAGTAGTGTGGAATTGTTTTATAACATACATTACATGAAGCCGAACACGAAGCATGAGTTCTTTGGCAAAATGAACACTATTATCTCCCTACAAGAGAATTTCACTTTTAACCTTTTTTCTGTTACTACAATACAAATCTGTTTCCATCTCTGATGCAGTTCATACAGATGTGTTGCTGGGAAGGCTATTCTTCTTGCTGAGCAGTAGTTAGGGGCTGGGAGAAAATCAACTTTATGAGATTCATTAGCTGAGAGTCACTGGGCAGAGCACCATTTAATATTATTTTGGCTTTGTAGTATATATGCATCATTGTGTATGTCCAGCTAAATTCTTTTTACAAGCAAGTAGATGTGACACAGTAAATAATGCTGTTCTTTTCTGTCCAAAACTATCTACACTTAGATGGTGTGAGGAGCAGAAGCAGCAGGTACGGTGCTGGCTAACTTCTGCTTTGAAGTCATTGTGCCAAAGTCCTTAGTACTTCAAACATTTCCATTTTGTTGAGCATAGTAGGGGTGCCTAAGCTACATGGCCATGCAGAATTTTGCATTTCTATTAACCGTCACCTGTCAGACAGACATGTCATTAGGGTTCGTTACTTTACATTTATGTTTATATAACCCTGTAACCACAGTAAATACTGGTGACCTTATAGTCAGCTGTGAGAACTGGAGGTCCCAGCTGACCTCCAATCTGCACACACCAGTCTGGTCCTGTATGTTATGTTCCCAGCACCGTCCAACTTCTCTACCACTTTGCCTTGTACACGTCTTATGTCATCCGTATAGTGTAAACAGATATTTATACATACAACTCACAGCTCAGATACGCACACAAAATTAGGGGTAGAAGGAAGTAAGGTAAAGCATAATAAATATTGGAATAAGAGACACAGGCAACTGAGAGAGAGGAAGGACCATACAGTAGAGAGCAGCACTGGAGTCTAAGGGAGAGGAGAAGATGCATCAGTCAATTCCCCCTGTACTACTCACATTCATTTATAAATTGAATGGGTGAATAAAAGGGGTTTTTTTCTCCCAGTTATCCTATTATGAGTGTGAAATATGGTAAATATCCTGCTTTTCATCCCTCACTGTGTGCAGAAACTACAGTTATGCTCATTTTAACGTACTTCTTGATTTAGTTCTTTAACCTCCTCAAGCAAGAGAGCAGAGAGTTAATTACTGTTTAATTGCCAAGCTGCTTTTCTCTCCTGATTTAAACATCAACTCTCAGAGAGCTTAGTAATGTAAGATCCAGCTCTGTGAGACACCAAGCACCATTCTTGATGCTTAAAGCCCTCAGGTGTCTTTATCTTCTGGAGGGGCTTAGGATGAGGTCATTAAAAGCAATCACCAAGAAGTCATGCCTGATTAGTCTTTCAGTTAGGGTATGGTCAGGCAGTTATGTGCAGTAACTGAAGAAAACCAAAGGCTGGTGCTGAATACTCAATGTTTTCTTAGTGCCTGGTCAGTGAAGCTTGATAACACTGTGAGGAAAGAGAGAAGTTTAAAAAAAAGGAAGGGATTGTTGATGTAGTCAAATTTGTGGAGTTTCTGTGCCGAGTCCTGCAGAGGACGGGGTGGTGGGTATGCCTGGTGTGAGCTGCTCTGGCTGAGGGACAGTCACACCACTGAATGTCAGTGAGGAATTTCAAGTGCTGCCTGTGTGACAGAACTCAAACATGATCACATTGGAGATGAATCCAGAACAATGTGAGGAATGGCAGCAGCAGCAGTAGAGGGAAGGCTTCACTAGCAATGCCCATATTCAGAACACCTGTGAGGTCATCAGGACCAAGTTGAGGTGGTAATGGGCTTAGCTCAAACCCCATGGCCACCGCGTGGGTCAACAGTCATGGGATGTAAACTCTCAATTTGTAGCTTTCTCAAAAATTCATTGAGAAACACAGCTGAAGTTCATATGTGCTACTTAACTCATCTGGAGACTTGACCAGCATGATCTCCTTACTACTCCTCGGTGAGATGGACTTTAGGGGTTAACAATCACCCTCCTTGGAGTCACTTGAGAAGAGCTGGTTTTGGTCAGAATAGTCTCAACATTTCTAACCTAAGTCCATTGCAAGTGTCAAAGATCTTAGTTAATTTCTCACTTTAAACCGTTTTCCCAAAATTGAATGAAGCAGAGTTCCTCTATTTTGTCTCAAAGTCAGCAATTAGTTAACCTCTTTCAGTGTCCCTAATGGCATTGATTATATCTATATCACTTTACACCACTGAAAAGGGAGTTCAGTTTCCCTTCAAACTCCACTGCTACTTCTAGGAGTTAATGACTAATATGCCAATCAGTCTCTTTCTCAGCTGCATAATTACACTCTTTTTTTCCACGCATCATGTATCCTCTGCTTTGGGAGACAATTTTTTGTGTCTTAGAGCTGCCCTCAGTGGAATTCGTCATATGGGTTCAGACTCTCTCTCTGTCAGCTGCTACCTTGCCCTTTCTCTGCCTCCAAGAGTTTCTCCTGGGGATTTAAATTGCAATGCATGAGGGGGGAAAGCTGCTACTATGGTGGCAGTAGGAGAGTCTTGATCTCTATAGTGCTTAATTTCCTGAGAATAGGCTCCAGAGAAGGTAGTTGTATACTTCATGTAGGTCTTCAAAATCCAGGTATGGAAAGCTTGGTTACAGGGTTTTCAATTGTTCTTTTCTCAGAGGACTGCTCTAATCCATCCAAATGACTATTTATGCCATCGTGCACAGAGACCAGTGGGCATCTCCTGGTGGTCATTTCCATCCTTTGTTGAATCCTAACACTTTCACCCTGTTCATCACAGCACAATGAAGCAAATATTTCCCTCCAATGACACCTCTGCTCCAACTGCCCTCGTGATCACATCACAGAATGTGTCAGGCTTCCTCACTCAGTCTCTCTTCAGCCCACTGAAAATTGAATGAAAATGGAAAGAGCATCACTCAGTGAGGTGGAGAATGATAGTCTAAGACTACTTGCTACTCTGGTGGCTATTACTGTCATCTAGAAGGTCCTAGGCCTGGCTTTCAGGGTAGATACCTAGATTTTTTCTGGAAAGGAAACTGGAGAAAGAATCACCAATTTTTAGAAAGGTGCTGTTCAAGTGACCAGATTTCGCAGGAGTTTCAGGCTACAAACCACTGTAAGATGCAGATATTCCCCAGTCACTGCACTCAGGACTTCTAATTGACTAAGCAAGATGATTCTCAACTTGGCACATTCAGTTTTCTGAATCTTATTTTTAGGTCCCTAGCTTTATGATGTGTATGGCAAGGTGCCCAGGTACCTCATGCAGGGAAGGAAGGCCTCCCAGCAGATGTCAGCACATCTGAATATTGGAATTGCCCTGCCCTGCCCCTGTTGCTCCTAGTTCCTGGAGAGCACCCAGCCCTGCTGTATGTTGGCACACAGCTTCAAAGTGCCAGTGTCCAGGGAGCTGCTGTTGAGCTGTGGTTTTGCTATTGTCAGACTGAACAGTGCTTATACACTTCAGTTGCATTAGCCCACGCTTCTCTGTATGCTGATAAAAAATCATGATGAATTATCCAGTCCATTTTGGCTCTGTGCGGAGCTATCAAGAGTCTCAAAATGCAAATAGATCTTGTTTATCATTTGATAGATACTGTGTAATGCAGCACCTAAATTACACTGAGTTTGCAATACCATCTGGTTTCATCTGTCATTACATTAGGAGCTCACTTTGTTATATTTGACCTGAAAATTGCTGTAGGAATACAGCAGGGACGTGGTTGCAGTTCACAGTGGTAAAACGCTTTACTAGCTCATGTGAGACAACTGAGACTTAGACATAAATCTCTTTTCTCATCTTCAGGTCTGGACAATAGCAAGAAGCACCAAGAAGGCCACTGCAGATTATCTAGCATTATGCACCAGATTTACCTGGAAAAAGCATCTGATGATACTGCCATAGAGAGGAACTTCAATCCAAATTTTCTTATGTGACTGAAAAGAGTTGATATATGGAGACTTAAAGAAGAAGGAGATGACAGTGAAGGCTCAGAGGAACGGCCCACAGTTAAGGTTGGTTTGATGAGATCTGAAAACAGAGAAAAGGAAATATTTCTGTTAATTTTATCAAGTTCCAAGTCTTCCCATGTCTTCAAAGAAATGACGGGCTAATGTATCTATTTTATTAGTGATGCAAAGAGACTAAAGGAAGTTCAATATTTCTGCTTTTTGTCCACACTTCCTTCAATCAGTTAAAATGCTTTTTTGATCTGCTTTTACAGACCAGCTTTCTGGCTGTCTGATTAAACCACATTATGATGATTCGTCATTGTCTGTCCATTCCCACTTCACTGACTGTCTAATTAAAATGATTTTTATGCCCAAAGATAATTGCTTTCTTCTATTATTACTCTGAAATGTTAATATAATCTAGCTCACCAGTCTCAGTGTCTACCACTAGAGACAATAAATAAATTAAACACAGAAAAATGATAGTTAAATAACATTAGGATTGAGTTATAAAACTACAATAGCACGGAAATTCCAGTTAAGGCCACACAATGCTGCCAAAGACATTTGCTGTACATATGGCTGGTTGTTTTTTCAGAGTCCCAGAAAGGGCAATTCTGTGCACCCAGGGTGCTTCATTAGCAACACATTACTGGTCTTATAGAGTCAAATGAAGCAGAAAATTATTTTACAGTGGTCATTATTTTTGTAAGTCAGTACTTACTGACAGTTCTTATCCTGTGGCATCTGAAATATGTGGAACAGAAGATGTTGGCAAATGTTGGCTTTTCAATGGAAACCTCTGAGCTTAACTATCTCATTAGTTTATAAATTTTTCCAAAACCCCTCATTTTGTGGTCTGTCTTTGTCTAGCAACTCTTTGGCAAAGGCAGTAGCACCAAACTATTGCCTTCAGAAGACAGAACAAGCAATCAAAAATAGAATTGCTGCAACTGAACTATCCCTGTAAAGAACAATCGTGTCAATATCACCGTTGGATATTTTGGTTTTAAATAGTCCTAATAATTATCTTTCTTCCTTATTGTTTTTAACTCCCACCACCCCATATTCAGTCTGTCACTGTTTCCTAATTTTCAGCACCTTTCCTTCATCTGTATTGCTTGGCCCTTCAACCCCAAGCACACAAATGTGTAAACATGCCTACACAAATGGGTGTAAACAATGCCAGTTTGAATGTAACTTATATTTGGGGGTGGTCAGATGCATCTCATCCAACCTCGGAAAACTACAGTGTGCAGATCATCAGGTCTAGATGAACAGAGAACTTCAACTTCATCTCTCTTTTCCTAACTTGAAACTTTACCCTGTGCTTTTAGTGATAATTGCATTAAACTGCCTGATCTCAGCTGGCTTTTCTAGAGAAGCCTGGAGGGAAAAGGGCAACAAATGCACTGGCCTTTCCAGAGACATCTGCTGATAACTTTCCATCCCTGCCAGACTGAACTGCTGAGCCTTGTAATAAAAAATAGTATTATCACCTAAATTTCTCACCTCATTCCAGACCTGTTTTGCAAGCTTATGGTAAGTTTCCATAATATAAAAATATATTTGTATATTTTGTAAATTTCCATATTATTAAAAAAATAATCAGACTGTTTTAATTCTTGCCCAAGCTGGTCCCACAAGCAGAATTAATGTGTTTGTTGCTAAAAAGCTTTGGTGACCAAAACTAGCAAAACAAGGAACACAAGAAAAAAATGAGGCAAAGTAATTGTTGTGAGAATTCAGATTCCAGTTTTAAATTCCCAGACCAAACCCAGCAGAATTAGCTGAAGAAAAAAAAGAAAAAAAAAAATCCATAGAAATTCCTTCCCATCTTCATCAATTAGTTAATAGGAACACAATGCGTTTTTCTCAAACAAAAAAAAATCCAAAACAGTTGGAAGAGTTCTACCTTCACAGCAGTTTGCCTGCTCACATCCACTCTCACAAAAATGCTTGGTTTTCATAGATTTTCAGCTGTTAGCTGAGAGATAGTTATTATGTAATTTCTTTCATATAATATTTATTATGCTTGCAGTGTCTTTCTGCTTATTAAATCTTTACCATCACACTTGATGAGAAAGGGAACTACTCAAATGGCAACTGAGACACAAAGAAATCTAGTGGACTGCAAATTTTAGATGGAAAGTATACCAGATTAAGGCCTTCGGACTACAACCCAAACCACAGTTCCATCCATTCCCACCAAGTTTGCTTGAATACCTGCTTAAGACAACCTTTGAAACTTTCTTAAGTGATCATGTCAGACATGAAGCCTAATGTTGTAATGGGAGTTTAGTATTTAGTTGCTTTTCTCCTAAAATCTGCAATTTCTTTATTTATGGCTTACATGTCTCTGATGCAATAGGTCAGATTATCCTTATCGGCCATTGACTGCAGCAGGATATCTTGATGGAAGATATATGCACACACACTTCATGTTGGTGGAATTATCATGGAATCATTTTTTCAGATTGGAAAAGACCTCTTGGATCATTGAGTCCAGTCATTCCTATCTGCCACCAAACCATGTCCATGAGCACCTCATCTATCCATCTTTTAAATACCTCCAGCGATTGTGACTCCACCACCTACCTGGGCAGCCTCTGCCAGTGCCCAATGACCCTTTACATGATTTTTTTTTCCTGATGTCCAGCCTGAACGTCCCCTGGTGGAGCTTGGGGCCATTTCCCCTTGTCCTGTCCCTTGTCACTTCAGAGGAGAGGCCAGCACCCTCTCTCCACAACCTCCTTGCAGGTAGTTACAGAAAGCAATGAGGTCTCCCCTCAGTCTCCTCTTCTTAAGGCCAAACAACCCCAGTTCCCTCAGCCCCTCCTCATTAGACAGGTTTAAAAGATGGGTGGATGAGGTACTGAGGGGCATTTAGTGGTTGATAAGAATAGTTGGACTCGATGATCCTGGGGGTCTTTTCTAACCTAGTGATTCTGTGATTCTGTGAATCACTTGTATTGCATTGGATTGGGCTGGATTATAGACTTCATAAACAGATGAACACTCCTTTTTTATTTCCTCAGTATGTGATTTTCGTAGTTTTTATTTGTTTTTCATTTTTATTCTTTTATTCAACATTGCAAAAATAACACACAAATTATCTTCTCTCGCAGTAGCAATTAACAGCATCATCTGAATACTGAATGAATTAACTGGCAAAGACTGAATTAATTTGTTTTGGTCATGTTCTGAGCTGTTTTCTTTTCATTTGGCAGAAGGATTTTCTTTATTCCCTTGGTGAGCAAGAGAGATTCGCTGGACACCTCTCCTTCAGGTAGGTTTAGGTAGAAGTTACAATTTCCATTGCAGTAGGAGATAGCAATCCAAAACAAGCTTGCAGAGAACTGCTCAAAAAACTGAGCTGCTTGGTCTGGGCCCTGTTACAGAGCAGTGTGTTAGTCTTTGAACAGAAACAGCATAAGAAAATGTATCAGAAAAAAACACACAACAAGAAAAGGAAACATACCCTAAAACAAAAGATGCATTTTGATAGAGTGTTGCTTCAAAGGAAGCATGCAATTGAGAACAAATAAGTTATTTCACTTTCATTTCTTCCCTATTTAGGTAAGACTTTGTGAATACACTTTCCCAACAAAGAGGGCTAAGCCTTTCCTTCTAACAGGGGGAGCTGCCCACAAGCCCTAGACACTCGCTATGTGCAGGAGTCACATGGGATGCCAACATGACAGAAAAGTGTTCCGAGCAGTACAATCCAAAGAAATACATTTCACGACCAGTCAGGCAAGGTAGGCTGTAGATTGGCATTTGTGAGTCCTCCTTCTGGAAGTGCTCATATGGATTTCATGAGAAACAGAGAAAGTTCCATTCACTTCACTGACCAGTCGTAAGTCATTAGCATATCCCCAGCAGCTGCTTCTCTCTGAGGTCTCCCAGATCTAGTTATAGACCCTAGGCAAATCAACAGAACTAAATCTATGGTTGAACTGTTTGGAATAACATATCAACACAAAGAAATTCAGATATGCTCAAAATTATATTCCGTGAGCATAAAAGGAAGACGTGTTGCATATGCTATTTTTTGCAGTTAAGTTATTCTATTCCAGTTATAAAATTAATCATATTTCACCAGAAGAGTTTGCATATCAATGAAGTGCTGCATTGCTTAGGCATTCGGGTATTTCATAAGAAGTACAAATTTGTAGCATCTAGATCTCTGTATCACAATAGGCAAGATTAAATTTATAATTGCAAGTTGCAATCTTTGTGCTGAAAATAAAGTTGAGCTGAAACCCTACCTGCCCTGTAATATTGCAGGAAGGATTCATTAGGCTGGAGCTGAAGTGATTGATCTGTCATTTAAATGCTGAGAGAGATTTTAGGACTGGAGAGAGAAGGATAATGCAAGTTGTTTTTTCACTGAAATGGGGGTGCTCAACAGATTTGATTCAAAACACTCATCCTTTCACAACTTCAGTTGCATCTCAGCTTAAACGTATTTTTTCTGCAGCAGTATAGACTCAAAGCAAAAAAAAAAAAAGGCAGAAAGAACCCATTTCCTCCCTTTAAGTGTTTTTAAGGAATGCTCATGATTATTTTTACTTTTACTTTTGAGGGTTTGCTTTTCTGCCTTCATATAAACATGTTATACTAAGGTCACAAATGAACACCACCAATCAGGGCACACTAGCCAGATGTGGCAGAACACCTTGATGCAAAGGATGCCTGCTTTTCAGGCTTCAGTACCTGCAGGATTTTGAGCAAAGAATGCTTAGACTAAGCACATCTTTATTTATTTCCCCTTCACTTTTTTATCGAGGAGCTGTTTTTCCTCATGAAAGAGAGTCATATTGTGAAGTGGAGGAAATGTCAGGTGTAATAATATATTGACCCCCTAGGCCTACTAAGGCTGTCTGAAGAACCCTAACTTTTGTAGCCCTGCTAATCTAAAGCAATAGATCCCAAAACTGGGACATGCAGGTTGTAACCTGAGAAACAGGAGGACAGTGGAAGTGTTTGCTGTAAGCATTTCTTCCAAAAGATGAAAAGGATGGATATTAAAGCTATGGGAGAGGACATCAAACAAAGCAGAGCATGGGGTGTTATGAACATGGCTACTGGGAGCAACTGAAGGAGAGAGGAAGGCAACAAAGCTCACAGCCAGAAGAGAGCAGAGGCAAAGGGGCTCACAACAGGGTTCTCCACAGGAGGAGAAGCAACAAGCAGGAATGTCTTAAACCAAGCCTTCCTACACAGTAAGACCTAAAACCAGCTACATCTAAAAGTTAGTGCAGATGCTGGAATGCCACCTACTGACCTGCCCCATGGAGGAAAGAGTAGAAATGGCTGTTAATATAACACCATGATACTTCTTGTCAACCTGTTTACCTCTCAGATTAAATTCTTCATCCAGTAATAAAAACATTGTTAGTTAGGACACTTGACTTGCATTTGCAAGTAAATACAATTAGTTAGAGTGTCGGTGTAATCTTCCTACATTTCTAGTGAGCATTGAGATGACATTTTTGTGGTGAACCCCCTCATCCTGAGTTTGTCCCTTGTCAGTGCCAAACAACCCCTGAGGAAAAGCTTATGTGTGCATCTGCTCTGTTAGGGTGTCAGGCAGAGCATCCATAATTCCCAGACAGAACACAGGGTTTCCTAGCCAGGGGGCTGATAAAATTGTGCATTATTTCTGCATTGACAACCAGCTGGCTGGCAGGTCAAAGTACATATGTGTGTTCTCTGGAGAGACGCTAATTACAGAGAGCTAACTCTTCTCAACCAACAGCTAACAGCAGTCCATGAAGAACAGGGAAATTTCTCACACTGTAGTTAGAACTTGGAAAGAACAGGGGTTGATGGCAGGGAGTGGGGAGGAGCACAGGTTGGGCTAGGGTATCGTTGGATGAATGAGACATGAACTGCAGTTTTACAGACAGATCTGGAGGCATGATAAAGGCTGCTTAGGACATGACAGTGTTGGAAGTATAGTGATGGTGACAGGCTACACAGAGGGAACAAGAAGTATGGAGGCAGAACAACACTGAGGCACAAAGAGTGCATAGAAGGCAAACATGGAGAAGTGATGGTATGTCCATGGGCAGAGGGAGGGTAGGAGGAAGGTGCATTGTGGTATATTCCTTTACATCCATTTCCATTTGAAACCCATGCCTCTATTTGTTAAGTTACAACTTAAAATACAAGCAGGGGTCTCAATCAAAAGTAAGCCACATTTCTAGTCCCTGTGACATTCTTCACACTAACTATGGATAGTATTTCTGAATTAGTAAGCCTTTTCAAAAGAGAAACTGTTTGTTTATGCCCACAGCATTGGCTGCTTTTGCAAAGCAAAGAAAGAAATGCCTAATTAACTGTTTGCTACCTATACTCTGGAATTGGAGATGGATAGAGGAGAAACTGTGTTTCCCTCAAAAGATCTTAGCTCGGCAAGAGGAACTTGTTTGCACTTATCCAGATCAATCTTCAGTCTGAAAAATGAGTTGAACGTATATTTCAGTAGCTTTTATTCTGTTGCCCTTGTAGCTATGTGGGCTCGGCAAATATCTCTCGTTAGACACCAGGTACAAGGTCAGACTCATTCCTCCATGGGGGCATGAGGAGGAGAGAGAAGGTCTAGCCTGAAAACAACTTGCAAAACACATCTCTCACAAATAGGAAGGAGTTCACTAAAAGTTGCTTTCAATGTTTTCCATGTAAGGGACATACTAAGAATCCAGAAAAGAAGCATTAAAATTTTAAAAGCCTTGTTTCTGGTAGTGTCTAATAACAAATTAATATACAGATGCCACCTAGAAGTTAATGAGAAGGCATTAAACTGAAATCTCTGTCCAGTTTGACCAGAATCCTAAATTTACTGTCAAAAAACATCCTTGATAGAGCTGCCAAAAGGCAACAGCTAAGTCAGACAGTTGCATATCTAACAGATAACAGATAGAGTAAATAGTCTTTGCAGCACTTTTCCATCTGACTGTTCTTATGTGCTGAAGAAAGCCACTGAACTGTCTGTAACACATACTTGGTTAGCCAGTCCCAAACTGACCCAAGTGCAGGACTCTGCACTTGACCTTGTTAAACTTCAACCCATTGGTCTCAGCCCATGGATCCAGCCTGTTCAGATCCCTTTGAAGAGCCTCCCAATCCTCCAGAAGATCAACACTTCCTTCCAGCTTAATGTCATCCACAGGTATTAAGGCTACATTCAATACCCTCATCCAGATCATAGGTAAAGATATTCAACAGAACTGGACCCAGCACTGACCCCTGGGGACACCACTTGTAACTGGCCTCCAGCTGGATTTAACACCATTTACCACCACTCTCTGGACCCGGCCAGCCAACCAGATTTTACCCAGCAGAAGATGCACCGGTTCAGGCCAGTTTCTCAAGCAGAATACTGTGAGAAATAGCGTCAAAGGCTTTACTAAAGGTACGCTACATTTGCAGCCTTTCCCTCATCCATTAATCAGGTAAACTCATCACAGAAGGCAATCAGGTTAGTAGGCAGGACCTGACTTTCACAGCCCCACATTGATTGGACCTGATCACCTGGTTGTCCTGTGTGTGCTGTGTGATAGCACTCATGATGACCTGTTCCATGACCTTCCCTGGCACCAATATTAGACTGACAGGCCTGTTGTTCTCTGGATCCTCATAGAAAGGGTACTCAACACTTGCAAGTCTACAGAGTTTAGTCAAAACTTTGCAAAATAGGAATGTAACATTGCACCTAGATACACATGCTCAGGTATTTATTAACAGCCCATACAGATTTCTTTGATATGCATTCAGATTATACAGCCTCAGAGAACAGACATTGCTGTGAAATAATCATCCCTTCGTGCTTCCAAATCAGAGTTCATGGTAATAAGCAGTGATCTGGTTATATTTCTTCAGTGCCCTCTACTGGGAAAAAAATCAATATCCTGCATTACTTCTTTCCCAGGGGCAGCTTACTACTTCTCTACTGACCTCGTATGAAATGTGAGATCAGTTTTACTTAACAATTTAAAGAAGATTTAAAGAGTTTTGCTTTCCAGTTAGTAAAATCACAATCAAGAAATGGCCTATGGCATCATGTAAGCTTGTCGAGACTGAAAATTCAAAAGTTTACCTTTTTTACTTTTTCTTTTTCACATTTTCTTTTTCTTCTTTTCTTATTCTTCTTATTTTTATTCTTTTCCTTTTCCATGGTAATGTGAATGATGTACAGTGTTTCACTTCTACAGAGAACATACTTTAACAGATTGAGTCTGTAATCATTCTTTTTTAATTATTAAATCAAAGCAAAACAGGTACCAATGTCAAAGAGTTAACACTGGAGATAATAATGAAAAGAAGGGCAAACAGTTAATAATAGGTCATTAAACATTGTCTCATAAGAAAATAACTCAACAATTTGCCTTCAGTGTAAGGAAACATTGGAAAGAAGGGCTTTGAAGGTACCTTCCACATCTTCCGTAGTCTCACAGTATTATACAATCAGAATAAAGAAGAATCACTAAAAATTGCCAATTTTCTGTCTAAAATTGATTTTTAAAGCCTAGGTAACATTACAAAGAGCAACATGTATCTTTTTCTACTTAGCATATTTAAGGCTTAGATCATCTAGCCATTTTTATATCCCCTAAATACAGTGGCCTCCAGCATTTGGTGTCACCCTCCTGCCAGTCTGGCCTGGTAGAGCTTGGTTTTTTCCATTAAAAAATCTGTTCTTAGTCATGACTTCAGGTTTTATGTGTTATTGTTCATTCCCTGGCTGACTTTGTATCTACAGTACCATTATTGGTAGGTACAAAGCAAAATGATGCCATGGCAACAGTCAAATTGTAAATTATTAAAGAAAATGAATAACTGGATTGCACACAAAAATTAACTATAAATGCTATTAGGCACCAGTGGAACTAATGTAATTACCTTTGTAATAATTTCAGAAACATTGCAGCTCACTTCTGCTTTGCTTGTTTGGGAAAATAATCTATTATTACTAATGAAACAATCCAGAAACAGTTTGAGTAACTTTTTGTATTGAATAACAACATTTAACAACCATGTAGAGATAGAAAATAATTACAGAACAATCCTGGCTGTCAAAAGCCCAGAGATATTAACAGTCTGAGAAGATGTGTCATGCTAGTTCACTCGGTGTCAGTAGACCTACATTTTCAAGGTCTCTGTGGATAAAACTGGAAAAACCAAGCCAGCAACTGCAAACAACAAACCCACTGTTCTGGAGCTGACAGTTTAGCTGCTTGTTTAGCACCCTAAAAGATTAAAATGTGAAATACTAGTAATAAACATTTACATTCCTTCTCTGAAATATGCCCTTTTTCAGTCTTCCCCATCTACATCCTGCCCTCCTTCTATTTACCTGCCCTCAGTGGCCATGTGCTGTTAGTTTTATTCTCCCGGTTCCTGCCCAAACCCAATGGACATCCCAGAGCCTTTGGACTCTGCAGTTGTTCTATGCAGGCACAAGCAGCAATAAGCCTAAATGGGATGACTTCTACCAACTCCCCCATCTGTTCATCACTGAGCATTTGACAGTTCATATAACTACTCATCTACCAGGCAAAGAAAGTACTTCAAGAAGAAAGTAGAACTTCAGTCCCACATTCTCTGAGAAGGAGCATCACCCTGTGTGACAATCATGGGAACATGGGGTTAAAACACAGCTTGTCCTATTTCTCACCAGCAAGACAACCTGGCTCCCCTAAAGCTTGCTCCACCAAAAATAATGATGACAAAAACTAGGAAAAACTTTTAATACTTGGGTTTGAATTTCTAAAAACAAGATGCTGATGGTGGAATCGCGAGCACCTCATAGTAGAACAGCTGTCTCAGACTGGCAAACAGTGAGTTTTTGAAGGCGTGACCCTGGAGTCTGCAAGCCCAGGGAAAGGTCTGCCATTCTCAAAGGGTGCTGGCACAGTGGGACTTGCTGGGGACAGTCTGCTCCCTAGCATCGCTGCAGGTAAAATATGATGGTCATCTGCCAAAGGAGCCTTGCTGAAATCAGGTGAAAAAATTGAGACACTCATTGGTGATTCACGTATCAAACCACGACAGAATCCCTGCAGGGAAATGACATTTTCTTCCCAGAAAGTACAGCAGGAGAGGCACTTTAAAAACAAGACCGAAGTCCACTGAGTGAGAAATAGCTCTGCAAGGCAAGAATCTCACTTCTGCTCACCTCCAAGAGCAAACAAGTTCTTGTCCTGGGGCTTTTTCCACCTTTCTTTGAGTATCCATGTTACATGCCCAGCAAGTAACAGGTCCTTTCCTGAGCTAAGGCCAGGCACAGTGTTTATGAAGGTTTCCCATATGAAGAGTCACATCCATAGGGAGAGTTATGCTCAGGGCAGCATATGAACTGTACAGTGATGAGGGAATAGACACTGAAAACAGAGATTGAAATAGGTATTGTTTCAGTTTTCCCAAATTAGACCAAATTCTTTAATATTTCAAAGTGATTTTTTTAATGTCTGAATAAACACTGCTTTAATAAAAGGAGTAATATGTCTGTAACCATAGATTTTTTGTTTATTTATACAGCTCCTCTCATGCAATATTTATAAACCCATTCCCATTCCTTTTCTGATAATTTCTCTAGCACATTGAAAGACTGCCTGGTAGGTCATAAAACACAATTGCTGCTTTCACAGGATATAGTACACTTCCAAAAGAAACTTTCAACCTCAGATGAATGATACTCTTTGTTTTGTAGCAAAATACAACATGCTGGGAGCACACTAGGTAATCAAATGTCAGATATGAGACCAAAGTGTCGCTCTTCCATTTAAAGGTCACATCTCATCTTAATAGGATAAATGGAACATTTGCTGTGATCTCATATCCCTAAAACTTCTCTTCTTTGCTACTGCAAATGTTGTGTTCTGACAGCCCCTTTCTAGTAATACGTCACATAAACAGATATAGACACGAATGCAGATGGTTGTGTTGGGCAAGTAGATGAGACAGGCACATCGATTTGAAGAAATCAACTACTTTTTTCTGTAACGTCATTTTAGGGGTAAAACAGTGCTGTAATAAAAATAAAATAAAAAAATTTGCTTCAATTTCAGCAATGAAGTAAGTTATTGGTTTTTTTCAAGGGAATAGCTCTTCAGTTTTCAAGAACGTGCATGGTAAGTTTTGGATTTTCTTCACTATTTCACCTGTGGCCTTGGGCAAACTGGTGGCTCTATTGTTCTCTCTGACAACTCTGAAATGAAAAACACTTTTCAATAGGAAATTACATACTGACAGAAGAAACCAGGCCAAGGTACAGGACATATTCAAGATAAATGGCTCAACAGGTGGAACAAGAAGTTAAGAGTAACCTTTGTCAAAATTGGGGGATATTTTCATTATATTATAGAAATAAGAGAGGTTTGCCTCTGTGTGTATTTGTGTATGTGCACTGCACAGGATTTATGTGCCAATGTTTGATATTAAAGCTCTGGCTGAAGAAAGAATAACCAGTGCGGTACGATAAATGATCAACCCCAAAAACTCCACCAGGCTATCTTTAGACAACTAAGCTCTAATTCTTACACGGAGACTCAGGTAAGTACTCAATTGCTCTTCCCCAATTCTTATTTTCATAGTTAAGGCACTTTAATTGCTGATTAATTTGTTCAAGTTCAGCAGAACATTTAGGAAGTCTCTTCTCTCCAAAGAGCATTCACAGTAACCTCAGGGTCCCAATGCCTCCTGACCACACACGTTCCTACGCTCAACAAAAGCAGTAAATAAACAGGGAGCTTGCACCACACCTGAGACACATTATAGATGTCCTTTTTCTTTTCTGCACATTTCCATTGTTAATGAAGAGTCTTATAAACCTCTTGCACTTTCTGTGCAGTGGAACAGCTCAAGCTGCATTTGATAACTCTTTCTCAAATGTGTTACTGAATGGAGGGAGTCCAGTGCCACTACTTACAGAAACTGAAGCTAATATTTTTGAAGGTGACCAGCTAACTTTTTCAAACACCACTGTAAGTTAATTACCAGCAACACTGGTTGAGTCCTGTGCTGAGTGGGATGAAGAACAGCTTATCCATTAGCTCATTGCAGAAACGCTTCCAAACTTCTCAGTTTCTTACTGATGCTATGAACTGGAAAAATCAATCTCTGAGCTACGATACAGATGAGCACAGCAAGCAATTTATTTTTCTGTAGTGCTTTTTTAATGAAAGACAGATGATTCATAGGAAAAAAAAATAGTTTTAAACTGGAGAAGAGATTAAACTTATCAAGCAGCAGATGATCATTCACCAGAGGATACCTGGGTGACAAGATAAATACCTTATGCCTGACCTGGCCATGGCATGCAAACCACACTGCCTAAGAAGGGCTTAATATTGTTTCACTTGCAGATACACTCAAGAATTTCTGAGTGAACACCAGGATCAAACTGAATACCTCTGGCTTTTGTCTTTCAGCTCCACACTTGGATAAATTGCTCTTTTTCCTGTTGTAGCATCAGCCTAGGAATCCACAGTCAGAAAATGACTTAATCATGAAAGACAGCGCAGAACAGCCCATAAGATTTGCTTGATTTTGGCAGCTGAACATATTGATTTGTGTTCACTCTTTGAACTACCTGCAATATGAATAGTAAAGGGGGAAGAGAGAGAAACTCTGTCACATCACCTCAAAGAAGCTCCAGTTCTTCTACTTATCCAGTTGGGTGGCAAGGCTAACCCTGGAAAAGCAAGGCAGGAGGAGGTGGGGAAGAAGGTTTTTCAGAAGCAAGATCAGTCACAGATGGGACTGCAACTCAGTCTGGGAAGATAAATGAAGAATTGTGAATGATAAATACTTCTTTTTTAGGATTCTCTTAAAGATTCATTTCTTCTTTGTGAATGATTCATTGTTTTCCTCCTTGATTCTCAGGTTATTTTAACAAGCATTTGAAAAACTTTAATTCAGTAATAAAGGGAAATAAGACTTGAAGTCTCATTTCACAAATCATATCTGACATTCAAAATATGCTGAAGTACAAGAGCTTGGCTTTGCAGCAGCCTTTGAAAGAAATTGTCCTGTGGATCATGCAAACTCTGTTTCCATGCTCTCGGAGCTCACCGCAATAAATCATAGAGAAGGCTCTGAGAAGTGAGTATGACGGTTCTCATGACATTATAGTGACTGTCCACAACTTAGAATCATAGAATAACCAGGTTGGAAGAAACCCACTGGATCCTCGAGTCCACCCATTCCACTAAACCATGCCAACTTGTCCTCTTCCTTCTGCTGTTTCATGCACATCTCTGCCTTGTCACAAGCAGTGAAAGAGTATTCATTCTCATTTGACCACAACTCTCAGCAGCACAGACCACAGAGGTATTAAGCATATTTTATCCATCCTTTATGAAAATAAAATTCTGAAGAATTTAAATTTAATTACAAAAATAGCTTAAACTAGGTTGAATTTTTAACTCAAATTTCATTAAACCTAAATCAGAGCTATAGTATAGCTCCATATAGGCAAATGGAGAGGAAGATACTCTGATCTATACGTTTTCCAGACAACCTGGAATATCCTCTCCTTTTGCAAGACACGCTTTCAAAAACAGCTATACAATATAACTAAATATAACTAAATAATGTAAGAAGGTATTGCTTATACCAAAACCCACTCTTGCTGCCCAGCTGAGCCTCTGAAGTTTGTTGGTAGCTCTTGCTTTTCCAGTCACCCCAATCACCACACAATACTGGCTGTAACTTCAGAGATTCACTTGGTTTGGTGAATATTCTCAAGGCCGAAAGGAAATGTGAAAGGCCTAGAAAGATAGTTATACCTTTCCTTGATGTGTTACTTGTTTGTTTAGAGTGAAATACCTACACAGAAGCTACAGTTTATGCCAAAGGTTATGAGAATACTTCCAGCTGTGAAGGATCTAAGACAGTCCCTGCTTTTCCAAAATACTTTATACCTCAGAAAAATCATTTGTAATACATGTTTATTGGAAATAAAATAGGTACAGTCTAGCGGGGTTTTGGACCCTTTCATCCACATCCCATATTCTTCCCAGGCCACTTTGATACTCTGAGATATTTCTGCACCACCTTCTCCTCATGGCACTACATAGTCAGTCACCATTATCCAAGATCTGGAAGCCACCCAATGTGGTTTCATAAGAAGTCAAAAATGCTCAATTACAAGACAGGAAAACACAGGGATTTGATAAGGGTATATCCGCTGATTAATTCAGTTACCCAGATGGACTTGCCATAGTAATAACCCATATCAGGAATCCTTATAGGTTTTTTCTGCCAGCGTTATTTACTGGATTTTATAAATCTGTTAACAAGTATTTAAACAAGGAAGAAGTTACAATTGAAATGAGAATTTATAAATGTTTCCTTTCTTGAAATGAAAATCCAGTTGCCTGTAGAAGAAGAAGTTTTGCTTTTTTATCCTCAAGAGTCAGAGTTTGATTGCTAATGTGGCAGCATTTGTCCAGTCAAGACCAAATCAAATAATTAGCAATAGCATTTCAGTTCTATGAGACGTTCCAAATGCAGCAAGCTGTGTAGTTCCAAGAAATTTCAGGGATTAGATTTCTGCTGTGATAACTTAGTAGTGATGCTAACCTCAGAGTCTTACAAAGACAGAAAAATGTCGAGGTTGTAAGCACCACAATGACACTCCCTGAGGGTGGCAATGCTGATGACAGTGCAACGATCAGTCCAGCACTCGCATTTGATCCTCTCATGGAAAACAGCAGGATTACATAACGGTAATTCAGCTTCCACACAGCAAAATACTGCTTAATCACAGGGTTTCAACACAAGTACCTATATTCTGCACAGGGACTGGGTTGAATACAGACCTGTGCATCTCCCATTTCCCTCTCTCTACTACAGGTCAGTCCAGCCATTTTGCAGTTTTAGTCTTATAACTCTAGTTTTGGACCAGGTAAAATTAATCTGAAGTGAAACTTGTTACCTGTTTTCTTTCCAAGTGGAGCTATCCATTAAATGATAAAAATTATCTTTTAAATCAATTTCCTCAAGCGTATAGCCATATCAAGCTTATAAATGTGTGTGTGTGTGTGTATATATATGTATGTATGCCTGTATAAATTATATTGCTAATTCAACAATGTCTTCATCTTCTATGATTCCACAGTTTTTTCTGCCATAATAGGTGAAATTCAGGAAATATTTCGATGTCAGTAATCAGAGGTGCAAAAATGACCCATAGAAAACATAATGTTTCAGATATCTCAAACTATCTGAACTGTACAACTGTAAATATTTCTTCTGAGATTCCAAATGGCTATGCTTTTCTTGGACAACCCTGTGGATGCCCCCATCCTTTTTTGAAAGCTTTCTGAACACGTCCAGATCTGGAAGAACACTTTGTGGATTTATGTTTTCAGATGAAGTTCTAGCTAATCACCAAGGTGGAACAAACTCTGCAAACTCTGTGGAATATGTCCTAAAACTATAAAAAGCTCTCAAAATCAAACTGATTTATCACATTTAAAATTTGAGCAACATTAAATTATGCATTGGTGTTTTGTTGTGCAGTGAAATTTTTTTGAATGTTAGATGATTTCAAAGTACTACAAACATAGAATATTAAACACCAGAATTCCCTGCGATGGTGCTTACCCTTTATAAAGCAGAGGGTTGAAATTTATTTGTTTTAGAAGAAGAATTGCATGGGGCTTTGTTTTTTAATAAATATCTGAAATTATTACCTACCAGAGGCACTATAAATACTTTTCTTTATAGATTTGTGGTAGAAATTTAAGATGCATCCTGTACTGCAGGAGCCAGAAAAATTACTATGAAGCCATAGATAGAACTAACTCTTAACCAGCAAAGCCAGTGTTCACAGTGACTTTGAGAATCCATAGGATCTTAACTTCTTGCCATTAGGTCATACTTGTATCACATTAATGCTGCAGATGAAAGTTGAGGAAAATAAAGTCTTTAATATCTTGTTAATAAATGTGGTGATGAGTTGTATTCTCTTTCTCCTGCAGTTAATAGACTTCTGAGATGGAGACCATGTCTTGAGAGCGATGCCTGGCTCCTCCCATCACAGACTCAGGATGAACAGGTCTGAGTTACAAATACTGAGGCATTTTTGCTTATGATCAAAAAAACCAAAACAAGGAATGAGTTAGATGATTTTTGTTATTTCTCAAAGCTGGCCCACAGCTTCTTCATACAAACTTTTTTTGTGGCAGAACAGCAGCACAGCAAAGCAGGGCCAGGTTGGAGGATGCAGCTCAGTGCATTTTGAGGGTAAGACAAGTAAGGAGCAGGGATTTCTTTCCTCTCCTCAGCTGAAAAATCTCACCTAGAGTACAGAATCCTCTTTCGTAGCAGTAGCCTTTCCCTCCTTAGCCCTTGTGTCTCCCTCAAGAGCAAGCCTAGTTCTCCAAAGCTCCAGCCCTGTCTAAGTCGAATGCAGGATGCTGACTTTCCTTCTCCATCATTTTACCACTGCCTATAGCCTGTTCCCACACAGGGTTGCCTTTCTGCCTATGCTTAAATCTGTCCCATTATTTTTATTTACCATGTATATTGGGATTGTCAAATGACAGAGCAGTAATGGATGGCCAAGGAATAAAAGAGAAAATAACCACACCATATTGTTAGCATGAATTAGAGGGGAAAATAGTTCAACACATTTTTATCTGTGCTTATAAAAGGAAAATACACCCCCAAAGGTGTGCAATTGTGTGCAAGTACAAGCCAAGTTTTACAACCAGTCAGTTTTCTGATTAGGAATTAATTTCTCTGAAGTAATCACAGTGAACAAAAAGAGAGCAATTCATTTTATGCAGGCTACCAAGTAGTAAGGAGACCACAAAGACAGTCTCAGAGCTGAACCAACCTGGTTTCAGCAACACGAAGCTTTACGGGAGTCATTTCACCCTCTCAAGGAGAAGGTGACCATGATATGTGGCCTGACACTGCCTGCCTGCTTCAAGCATTTAAGTCCCTTGGGGCAAGCCATGCAAACTACACACCAGGCTGCACAGATGGGGACCACTCACAGGAAAACAACAGTGGGCATTTGCCTCCTGATCAACATTAGTAGCCCAAGAGCAGAAGCACTCAAGATGTAGGAAATACAGCTTCCATTCTGTCCTACCCAGTTCATAGCAAATACTGGGATATGGCTCTTTCACTTCCCAGAGACAGCCTTACCAAGCAGTGGGCTTTTCTTCCCCACTGTGTACTACTTTCTATAAAGTGATGTATGAGGTATGTGTAAGCAGTAATTTGAGAAGGCACGAGGACATGTGTGTTGTCTCAACCCACATTTCATAATCAGATTATGAGTTTTGGTCTGCCCTCTTCCTAGCCACAATAAAATTAGCAATCTGTTTGTCCCTCCTAGCAGTGAGTAATGAGAAAGAAACTTGCATTGGACCAGAGCAGAAGGTCAATAATGATACAAGCTGGTTTTCATCTCTGAGATATACGTTTTTACCCTACCTGTTTTTTCTTCTTATTCCATCCAAGCAGAAAGAGGAAAAAGGGGTAATTTCTTTTCTTCTGCTGCTTTCCAACAGGCTTTTGTATTTACCCCTCAGCAGCAGGGGCAGGAAAATGCAGTTTTTATCACATTTTGATTCAGTAGGACAAAACCAGCCAGGCAACATCCACCAGTCAGTTTGCAACACAGAGTGACATGCAATGTGAACAGCTCTGTGTTGCTGGTGGTAAAGTAACAGCTGGCAGACCTTAGCCTATTTTTGATGAAAGGAGAGCTACAAATGTAACTAGTTATTGTCTGAAAAGTTGCAGAAAAAGCTGGATTCAGCTATGGGGCTGCATGCAAAATTCCAGGACACAAAATGACAACGTTAGTACATAAAATCTGCAGAGTGAAACTATGAATTCTATCCTTCTCTTGCTGAAACAAGCTCCGGGTGAAGCCAGATGAGTTCAAGTGCTTTCTAGCACTTTCACATGGATCAGATCTCTCGGCTGCTGCTTCAGGGTTCAGTCTTAGAAGGATTTGAACTCCAAACACCATCTGGGCAGTCTAGCCTGGCCATTTTCTGTTGAGACAGTAGAGCCACATAAGTTGGTTATATGATCTGGATCAGAGTAAATTCTCAGTCACAGAAATATTCTCTGTATTGCTGTTGTTTATCCCAGTTTGCAGACCAAAAATCTTTCACATAGGTCATACTCAGTCTCCTCTCATTCGATTATGCCATGAAAATTGCCAGTAAGCTCTGTTGGTTAAACAAAGCTGAGTGACATTTCTAAAAACCTTTCTTCATGGTCAAACTTCATCATTATGACTTCACCAGCTGAATGCACAAAACTCAGAGGGATTTAGGAGCGGCAATCAGCCACTCACTCTCTTCTGCAGAAATCCTTGCAGCTTTCTCATTCCCAGAATGTCAGCGTCCCTTCTGTTGCTGCATTAAGCAACACACTGGTTGGTGTTTGTTCACCCTCACTCCAGGCAGAACGCAAAACTTTGTGCCTAAAACAATGATTAGTTGCATATGTAGGGTTCAAAGTGGACCTGACATGAGGACATGGGAAAAGGTAGCAAAGGAGATGCCTTCTCCATAGAAACTAACATGATAAACAAACAGGATTCCCAACCATGTTGCACCTTTTATGTCCAGACAGTCCTTCAGATCAGCTAAAATTTGAACTTCTGAGAAGCGTTTTAAAAATTAGGCCCAAAATTTTGACCAAGATTCAGTACATGAAAGAAGTCACAATGAAGATATCAAATGTCTCACGATGGTTTAGGTAAGCTTCTATATTCACTAAATCACTACAACTTGAGTCCACAGACTGCAGGAAAGAAAAAAGGCTTATGGAGGTCAATGGGAATGTTTTTCTGCCGTCAAATAGTGGTTTAGATTTGACTCCTCAAGTGAGGTAGATGCAAGTATGTAGGAATCAGTGATAGCATGGTAGACCTGTTTGATACTTCTTTGACTTGGGGTCCTTGAACTGACCTTGGGTTGTAAGAGTGGGAAGCTGAACAAAGAGGTAAACATCAGGGATGCAAATCAGGGTGGAGACAGCATTTAGCGGTAGCGTGTGGGGTTTTGGATATGAACCAATCAAACGTTGATGCTGGTGCTTGCAAGCACCAGGACAATAGGCCTGAGCCAATCAGGTTGCTATGTGAAGCACATGGACAGATGAGCAAAGGTATATAAACCTGTAAGGTGCGACAATAAACATCTCCACTTTACATCTATCTGGAGTCCATCTCGTCAATCATTCCCACACAAGTACGATTTAGATAAAGACTAGGGACTAAACTTATTTCAGCCACTATCCAGCCTTACTGTAATTTCTTCCAGTTCCAGCCTAGCAGATAAATAATGCATGTTTTCTTGTTTTCATAACTCTATAGTATACCTATTTACGTTCCTCCGGGGTCAGAATCTACAGCCAGGGATGCACATTAGCACCAGGCACTTGAGACTATTGTTACCACATTGACAGTTGTCACAAAGCCCTGATTACTGAAATACCTAGAAGTTTCAGCATTGTAATTAATGGCAGAAGTTTTAGATCTCATCAGAAATTTCCTACCAGAATCAATATAAGGAGGTCATTTTCAAACGTCAGTGAACAAAAATCTAATAAGGCCAATAAACTATCCTTAGGAGAAGAAAAAAACACAGATCAGATATTATGAGAAAACAATTTGAAATTATTAATTTTACTATCTATATATTTTAATTAATCATTAATAATATGAAAGTCCAAGAACTAAATAACATGTTTGCTAAACTTTTTCACCATTGATTTTTAAACAGCCTCAGGTCATGGTCTTCTTCATCTTTGAGTCACATATTGAAATAAGTGGTGTGCCAAGTATGGGATTTATTAGCTCAAACTCAGAATTATGTCTCACTTAGTGTTTAAATGATTTATATTTCTGATTTTGAGGTGCATCGTTTTACTTCATGTTTCACTTGGACAGATGCCACTAAATTTGCCTAGAGGGGCTGTATTCAAAGAAGTGAAAGATGGTATTGCATAGATCTCTATTACTCTGCTTCTGAAACATATATATATATATTAAAAAAAAAAAAAAAAAAAAAAAGCTCATGATTGAGTAGAATACCACTGGGAAATGAACTATAGAGTCCTGTTGACTTATGTTTTATTGCACTTAATACTTCAGGGGTGACTCTGCCAGAGACAAGTCTGTAAATTGCTGTGTCAGCTTCTTTCTCTACAGAACTGAGCCAGCCTCAGATCAGGGCTGAAGAGCAGAAAGACCTCTCTCCATAAGGTCTCTCCCCAAGACATTCGATCTTCTGTTGCCCACCAGCCTCAGAGTCAGCCGATGTTACTTTGGAAGCACTGTGCCATTCTGTTGCCAAATGCCTAGCTGAGGAGAAAAGTAATTAAATTAGCAGAGTGACAGGGGTGGAGGGAATTAATATCAGATGAATGAGTGACTCTGCTCTCCTTGTGTAAAAAGAGCTCCTAGAAATCCCCAGACAATTTGGAAGCTTTAAACACTCCTCATGGGAAAAAAAGAATCTGAGATGAAGTTACCAATGATTCTGATCAGGGAGTTTTTCTTGCATATGTCATAGGCATAGAAAAACTAGTGGCATGTTCACATTTATTTACTGTTGAGTACAAGGCTACAGAAGCTCATTCAGCAAATACCTTGTGAGCTCCAAGATAAAGAAGAGCCAGCCAGAAGATTTTCTGTTCATTTTCTGATTCCTCTGGACACTACACTCTTTGTGGTATGCAACCTCAGCATTCAAACTGAAGCCCAGGAGAAAGAGTTTGCTCATCCCATACAGAAATGGTTCTGTTACCAGCAATCAGCTGACTCAGTAAGCGAAAGCATTTCTTTTTCTAGTTTAGTCAGCTTCTGATATTGTTTAGTATTTGGAGTTAGAAGAATTAACACCAAAGAAGATTTGCTTGCATCTGTGCAGCATGTCAGCAACTCACCTTCTGGTCTGGAATATTCACCACATTTTACTATGAAAAAGCTCCTATTTTGTTAGGAAAACACAGATCACAATTGAGATTCACAGATAATATTACTCATTTCAGAACAGCAAATAGCAAGGCTGGCAACTGCCATCTGATGCTATACCTCTGAAAGATTTATGTGCCAAATAAAGTTTATGCATGTTTACTACAGCTATGTAAATGAAAAAGAATTTATCCATGTTTCCAAATAGTATCTTGTGCTCCATGTATTGGACAGTAAACCTTCTTTTTCATCTATTAGCTCTTTATGCCAAGAAACAAATAATTCTGAGTAAGGTTGTTTTATATGATTCACTGTGAACAGATCTGACACACTTAGCCATTATCCTCTTTGCAAACAATCCTGTCTTGTATGAAAGTGTCAGTTATTCCCGAGAATAAGAGAAAATCTTAGTGAATAAAGAAATGTCTGTTCCAGGTAATCCTGAAATAGTTATCTAATCTCTGCTTGGCATGTGACTAGCTACATTTTATACTATTCTGTTTCTTCTCCCTAGACAGATTTTATTAGAGATTGAAGCATAACAACAGTGAACAAATAGTAACCGTCTAAAACGAGACAGCATTCTTCTCCTTCAGCATCTATGACTTTTTTGACATGAATACAAGTGTTCAGACATGGAAAAAACAGTGTTTTACTAACAGACCTTCGCTGAAATGCTTAGTTATTAAATAATTTGTGCAAGCAACCATTCAAATTTCTAATAAATGTTCATGGTATTTTCCTGTACTTCCAGTATTGAGCATTTTAAATTGCTATCGTAGTAACTTGTGCATTTGCATCTCTGCTGCTAAATAATAAGGTAGGACAGGGTGTCAGATCATAGAATTGCATAGCATAGTTTGGGTGGGAAGGGACATTTATGTTCATCTAGTCCACCCCTCCTGCAATGAGCAGGGACATTTTCAACTCAGTCAGGTTGATCAGAGCCCCGTCCAACCTGACATCTGATGCCTGCAGGGATGTGGCATCTGTCACCTCTCTAGACAAACTGTTCCAGTGTTTCACCACCCTCACTGTAAAAAATGTCCTCCTAGTATCTACTTTATATCTACTTTCTTTTAGTTTAAAACCATTGCCTCTTGTCCTTACAACAAGCCCAACTCTCTCAGTCTGTCTTCAGAGTAGAGAAGTTCTGTTCCTCTGAACATTTTTGTGGCTGTCCTCTGGACCATCTCCAACAGGTCCATGCCTTTCCTGTGCTGATAGATCCAGAGATGGGCACGGCATTCCAGATGAGGTCTCATTACAGCAGAACAGAGGGGCAGAACCACCTCCCTCAATATGCCGGCCAAGTTTCTTTTGATGCAGCCGAGGATACAGTTGGCCTCCTGGACTGTAAGCACATACAGTCAGGTCATGTCCGTATTTTCATCCACCAGTCCCTCCAAGTGCTTCTCCACCAGACCTGCTCTCAATCCCTTCATCCCTCAACCTGTATTAATACTAGGAGATGCCCCAGTTCAAGTGCAGGACCTTGCACTTGTCCTTGTTGAACCTCATGAAGTTCTTACAGTCCCACTTCTTGAGCCCATCCAGGTCCCTCTGAATTGCATCCCAACCCCCAGGCACAGCAACTACACCACTCAGCTTGGTGTCATCTGCTGAGGGTGCACTCAATTCCACTGTTTATGTCATTGATGAAGATATTAAACAACACTGATCCCAATATGGTCTCCTGAGAGACACCACAAGTCACTGATCTCCATCAGGACATTGAGCCATTGGCCACTACTCTGTGGATATGACAATGTAACTCATTCCTCATCCACTAAACAGTCCATACATCAAATCTCCAATTTAGAGAGAAGGGTATTGTCTCAAAGGCCTTACTGAAGTCCAGATAGGTGACATCTATTGCTTTTCCCTTGTGCATTGATGTAGTCACTTCCTCACAGATGGCCACTAGGTTGGTCAGGCAGGACTTGCCCTTTGTGAAGCCACAGCTGTCTCAAATCACCTCTCTGTCCTCTATGTGTCTTGGTATAGGTTCTAGGAGGATCTCTTTTCATCTTTTTTTCTATGAGGACAATTTTTCAGTCTTGTCTATTGCAGGTTAGGGGGCTTTTGATGTTGAGAAGTGACAAGGGTGCATGTATGCATTGTCACAGGAGACTGCTACATTCCTCAAATTCTCACACTTTATCCTGATGAACCATGAAAGAAGTTAATACTTAAACTCAATGCTCGCAGAATACTTACACATGAAGCTTTCTTAGCTAAGCCTTCTCAGGGCCTCCAGGTTTCAAAACATCACAGAAAACACACCTTGACCTCAAGAATTTAGTTGATTATTTAGGTATTCCAGTGCAGGTTTTGCTAGGCTCAAAAGGGGTCTTCTGAAAATTTGAGATGTTTAATTTAGGATGCTATGAAAAACATGCTAAACTGAATACTATCTACCACTTGGTAGATTTGAGTAATGTTGAATGGCCTTTATTATGTTCTGCGCCCCTATATGTTCCAGTATCATCATCTTTTATAACCCTCTTATTACTCTATAAAGTGAGGGAAGACAATATGTTTTCAGAACACTTTCAGAACATACAAGTCTAACACACTCATGCTTTTAAAAAAACTATTAAATTTAGAAAGGATGAGCAATTCTCCATTTTCTTTTTAGAGTGATTGACACATTCATTTTCAGTCACATGTCTATGAACTTTGATAAGCATTATGATATAAGAATGCTTTCCCACATTACAGTAGCACTTTCATGTGGGAATAAATGCAGTACTTTGCCTAAAATACCAATTACACTGTAGCTAAAAGGTAAGCGGTATTAGTATCTATATAGCATTGCTGCCTCGTGTTATTGAACAGCCACTTAACTACTGTTCTGTTTGACAACTGTAGACTATAATTATATGTTACTTGAAAATGTTTCTTTTGCAAAGTGCCACTACAAAAAATCTTTTTTTATTTAAAGAAGACTAAAACACTTCAAAAATAAAAAAAACCCTGCTGCTCTGAACATTGCATTACAATCAAAAGTAAATCTGTCACTAATCGAATATACAGTGATAAATGTTACTACTATAAAAGTTCTATGGGATTGAACTTGGAAAGAGGACCCAATGTCCAGTTTGCACTGTTCGCAAGAGTATGTAGTGGTACAAAGAAAATGGTAAATGAAGAGGGAAGCAGCAAATTCTGCAGGGCTAATCTCGGGACTGCAGGCAGAAGTGACAGGTAACTTAAACCCTCCCACTAACTCCTCATTCACCTTTATGGAAAATGCAAGCTCACTGCCCTGACTTCACCAGTTATGGAATAGAAATAAAAGCTTCTTCAGAAGGTTGTTAGGAGGAAAAGCTAATCCTGTGATTGCAGAAACACTTGCTTTTCCCAGTTTCAGCCCTAAATAATATTTGTGAATCATTTGTGGCAGGACTTTCTGCAGACACTACCCACAGCTTTGAGCATCAGACTGTTTGCATGAACTTTTCTCAGGGCCAAGCTTCCTCTGCCTCCCTTCCTCATGGCAGAGTTAAAATCCAGCTGTGCTCAAAGGCACTCTACTCTCCTTCCTCTTAGCCTGAGCTCAGCACCCTAGAGACAGAGATCTTCTACTTTCAGCATCGCTAATGGAGAAAATCAACAGAAATAGAGGAGATTTTTTTGGGTGCAATATAGCCCCATGGGTAAAAGTCAGAAAAACAAGGTCTAAGTATGATTAATGTGTATTTCCCTGAGCTCTCACTCCATACCCATTGCTGCAGGGCTATTTGCAGTTTTTCCTTCACCATCTGGTACCAGCCATTATGTCCACTGATTTCCAGAATATCAGGCTCTTGCTGATGGTAAGCCCAGTCAGTGCCTGTGATAAAACATTGGACTGCATTCCTCCTGGTCTAATCCAGAAAGAGAATTCTTGTGACCCTACCTAGAAGTAAAATGCTAAAAATATGTAAATTCATAAATGCAAAGCATTGAATTGCCACCTTGCTTACAGACACGTGTATCCAGGAGCCCATGAACTAGACTACCCATGAACAAAGTCTAATATAGTCTTGTGTTTATTTGGTTGGAAAGCCCTCACCGAAAATTCAAGACTTCAGGTCTTAGAAATCAAGTTAGTATGAGACAACACTCCCTCTTATTGTATATCCTAATTGAATTTAATATCACACTACACGTCTACAGAGAAAGACGTTGACAAATTTTATTTTGCTACAGAATACTCAGAAACTTATATGCAAGATCGCAACTAGATTACCCTCTTGACAGCAGTGATAAATGATTGTCATTTTCATCCTTTAAAGAACTTTTAAAGTAATAAAGCAGTGATCCAAGTACTCCAGTAAGTAATTGCACATTTTGTTAGTCCTCTGTCAAAGCTAACAAAATGGCCACACTGTGATTGCCTTCACCAGAGACATGGCCAAAGAGAAAACATTACTGGTTTCCACTTACATTCCATGACAGGACACACCTTTGCAAGGAAATTTAATTAGTTATATGTTTTCTGGTAACTCTAGCATTAAGGCCAACTGTTACAGAACATTTTGTTACCATGCTATGAAATTCTCTTTCTCCTACAACAATGACTCAGGCTAATTCCCAAGAGATTCCTGCGGATGGCTCTGGAGACTAACACTTGACCATCAGCCAATTCATTGTGCTTCAGGTAGAACTATTTCTCTTACAGATCTGAAGCTCTAAACCACAATCTATGTCTATTACCTCTTGATGCACTGTCTTGAACTAATAAGAAGAGTTCTTAGCAGCTGAACATGACTTCATTTGCTGATCTATTTATTGAAAGAGGTGAGCAGAAGCTCTGGGTCGAGGTTCCAGAAGTGGGATGGTAAGAGATAGAGTCGTGGCAGAAATAAACTGCACAAGTTGGAGAGACAGATGCCTTGAAAAGGAGCCCAAAATACCTTGCCTTCAAACACCTCCCTCTCTAAAAACACCACCTGGAGTAGTTGCAACCGCTGGAGGTTTGAATAAAGATGCTTTTCATCCTATGCTATGGTCTTCTCATAGCACACCTCCCAGCATATTGACAAATTCCTTGCCCTTCTCTAATCTTCAGTGCTGGAGACCTTACGTCAAGAGAGAAAATTTTGGGGGAAAGTTTTTCAGCATCAGACCCAGGAACTGCAACAACTCCAGACTAAATTACAAGCCACTGTTTAGGAAAAATACATCTTCTTATTCTTAGACACAGAAAAGATAGTCAGATTTCTGATTTGAGGCAAGGTCTTTTCTCTAATTTCAGGAAGCAAGAGCTAAAGTAAATGTGATTTTTATGTTCCAAGCTGCAGGCCTCAATAACTACTGTTAATATGTTTGCACCAAATACAAACTGAGAGAATAATGTGTCACTTTTGCCACCTGGAAGTGATGGATCTGGTAGTTGTGACCACAGGATTAGCAACACTGTGAATTTGAAGTTGTCCAATATGTTTGACTGGCAGCTTATGGAGTGTGAATGAGATAGTAAAACTGTGGCATTGATATTGGCCAGCAGATTCAATTGGCACAGTATGGAGTATGACTGACAGTGCCATGAAAATCACTAATGGCATAACAGTGTGTAGTTTGGTAGTAGTTAGACTTGATGTCAGTTGGACATTGACTCCTATCAAGAAAAAATATCAATATACACAGGCAGATGTAAGTCAGGATGCACAGGTGTTCAGGGTTCAGGGACTAGACAGTGTTCATAGTTACTCTGTCAGTCACAGGTTTCAGCATTAACCCTCATTTTTCAGGGCCTTTTTCATGTGTATGAACTATTGTATCAAATTTACAGCATGATGAGAAGAGAGGTAGGACAGAGCATGCAGGGAGCAGCTGCTGGTACACACTGCCATATAGTGTGCCAGCATTGCTGGGAGGAAGGAATAAGTCGTTGTGCTGTCTGGCATTGAGGCTGCTTTGGTGGAATGGCTCCTTCCCTGTTGTGCTGAGAGGTGAGTACCAAGAGCCATGAGACACACTCTCAGTTCCAGGTCTTCGCATTCAGCATGTTGGCTTGAAGCTGTTGCAGAGTCCATTGCATCTTTAGGCACAGGAGTCTCTTATCCACCTGCACTCACATCCTCCACGCACTGGATGGGGAGTCCTCAGAGTTTGCTGGCACTGGTTTGTCACCACTTCTTCTCACTGCAGCTCTAAGGCACAAACCAAATACACCTCAACCTGCACCTTTCTCCTCTGCATCTATGCACTAGGTGTCATCTCAAAGAAGGTTTTGACACCTTAGGACAAAAGAGGGAGAGAAAAGTAGGGGGAAAAACTTATAGAAAAGAAGGGGTCAGCGTATCAACGTTTTTAAGAGCATTATTGAAAGGTATTGTTGCTAGCCTTCCCTGTGAGGTGTTTACGCTATAATCAGGCCCAAGGCGAACATGTCAAATTTCCTAATATGTATATACTCACAATACGAGTGCACTTTAATTTTGTGTGAGTTCCTTTAAATGTAGCCCAACCTGGATATTTCAAAAAATATATAGTAGAAAAGTAATATCTAAGATCACATCAGCCTACATTAATTTTAAAATAAACTCTTATATCTGCATTTTGCCATCAGTGTACTTACTGCAACTTAATTCAACTCATCACTCAGAGGAGCATCAGAAATAATGTCGGTGATTTGCAGAATTAAACACAATAATACCTTTCATTTTTACAATTCTTTATATGCACTCTTCAAATATTTCAGGCCCAGTGGAGATTCCCAAATGATCTTTGACAAATACAGTGGAAAAGTTCATATTTTTTCTTTTTTTTTCCCCCCCAGACCTTTGGGAATATGAGGAAAAGACAGTTATTTGCCATTAACCTGCAGTTATTTACCCCATTCTGCCTGGCCACAACAGTGAGTTGCTTGATTTCAGCCTATTGTCAGCATAAATGATCCCAGCCTCAAACCTTGGAATAATCATATTCACCCACAGAAATTTGAGCTTAGATGACAAAATATTAACAGGCATGCCTTAATCCAGTACAACTGAGGGGGGAAAGGATGCTATTAGTTTGATTTCCAACCCTTTTGTTTCTGGGAAATCTGTCCATCAAATTTCAGCCATCACTCAGCGTTGTCCTCACTGAGACGAACAGCACGACATGGGACCTGTCATTTGTCTTTCATTTCGAGACTACATTACAGATGTTATGTGATAACAAGAGACCAAGTAGGTGAAATCCTGTTTCATTTCCCTCGAGACTACATATCGTACTCATATAAGATGCCACGGCTTCGAAGTGCTTCTCCAGCTGCTGGCTTTCATCCTGTGCTGTAAATGGACCTTCCCTGTCCCCAGGATGAAGCTGCCATGGGTTACCCTGTGCACAGACGCTGTGTTGGTACATGTACCCCTCAGGCAGAAGGCAGCAGGGGGGAGAATTCATGTTTTGTTCTCTGAATTCTGATGTTAGACATCTTGCACAGTGTTTCCAACATTACACAAATTCAGTGAGATTCTGTAGCTCTGCAGGTTGTCAGCAAGCCTTTATTAAGCCTATTCGAAAAACACCTGTGAGCATAACAAATCTTAGCCAAGGGAAAACAAAAGCCAAACAGAAAAACTGTTTTTCGTTTCATAAACTCTTGTGGGGAGGAGCAGTTTCAGGTGTTCATGAAGACCTGCCACTAGGAAGACAGAGAAAATGAAGCTTTGGAAATTGGCCCAGATCATCATCTATGATCTATGTCTGGACCCCTTGTCTATATCTTGACCAGACTCTTAAAGACATATCTTAACTTTTAGTGCTTTTGCAGAATGTGCCTTGTCTCTAGCTGTGTGTCCACGGACAGAAGTACAACACGGACCATGCTTTGGTCCTGTCTCCATCTGGTCCTGCATCTGTAATAGCCAAGGGAACAAGCAAAGGGAGTAACCATTCTGGCTCAGCATGTATAACCCCTTCCTGGAGCTCTACCAGCGGCTTCAAGGCCTAGTGTCTGTGTCCTTGCCTATAGTAAAAGAAAGTCTAGTTCTTTTGGTGACAAATGGAGCACATCATTGCCTGGTCCTGACACTGCCTGGGTTTTTGGATTCAAAAAGCCAAATGACTTCAACAGAAATTATAGAAGCTAACCTCACTCACCACGCGCGACACCTGCCCAGGAATCTGCCAGGCTCATATTGCCTTAACTTAGCATCAATGTCCTTCCAGACAGAAGAAAAACACTGGTCACAGGGCTGAGGACAGGAGAGGGCCCACTTTTGGTCCCATCGTCGCCTGAGCCTCTGCCTCTAGAAAGCAAAGTAAGAGCATCCACCATCTCTCATACCTCCAGCAAGCTCTGCAGCCTAGCCCTGTCCTCCCTGCTCACCTCGCTTTCCTCTCTGCAACCCTTGCACTCTGCTTACTTGGATTCAATTGGTGTTCCCTCTCCATGCAGCTGATGCTGTGCCTGCTCTGGGTGTCTGTGCCACCAACCACTCATCCCATGGCAACCACAAAACACTGAAAAGTGTGACATCACAAGGTGTTCCATGGAGTTATTCTGTATACTGAACATATTGTATTCAGGTTTTTGATGGTTACTAAATATGTGTTTATTAAGTAATGCAATATTCTTAAAATAAAATTAAGTACTTCCTAGTTTTAATCCTGTGACATTCACTTGGTCACTCACTTTAGACTGGGAGTTTTCTTTGTTGTAGGATTGTCTTTAGTCTTAGAGGCCTTGTAGAAGGTAGAGTATTTCTCCAGGTGTATGGCTGAGGACAGGAGTGTGCCAGGGACTGCTCCTGTCCCTCTCTTGGCCAGAAACTTTAACAGACTCGACAACAGCAACAGCCAAAGGCAGAGGCCACCATGGCTCTCAATGTGTAAACCCTGCTTAGGGATCTACTGTTCTTTTCAAGCCTTAACTTATCGTCAGCATCCTTGTGGAGTGGAGAAACTCTCTAGGCCTCTGGTTCAGAGCAAGGGTGCCTATTGCTCTGGTCCATATGTCTTTTTGACTAGTCCATTTTTGAGGCTTTTTCTACTTTCTCTCTCCATTGACTCTCATGTCAATAAGTTTCATATCACTGCCCATTGCATAAAGAAATTATTTCTCTTATGTGCTTTAAACTAGTTCCTCACCAGTTTCAATTACTTTCCTAGGTTCCTGCATTGAAGGAGAATAACAGTTCTGCGTTAACTTTAACCACAACCTCCATAATTTTGTCAACCTCATCCATGTACCCCAAAGCCTCTTCAAACAGAAGCCCTGAGCTTACTCATTTTAGTGACCTGCTTATAAGTTTCTGAGGAGTTTCCGAGCCCCTGTGATCCTAAGTCAAACAGCAAGCTGAAGTTTGGAACTGAGGACTGCCTTCTTGTCCCATGCTTTTACCATGTTTGTGGTCATTTAGGCTAATATGCTTGACTTTGCGAAATAAATGAGCTAAGAGACATGGCTCACCAGACAGGTGGTAGCTCAGCATGCCTCAATAACACAATCCCTCTAGTTCTAAACCTATTCGAGTTTGGAGAGCTTGTCATCGACAAAGAAAAGAATTAGCCTCTTGCTATCCTTTATGAACAGCCTGTTGTTCACAGAAGAAATCACCTTTTGAATTTTTTGCTTTAAAATATTCATACTTTGAGCTAAATCTAAGACATACTGAATAAGTATTTCTAGCCAATGGTTCTGTAATGTTTGTTTCACAGGGAGAAAAATTCAAGAAAAATAAAAACATGTCAAAAAGGATCTAGGAGTAGGTATGTATGCATATAGACATGTATATGCAAATTCCAGGGGATGCAAAACTTTGAAAATGTGGATTTTATAGACTCTGTTTTTCTTGGCAGCTGAAATATTTTTGTTTACAAGTCTTAAAGGACACACGTCACTGTAGTGACACACGTGCACAGTAGTGATAAGAAGCCTAGGACCAACCAAGTAGCAACCTTGAAGGAAAATAAAATGAATCTCAAGCAAAGGAAACAGTCAAGCTACCATTTGAATTATAAAATCTTTGAAGGTGGCTTTTTTTTCCTTCGGATTTCACCATAATTAGAGAACCAATTAAAAACATTGTTATTAATTGCATTAAAACACACAATATACATTTTTATTCCTAACTAATTTTTTGAGGAATTAGATAAGTCATGACGGCTTTTGACTTGAGACTCCTTCTGTAGTGCTGCACTAATTATTAAATATATTGAGGCATTGAGCATTCCTCCTTATCAATATTGATGTCAAATTTAGGTTAAAAGAAATTGTGAGATTGTGCCTTGTGTTTCAGAAGCAAATGCACTACCACTTGCTTCAGGATTCTTGTTCAGCACTCTGTGGCTGAAGGCCAGGTATAAATAAATTAATCTGGTTATTAACTTGGCTGGCACATTGAATTACAACTCTGCACATAGTGAGCAGAACATCTGAAACTTGCCCTTCTGACCTGCAGAACAGCTAGAGAATTGGCACAGGAACTCAGAGGCACGGGTACACTTTCCAAGAGCTTTGAAAGTCAGCCAGCATAGCAGAACAGAGCACATGCCTGAATCCAGTCAAGCTGAAATATTTTATCAGAAGCCCATCAGCAAAGGCCTTCACTCCCTCAACTGACCTTTTTCCCTTAGATGGGAACTGCCTCCAATCACTGATCCATCCAATTCATATGAAAAATCATAACTGACTGTGACTATCACCGCACAAATAATAATCACCTGATGTGTCAGATACTTTTGATGAAGGTGAGTTTTAAGGGCATGTATTTGGGGCAATTATACATTGTCAAAACATAATGAATATGTTTGAAAAGCAGAGATGAAAATAAGCCACTCAAATCAAGCCCTCCGAAAGAGTCAAAGGTTTAGGATTAATACCGCATTTGGCATCCCAGCAGCAAGACTAGTAGGTGGACTCACTCAACCTGCTGCTGCTGATTAGTAGTAGCACCTGGCCAAAGGCTAGACAAGGGTGGACTCTAGCACTAGTGTTATAGTTAAATAAAGCAAAAAGAACACAATTAAATTCTCTAAGTATTTGTTAAATACGAAAGTAAAGGGCAGTGCTGGGTGGTTCAGAGAATCTCAGCTTCTCTGGACCCACAAGAGTTGTAGTCTCTTAAGCAGTTCCTTTTATACATTTTCTCGGAGCCTCCTTATAACTTCTCCTTCCGCAGGGGTTTTCCAGCTTGTTTGCTTCAGGCAGTTGAGTATTCTGAGCTGTGGTTCAGATTCCCAGGATGGGCTCTGTTACAGTGTAACTGAGACGGTGTTTACTGGCTCTGGGAGAGTTTAACACATTTTTTTTTCTTTATTTTAATAAAAACACAACATTTATTTAAAAGACCTATGCTATTGCTAACAATGAAACTATGATGCTATCTAAGGTAACAGAACACTTTTAGATTTGGAATGGTAAGACTGCCTCCCAACCTGCTTGGTCAGCAAACTACCCCCTTATTTATTACACTAGGAATGCCCTCTATGTCATCAGTAGAGAACATGCAACAAGCAGGCCCAGTGATACTCCAAAATGGTGGTGATAAACCACCACCCATTCATCAGGTGGAGAAGACACAATACAGAAAAGACCCTGGGAGGTGCAGAGATAACTTCTTCTTGATTGCTGGTCAACTCATTAGGAGGCTTAGCCATAAGTTCTCTTTTACTCTTTATCCTCCTTCCTTGCTGCAGGATGAGTGCTGAGAAGTATTCATAGCACAGCAGGGGATTGGATGACAACTCACCACTTCCTATGCCAGTGAAAAGGGAAGTTACTGTTTGTTTCATACTCTTTAAGTATTTAGTTGCAAACAAGGTTAGGAACTAAAGATGAGTCTAGAAGCATCTCATGGAGTCCAAAAAGTATTATAGCGTAAGGGAAGAGGAAAGTGCTGTGAAGGAAAATGAAACAGTATTACAGAACATTTCTGCTTATTTTTCCTTTGCTTTCTGTTTGCAAGTTCTGAAAGACTTCGTGCTCCACGCTAGTTAAAATCACAAGATCTCAAAAGTCTGATTTACTACAGAGCCAAAGTATAAGTGCAGTAGTTTTAAATGATAACTTTCAATTAGTTTGAAAATGAAGTAGGTTAGGTTTCAGCTTTAAATATTCTATCATACATAAACAAATTCATAAGTGATTTATTGTGTATTGCTTTTATGATGTAGTGCAATAGTTGTGCACAGCATTTTGATATATTAAGTGAATAGTTCCTACCTTATAATTTCATGCTGTAAAATGAAATATGTGTACATATAAATAAATATATGTATGCATATACTTTTAAACACATAGATTCCAATGGTGACAGCACAGTAGTAACGAAGATGGTATCCCACCTGCTTAAAATAGTCATTAGCTTTGGCTGGTCTGAAAAAATCAAGGAGAATTTTGAAAAAAATAACAGAGGCAAATTAATGATAAAAATTAAATTTACATTGGGGGAAAACAAATATGCCAGCTGAAAAAATAGTTTCTGAATTGTTGTGAATGAGTTGCTAAATACACCCTTAGTCAATTAACAAGCCATTCTTGAGCTGCACAACAGATAGCTCTGCATGGTCACAGTTTGCCATGCTGACATTACGGTGCAGTTTGTTTCCCAAGGTAGTGCATGTGTAAATACACACAAATTCCACCAGCTGTTTCACTAAATTAATACAAATTGACAAAGACACTGAAAAGGCATGGGAAACCTGATCAGAAATTAATAGCTTAGGTCAGATTACCTTCAAGCTTGTCTTACAACATGCAATACAGGAAATTTATGTATTCTCTCACAGAAGAAAATTGCCTTTGATGGGTGAAATACAGTCTGTGTTCTGATTCAGCATCAATTGCCATGTGTTGCAGATTTGCTTGATTACCTCCTACTCGGACTCTTATTAAGCTGCTGTGAAGAACATCCCAGTCCTTAGTTCCTCCTATATGTGCCTTTGCATCAGAAGTCTGTGATGTGCTTTTTGCACCACTAGCATGCCTTACAAACTCCCTGGGTATCTGCATCCTCCTTGATATCGGGAAATGGGCAGACCAACAGTAATTCATCTGGGATGGGAAAACTTGCAGTGATTCCTGTCCTCCTTCTAGCAGATAAGTAAACTTCACACCACCCATCCAGGCCAGTCCTTCAGGAGGCAACTCTAATCCTTGCTTGGGATCACAGTATCTCCTATCCCATCCTGATGTCTTCCCAAGAGATCAGCTTACCAAGCCTGCTGGAGGGACAGAGGACAGTAAGAGTTCTCTTGAAAGTCTTCTCAGAGCTTTCAGGACTGTGGCCAGAAGTAGGAAACTGTGCTGTTCACAAACTTGTAGAGTAGAGTAGAGATCAAACTAAAGCAGATTTGCCTTTGATCAACTATCAGAGTTTTCAATGTCTCCAAGTTATGCAGCAGTTGAAAAGAAGTTTTCAGAAGGTTAGTATGCATGTAAATCTAATGATGATGAACATTTCTGAGCATTTCATTTCTTTATTCTTAGATCATTTCCTTATCTCAGAGAGGTACATGTAAGGTCTTGCAATAAACGCAGTGATACCTAGTAGTAATGTTTCTTTTAAACTGAAGAACTCACAGGAGAAGGAGGACTTGGCATAAATAATTTAGTAGCAACGTAGGAGAAAAGCGGATAAAAATTAAAAGCTCTACTCAAGATTCTTCTCATCCTTCTTGAGATCAGTAAAAGCATAAACAGCAAGCCACTTGAATCAAAATTAATTCCAGACTTACTGAAGGCCAGCACTTAGGCAGTCCTTGGATGAAGGCATTTAGAGGAAAATGTAACTATGAGGAAGGTTTAGGCTTCTCAAAGGAAGACTTCATCTCTTGTTGAGTCTACTATTTATGCACTTTCCTAATTAGATCATGCTGAACAGTCAATAGTCTTCCACCTTCGATATAGTTTAAATGTTCATTTGTACTTCAGTTCTGGTTGTGCCACAGAAACTTCTCAGAGTCTCTTTTAACTTTTGAACACTCTTACAGTAAAATGTTTTTCAGAACATGCTGATACTACTTTTAAAACTACATGGAGTGCATATAGTTTCAACATTCAAAATATGTGGCTATGCAAGGAGCAGTATACAAGTTCCAAACTTCTGTCTGCTGGATTTTTGAAGAGCTATGAAGACGGAAAAAGTGTAGGAAGGAGATGAAAGCAAACTGTGTATTTTAGGCTTTAAAAGAACTCAAGTACTTAGTATCATTGGAGAGTTCTGCATTGCAGAATGGAAAAGAAACCTAGGTTTTGCAAAATTGCCATAATGTATGTAAAAAGTAAACAACATTTTAAAGACTACAGGACTCCCTGCCCTTTGGATGTGTACCTACAGAAGAGTTTGTTTAATCAGTTGTCTTGCACTTCTCTACCCAGCTGTATAATGATTCCTATGCTTATCAGTACAAATGGACTGTTTGTACTGCTTACAAAACCTCAAGCAGCAGGCTCAGCAGCATACAGGACTTTCACATCCTTGTCATTATGTAAGGAAAAGATACAGAAGAGGCATTGCATACTGAGCCTACTCTTCGGCATAATTTCTTATACATCAACTCTTCGAAGACATGTGAAAACAGTTCAAATAACTCAATCCCCTCTGATTCCTGAGGTGTTCAAACCAGCTTTTTCAATAGTTTTTTTTCTCAGAAAAAAAAATCTGGATTTAGGCTTAGAAAATTAATTTAGTACCTGAATTATTAATGACAAAGCAAAGGATCGCTGCAGCAGTAGCAGATCTACAAGACAGTCTGGCCATGGAGAAAGCATGTTGACAAAAGGGAAGAAGGGAAACCAGCACAGTTGCTAACCTGCTGCTTCTGAGTGAGGTTAAAGACTGGCCAATGAAAGGCTTAGGCTAAGTTTCTTTTACAGATATTTCTGGATGATGATTCAAAGAACCTAAATTAGACTCCAGCTCTGCATCACATCCAGAGGATATTCATTTCTTCCCCAACCACTGCTGGAGTTCTGGGAGACTGTCTTCCTAAACCTTATACCTCAGCGTGGTTCCTAAGCTTGGTAGTTGTAAACATCTGTCATTTCAGTCAGTCTTCACACGTGATTTCCTTAGATCTGTGGCCAACTTACAGACAGCACTGCTCTTCCTAATATGGGAAAGGAACTACTCTTTGGCTTAGTAATTTGGACCCATTTGTTTCAACACTGTTCATCATCACTCTTGCCACCTAGGAAAAAGTGCAATTCCGTGAAACTGAACTTCATTAATTAAGTCAGAGTATTTTTTTCAGAACTATTCCTGGAGTGCACGCAATAGGAATTGCAAATCATCTTCTACATGTAAGGAGATCTTGCCAAAATATTTTCAAAAATAGTAATTTCATGGTGCCCAATTAAGTAACACAGTTTGAATATCCCCTTCCAAACACATGCTGTGCCTTTTTAGATACAATTTTTCAGTCAGCTAACTACTTCTCTGCCAAAAGCTCTTCAACTTTCCTAAGTAACTAATCTGCATAAAATCGTCCAAACTTCCTTCACTGGGCACAGGTGCTTATTTGGCACATATTAACTCTACCAATGTGTCTGCATGACACAATGCAGTGGTGCACAGAGAAACCCAAACCGGTTACAAAGAAGCCAGAGAGGGACATGGAGCTGTATTTAGCTTGTTCTTTACACAAGACTAAAGCATCCAGTCCTACTAATGTCCTCAACATTCTGCACAAGCACTGCCATTCTGGCTTTGGTTCCCGAAGTAAATTATACATTAAATTGTGCCGCATACATACACTTTCCCACCTGGATTTCAAAGCAATGGTTTTTTTTCTTTTATGGAGACAAAATAGGTAGGAGCTACCAGAATTCTGGGAAAAAAAAAAAAAAAAAAAAAAAAAAAAAAGAGTAGTAGGCCAATATTCATTTAGATAAAGTGGTGAGTATGAACCAACAAATCCCATGCAAACAGCCTCCAGTCAAACATGGCATCTGGTTTCTCTGTGCCCTAGAGTGATGAAGGCTTCTTCCCTTTCCTCATTTAGAGGCTTGGATGAGGGAGCCAGGCAGTGACACGCTACTCAGAGCTGTACTGCAAGCAGGAAATGTGACTGTTAGGCATAAATTAACACTAGAGTGAATAACATTAAATTATAGTAAGAAACACTAACTTTAGCAGGCTGAAAGTTTAAGGGTGACATTTAATCTTAACTTAGAAGTTTTTTCTTCCCCAGGGATGGCTGGGTTCCTTACAGCCTAATACTCATGCCAAAACAAGTTTATAAAGTAAATGGAATTAATCACTGCATGTCTCTACATAAGCTGGAGCAAAAGCCTGGAAACTACTGAAGCTGGCAGCAGGTCTCTAAGTGGAAGAATTTACCCAAGATGGACACAAGATGGAGGGAGAAAGGCTCCATAGATCAACTGTTCCCTTACTCTTCCCGGGTAAGGACTGCCACATCTTCCAGATCCATACCACATGGGTTTTCCTCTAAGACTCAAGACAGAAGAAATTCTGCCTACGGGTTCTGTTCTCTACTGGGAAGAATTACATCCAAACAAAGTCAATTTTTATTCAAAATCTTTTCACTGTTACCTCCTTCGGTCTTATCTCAAGAAGTGGAATGAGGAAAGGTTTTATTCTATGGGGTTTTTTGCATTTTCTTTCACCTGATTTCTATTCCTACCCGCTAAAATTTTACAAGGCCATGAATCAAATATGAATTTTAAAATCCAATTGCATAATCTTTTTTTTATTGTTGGTACTATTGCTCTCATATCGCTGAATAATGTTAATGATGTGTTTGTGTGCGACCAAAGGATAAATTTAAAACCATCTCATGAGTGGAGTTTCTTGTTTCACATTGAGCCTAGGACAGATTTTACTGGATTAAGTATAGCCTGATCTATTTTATTGCAAAATAATTCAAATGCATCTTTTTTATTTGCTAGAAACACTACTAATAAATAATTACTTTCTGCAGAATACCAAATAAACTATAGCCATATACATATCTTCAGGACACAGTAGTAATACATTCATGAGGCAGGTAGAACACTTCTGCGTTTCAATCCTTTTGCAACTAATTTATACATTTTGAACCGGAGTGTTGCATTTTTCAGTGCAAGATGTAATTCTAAGGATTGCCATCTCTTTGTATCAGTGCAGTCAGCACTTTGCTAGTCTGGTTCTTTTACCTCTTTGCTTTCATCCACTCCGACATGCCTTTTGTGTTTCTGTTTGATCCTATTAGCACTGAGATCAATCACAAAATTCCTGCTGGGAGCAGAAGGGGATGCTATCTTTGTGATGTCTAAACCAAATACTTGCCATCATTCTTCCCTGCACCCAGCTGCAAATGCGCATCTGCTCTTCTAAATCATCAGTTTTAGATTTTTGATGGTTTCAGTCTTTTCACTATTTAAAACAAAGACAACATTAAAACATAAACATTTTTAAAAAACCAAATAATCCTACCTTTAATTAATATGCTAGTATTTTTGTATAGTTTCGTTTCTAATCCTAATTCAAATGTTCATAATTGCACTGTTGGTTTAGCTACACAAATCCCACAGGACAGAAGGGATTTCTCCATGTTTTTCACGAGAATGAAAGCAGAGTTCATGTTCAAAAGATATTTGTGGGTTTTCAGAGTGCATAACATGCATCTGCGTACACAAATGCCTCAATATGGCTATAAAAAGATACCTAACCTCAGCCTGTCAGATGAGGAAAACTGAATTGAAGATTTGCAGATTGTAAATTGATCTGTCTTGAAATTTTCTTTTAGTCAAACAGCTCCTATATTAAAAGATTGTGATGATTCCTATTGAGAAATAGACTTCTTATAATTTTCACACAGGGTACAAAAAAAATAAAATTTTTTTCCATTTAAAACCAACTCCCTAGTAAAAGTAAAGTAATTAACAATTATGTGTATTTTCACACCTTTCTTACTGTCAAAAAAGTCTTGGTACACATACTATTGCTCATCTCACTAAACACACTTGTAAATTACTTTAATAATGAATACTTGCCCCTGGATATAGTTTTTAATCCATTTAAGATTGATGTTGGATGAAAGAACAGCAAGGCAAATATCATTTTAATCAAAACAACTGTTGTAGCTGATTTCTGCTATCTCACTATTACCATCCCCTTCAGCAATAAGGAAAATGAAAACTATTTCTCTGGTCTTTCCACACCTAAATTTCAAGACCATAACTTCGACAAATTGAAATAGAAATCTCTTCATTTGCTGGTTTTTGAACCAGTATCAACTTTTGTTTTAAAACAGATGCCACAGGAAAGATAACATTTTAAGTTGCCATTTCTGTGGAACTCGTAAATTAGCACCAAACTCACCATTATTTTAAGTTCCTACATTACCACAGAGTTTAAGACACTTCTGAACAGGGCAGTCCATTTGTGCACATAGAAACAGCCCCTTCTTCCAGGTACACAATCTTCTTTTTCCAAAGTTAACTCCAGGATTTCTACTTATTTTATGAAGTTTGCTTAGACTGGGACCATTGCCTCCAAACAAATGCCAGAGCCAGCCATGTCATTGGTCTGTAGGTATGAATTTGACATAATTTGGGTCATTGGAGAACTTCCCAGAAGACTGAAAGATCGCCAATTGCACATCATTATCCCAAAGGGTAACAAGAAATACAGGGATAATGTGATGTTCTGCAAAAAATTGAAATAGTTTAAGAACTATCTAGAATGAGAAGTAGAAGTAACGCCGAACAAGATGGTTTTATGGAAGACTGCTCATTATCAAAAACAGTTTTACTTTTTTAATGACTTACACAGTTAGAAGATGAAAGCAATTACATAGACATAACCTATTTAAATCTTATTATTGACTGCAATTTAATATTATCTTCAAAAGCCAAAAAAAAAAAGATTCAGAGTACCACTCACAACTCATTCATAAAGTGCAAAAGCAGAAAATAAAGATACAAAAAAATATTTTAAGAGGTCATTTAGTCTATTCCTGCTGAAGTGCTTCAGTGTCCCAAAGTCTTTCATGAAAGGGGTTGGTCAAATTTGTTCTTAAAGCCTTTCATTATGAAGATTCCTTCAGATCTTTAACATCATTTCTATCCAAGTTTTCTCAACCTTTCCTACAAGAGCAGATAACCCCCCAACTTACATCAAGAATCTTTTCAATCTGTCTCCTTTTATTTTCTTGAATCTGGAACCTCTGCAACACAAAATTAACCACCGGTTTACCCCAGACAAACTGTGCTTCTCTAGGAGGGATATATGGATGAGTAGGTTAAAATGAGGAACACAATTCACAGGGAGTATGTGGCTCTATGTCATCATCAGCTTTACCAATTACAAATATTCAAAGATTCTGAGGCAAAGAATCTTTTTTCCAATGCGTTAGAATTTGGGGTTTAAAACAATAACTGCTGGATTATTTTCACATACCTTCTACTTTATTTTTTGAATAAATTTGAGTCATGACTTTGAGATTTTCCTGCAACAATTAAAACTAACAACTGCTTGTGGAGGTTTTTTTTCTTTCTAAAATAAGAGAATCACCTCCTGTAATGACTTGCTTCCAGGAGCAAAGACTTTGACTGAAAAATAAACCACTGCATAATATGAAAACTATTGTTCCTCTTAAAAGAGCTAACAATTTTGAAACACAGTGCAGCTTTCCAGAAATAAGCAGAAAGTTGGAATTATGTAGACATTTTATCAGATAACATAAAGGAAGATATAAACCGTCTCACACTTCTTAGCAGATGCAGGGGAGACCAGGCATCACTTGGCAGCTGAGAGACTGAAACAGCTTCCCAAATTTCATGGCTGCCCAGCATCCAGAGCTGCTCCAAATATTGCAGTTATTCACCAGCGATGATAGACACAGGGATTTTCTGATATATCCTGGCCCTCAGAAATTCAGGAACAAACATATCTCAGAAATCAGTGTGCATATTAAAATCTCATCCCTGTGCTTATGGATGTAAGAAAAGGTTGGATTAAAAACAATGGAGAGACTTCAGGAGGTCATGCTGAGGCACATGAAATTTTAAACTTATAAAAAGAAGACATTTAGTTGACTCTACATCACTAACTACATGTTCACACCCCTGAAAATAAAAAAGCAAAATATAACATCCATAGTTTCTGACAAGTTTTACTACAGCCTTTCCAAAATAGAAAATGAAGTTTAACTGAAGCAACTGGGTGGGAGGTATGACTGTCAGCACCCAGCAACCCTATAGCACTGAGTTTCATACTAGATCACTACCTGGCATCACTAGGAAGTGAGCAGTCACTGAGCTATTACATTGTGTCTGTGCATGGTGGAATTTAATTCAGCTTTACTGCCACATCAAAATGCAGATTGTATGAGATGCCAATGACAGGCTTCTGCAGTTCAGTGTTTTCAACAACAATATATTAGTTTGGATAGAATCTGGTAGTGTATAAGTCATTTTATTCATGAGAATGTATTTATATAAAGGAGAAATAGCCGCAAAACACAACCATCCTGTTTTCATGACCAATCTGTGGGGTCTTCCACCTGTTTAACATTTTAGTACTTTTTTAGAGCTCTCAGCAGTGCTAGTGACTAAAACATTGGAAAATGGCTCATAGGACATAAAAAGGGCAAGGTGATAAAGAGGGAAGACAAAGAAGAGAGATGTTGCTCCTCCATGCAGAGTAGCACTTATTCCCGTTGTGGGATGCAGCTTGCAGATACAGGGCTACTAACTTGACTTTCTCATCCACTATAATTTACATTAGGACTTTATCCTGTTCTGTAAATAAAACATAATTAAAGAGGAAGCATACTGGATATACATACAAAACACTGCTCAGCAATGGTTCTTGCTTGCTAGTTACAGGCTCAAAGTGATCTCCAGTACCAACAAGAGGTAGTGTTCGCACTAGGGAGCCTAGACAGAAGGTTCTTGCAAAATGTTTTTGGCCACTAGTGCTAAAACCCTTCATGCTTGTATAGATCTGAGCTGTTTTCAGGTGGCTTGGGTATTTCACAGGGGTGAGCTTTTCACATCCCAGGCAGTTCTTTACCTCTCGAGCATGTCTGATGCCTGAGCATGCAGCATCTTGGTTGAGCCAGGGACCACCAAAACCTTCCCAACAGACAAAGCTGAAGATCTGGCCATCCTCACCCACACCTAACAAGCAGCCACACGGTTCACTTCCACACAGCAGACAATCAAACTGGAATGTATGACACAGAAAAGATGGCTTCAGCATAACTCAGGGGCTGAACAAATACAGCGTAAGAAGTAAAAACAACATCAACTAATTCAGGAGGCCAGAAAATGCAGAGAGAAGCTTGTTCAACAATATGACAGCAGGAGAGCAATTGCTAAGAAGCCAGAGGAGCAGATGACAATGAGCAATTGACTCCTCAGTCCACCTGTCATCACCATTTGCTGTTTACAAGTAAGACACTACCATGTGTCCTGCCATGCCAAAGCCCCTAAAAAGAAGAGGATGCTTTTACAGCATCATATGAAAGACCAACACAAAGAAATGCAGAGTCCCTACACTACTATCACTGTACGTAGGCAACCAACTCCCTTCAAATAAAAGGAATTATCCCTTTCTTTAAGTTTTTTATAAAAAAAGAACAGTACTGAATAGAAAGTTGTAATATGAAATTGCCTACATGGAGATACTAATACAGGGCTAGATGGACTAACAATTGATGACATTTAGGTCTAACAGGATAACAATTGTTTAGCTTTAAGTTTTCAGCAATTATTCAGCTCAGGATAAGCACAAAGAAGGAACTAACACTTAAGGGATGAACAGAATGGCAATAATTTAGCCGAAGCAACTGATATTTAAAGAACCACAGAATAGAAGTTGCTCACACTTAAAGAATACACAGGATGACAGGTGGTTTTTTTTAGCTAAAGCAACATATTTCTATAAGCCTTTATGTAGGAAAGGGGTCTGCTGCTAGATGATTGCTAATAAGCAAGACAACTTATTTAGAATTCTGATAAGAGCAGAAACTAACAGTGACAAGAATGCCAAGAATTCAAAGAACATGTGCACAGACTGAAGTGAAGACAATTGGCTTTATCCCTGAGAAGACACTGCACAGACACAAACAGGAAAAGACCCTTCTCAAACTCGTTATAACAAGAAGTGGGGAAAGGTTATGAATATGTATAGGTGGTTTGTTTGGAATATTATGAATATGTAACACATTACTGTATAAAGCCAAGACAAGTTGCCATGGTGGGCACGCACGTTTTGGGAGTTTTTTTGAGAAATAATTCTCCCATGCATCTCAGCGCTGAATAAACATATCTATTTTATAACTTTATAAGTTATAGTCATGATTCCACGTGTCAATAGGGTTGTGTTTTGCATGATACATGAGGTGGACACTAATGACATCTCAAGAGTTTTAATTCCAGTCAAACCAAAATCATAATTACTTCAGAAGACCACTAAATGCCAACAGCACTGGAAAGTCTGCAAAAGATACTTCAGTGCTTCTGTGTTGTAAGACTTGAGTACAAAATCTTAAATGTATAAATGATTAACCAGGTATCATCAGCTCTCTGTGGAGAACCAGGATTCTCCCAGGTTTTCCTATGGAAGCCCACTCTTCTAGCATGCAAATACACACACATAGTGCTAGCATAACATGGCTGCCACAGAATTGATTTTAAAAAGCAGCATGCAACACAGCCCATCAGAAAATACCACGAGACTACAGAGGAAAAAAATCAGCCCCAGTTCAAGCCACTAATGTCAGTGAGTTCTCGATGAAAAACATTTGCTGAAACTATCACAACTAATTACTGAGACAGAAGTAAAAGGCAGAAAGCAACTGCTTTTAAATAACAGGCTGTTGATGCACTGAAAACTATTCCCTACTTTTCCATGGGATAGAACCTCTTCAACTGGTTTATATAGAATTTACCCCATATCTAATATGGGGTCTGGGTCTCCTTTAAGGATGGACATTGATCACTTTTCACACTGTGGCAAAGTCCTTAAATAAAAGGTCTTAAAGGTATAGAAGGGTTGGCCTGAAATATGCCTAACATCTTCCCTTCAGAGAAAAGCTTGTTTAACCAAGAATTGCTAGCAAATCAATGAGATGGACACAGACGATGTCAAATTGCTCAGGCACTAACTCATGTTTGTTGCAGTTCCAGCTTCAGGTAAAACCTCTGAAGATTTAGGACTGTTATTGAGATTTTTTTGAAATGCCATGTTAGCATTTCCTACCAGTTTGTCTCCCCAAGTCTTACTTTCTACAGATAAACAGGAGAGGTTCTGGAAGAGCAGATCTATCCTGGCCACTCATGATGCTACCTGCTGCTCAGTTCTGTCTTCACGCAAGAAGTGGCACCTGGCCCCTCACCAGAGCATTGCCTTGGGGCTACTAGACACAGCACAAACTAGATCAACCTAACTCGGTTTTCTTGCCATCACACAGCTTCTGTCACACATCAGTCGAAAATAGCATGCAAAACAAAGACCAACTATTATGCAAAAGAAAGAAAAAAATTAGGGCTTGAATTTAAATCTGTAAATAATAACCAATAAATCAGACTGACTATACAGGATGGATAACCTTTGAAGTATGACACCTTGGTTTGCTTCTTTGAGTTACATCTTTCTGCAATAACCTGGTAAACCAAAATATGAAATAGATACTGATGAATTAATGGGTTATTTAATATTAAATTAACTGATAATTAGAATGATAACTGCTTGTTTTCAGGTACTACTTATTTTTATAAACAAGTTTTTGAATTTTCAGAATAGATGATATTTCCAACCCTAGACATTTCTCTTTCATCATTTAACAGAAAGGCAAAGTACCTTGGAGCACAAGAGCAGGAAACCAGCAATACAGAATTCCCTCTCAGAAGACATTTAAATTTTATGTAATAAGAAGGGCCTGTGACAAAACTACGTGTAATATAATGTAATGGTATCATTTTTCAAAGTTTTACATAATGACTTTCTGTTTCTCAACGGTACTTCATTATTGGGAGCAGGAGAATGTAATTGTTCTCTGGGTGCTGCTGTTAGCTCCTAAGGGCACGATCAGTCCTGCTGAGACATATAATTCATGCACTGTTTGCTTCTGATACAGCTACATTTACGAAAGCAATGCAGTGATTAGATTCCTCTAGAATAAATGTGTCTATAAATTCCTGTGCTGCGATTACTAACAGCTATATCCAGTAAAGGGCTTGGGCCACTGGCATGAGGCAGAGGCAGAACTAACAGACCTCTAACCAAACTCTCATTTTTTTAAAGAAAACAAACAAACAAACAAACAAAAACCCACCAAAACAACTTGACGCATTTACAATCATGAGGTATCCTCCTATCTTACTGTTGTCCATGCAGTACTTGAGGTGTTGCTCTGGTTCTTGCTCAGCAGGAACTATCAGAGCTTTTCAAACCCATTCGCAGCATGAGGGAAACCAGACTGAGGACATTAAGCATCCTCCTGACACATTTTTGGAAAAGATTGAAACTGATAGGCATTTAGCACAGTATGAGCAGAATTAGATGCCTTCACAAAGATACAACCAAGGACACTCATAAAAAAAAAAAAAAAAAAAAAAAGCACACAAAAAAAAACAGTGGCTATTTTAGCAGATCACTCTGTAGCACCTCAACCCAGAAGAGAATAGTGCCCTTAGCTACCTCAGGCTAAACATGCTCCTAGGTAATGATCCAGGTACACCCAGCAATTATACAAACTGAACAAAGGGTCAGATTCATCTCTCCAAATTCAGACTTCTGCATCAGAGCTACCTGAAGAAAGATGAGTGTTTTAGGGCATACTTCATCTCATTTAAAGAATGTACCTAAAAATCATGGTGTACATCACTCCTTGGGATTGTTTTTCCCACACTGACTCTAAAGACAACCCTAAAAAACCACATCAGATGTAATGCATACACTGCAGATTGCTAAAGTTAGCTGAAATCAGTCTTGCACCGAGCATTTATTAATAATTTAACTAAGCAGAAACATGGATAAAAGTGAGTCAGTGCATTGTTTTCATATTATTTATGTTACCATTGGACTGTGCAGAGAGGAAAAAGATGAAACAGAGACTTAAAAAGACATAAATCTTTCCTAACCATGGAGAAAGTCATATTTATGTATGTCCTTGTAAGCAATAATAGCATATTGATTTCCATCAGTTCCACATAAGTCATTAATATACAGAAACTAAATTCTGAAGTCAATATTTTTTTAAAACAAGGAAAAAAAATGAGAGAAACAATTGGAGCTTTGATAAACCCATAGGACTTATATGATAGTCCAAAGAGATTTTCACACAGTGGTTTGTAACCAGTAATGTTTTCATTTTTTTCTATGGACACTGTCAGAGAATCTTCTCAGGACATGAACATAATCAGTTCCACTGAATTTCCAGATCAGTGTTGAAGAAGACTTTTATTTTTGTACTTACAAAATAAAAAGGCTGGTTCTCAGAGCTTTCTTCCCACTTGCAGCCAAGGTGAATAGTACTTACAACCATACTGAGTTGTTCTTTCCACAATAGCCTGTTTCCATCATACATAAAATTTAAGAAAATACCACCTGTGTGAAGGCAAATTTCCAGTGTTCCTGTAGTTTCTAGTAGCATGGAAGCTCAATCCCACTCCCATAGAACTGAAACCTAGATTTCCTGTACAATGACCTAGGAATTTTTACACTTTAGAAGAAAATAAGAACTACAGATATACTTTTAAAAAGTAATATTGTTGTCCGGTACATCACCTCTTATTGACAGTAGTCTCTGTTTTGGAATATGTCCTCATCACTGATCCAGCACCATTAATTGTCTTCTGAGTGTTCAATTAGCTGGTACCTCAGAGAGGCATATATTGTAATTTTCCTGCAAATGACCCATTTAAGGAGAGCTAAAGATTATAATTATCACACTGTCATAGAGAAAAAAGGACAAGAGAAACAACAAAAATAAGGAGAAATGGTCAGTAAATCCCCAGATGGGTTTTGCAGTTGTCATTAGGAGAAATAAAGATAAGAAGTAATTCTTAAAAGAAATCCCTGAAAAAAGCAGGACTCAGAGACTGGCATTTACAGTTCATCTGTTTTGTCTCTGCTTTCTCCCTGAGCACAAATGAGCTGCAGCAAAACTAACATTGAGTATGACTATTGCCTATAGTCTTTTTTAATTAATCATATTTTAACTTTTGTCTTTTTATTACCTATTTTCCCATATTAATCACACCTTGCTGTCTATGTTTTTACTGTCACCTGCTATTTCATCTTAAACTTCATTTTATTAATATTTTTTTTTCCTGCTTCATGTAAGCATGATCTTGTTTAGATGTAAGATCTTAGAAATGCCCTCAGTTTAAGTGGTCTCTCTAACAAGACCGGAATTAGGTTGCACAGCAGACGCAGAGCAGATTTGCCATGAGTGGAGGAAATGGAGACATTAGCAACAAGGATGAGCTTGTGTACTTCAAGTGAGAGTTTAACAACCCCCCCCTCCATAACGCAGGAGTGGATGACTGTCTGAACAGAAGACAGGGAATAAGCTAAAGAGCTAGTCCCACCTCCAAGGGCACAAGATGAGTAGTTGTCTTCCCTATCTATCATCAGACAAGACCTTATCTTTCTACTTGCCCTCCCTTTGCTTTTCCAGTCCCCGAGCATGCATCTCCAGCTGAACCTCTCCAGTAGGGTCGCCAAGGATGTACTTGTTCCCTCATCAGAGCTGCCCAATGCCACACTAAGCTCTACTCCGTCTCCCACAAGTATGGCCATGCTGGGCACCACCTTGGGCCCAAACCCTCCAGTACAGGAGGAACTATATAAGTCAGTCCCCATGCCACTTGGAAACTAACTGGGCATGAGGCATCTGAGGAGCCGATGCAACCAGCTTGGCTGGCCATTTCGTAGGCGGATTGGATGTTTAGGTGCAGCCTTCAATGTTACTATGACCCCAAAGCACACCAAGACTTTCCCCCTTTTTTTCTGATGTCTCACAGATGATTTAGCTCTAAATAAAACTCCTCCACATGCAGCCATAAACCACTCCCAGCCTCAAACATTGTCAGTGGCACATCCTGAAAAAAATTGCCTAAGGAGGACAGCTTAATATATTTGATTCCCAGTTTGACAGATTGGGCCCACTCAAAGCTTTGAGCAGTCTGCATAGTTATGCTGACAGTAACCACCCAGGAGCATAAATACAAAGACACACACACAGCACTTCGTAATCAAATTAAGGCAATAATTTACCTCACCCATTGGACAGAAAAATTAAAAACGTCAGGGCAGGACTTGTGGTCCCACAAGTCATATTCAGCAGCACACCCTCAACCCTCTCACAAACCCAACCACAGAAAGGCTAATTGTGCTTTGCTTGCCCCGATTAATGTCTTGCAACTCCAGGCAGCACTCTGAAGATTTAACCTGTGAGCTCTCAGGCAATGATTGCAATTCCCCTAAAGGAAAGGGAAAAGGTTTCTGCAATCCTTCCACTATCAGCAACATACAGCAGCTCTGGTATCACAACAGATTCATTCAGGGTCTTTAATATAAACAGGAACCACAAGACACAACACTTGTCAGGCTTGCTTGCCCCTCTATATCATGGGACTGCAGCCTGAAGCAAGCTGAGGAGTGAAACGGTTTAACTAGAGTTGGCCAGGCCTTGAAGGAAGAAGGCTGGGAGGCCTTCCCAGGTCACTTCCATTCCCATTTCCTGTGACTGCTGATGGGTCAAAGCAGAGCAACTCCTAAATACATGTCTAGCTTCAGATTCTAACTTTTTTAAAAAACTTATGTAAAATAGATTAGAAAATAGTCTTAGCCTTCCCTCTTACTGGAGGATGTCCCGCACTTTAAAAAGAAGAAACAATCTATTAACTTAGTATTTAGATGACATTCCTAAGCCAACTTCAGACACTACACGAATTGCACTTTTTCCTTAATGAAGTGTGGCACCAGTGCATTTCACTAAAAATTGGTATTATTTTGCATTTCCACAGGAATTTTTTTATTTCTGGATCTCAAGGCCCTCGGCAAAAATAAATAACTGCAAAATAAACCTTTGAAGAAGCGCAGTTCTAGCAGCTATGTGTTGTATGAGAAATTGATTATGAATGTATAATTTAAGGCCTCAAGGAAAATTTTAAAGCCAGGTATAAATTAAGGACTTAATACTGTTCTTGCTGAAGTCTGTTAGAACACGACTGGACTCTAAATGACCACTGGAAGTTACTATTTCCCCACAGAAATTCAATGAGTCAAGCATTATGCTAATTCTTTTCAATTATTAAAGACAGGCATCTTTAATATCTATGGCTGCAAATTGCTCACACATAAAGGCAAGCTGTGCTGAGTGTTTGGAAGTGGCAGAAGGCAAGGGGCAGCGAGAGGGCATTTGGTCATGCAAGCACAGAAATGCAGCTGGAGTAAGATTTCTTGCTGCTAATTATTATTATTTGTTATTAATATATGTATTACCTTTATTTGTCATTAATATATGCATTATATTAACCCAACATTTACTAAGTTTCTGTTGTGTGAAGTGCTCTACGGATTGGAACTGCTGCCCTAGCCACCCACAGCCTAAGCGAAGAGACAACAGACAGTTTCAAGCAGATAAGCATCCATCAGATAGTATTGATTGGCATGATGGACAACATTATCCACACACACCAGCAGCCTCGTTGTCGCCATATCCTGGCAGAAATTACAGACGCAGAGAGTTATTTCAAGGGAAGATCCAGAGGGGGACAATAAAGCTGTTTTGCACACGTTTGCAGAAGTTGCTCTGCAATGCAGTGGCCAGCATGAGTCTTATTAGTGCATCTCTAAAAACTGGTGGGAAATTTGGCTTGCTGGGGCAACTACGAACAGCAACAAACATCATCACTATGAATGAGAAATGCCAAGCTGGCTAATTAGCTCTGTTAGTCACTGTGGATAACTGTATTACTGCCATTATACATCATTTCACCTAAGAGGTTGTGAGAATGTGGTTATTTTAGGATAGAAGTAGTATCATTCTCCCTTACCTGTACTAATTCTCTTCAGAGCTTACTCAAGCTTTGCTGTGCAGCACTGGAGAGCTTTAGGAACCTGCTGCAAATTTGGGATAATTGCCTTTTCTCTCTCTAACTTGTTTGAAGGCAAGCTCTGGGAGGCAGGTGCTGCCTTTATTTTTGTTATATTTGTATGACAGATCTGGATAGGAGGCCCTAGAAAGTCCTTCAATACAAGTACTAAAAACAATAATAAGGTGACTATTCCTCTCAAAATATCTTCAAAGAGTAGGCATGGACCATAATATTATAGTTACGATAGAAAGAGACTAATGACAGTTGACCCACAAGAACCTGATCTTCTTCTTCACTACTGGCAGCTAGGGGCACCTAATGGCATGTTAGAGGCAGGACAACAAGAGAAGATCAATGTGACACAAAAAGAAAAAAAACCCTGCCCAGTAATGTGTGCAAAGAAAGCATTCAGTCAAGCACAGGGGAAGCAGCTGCTTTGTCATCTCTAAGGCTCTGTAAAATACCACAATCTGAACAGAATAAAAGAATTTTTAAAATAGCATTCCATTTTCCCTTCTTTAAAGATGTGTCACCCCCATCATTTTCTCTTCTATTAAGTTCTCCTCAGCATCAAAGCCTTTTAACTTCAATATTAAAGTGACATATCACTTTTTTCTTCTTTCCTTTTATTTGGGGGAGTAGGGGAGGGTTTGAATATTTTCCTTCATTGTTGGATTTATTTTCTTCAGCCTAAAACTGGTTTTGAAAGTCTAAGCAGGTTTAGAAGCTCTAGTAGAAATCCAACAACCTTCTGTTTATTTAATAAAAAAAAAAAAATCTATGATTTAAATCTCTGTCACACTGTGCAACGGCATTAACATACTCTTCTCAGCTGTTTCATTGAAAGCCTTTCTGCAGGTAAAGCTAGAATAGGCATAAGAGGAAATTCACCTTCTAAGGTATTTTGTCTGGTTGCCTCCCAAATACCTTTCCTCCACAAGGACTGGCATCCTCATTTTAGTATTAAGAAAGACAGTCTGTCTCCTTCTAGTCATCACTTGGAATCTGAGCGACTTTAGCAGTTGATAGGAACCGTTGCCTCGTTAACAGATACTGGATAAACATTGCAGGCCAGACTGTCATTGGTATGAGCCATTTAGTAACCCTCCTACCAGGACCTGAGTGGAAACAGTAGTAGGTGGGTTCAGATTTAAGGGTAAGTCATTGTTAGAGCACCATTCAAGTCCTCACCCAGAAGCCAGTGAAAATTATCCTGATGCATTGAGCAATGCAAATGATTCAATGAGTAAACTGTCCCCACTGGCAATTACAAAACAAATGGCTTAGCAAGGAATATTTTTATTAGAGGTAGAATAACAAAATGCCTCTAAAAGGCAGATAAGTGGGCTAACAATAAGTAATTCTCTAAGCATAATCATAATTTATGATCTTTTCTTCCAGAGAGTGAACAGCCATGCCAGCTGTATGCCTCTCCCCTTCTCTGCTAGTATTCACCAACAGTGCAAGATTTTACAGCCCTTCAACACCCTGTCTCAGCTGAGCAGGCTAGTTGCAGGTGGCCCTCAGTTCTTCCCCATCTGCTCCATTGCCCATGACCTCCATCAGTCCTTTCTCCTCCACAACATGGGGATATATCTGCTATCTCTTCTCCTGACTTTCTCAGTGGTGCAAAGGATGTGGCTGGAAGATGCCTGTTCTGCCTGCTGCTTTCCAACCAGCTTATAAAAAAAAGGGTATATTACCCACATCCAAGAGCAAAGACAGCCATCAAGTGTCCCTCAGAGCAGCAGGATGATCTGATGGCTTTCCCATGTCTCAAGGAAAGTGACTTCTGGGAGGGAGATAAAGAGGAAGCAGGAGGGGGCAAAGGGAGGAATGTCATGTGGGAGTCACTCCCCTGACAGGAGTGAGAACAAATAATCGTGTCCAGATGCCGAAGCAGAGTCACGATGCTGAATCTTGAAAGGAAACAAGAAAATTCCATTAGTGTCATACTTTTTGGTTTTTGCAGGTCTGGGAGCTCCCAGAGAGTGAAAATGCAGCCTACAAAAAGCCTAGACAATATTGTGTTTTATCAAGGGCAGAATAAAAAAGAATGTAAGGATTCCTTGTTTCCAATGAGAAAATCAGTCCTGCCTTGTACTACAAGTACATCTTGACAAAGTACGCTGCTACTGATAAAAGCTCATGCAAAATTTTGAAGGAATGGTTCCCGAGATCCTTAAATATTAACTTCATAGGACTCAGCTAATGTCTTTGCTGCAGAGTAATGTAAGGGTGACAGGACTGGCAAGTTCTGAACCAGTTCTTCTAACACTAAAGAGTTCCGTAGAGCTAATAGCATCATTATCAATAAAAATGACATTTCATTTGCTGCAGGTTTTGTAAGACTGCCTATTCTGTTAAGAGGAATCTGCTGTTGATTGGAAAAGCCAGCAGTTTTCAAAGTAACTATCTGGCCTTCTCCATATCTAGCAGTGAATTTCCCCCTTCATTTAGCTGGCTTGGCAGCAGAACTCAGTTAACTAAGTTACTGCAGCCTGCTCAGGCAGACACAATTATATCAATATAAAGGTGTTTATATATTTATAGGTGTTATCAACTAATAACCATGTCAACATAGAGGTCATACAGATTTAAAGACATTTATAATTCTCTTACAATCATTGAATAGATGCAAGCCTTCTGAATGAACAGTAAATGTAGCAAGCATCCAAAATAACTCGTAAATATTTGTATCAGCTTGATGCGATTGCTAAAATTGAGATGAAAAATGTCCTCCAGGCTACTAACAACCAGGAAATATTTTAAGGTAGAATCCAGTATTTTGTGTGTGGATTTATTTTACCTCCAGAGCTAGACAAATTTCAGACAGCACACGCTAACAAAATGGCACATTCAGCAGTTCCACTTTGACTGCAGCCATTATAATCTTGCTTGATCCTAACCCTCTTCTTCTAGAGATATTTCTTTTTCCAAGCAGTGCACAAAAAAAGTGTGTCTGCCTTTTCGTTCTACCTTTGGGCAGCACTAGGGCAGTGGGGTGTTGACTCACAGTGATGTGAAATAACCAATAAATAGGTAGATATATTACTGTGGAGCTGGCCATTATCAATTGATAATGGAACTGTCGAGGTTTATCTAACAGAGAAACATGTCCGGCCCCCATGTAATCCATAACTTTTTATTACCTTGTCACCAAATGGTTTAACATGTAGTCAGTGACACTTAGCTCATAATAGAGAGGCCATATGACAAAGCATTCTTCAAAAATTTACTATTGAAATTTTAATAACATCTTGACAAATTATGTAGTTAATTTAGTCATATTTTCTTAAAACCAACAGCAGTGGCTGTTAGAAGTTCTGAACATGCAGTAACTGTTCCGATCAAGATGAAAGAAGGAGCAGAGAACACAACTTGCCCATTTAAGAGAATGTTTTTCCTAATTGCAATCAAAGACACACAAGACTTCCTCAGAGGGGTGATGAGAAATTCTTCAGTTAATGGTTCCCACCTACCCAGGGAAAAATTTTGACTTGCTAAATATTTTTGTAGAAACAATTTAGTCTTGACAGATTTCTTCATATTAAAAAAAAATGGAAATGCAAGTTTTCAATTTGTTTTATTTGAGGAAAAACATTGCAATCTATGTATTCAAAGTATTTTGTTTTGATAATTAAACAAAACCACCATGTATTTTCACCTGAGTTTTGTGCTCTAAAGATTTTTAAAGCCATATACTTTTGTGATTTAAATTCTGTGTTGTAATTAAAAGGAACATTTTTGACAGCAAAATAAACACAATTTCAAAAGACAGTGAAATTCTTCCATGTGATTTTTCTTATCAACTTTGAACATGTTATTTACCTTTTCTTCCACTAACATACTGCCTGTTTTCTTATAATGGTTTTCTCCAACCTGATCTCTTCCTGTAACCCTGCTCAGTCAATAACCATCTCTTGAGATTGTGATGAATTCATTTGCTTGTGATGGCTGTGTCTGGCTTGAAGTCTGTTAGGGAAAGAGATAAAAACACAATATCCAAGGGTTAATTTACGGTAACGTGCCCACTCAGTCAGAGTACTGGTAGTTTTCTGACTCAAGCCAAATTTGGAAGAAACTGGCATCTTCAGTGGCTATGAAAATATGATTATAAGTCAATCATCTAATTAAATATGTAGTGAGTAGCCCAATAAGCTTTTGAGCTCTCCTGCATGGTAGTCGGCTGCATGATGTGTCCCTTGAGTAAAAACAACTTCTGAAGATTACTCCTTGAAGTTGAGAGAACCTTTACCACATTAGATGCCGAGCAAGTGAATTTGGAGTAAGTGCACTGAAAACTTTGTAACCTTAGCTAAGTGATCCAAAGGATTGATTGTGCACATATAATCCTTTAGACATAGATAGTTGTCTAATTCTGGTACTACGACTGGATCCAACTGCACCTCAGCTCCTCTCTGGGAAGGAATTAGAAAGCAAGGGTGTCCTTTCTGAACCTCATGACTCAACCAGAGGCTCCCTGACAGTTTTGTCTCCCCTGTGCTTTATGCAGTAAATAATCAAGCCTACCTTGTCATTGAATCCTGCCAAGCCACTGTCATATTTACCATCAAACTTGGTTAAATCACTGATTTATATTAATAAATATACATTACTCCTTCACTTTTATGAGTGAAGTGTGTCACTCCATCTGTGACATTCATATTTCTATCTTGATTCCTTCATGTTTGCTAAAAAAGCTCAACTACAAATATATTACCTGAAAGAATTATAATTATCTGAGTCAAAGATAAACCCAGGTCATTAATAAGTTGCTATTCATGAGAAATCATCATGCTTTTCTTGCTTGAATAATTTCCATGGGCAATGTATCGCGAACTTACCATAAATATCTTGAGGAAGAAGAAAGTAACTACTGTAGCATTTTAAAGCCACAAAACTTTATGAAAATTGTAGATATTAAATGTTACTGGTTCTACTAAATCTGAGATCGTGCAGGCTGAAAGTCTGTCCAGTGAGAACCAGAGATGTGTCTCCATAACTCTGATATACTGCAGCTTTATTGCCACCTTTTTCCAAACCACAAGTTTGGGACTGTTTAAAGAAAGTACATAAAATCATAACATAATTCAATTGCTTATAAAGGAATAAAACAAGTCTTATTATTTAACACATTCTGCTATTTGGAAGGACATTGGCAGCCCATATATTTTAATCTGGGTTTTCCAGAAACAAGGTATATACTTGATTTCTTGATGCAGCTCTCATTGGAAATAGACTTCATGTCAACAAAATCAGTTATTTTTATGTTCAAATGATGTCTTGAAAAAGATGTGATGTTAAAGGTTTATTTCATAGCTGTGAGAGAAAAAAGATAAAAAAGAATGGGACTATTATTCCATACTCAATCAGACTGTATCTAACCGTTACCTTCCTTTCTGGCTCTCAGTGCTACAACCAATAAATTTCAAAAGGTTTATTGTGTTTTCAGTTGGGAACCTCAACTCTGTTATGGCTGGTTTTCTCAGTCTCACGATCCATTTAATACAACTTAATCCATTAGCAGTTATTTTAAGTTATTTTATTTTCAGTTAAACCACTATCCATCATATCTGAGCAGTCGTGGCTGTCTGGTGAACTTTCTACTGACTCGAAAAGGGAAAAGAGGAAGACCTAGGGAACTACAGGCCAGTCAGTCTCACCTCTGTGCCTGGCAATATCATGGAAGAGAACCTTCTGAAAATTATGCTAAAGCACATGGAAAATAAGGAGAGGACTGATGACAGCCAACATGGCTTCACAAAAGGCAAATCAAGCCTGATGATTTTGATGTCCTATAACAGCATTGGTGGATAAGGGAAGAATAACTGGCATCATCTACCTGGACCTGTGCAAAGCATGTAACTCTGTCCCACATGACATTGATGTCTATGCAACAAGAAGCAGTAGCAAAACTAAATTAATCATAACAGACAATGCAATACAATACATAAATATATAAATGGTTCAAACACAACAATAACACCTTGAGGTGCTGAGGGGCATGGTTTAGCGACTGATGGGAATGGTTGGACTTGATGAGCCAGTGGGTCCTTCCCAACCTAGTGATTCCATGATTCCATGATTCTAAAGAACAATTCAGTGTTTCTCTTCTTTGCCTTAGGAGAAATTAAATGCCTAACTCCATGAGCGGCAGAGATGGTGAAAGTTGGTTCCGTGCAGATCTGTATCTGAAGACTGTATTCTGGACTCTCTGATGTCTAAGCAACATCACTCCACACCAGCTTCTGCCCTGATGAGACATGAACCTTCTGTCCCCTCCACCTGACCAACTATCTTGACAAAGCTTGTAGGGGTTTATTATTTTTTTAATATTTTCACCTTTCTGGCAAGTTTGGATGAAATCAGCTCACATGTCCAAAAGTTTGAGGTCAGTGGGGTAGGACTGCAAAACACTGACCAGCAACTAGAGAGACAAATGCATCAAATTCTCATAAGTCTGATTTGCTCAGAAAGAGACAGGCTAAAATAAAACCCTGTCCTTGAACCAACAGATGAAAACAACTGTTTTCTACGGGTTAAATGGAGATGGGGAGAAAGAAAAAAAATGAGACAAAGAAGAAGGACTGTGCCTGAGATTATTAAGGAGGAATTCTAAGAGGTAGAGATTCAACAGAGATCAGATACAGACACGGGAAAACGAAAGTAAATGTAGAGAAGACAAAGGTTGCGACAGGAGAGCGAGAGGGCAATGGGGAAGGTGAGCTGGTTGATAAGAAGGTCAGAACCCTGTCAGGCCATTGTTGTCACAGTCTCCATCACCTTACCTTTCCTCTGATTTTGACTTCAGTGCTACGTAGTGGTTGCAAATTTGTTAATATCCAGAAAATGCAGCTCACAGATGTCACTATAGGGATCCCAATGTGGGTTAGAAAATTGCCCAAGGACAGAAATAAGCTCAAAATCAAGGAGACTTTAGAAGGGAATAAAGCAGTTATTTATTCGGTTTTCCTGGTTTTGCTCCCAGCATCTTCCAACTTATGCTGCTTTTAATTTGTTTATAGGATGGGGGATGATTTACATGGCAGGGAAAGTGAATATGTAGGGAAACCATTCATTTTGTTAAAAAGTAAAGAGCAGAAGTAGTGCATCTGTGGAGGCACAGAGCAGGATTGCTGCTTAGATGCCCTGTCGCTACATGCCATGGGAAGATGCTGAGAGGGAATGGCCAGAAAGCAGCGAAGGGAGCTCTTGCTCCACATCTGCATGTTGGAAAAGAGGAAAACCCTACATCAAATGGGAAAAAAAACCCACTGCTCTGAGAAAAACACTTCCTTGGAAATGGCAGCAGGAGTCTGAAAGTAAAACTCTGCCACATCTACCTCAGAAATGGTCTGAATCGCATTTGCTGAGTGAAGAAAGGAGTTGCATGCACAATAGGTGCTGCCTATCCCTGAGTACCTCTGTGACTCATCTGTCAGTACAATTTTCATCTGAATGATTCGCAGAAAACTTCTGAAGCTCACTAAGCAAAAAAAAATTTGAAAAGAGGCAATGGCATTTGCCATTTAAATAACACCTCTTTTTCTTTGAGCTATTCCATGCAAGAAGAAACAGAGATAGCTGTCTGCCTTCACTTAACAACAAGCTTATGAGTGAAAAAAGTAATACATGTCTTTTATGAACGTGCATTATTTGGGGTAACAGGCAGGATATAAGCGTGTTTCAATGCTACTATTGGTCACAGTGTAGGTGAACGTGCTGTGTCCTCAGGCTGTGGTGCTCCAACATTTCTCTCTGGTTACTGCACTGTTCTTACCTGTTTATTTGTACTTGAGTCAGAGCAAAGGGGAAGGTTATGTAGGACTGGTAAGTGACTAACTTAAATCTAGCTTATATCAGTGTTTGTTTGCTGGCCTGTATGAAAACTTATTAACTTATGTCCATAATATTTTATTATCTTTTTAATAAGCAAAATCTTTGCCTGTGACTGAGGCTCAGCAAACTGCTGCAGGACTTACACCTCCTCAGTGCTCTGCTTGCCACAAGTGGCAGCACCAATCCCCTCAGGTCATTCCCAAAACTGCTGCCTGCCCCACATAATCCTGAAAAAACATTTCCAGGACATGCTGAGCAGGGAAATTATATTTCACAGCCACATCTCATTTATACTCAACACTTCTGCAGAAAATATGTGACAGCTTCTGGAAGAGTGAGCCCTTTGTGTGGCTGATTATATGGTGAAGCTCTCTAGCTTTAATTTCATCCTACTCCCAGTTTTGGGGCTGTGAACTTCATCAGAAAAGATGCTTATTAATGATTCATCTCTAGAACTCCAACTGATTTAAAGGAGAAAATGTACTCTTTGAAAAAGATACAATGGGAATCTTCTCTTTCAAATCTCTCCTGAAGATCCACTTCTTTTGTGACATCCATCAGCCAATTAATGATCCTTATGTGTTAATAGCAGTCAAGGACAACCCATATTCCTTATTGAAGGTGTTTTTAATTATTCAGAAGCACCACGCTGACCCCACAGAAAATTAATATAATCTTGTGATATCATAGTCACCTTCTTTCCTTCCCTACTACCTCCTTTCTCTTTAAACTTTTTGTCATATTTTTTACAAGTCCCTGTCCTCTGATGTTTGGGCAGTACAAGATCCTAGTCAGATGGCAGTAATCCTGCAACTGAATTTCTACATTGATATATGTGTCGATGTCTATGTATACATTCTTATGAGCATTTACAAATGTTCACAGGTAAATATGCATATATATATTCATGAATGTATACGCATTCACATATATATACACACACACACACACAGCTCCACACTTACCTTCTTCGTTCTCAGAAAAATTACCTGGAGCTTATACAGAAGAGTTTCCAAACACAAAATAATTCACATTTCATTTACATTTAAAAAACTTAAAAAGCAAAAGTAAACAGGCACAAATTATCTTAAGTAAATTTTTAGTAGCTGGTGGAAAGATTATTTGGGTTTTAAGGGATATTAATTTGTTTCCTTAAATATACGTAATCACATTACTTGAGAAATGAAATATACTTAGCAGAAGCAAATAAGAGATTACGTTTGTCAGATGAACTCTCTTTAGGGAAAGTGTTCAAACACAGAACTTTTAATATATATTTCCCTTGGAAGTCATACAAGATAAAACCAAATGTGTCATCATTCTAAGTGAACTTTAAAAGTTACAGAATCACTGCTTGTTTTACTACCTCTCTATACATTGCAGAATTGCTTACAATATGAAAGATGTTTGCCAATAAAGTGGTAGGTAAAGCATGACAAGCTCAGCTGAAAATGGGTTCAGGCTATTAGAGCTAGGGACAGGGGTTGTTTATTGCTATGGAAGCTAGCCAACGCTCTTTGAAATCTGTTAGAGCTTTGTTGCCGTGACTTCATCCAGACCACGGTACTGGGACATGGACTGGGATGTCAGTTTGATTATCTGGCTTGAGTACCTCAACAGTAACACTGATGCATGGAAAAATTAAATGTAAGCAATATTGAAATTAGGAGGAAGTTTTTCACGGAAAGGGTCATTGGGTATTGGAATAGGTTGCCCAGGGAGGTGGTTGAGTCACCTTCCCTGGAGGTGTTTAAGGTGTGGGTGGATGAGGTCCTGAGGGACTTGGTTTAGTGTTTGATAGGAATGGTTGGACTCAATGATCCAGTGGGTCTCTTCCAACCTGGTTGTTCTACGATTCTATGATTCTATGAAATATCAGCTCATTATCATATTTGGGACAGAAACATTTCAGTGTCCTGGAAAGTTTGCATGGGCAGGTATGGATGGATTCTGGCTCCGTTTAAACAGGTGCCTCTGGTAAAGTCACTGTGTGTCTGAGATCAGCTTTACTAATTATGCAGTAAGCTCTCAGTTCAGTCACAAGTACGATATACTGTTCCATGGGCTGCTCCTTACATAAAGCTTATTGAAATCAAGACTACAGATTTCTCCATCTGGATGCCCAGTTTCACATGCTTCCTTAAGTGGTTGTCACTGACTTTTCTACAGCATTGAGTAACATTAGCTGAGAGTAATGTTTTGGCCATGAACAGAAAGGACGGGGCAGGGCAACCTCAGTCCCATTAGGACTTCAGGTGGCTGGTCCCAGCTTTGAGGATAGTACTACTTTCTCTCCCAATCTGGAACCTTTTTAAAGGTTTCACATCCAGCTGAATAGTACATAGTAGTAGATTATTTATTAAAAGCAGTGGAGCAGGACTGAAAAGAGTATGGTCTGAGGGTTACAATAGGGGTTTAGAAAGTCTTTGGAACTGCCTGCTGACAACTCCACACTTGTTAGAGTAGCCTTACTGCTCACCACTTCCAAAGCCACCCTGGCACATGGGGACTTTGCCTACCTGTAGGACTTAAGTCACCTTCCCTGGAGGTGTTTAAGGCACAGGTGGACAAAGCGCCGAGGGGCATGGTTTTGTTTGGTAGGAATGGTTGGACTCGAAGGACCAGTGGTTATTCTTTGATTCTATGACTTTCAGGCCCATACTAGCAACCAGGGGAGACATAAAAGCTGATGCAGTGGTTTGATAGTGTTCTCAACAAAACTGAATTCTCTAATGTGTGAAAAAAAAGAACCAACAAAAAGACCACAAGAAATTTTCATGGTGTCTGGGCAGCTGTCTCCTAGAGGAGAAATCTCTGTTCAGTGCTGTGCTTCAGACTCCCAAATAGCATTTCCCTTAACAGGTAACAAGGAGCATTCTCAAAATCCACTGTTATCACAGTCCATGTGAGAGAATATCAACATCACAGACAACCAATTTGTAAAGCTGAGTCATGCTAAACAGGACACTATACAACAAATTAGACTATTACACCAAAACCTCTTTGGCTGGCAAGCCTCCAGACATCTTACTATATCTCAGAACCGATCTGAAGGCAAGGATTACTCTTGACCTTCTGTAAGTCAGGCTAGCAAATCAAGTGTACACAGTAAAGTAGCTTTTTTTTATTAGAAGCCCTTTGTTGTCACATAGATTGAGCAGCTGCTTAGAGGACAGCAGTAGTTGATGCAGTTGAGACATGGTCTTTCTCAGCTTCTGTTTCAAGACATTCACGGTATTCTGGAAAACAGTATCAAAAACATGTGGCATAAATAACTGCAATGTACTCAAATACAAGTAAAAAAATGGAACAGCTGCACCAAGTTGATGATTTAAAATACATAAAACCTTAAGAAATCAGGTCTTAGTGGAGGAGCTTGAAAAAGCTGAATAGAGAAAAGTCAAAGCTCACCTCTTCCCATTTGCCTTTAATCTAGTTGTGTACTTGCTTCTTGGCACACTCACTGTGTTTGTGGACAAACCTCCTGGCTAAACTGTGGATTTTGTCTAAAGGATTTCTCATCTCCCTTAGTAAAATCTGAGCTGGCACCTTCAACTTCCTGAGACACAAGCCACCCAAAACACCCATTTCCAACTCTAGTGACAGAGAAAATAGACACTATCCAGAAATGCACTTACTACTGTTGCTGAAATTAAATCCAACTCTAAGTTCTCATGCACTCGCTAAATATTTTGTGTAATAGAAGAGTTCAGCTACCTGCTACAATATAGTAGAAAAGCTCCTGACCAGAATATAAACTATCTTATTAAACCAGACTTCCAGAGCAACATAAACAAAGTGATGCTCCAAAATAGTCCTGAAAAATTAGTATGATCAACAGAAATTACTTCAAAATTACGTTAACTGTGAATTTAGGTTGTAACTCTATTAAGACTGAATTAGGTCCCATTGACTGTAATGGTATACACTCACCACTGTCATCCTTTATTTGCTATTTCCTAGAGTCTGGGTATTTAACACTTTTAATAATCTACAGAAAGGGACAGATGTTAGTGTCTTTGCAACTAATAGGCTTTCCATATATTCTTGTGCCCGTAATTCAGTTTCAGCACAGCTTGAGCATTGCTTTTACTGTCAAAAAAACCCCAAATAAATTGCCCCTCTTCTAAGAACAAATTCACCTGAGAGTGTGCCAGCTTCCATGTCTTTACACCATCAGAAGGAGGAAGAACCATCTCCTGATCGCTCAAAAGGAAAACAGAACTCACAGACTCTTTCTTCTTCATTACAGGGGAATTTGAAGGATGTGAGGCATTCATAAGTCACACAGACTCCCTCAAAATTCTCTCTTCACTGTCTTGCATTAAAGTCTATGTCCCCAAGTACATTTGCGTGCCAAGGGTGTAAGCCACAAGAAAAAGATTTGCTTTATTTATTATTAAATAAATGTTTCACACTCTGTTGCAACCAAGTACATGGGAAGGGCAGTGCAGTGCTCCCTGGGCACATATGGCAAGCCAGGGCTAAGTTTACAAAAGTCCCTTAAACTAGGATAGGGACAAACTCAAAGTACCCTGAGCAAGTCCCTGGGGTTCAGCAGTCATCACACTGGCTATCTTTTGTGCAGCTTATTTTACAAAGTATTTGTCTGAGGAAAAAAATCTATCAACTTGCAAAACGTGATTGAAGAAACATAATAAACTAAAATTTCCACGTGTCTCCCAAGTATTGTAGCCTCCCTAAGAAAAGAAAAAAAAAACACAATAAATGCCCACTGTTTGGTGCAATGCAGTATATTCCAAGGGTGAGAACTTTTGTTCTTCAGAATTATTTTTATAATGTCACCTCTGCCAGGAATGATTTAAGAGTTTCCAGATAAAGGAATGAATTTCATCACAGGCAGAGAGATCACTTCAAGCCTCCCTTTAGCTGCTTGATGAACTAAATACCCTTCCCAGCCCCCTCCATCATCTCACTATTACACTCAGAAGGGGAACTTTAAAGAAAAGGGAATTATTTGTGTTTCAATCTAAAGGTCATCTTTAAAAAATTAAGAACGTAAATGTAAGTGCATTGAGTAGAGATGAGTTTGTTGACTGAGCTTTAAATGTAAAACTATCTTAAACCAAGTGTATCCAATTTACTCCTCTGAACAGCTCTTACTACATAGCACCATGGTGCCTGTTATAAGTGAGAACAAATAGTACCTCACATTTTCAGAAATTGAAGGCTGTCATAGCATTTCAGGTGTCTTGCAAAAAAGCACTATGCCAGGTTCCGAAAGTTAGGCTTGCAGAATTCTCTTGGACAGGAATAAAGATGAGTCTGAAATGCCCTACACAAGATCCTAGGGTTCATCAGGCACCACTCTATCTATACTTCACATAGCTTATTTTGAATAGTGAGATATTATTTTCTGTTCTACCAGGATATTTTCAAGCGGAGATGCTAGATCTGGAAGCATATTTTGTACAAGTTTCCAAAATCTCTGTAGTCTCCATAGTCATCCTACTTCCTATACAGACAGTCAGAGGAGCAGCATTGCTGGTTAAGGTCTGGTAAGGAAGGCCTCACACAGCACCTACATTTCCTAACAGCTTCTGTTAAAGAAAGATAAACTGATTGGTATGTGTTCAGGAAATATCCATTAGAAGACTAGAGGAATGGAGATTATTCTTACAAGGGGTCACTTTTACACAATTATTAACTCAGCTTTAAAAAAAAGAAAGATGCCACTTCCTGAGACAAGGCATGATCATGCTACAAATACTTCAGGGAGAAAACACAAGAGAAGACTTTTCCAAGCTCACAGAGAGTATAAACATACAAAGAAAATGGTTACTAAGAAATGAGATTTCCAGCCATCTGGAGTCCAAAGTTCTGGAAGAGATTTCCAGGAAAAAATGTTAGGAACAAAACAAAAACCTCCAGTTTCCAAGATAGGGTTGAATGTGTTTGCAAGGGAGATTATTCAGCATGGTTTCACAGAAGGAAATCCGTCTCGGTACTCTACCTGCTGTTTCCAAGCTAGGAATAACCTACAAACATTTTTAGGGAATAAGAGCACCCAATGGTCATTCAAGTAAATCTTTGGTCACATTAGCCTCCTACGAGGTATAATAAAGTATTATATGCAAACAGTGTAACATACTTATGAAAAAATGTATCTGCAATATTTAAGCATGAGGAAGCAGATAAAATGAAAGCCTTAAAAGTTCATGCGCAGCACGTTTAAGGGCAAAGAATGTAATTAGTGCTTGCTGCTGTATTTTGGGAGTCCTTGATCATTTCTTCTTAGTATGTAATTTATGTATTAATACTGGAAATGCCATTTGCTTGTTCCTTGCATTATCACTCTCTGATAAGCACGTGTCACTGATGCATATGAATAAGGATCTTCTACCTGTCTTCTAGGAAACACAGCAGAAGTTATTTACAAAACACTCATTTTCAGTCTGTTTCATACTGTAATGAATCACCTGCCTCATAAGTGGATGGCTTTCCTTCCTCTACACCAAACAGGCAGAGAAAGATCCTGACAGCAGAGCTCATAGTGCCTGCTGCAGTAAGGTAATAACACTACAAGGATCTCTGCTACAAGACCAACAAACAGATGTGCCAGAATTGTGTCCATCTGCCTCCTCAAGGCAACACTTGTGCTTAAGCTCCTTAGAAAGTATGGAAGTCAGAAAAACATCTTTTATGAAACTCAGTGTTTGGGAGGCAAAAAGAAAGTCCAGTACACTGGCAGAAGCAAAAACGCTGGTGAAACCCAAAAGTGGGGTTTGCTAATAGCTCTGCAGAGCCACAGTCTCCTACTGGCAGAAGATCTGAGTCACAGCAGCCACCTCAGTCCTCTGCCTTTGGTCACTCGGTCATAGAATCATAGAATAACCAGGTTGGGAGAGACCCACCAGATCATCAAGTCCAACCATTCCTATCAAACACTAAATACTACTTAACAATATTGAAGCATAGCATTAACTCCAACAGAATGGACTTAAGCATAAATATTTTAAGACATTTTGGTCAGTCTAAAATTCCATTTGTTTCTGCAGTCTGTCTCTGGCAGTGGCTATCAGCAGATGCTACTGCCAGGAAACATGGCACACAGAGAGCCCCATTGACCACAGCTGATCTCCGCAGCAAGCAGGTGTTTGAGGCTGCTCTGTGCCAGTTTGTTCTCGATGGTCTTTCTCCCCCAAATCCATCCAATTCACTCTATTCTTCATACATTTCTACTTTTACATCTGACATATCATGTGGCAATGAGTTCCTAAGCTGTACGGAAAAGCATTTCCTCCTGTTTGTTTTAAACCAGATGTCTAATAGCACCATTCCACTGCCCATCTCACACAGGCTGTGAAAGATGGGGAATGATCATCCCCAACCTAACTGCACCACATGCATCTCAGTAGTCTCTTTCCTAGGCTAAATGTCATAACTCATTTGATCCCTCTAGATGCAGAAGACATTTCAGATTTCTAGGTAACTTTACTGTCCTGCTCTGTATCTTTTCTAGTTCTGCTATATCTTTTTGAGATTAAGGGATTAGAAATGAGGTCCCTACTCAACATCTCATATATGTAACTGTAGCAAAGTGATGTTTTGCCATTCCTCTCCTTACAACTCCTAACATACCATTTGCCTTTCAATTACCTTTGATCATTATAAAGGGTTTCTTTTTTCAGAAAATAATGTATAATAACTTTACATTATAATGGCTAATAGGAAAATTGTTTTGTACACATATTTGGGACTGGTTTTCCCAGATGCATTAGTTAAACTAAGGCCCCAGATTTTATCAGCCATTTTTATTTTACAGTCAATTAATAACAAGAAATCCTTCTGATGCTCTTTGCAGTTGGTCTGAGTTTCAGCTATTCTGAAATATTTTATGTGCAGCAGTTGTTGCCACATCACTCATCCCTTTTCTCAGATCACGTATGAATACTTTAAACAGTACAGAGTCTGGGACTGTGGACATACCTCTCTATTGTGAAATTAAGATCATTTACTCCTATCCTGTGACTTCTTTCATCAACCTGTTATTAATTCATTACATCTTAATTTCACCAAGAGCCTTTGATAAAAAGCATTGTTGAAAGTTTCTTTGAAATTTGTTGTTAAGTCCATCATCCTACTCATATATTCTTCAAAGAACTAGAATGGATTTGTGAGAAATAACTTTGGTCTATAAAAACTGCTTTGACTCTTCTCCCTTATCTTGTATCTCACCTCTCTACTCTTTTCTGTCATTTGTCTTAGATTCTACTGATCTGTCCAGAGCGAAAGTCGGAGGTAGTGTTCCTCAAATTCTCTCTACAGCCCTTTCATAAAAACTGGTGTTACATTTGCCACTACCCAATCATCAGAAAGAAAAAGAAAAAAAGAGAAAAATCTTCAACAATAGTTTGGAAGCTACATTTTTTTGTTTAGCAAATTCAGAGTTGAGTTCAATGAGTACCTACTGTTCTCATGCTGCATGATGTCATCAGTTTGATTCTTATCTCTCCACTGACTTTTCTAAACCCTCTTCTGGTGTCGTTTAACTTTGAGAGAGTTCCTCAGACTCACCTCCTACAAAGGAAGACTTTACAGTAGGAAGACTTCCCCAGTGAATGTCAAAGAAAATAATTCATTTTAAGCTTAGTTCCCTTCTTTCACCTGGCTCCTTATAACTCCCTTCTGGTGAGCCTGAGATGTCAGTATCTTCATTTAAAATCAGCTGACTATGCCTCTTCATTTTCAGACTTCTACACCAATAGAAAAGTATTCATATTCATATGACATTTTCTAGTACATATGAGTATGATCTAGTACATATGAACTACCTATTTTTGTGTCTCATGCTTAAACAGATCTTTTTTTTCAATAATGAGGAGTGAAAATCGAGACCTTATTTGAGCACACATGATCAGTTCAGTTACACAGCTTCAGGGTTTATAGCATCCTATACCTGTGGTGTAGAAAATAATCCATTCCAGAAGATCTAACAACCCCAACAGTGAAAGATAACAGCAGAAAAATAAATTCAAGAGAGCTAGCACTTTTACTTTTCTGTAAATTAGTTGTTCCCACCCCTGAAGTAAACGGTATTAAAATTAGAATGTTAGACTATATTATTTAGGCACAATATTAAATGCAGAGGGAAGATTTATGTTTCTGCTCTGGGTTTATCATAGGTCTCTGAACACAGCAAATGTTCAATGTCATATTTATACTGCCACATGCTGTGATTTTTCCTGCCCGAGAGACTGCAGTGAATATGCCCTCTGCTCATCTGCAGTAGTGAAATTATTTAACCTGCCATTTGTACAGCAAACCAGTAGAATGGAATGAAAACACTAAGCTATCCTTTTAAAACCACTTAAAATACCCTGGCTGAATTTAACACCACTATTTCAGAGCTCACATACTTAGAAAAAGGAAACACTGCACTACCTCTCTCCAATGATACTTTTTCTTTCACAAGATATCAACATTGGATATTGCTTTGATGATAAGTTGAACAAATTATTTCTATTCACAGTTCAGCATCCTAAAGTACTTGTCAGCAGTGTTTGCTTCTTGTTACTTGTAACTAAATATGTTCTAACATTATGTCTAGACCTATTAACTCTAACAGCAATCTTATCCAGGCCATTTAGAAACATGATGGTGAGCTTTTCAGAAATATTTATTAGAATCTATTAAGAAACCTCTGGCTCTAAACAGGCCTACATGGATATTTTATTTGATATATTGTTGCATAACACAAAGCATTTTTCATTAATTTCATGAGGGGTTGTGTTGATTCTGAGCTGCCTGGTTCCTCCTTGCCTCCTCTGCCTCAAGCACATAATCACCAAGTTTCTTAACCTCCTGAACCACCATCCAGGTATCACCAATTGAAAACTTCTGTTCTGATCATCTTTTACTCTGCACACACCCAAGGATCTGACAATAGCAGTGAAAATTGAAGTGTGTATAGAACACACATACATACCCACACATATTGAGGCTCTGGAGCGAGTCCAGAGAAGAGCCACGAAGCTGTTGAAGGGGCTGGAGAACAGGCCCTATGAGGAGTGGCTGAGAGAGCTGGGGTTGTTTAGCCTAGAGAAGAGGAGGCTGAGAGGAGACCTCATTACTCTCTACAAGTACCTGAAAGGAGGTTGTAGAGAGGAGGGAGCTGACCTCTTCTCCCAAGTGACAGGGCACAGGACAAGAGGGAATGGCCTCAAGCTCCGCCAGGGGAGATTTAGGCTAGAGATTAGGAGGAAGTTTTTCACACAGAGGGTCATTGGGCATTGGAATAGGATGCCCTGGGAGGTGGTTGATTCACCTTCCCTGGAGGTATTTAAGGCACGGGTAGATGAGTTCCTGAGGGACATGGTTTAGTGTTTGATAGGAATGGTTGGACTCGATGATCCAATGGGTCTCTTCCAACCTGGTTGTTCTATGATTCTATATATGTATAACATACTTGCAGCCCAACAACTAATATGCTGCTTGCATGAACCCCTGAATATGTTCTCAATTCTTACAGTGAAAAGCTATCTTGAAACCAAGCACAGTCTGGTCACCACTAGAGACTAGTGCGTACCTGCATGATTCTCAGGCAGCTCACAGGAAAACCACAGCAGCACAACACCAACTTGAACGCCAGCAAGTTAATATGCAAAGAATTCACGTACTTGGCATCCTGGGAACACAAGTCCAAGTGCTCACTTCACCTGAGGTGGGTCGGAGTCTTGCCATAGTCTGTATGCATACTGATGGGATACCTCTGCTATCCAGCTGCTGATATTTGGGAAGGTGAATCTCATTTTCTTTATGAAGAACATTGGCAATAACTGCATGACTGATATAAACCTTTAGAAGAAAGGCCAAAGGTGGGGAGGAGAAGGGCACCCATTCTTAGGATCTCATCCTTCAGCAGCACAAACAGGCAACAACTGAGCTTGGAAAGGTTTAAGAGGCCACAGAGCTACCATGATGACTAGCACTGTGAAAGCAGCAGTACTGACTGAGGTGTCACACCCAAGTAAACGCTCCTGCAGAAATAGACACCTTTTTGTGACTTACCCAAGTAAATGCTCCTGCAGAAAGAGACACCTTTTTGTGACTTAAGTCAGTATAAAAGCCCCTCACTGCCAAAATATATGATGTTTTCTCACTACTAAACTCAGTGAGACTACTTACACATTTACAGTCTAATTGCATGAGAAAGGATTGCTTGATAAGATTCTTAGACTTGCATGTTTATGGTCAAGTCACAGTCTGATGTTAATTAGCATGGCTTTAAAGAAATTAGTTAAGTGATGCTGAAGGTCTGAATCCTATTACTCTTGTATTTTGGAGAGAAGCTAATAGAGATGAAAGAGATTTTGTATGAGAAAATTGTGTTTCTACTAATGTATTACAATTCTTCTCAGCAAACTTACAGCTAAAGTAGGCTGGTAAGGTATAATTTATTTGGATTTTCATGAATTCCTTTTTAATACTGTTAAGGAAACTAATCAGTCATGGATTAAAGGTCAAACCACTGTCCTGGGATTTGAAACCGATTAAAAGATATAAAGGTAGAGAACTTAGGCATGCAAATGGTGAGACCTTAACGTAGCTGCAGAGGGGTGGTACTATTTAGCATAAAGAACCATAGAATCATTTGGTTAGAAAATATCTTTGAGATCTTTGAGTCACTACTGAACCATATCCCTGAACACCTCATCTACCCATCTTTTAAACAACTCCAGGGATGGTGACTCAACCCCCTCCCTGGGTAACCTCTGCCAGTGCCCGATGACCCTTTTGCAGAAGAAAGTTTTCCTGGTGCATCTTGAGGTCATTCCTTCTCATCCTATCACTAGTTACATGGGAGAAGAGACCAACACCTACCTCACTACAACCTTCTTTCAGGCAGTTGTAGACAGCAATAAGGTGTCCACTCAGCCTTCCTTGCTCTAGGCTAAAAACCCCCTGTTCCCTCAGCCACCCTATAAAGCTTGTTCTCCAACCCCTTCACCAGCTTCATTGCTCTTTTCTGGAAGCACTCAAGGACCAAAATGTCCTTCTTGTAGTGTGAGGCCAAAACTGAACATGGTATTTGAGGCATGGCCTCATCAATGTTGATCCTGCAGCTATAAGGCAGTTCCCAAACCAGAGGGGATCACACTATCCACAAGGTAAGTTATTAATAAAAACTGCCCCTGTGATGCAGAAATGGTCAGATAGAACAGTCTCCTGTACCTTGTTGAGATAATAATGATTTATCACACATATGCTGGAGCAGCCACATAGGTTGGTTTAAAACTGAGTAGAATTACAGTCCAGAGAGTCTCACCCCATCCAGCTGAAGGCACTGTTGCAAAGACCTTTGCAATGGAGACTCCTACCACCAATGGGCAACAACCAACTCCTGTTTGTAAACAAAATTCTCCATGAACACATTACCCTAATACAAAATCCCAATAAATCAGGGATTTATGTTAACAAACTCTGTGAGTGTCTGTGCAACACTAGAATACCACTTGTCATGATAATACCTGTTTTGCAGCCATTTATACACCATATATAAACTTCTTGGTTCAGAGGAGAAAACTCAACCAAATGGATTGGCCACTGAAAGTTCCAGTTTATTATATTTATGTTGGACTGCGTTGCAACTGCTATTTTCAATGCCTCTCATTTTATTTTGTCTTTTCCCTTCTTCCAGAAATTGGCATTTCCCTCCCTGATGAGAAAGAGAATACTCCAGAAAAAGTTGGTTTGGATGGGCTTGGCTCAAAAAAACCCATAATATAATTGACTGAGCCATCCTAAAGATATCTTTAGAGTGAATGCAAGCCCAACACTAGGACACCCACGAGACTTATCAGTCTATTGTTAGGTCTTGTCAGTGTTCTCCAGCAGAGGCCTCTCAGCATTGCTGCCAAGTTCTTCATGTGGCCTGAGCTGGAAAACAGAAGCAAACATATAAGCCAAGCACTTGCTGCAAACCAGCCCTTCTTTAGAAGCTGACAGAAGGTGAAATATGTCACAGCACATGGCAGACTTGAGGTGCAGTGGAGAAAACAATATTTCTTCTTGCAGTTTTCTCAGAGTAAGGATACTTGAGTACTCCTTCATCTTTCCTTCCCTCCTCTCTCTTTCCTTCTCTCTTCCCCCTTTTTCCTTCCTCCCTTTCTTTCCTTCCTCACTGCTTCTCCTTCCTTTCCTTCCCATCCTTCCTCTCCTTCCCTCTGCCGTAAAACCTCCATGGGCTGAATGGCAACCACTGTGCATCTCTACAGAGAAACTCTCTGCACCTGCAAATGTTGATCTGGGAGAAGCAGCTGAGTATAAAGGCAAGCAATACCACTTTCCCCACTGCTATTTCACACTTCTATGGTCACAGCAGCTTCAGAAGATGAAGGGCTCTTGCATACCAGCATTTATTCAAAGAATTTTATTCCCCACTGACCTTGAGTCTTGTATACCTCTAGGAGACGTGGTATATAATAACAGCAGTGCTAGGGGAAGTTCAGTTCAGTCAGTCACAGCTTATACACCAGCAAATGCATTTTATTAACTGTTAGATTTCACTTTCTTTTGCAGGTTCACAGGAGACTTATACGACATTTTTCTCTGAAGAAAAAAAACCTGAACAATCTTTCAAGAAAAGAACTCCACAAAGCTCACAATTAATTCAATTTTATAATATGCAGAACGCAGGCCTGAAAGCCAATTTAAAATCTTCAGCATAAGATCAAAAACTACTACAAAAGGATATAAGTATTTTTAAACAGGAACATTCTCTTCAGGAGTCAAACTACTTCACAAGTTGACGACTTTCTTCCCTTTGAAGCAACTTTTCATATTCAGATCTGATGGAATCACTCAACATTACAAAACATGAAAGCACTTTTAATTATGCTTATACTTGAGGGTTACAAAAATACAGTCACAGATAAAGATCTGAAGATGTACATAGCCTGAAAAAATGACAAGTTCCTGCCTTGCAGAGATTATAGCTGATACAGAAGAGTGGAAGTGGACAAAATTACTCAGGAAAGCAACGCACCAATAAGAAATAAAAGCCATTATTTAGCATCCTGTCTCATGGGGTCATATATAAGGAAACAGTTGGTCAACAATAAATTCATAAAGTTCTCTCTGAAAAAAAAGCATGATTATTTTTGTGCAAGAACACATGAAAAAGGATGTATATGCTGTCAGAACCTGCCAAACGCAGCCTCAGCATGTGAAAACACCAAGAGATGTAGAAGAAAGTAGAATTCCACACTTAATACAAAGCAAAAAGCAGCAGTAAGTAGATCATTGAGAACTGAACCACAAGAATATAAACATGCAGTCAGGCAGCAAGGGACATCAGCAGAAGAAAATTCTTGGCCTTTAATGTTACTGTGATATTGCATGCAGTAACTTAACTAAACTTAAAATTGCGAACACATAGCAAACCTAAAACTCAAGTTTTCTTTAAAATTGGACAAGAAGTGGTTTTTAAACTCTTCATTAGGCTGCTACACATAAGTGAATTTCATATAAAATTTACATTATATCCATGTATCCATTTCTTTTGTATGTTTGTGCCCACTGCAGAGCTCTTTGTGAATGACAGAACTTCCCAGGCACACAAGTGCTTTGCAGCTAGCTCAAAAAATACTTTATTAACTCTGTGCACAATGTGTGGTGACATCATGGTGTTATTTCTTGGGCATTAGTTAAAAACACTCTAGAGAAAAACACACGCTTTCAGTTGGTCATGACATCTATCATTTTCCACCACCATGGATAAATCAAAGGCAGGATGACAAGAGCCACAGCAGCTATTTAAATATTAAATAAGAAATTTTTCACGCTCATCAGTTTAAAAATATAAGGATAAAAGGGTAAAGGGGCACTTTTTGACAGATAAAAAGTTTTGAAAACAATTGCTGTGAACTTTACTTTTGTCTCTACCACCTCTTCCTTTAGTTCAGCACTAAGACCTGCAAAATGATTCTTTTAAAGGGTGCTGGCGCTTGAGAAAATTGAAATGTTCTGTAGCTATTTCCATGACTCCTGTGGTGACTGGAACTTATGGGATTAGCTGCCCAGATATGACATTGGAAATATGGGTCCTGCAAAAGAGAATATACCTTTATTCAGGTCCAATAGCATGATGGATTCCCTGCTTTGAAGGAAGGATTTGCTCAGTGACACTGTTGCAGCCTGATTTTCTGACACCGCATGGTACCAGGAGTAAACAGAAATCAAAGGAAGGACCATGAATGGAAGAAAAGTAAAGCTAAAAGTTTTAGCAGAGACACTCTGAAAAAAATTGTGAGAAAGGATATGGAAAAGACATAAACAGCATGTGTTTCCAAGCAACGTGTGCCAGAAAAACTGTATGATTGTCAAAGGAGAGATTTAATTCTGCCAGTTTCTAGCTGTGAAATAGCGGACATGTTTCCCAATTTTTCAGTTAATTTAAGCAGATGAAAATACAGCGTGAAGGAACTATGCCTTCCATGCAAAAGTGACACTCCTGGCTGGCTGGCCCTAGGCTGGACACCCCAGGGGTGGACAAGGAGTTCTGCTCATTCCCAGGACCTCTGTCCTAAAGAAATATCTTAATGATTAAGTTGTTCCCATCCAATTTTAGGCAGCCTTTAAAAGAGATGTAAATAGCTTTCTCTTTCCTATCATGTGTGCATCTATGCCTTGCTGGAACACTCACCTAGGCAGTGGGAGGCGATTTAAATCTTTTCAGGTGGAAAAGGGGATGGAAATGCATCCCACGTGGAATACTCTACCTATTCCGAATTACACAATAAGGATTATACATAAAGAAGACACTATTACTTTCTCTGGTTATGTCTTATAGGATACTACTGCTGTTCCACTCCCAAAGAAAAGATCTGGGGCAAACAACTTACCCCAGCCTGTCCAGAGGGAAGTGTTTCCTGGAGGCACAGGTCAGATGACTGTGAGTCCAGGCAAGGTTGAAGATATGAGATGGAAGCCTATTCCCAGTTGTTCCTCATAGTGATTCGAGACAACTTTCCCCTTCAAGCACTGTCTTTGCAAGATATTCATCCCTTGGGGGGCAGAAGACAGGGGCTGTAAAGTCCTCGGCTGTGCATTCCTGTACAGCAGTAGGAACCTTAAAGCTAGACCATATACAAAGGCATTCAGCTCTCCAGCACCCAAATCTGTTGGTGAACCTAGGCTCATTGTGTCTCCTGGAGAACCCCTCAGGCTGGCATGAACCCACAATGTGTTGAGCATACAGGAACACACATCACTGCTGCTGGTACTGCATATGGATTAAAAGGATTTGTCATTACTGGGACCAGGCAGTTCAGAAAGCTCTGTTTTCTTTCTTAAAAAATATTTAGGATAGTGGTACTAAGTGTTTCCTGATTTGCATATAGCAGAATTATATTATGTAGTAATTCTTGCTTTGTTTTCTTATATATTATTTCTGCTGTTGCCATAGTCTTTTGAGATTTGCCATCTGTGCCTTGAGCATTAAGAACTCACTGGGATGCCACTTATCTTAATCTTTTTTTGACATTTTTCATATACAAAGTTTCCTGCATAGTGACAGGTTCAGTATTGTTAAAAAACCCAATTAAACTTGCAATTTTCCATGGAACAAGGCACATACGCAATACGCCTGCCAGATTACTTGCTCTGTGCTTGCCTGTACAGGACATCTCTACAAGATTTTCCCCTGTAGGGCACAGCATGTCCCATTTCCTAAAAGTCTGCTACTCTTCTGCAGAAGAGAAATGTAAATAAAACACCTCCATAATGTCTTTCTTCATCTTATATATATTTATTGAATTTACATGAACATTTCAGAAAACTCTCCAGATCTCTGAAAGCTAATTATGCTTTCAGTTGTAGGTTCCTTGAACATACAAAAGAGTTGCTGCTTACCAGTTGTTCTGGCTGTTCTGGTGTGTAACTACCTCCTCCACATATATATAATCATTTAATTTTCACACATGCACTTTTACAGGAGAAAAACTGGACAGACATTTATGTTCACAGAACTGGACTTCATTGAAATCCCACATGCACTTGAAAATCAACCATATTAAGAAACTCCCAGTGTGATTTGCAGTGAACCTAATCTCTTATTTATAGCAGACGTTGAGTGCAATTTGTTTCCCATCACTTCAACAAGTTCAATATTTAGGGTAAGCAAGTCTTCTCCATTCCCTCCATACTCAGAGGAGTATATTTTGATACAGATATCTTTCTGTTCAGTGATTCATCAGCACCTCCTGTTCCAGGATAGGCTGAGTCATTTTCTGGATGTCTCTCTCTGCCCACTGATTAAAAGCCTAGACCACTTTCTTAGATTAAACAGGTAATTTCAAAGCAATTAACAGCAGGACAGATGCATCTCACCCCCAGTCATAGCTTTTACATCAGGAATGAAACCATGACTTGGGAACCTGGGTAAAGTGACAATCCTCTGAGAGTCCGGAGTCCAAGAATCCCAGGTGTTAATCTCTACTCCAATACTATGCACTAGTTATTAGATACAGCGTGTTAGTAGTATTAGGAGTGATACTTTTCTCCTGCAGTGTGACTCTTACCACTCCCTAACTGCATCAGGTCCCTTTTTCCCTGTGTCTTTAGGAGCCTCCACTCCTGGCTACTCAGTGGTCCAGCTGCAATGGGACACCTCCAGACAGCATTTGCTTGGAGGGTTTACTCGTCCTGCAGAAAAGCACTTTCCATTCTGCCTGACTGAGAGCTGAGTTATTACAAAAAGGAAAAGCATTTTTAGTATTCCCCAATAAGAACATTATTTTCCTATCCAAAGGCTCATTGCCCAAGCCCATTAAATAGCTTCAGGCTGCAAATCTGACTGTCAACTAAGCATCAAGAGGACAGAGAGACAGTTCTGTTTCCACAGACTGTTTCCATGCATCCTCAGGAGCTGTCTATTGCTAACACCAATCCTGGATGTCTACGCTCCCTGTTAAACCCAGAGGGAAATGAAGTCTTTAACATGAGGTTACAAATGGTATTTACAGAACAGGCGCTTAACACTGGATCCAGTGTAAAACATGGTAGAGAATTCAGGTGCATAGCCTGTTCCCAGACTGCAGCATACACTTCCCTAGGAGTTTGGAGACACCTTGTGTGTATACCACAGATGGGTATTGATGATCCCTTTTAGAGACAGTAAGTGCAAAATTCATGAAAAAAAAAAAAAGCCATAGCAACCATATTTTCACTGGATTGACTTTGGTATTTAGATAGAACATTTTTTTTGGATGTATTCTTGTGTAGGAAATTTACTGATCTTTGGATTTTTAAATAAGAATTTCTTTTAGCCATGCTAAAGAAAAATCAAAAGCATCCTAACTGACATGGATTTGTTCACTGTCCTGCAGCAGTCAAACCAGGTAAGTGAATTTCTTTGCTTTTTAACTTAGCATCACCATTAGGAAAGGAATTTGGAGGCTCTGTTGGCTGGAGGTCTGCTGGTAGAGGGAGGGAAAACAATTTTGATCACTCTTCCAGACACCCTACAGGCTGCAATTCATGAGAGAGACTTGCAAACCAGTGGTATTAAACTACTCCAAGCAACCAGGTGTTAGACAGCTCATCATACGACAATCTGAAGGAGATTGGAGCTGGAGGAGATTAAGGCACAGAATAACATTTAATATGGGTCATGCTTTTGAGGATCCTGGTGCAGCAGACATAAGGCTTTTCTCCATCCTGCCTGGTGGGTACACCTACAACACAATTTAGCGCCGTGGTACCAAAATTATCAACCTAGCTTGTTTGCTGGAAACAGAGAAATCATATTACTGCTACCACAGCCCAGCTATTCTGCTCCTCAGCAAGAATAGGTCCAGCATCTTTCCAGCCATCATACTCAGGGAACTGCAGATCTTTACTTGGGTTATGTGACACAACATCAGTTTGTGCCCTGGGCATGGACCCCGAGCATTGCGGGAAGCACAGACAGTCATAAGGGAGGGGGAAACGACACCATCAAGAACAAGTTATTAGCCCACAACAAACTTTCTTACCTGACAGCAGAGAACAAGAGGTCCTAAAAAAGCTGCACCCATAGAGGAAAACATTCCTAGAGGTATCACCTGAACAGACAAGGGCAGAACCAAACAGGATAGCTTGTTTTGTAAACGACACAGTCCCCTAGCAAGTTCTCTTTACTTGAACTTTCTCTCCCTCCTGGAAACTTGATATAACATCACATTTATTAACCCAGGACACAGCTCAAGAGTGATCAATCATAGATCAAACACACAAATCTTTATTCAAACACCTGAATTTGACAATCTACAGAAGGATAGCATACAGTAGATGAAATTGGGCACCTACATCATTGGCATCTAGAAATTCCCACAGGGCATTCCTCAACCTATAGTCTATAAAAAGTAAACATACATCACCAAAGAAAAAGGGACGGGTTTCATATTCTGCATTCCAAAGATGAGAATTGCATTTCAAAGGCCTGAATGTGCCTCTGGCACAAGGGAACACAGCTTCTTTTTACCTTCAGAAAGTGAAGCATTCATTTATACTGAAATCTTTCAACTGTGAAGCTACTGCATTTGACTAAGAACATAAAGCACATGAATCCCCATTCAATAACTAGGTGACTGTGTTTGGTCATGAAAATTGTATCCAGTCAACTCACTCCCAGCTTTTGTAAATGACAGAAAAATTATGTGTTTTGGGGAATTTTAATATTCACTTTGTTTTGTGATTTTTCCTCCCAGTTATTAACCCATATGAACCAGTGTTGGTTTGCATCAGCCTGAGATACAAAACTGAGCCAGTAAAGCCAATCTCACGTCCACCCAGACAGAGCATTCCATCTGCATAAAAATAATGACTCAGCATTAGAGAGAGGGCCTGAAATTCTGAACAGACCAAAATTATATGTATAATCGATTTTTTCACTGATAAATTAGATTTTAATACTTTACTTCATCTACTGAGACTAATGAACAGCACACTTTGTTTAACATGTTTGCTGAGTTACTGGAGTATACAATGCCATCTGGGATTAGTTCTACTTTGATTATTCACATTATTAATGAACTAGTCAACTGCATTTTCCTTTGTGCAGGGGATGTGTGCCAGGACTATGTTTGAATCATGTGCAGTCCAAATCCATGAAGACCCAGATACAAAGAGAAACAACTGCAGTCATTCTCCTGCAAACTCTTTAAATTCTTTTATCGGGCATGGTAGGAATTACAGACTGTAGCTACACCAAAGGTAAAGTGTGTCAAATCAACTCAGGCATGGATATAACTGTTTCATATAAAAGTATTTCTAGCCTCCTGTTTAAACCTAAGGAGGAAAATGTGTACATAATTTGCAGAGATGAATTTGTGAAATATATTCTTTTTTTCTCTGTATTTTTCAGTCTCAGAAATTGCACGGATTATGGGGAAGAGGTTGCTCACCAAGGAGAATCTTTAGCCCTTTCTTGAGTGCTAGCCTCAAAGTAAACTTAAGAACAAGAGGGAAAGATAATTTCTTCTTAAAAACACATAAAACAGGATTCAAATTTTTCTCTGGCATTCTTGCCTTTGGCTGATCCATTGCTGTACACAGATATGTTTATAAGCAATGAAGAACAATGTTAAGTTTATTCAGAACTGAGTTTATTAGTCCAGCTAATCCTAAAGCTTTGGAGGAATTAGTGCAGGGATTCAGAAAGGATAATGAAAGACTGTTTTGATGTCAAAATATTTCTGAAGACCAGAAATCTAAGCATTTTCTTAAGACGATGAAGCAGATAGAGAAAAACATACTTTCATAAATTTTAACACTAAAGCATTCCCACAAGTGCTTAAAATTCTGGCTAACCCAAAAGAGCATTTTACTGAAAATTAACTAAGTACTTTTATATTCAGCAAATGTTTTTACTAATCAGCAATTATATTTATTAATAATATTTTAAAATGTTTTACAACACACAGTGGACTATTTTATTATTTCATGTATTGCTCTCACATTTTGCTGACAGCTCATATTGACTTCAGTAAGAAGCATGTCTGCAATTGTACCAACTGGCTTGCTGCATTTTTTTGCAATACTTTCAAGTGCAGAATCAAACATTAAATATGTAACTAAAATCAAAGTGATATTTCTTTTTGTCATAGAGCTGACCTTGTTTTTAATGATAGTATAGGTGGGATTCAACCCCACTTGCTACAATAAAAGTGACTTTAATTTATGTATATGATTCTTGAGAAGAATCTGTCTCCATGTGTTTAAACACCTGTCAACTTCAACCTACATTTGTCCCACCATAAGGTTCACAGTATTTAATGAGCAGATCTGTTTTACTGGCAGTTATTTCCTCTCTTTTCTTGCCTTGCTGTAGCAAACACTTTGTCGTCTCCCAATGAAAAAAGATAAATAAAGTCCAAGTCTGTATCTGAAGTGATGATCTTCTCCAAAACAGCTCATGTGTCACTCATCGGAGAAGCCTCCATTTGGACTATAACTTTCCTGAGAATTTGTTTGCAGTGAACCAAAATGTAGCACTTGACTGAAGAGGCAAGGTCCAACAAAAATAACAGTATTTCTATTCCAATCAAAGAACTTTATTTCAAAACTGAGTACAAAATCTTAAGTTAATCCAACATCCAAGTTGAATCCAAAACATATATATATTATCTACCTTAGCAGCCCAAATACATCTTCAAAGTAATTTTAGAAGCTTAAATGTCATTGATGGTTCAGTATGAAGATTTTGATCCTTAAAAATGCAACATTACGGGAAACCCCACTATATAACCACATGCATTTTTAGAAACCAAATATCTTTAAGAATATAGCAAAGAAAAAAAAACTCTTTTGAAAACATGAGAAAAATCAAACCAGACCAACTAAATAATCAAGCTGCCTGAACAAATTAGGTGTTAGTTTTCCTTCTCTATGGCAGTAAATTCAAGTTATCTTTTGGTTTGAGGTGCTTTCTTTATGTATGAAGGACACATCTATACTTATAATACTCATAATAATATGAAGAAAGAAATAAAGTTATTTCTGTATCCTCCTGAATAAATATTGGCCCAGATTTCTAAAGACATGCAGGGAGTCCAAGTCAATTTTGTCAGTTTTTGATTTCAACTAGAATGTGTTACCCAGATACCTTCTTTAATTCACTTAAGAGCAGCAGCTGGGATGTAAGAAAATCATATATGAATTAATGTTCACATTGTTAGAAGGAGTGGAAGGAGTATTAGAGATATTTAAACTGTTTGGGAGGAAAATATGGGTGCAATTCAACTTTGAGTTGTGTTCTCATTGCAAATAATCTGACTAAGCAGTTTATTCAACCTAAATTATTACTCTGGAATTGGACAATTCTGTGTTTTTTAGAGAAAGAAGAACTTCTACAGGTAAAATTATCAGATATGTCTCCCAGTGGAAACAGATAAAGGAAAGCGTGTTCTTGATCTACCAGAGTATCAGATGGGTGCCTTTTCAAGCCAGCAGACATATCTGCAACACTGCTTTATTGGCTAGGAGGAGGAGAAAGGAGAAAACGGTAGCAAAAGCTACTTCTATAGATTCCCCTGACAGAGATTTCCTAACTTTATCACCTAAAAGTCAGCTGCCTAAATGTCAGCTAGTCCCCTGGGCCCCTTTATTGTCAAAGGAGAGAAAGAGGTACCTCCAGAAGACAATTCATCTCATCCTAAAGTAGATATATAAGACAATTTCAATGAATCACTGTCTAATTTCTTTCTTATGTGATGGCTATGAAGAGAATGTGACAAGTAAATTTTAGATGCCTAAGTATGGCAAGATGAATCCTGCCCTAGTGTCATTTTTCACTCAGCTCTAAAACTTGACTTTGGGATTTTCAGCTTTGTGGTCTTCTGGTCTTGATTCTTTCTTACCACTGCTGCCAAGCTTCATGATGCTAGACCTGACCTCTGTTCATTCACCTGAGCCAAAGCCCACTGAAGGATGCTTTGCTGTGAACAATCTTTGGATCTGACCTTAAGGGAAAAGCAGTACAAGGGCAAAGGTACTCATTAAGATTGTTACAGAACAGCAAGCTGGTTTACTCTAGTCTTTGCAGAGTAAGTTCTGCCTTGAATATTTAAGATAGGGCCAATACACTGATCAGCCCACCTCTGTCCAGAAGGTTAGTTGTTTTTTGACCTCATACCTATGCTGCCATACATAACTTGATAAACTACATCAAAATTGCTCCGTATGGTTGTCAGTCATTTCTGGCCAGTAGAAGGGCCAATGAGAGGTGTAAGACTTTCTCAGAAATCTGTATTGCAAGAGAATTTCCTTAGCAATGTGATGACAAAATGGACTTTCAGTCTGAATTCTATAACTCCTTCTATTCTGGAGTTAGTCAGAATGATGTTAAATTTGGGCAATATGTAAAAATATTGTTGTTTAAATGGGTTCATGTTTGTCACTGAGGCAAAATCACATGATTAACTAAGTGATTTTTTTTTCCCGCCTCCCAACAAGGGGATCAGTTGAGCACATAAACAGTCAACTATTTCTATCATAATACAACAGTATCATAAGAAAGCAATTATAGCAGCCAGTGACAATGAATGAAATTTTTCTCAAATTTTCCACCCAAAGATTAATGTCAAAGTTGTTTTACTGAAATAAAAGATAGTTTATGCTGTCCATTGATACTGCTTGCCTTATTCCAAACTCTGGGAGAGGGGAGACAGAAGATAAAACAATCTGTAAAACAAGTTGCCAGAAAGCATGTTATCAACAAACAGAAGCTGTCGATCAGGGTACTGGACTGCACGATATAAAAATGTCCAAAAACTGGACCCTGACTTGAAAGCATCCATTCTCTCTGCACGTATATCTCTTATACAGTTTACTGATTTCCTTATATTAACAGAACTGCCTTTGAAAGACAGCTTTTATCGGAACAAGATCCTGAAATCTGTAAACTTGTTTCTAAGTAATGGACAAAAGCAGCCCACGTCCAAAATGTGTGGGTAAAGTTGCATAAACAATAAAGTCCTCAAAAACTATGGAAGTCTACTTGAGAGCTCCCAGCCTTGCAGATTGAAAAGGCTAAGAATGGGAATGCAAAGCATCATTGCACTTAAATTTGAAGAGTTATAAATAAAAATAAGTTCGTGTACAAAACCCATCCACAGTTTTAAATTATTTTTAATCAGACCAAAGGAAAACAATTCACACTTTTAGTTCAGTTATATCTACCAATGCATTCTCCTATCCATCTATCTATATGAATCTATGTGAGTTAAACACACCAATGTGAACTTCATTAAATCAGACTTTGATGTTCTTTACATAACTCAATCAAACCCCAGGGATCTTTATCACTTTCTCATCAGAACTGACAGATACAGCCACAGTAAAATGTACCATTATTGGAATTTGATTATTATGCAGTGCCCTGCATTTGCTATTATAAAGTAAAATAACACTCAGATCTCCAGGTCCAATGTGAATATTAGCAGCAAATAAAAAATACTAGCAAAAGGAACCAGAAGCAGTACACTACTTCCAAAGCTACTCTGTTTTTCTCAGAACATAGAGTAAATCAATTATTTTAATCTCAGATTGGGCTCCATTTTTCCTATTAGTACTCTTGTAATGAAAGTTTGAACTGCAAAATACTTCTTATGATCCATTTATTACCTTTGCTTTCCTATACATGTACAATCATTATACTACTTAGGTATTTTTAGTACGTAGGCTAATTGTGGTAGTGCAATTTTTTTATCACATCATGCCATGCCATATAGTTCAGTTAAAAAATCTTGCATAGCTTTTGTCAATAGACTAGTCCACGTCCTTTCCAGTTGATGCTGTCATCCACACAGTTAAACTAGTTTAAATACCTGTCTCTAACAGTGTCCCACAGCAACTGTTTAGAGAATAAGACAAAAACATAGGGCATAAACAGAGTGATTTCTCCAGGCTATATATCCTAAACAACCAGCAGAGGTCTTGAGATTTCCTCTGGTCATATCCAGACCCTGTCCTCCATGCATTTGTCATAAAAGAAGTTATAAAGCCATTTTGTTCAACATTTGCGGGTCAATTCATGTTAATGCAGCACACCTCTAGAGAATGACTGGGGCTAGTGAACTTTTTTGGAGAGGTAGAGCTCTCCAGCACTGGTATTCCACTGAGGAGGTGGAACCGGCAGGGTGGAAGACCATAAAAGGAGAAAGCACAAGGAAGAAAGGAGAGGAAAGAAAGGGAAAAGGAGAAAGGAGACAGGGGAGGAGAAGGAGACAGAGGAGGAGACGGAGAAGGACACGGAGACAGACAAGGACAAGGACAAGGACAAGGAGAAACAACAACAGCAAGAGACTGAATGCTCAGCAAGGTGTCTAAAGCACAGTAGAAAGACTGAGGATGGGTCAATGCTGGGGTGTCAATTCCAGCCAGAAGTGTGCTTTTGAAGAAAATTATCACCACTTGGTGTGATTTGGTTTGCTTCATGGAGTAGTCTCTGAACATATTAACAGGATTCCTTCTGCATAAAAGAAAATAGAAAGATGCTTTCCAGGACTTTAAATCCCAGCCTCAGAGGAGTATTCAGTGTAAAGGGCCACACCAGACTTGGTTTGAAATACCCATGCATAGTGTGAGCATCGGGTCCTCAGCAACTGCTGTGCTCCACAAATGCAGACTAGTGACTCCCCCCACTTGCCTATGAAGATGTAGCCTCAAAAACTCCTGAGCAGAGTAACAGCTGTCACAGCCAGCCATTAAAGGTGACAGGGCAACCAGAAAGGACTATACAGGCCCTGCTACAACCCACTATGCTTCTGAGTGCATGGAAACTGTCTAGAAGACAGAACCTGCCATCAATACGGTACTAGACAGTGGAAGATTTTATTCTTAAGGTATTTTTTCTATTCTGTTTCACTGAATTTATTTCTTTTATTAAACAAATATCAAATCACCTAGTTCTATTCTCAAAAACCTATTTGTTTTAGTTTAAAAGTCCTTTTGTCCTTCAGTGATATTCACTATACAGAAAGATCTCAGCAGATCCATAGCAGAGCTCTGGCCAGTTTCAGATTCCATCACAAAAAATGACAAATGGATTTTTAGATAACAGACCATACAAGCAATACTTATCACTGCAATGCTAAGCACCTAGAAGCTGAAGCACTCTTGTATCACTGGAAGGAGAATAATCCATATTTACACTTTGTGGATTGTCACTAGTGTTCCCTCAAGGCACGGCAATGGATGATGCTTACTACAGCCATATGCATGATTTGCAATACTGATATAGAGCTGACAAATGCTGCATCACGGTCTACAATGCAGAGAAGCTGCATATGCCACTTGTGATCAAATGCTGTACTGAAAAGACCTACAATAAAATGCTTACTTGACTTTCCCAGAAACATCACCATTAAAAAAATGCTGAATCAATTGACTTTTGGGGTTTATTTCCTGAAATATTAAAATCTTGAGGGGAGGGAATCAGATGCATACAAACTACAGTGAAACAAGGTCTTCCACTTAAAAAAAAAAATACTCATGTTGCATTGTAATCTACCTCCTGGCTTACAAACCAAGGCCTTCAGGGAGCAGGAAAAATCCACATCATCTTGCTAAACGCCAGTTTTGTATTTTGAACTCTGGTATAGATAACAGTTGAAAATCACACATAACCACATAGCTCCCTAGCAATTACATTAATGCAGATGCTGAAAAGAATCCATTTTTTGACTGAAATTCATCATGAACTTCGGTAAACACAAAAATTCATTCCACTTCTACCTTTCCCTAATAAAATAGAGCTTAGTCAATACATTGCTAGCCATTTTGGAAAAGGCTTATTGCTCATTGTTGTTTTATGCTAATTTTACTTCATTGGATTGTATAAAGCCCTTTTCAGTAAATAATATGTGCATTTATAAAGCATTTTCAGATCTAAGGATGATAGGTACTATTTAAAATGCTATCATTATTTCCACTGCAAAGGATTCAGTCTGAGTCTTTGTTTGAGAGGAGCACAAAGCATACACCAAGGCTACAGAACACAGCTTTAAATACTAATGTAAAGTCATTACTGAAAACTTCAACACAGACCTTAACACTGAAACTGCAAAATTACACACCTATATTTTGCAACTAATTCATATGGTCATTTTTTTTGTAATGCTTAAGTTGGAGAGCTCCTACTGGAAATGGTTTCCAGAAACCATGGAATCATAGAATGGTTTGGGTTGGAAAGGACCTTAAAGATCATCTACTTCCAATCCCTCTGACACAGGCAGGAACACCTTCCATCAGACAAGGCTGCTCAAAGCCCCATCTAGCCTGGCCCCAAACACCTCCAGGGATGGGGTATCCATGACTTCTCTAGGCAACCAGCCCTACTTTTTTCTCTAGCTTCTTTTCATATACTTATCACAAAAAGTATATTCACATTCTTGTACCTCCAAGTCATAAGCCTGGACCAAAAGGTTACCAGAAGACCCTACACTTTTTACTAGAGTACCTAATAAAACTCTCCCCAGGGTTCACTGGCTCTACTCTCCTGTTGCCAAGCACAGACCCAGTTCTTTGGCTAGACAGGGTCTAGGCCTGAAACAACCTGATCTCTACACTGGAGTGTAGCAGTGCATGATCTTAAAAACCCCTTGGTACTTAACAGGCACTGCAGTTTTACTTGTTCATCCTGCCCATGTCCCACTAGGAAGGCTGTAAGTCTGCATAGGCATTACTGGCATGGTTGTTTAGCCCGACTTCATTCTTATCAGGACATGATGCCATATTTAATATGATGCTAGATCTGGAGCCATTTTCATACAGCATGGATAAAGAAGTATGAACAGTGAATTTCAAGTGCTTTCATGCAGATGGCAATGTGGTGCAAAATACTATTCCATTTTCAGACACTTAGATGAGAAAGCATAAATGTCAAATAAACTGGAGATTTTCCTCTGATGAAAAGAAAAACAAAATTAGAAACCAATGCCTAGATAGAGCTCAGAAACCCCCATTTTGTCACTTGTTATACAATCATGTTTATGGCAAGCCAGTGGGTTGATTCACTAGAATGTCACTCCAAGCCACTACATTTTGCAATCTCTTACTGCCACCTTATGCCATTTTTTGTCACTGCACAACCCATAACATACTAAAAATTGTACCAGAAACACTTTATCACATACAGCACTTCTTTTTATAAGTGTTTGTCATCCTACCAGCTCATTATCATCTGCCTCTCATTTCTGCACCCCCAATTCTGCAAGAAAATATTGAAAACTGAATTCTCTTTGAAGCTGATGAGAACCAAGATCGTCCAGCACCTCTGAGGATCATGTCACAAAGACTAATAATAAGCTCTCCCCTTCTTTAGTTGCTCATTGCTTTTCAAACATACAGCTTGAGTCTCATTTGCACTGATTGACTCCACATTTCCCATTCCAGTACTGCTCAAAGACTATAAAGTAAATGAAGATAGACCAGTAGTTTTCTTTCTATAAAAAAGATGCCTATAAATGATGAAAACAGATTTGCAGCATATATTATTCAGGGAAAAAATAATTGGCAAAAGTTGCCAATCAAAACAGTGTTAAATGACAGAAAGCCAAAATGGGAGAGGCATCAGAAAAATTAGTGGCCTATGATTAGCTTTTCTTTTAAAACAGAGTGGGGTTTTTTCCTCTCAAAAATGACTATACATGACATTTTGGACTTCTATGGGTATCTTCTTTCTTGAATTCTACGTTCTATTTCTAATCGATGGGTAAAGGAACACTACTGGGTGCTTTACCAGCAAACCACAACAATTCAGCCTACACTGAGGGTTAAAGTGGGTTTTCTCCTTTGCTGGTCCCATAAACTCTAACAGATTTTCCACCAGTCGAGGTAATTTCCCATAACAATCCATAAAAACCACTCCATTTTACTTCTGCTCTAGACATTGATGATTACAGTTTAGTAAAGTATCTTGTGGCTGATACATTAGAGCAAATAGATTCATTTCTCTCCTATTTCCTCCTCCCACTTAGTTGTGGTTTCTTTCTTGTTTCTGCACTGATGAAAATTAAAATAGAGCTCAGCTTCTCAATACATCCAGTGTAAACAAACCTCCCATTTCACAGCAAATTCTGCTATCACGTTTTGTGCTGCATAAACTCCATTTTCATAAAGTGCACTGACTTCAACTGTTCCCAGCTATTGTAATCCCAAAGCACAATGTTGCAAGACAACTAACATTTGTATTGATTTTTCAATATGTGCTATAATAGCTCCTTTTAAACCCACTTCAGTGATCACTCTCATGACAATGCAATCAAATGACAGCTGCAAAGTATTTCATTGTTTGGCTCTCTCTAATGCTGGAGTAATTCCCATACCTCGCATAATACATTCACAAGACAGTTAATGCAAAAGGACCTAACATCTAAAAGCAAAATTATCTTCTTCTGGGCTCAGTTTCCTGAGATATTAGTGTAAACTAGTATTACCAAAAAAAGGACAAATTGATGTGATGCTCTCCACTCTTAGACATCATTTGGCCTTTGTCACAGCTCTCTGCTCTGTGGCATACTCCAGTCTGGGAAAATCTAAACAGTTATGACACCATTTTCTGCTTACTTGCAAGGAGAAAGGTTGCAGAATCTAACCTTGAAAATTCACAAAACACGCCAGACTAGTATAAACAGAAGCATATGGTTAATCTTGCAATTATGCATTTTCCTAAGTATTTGTAAAATTCCCTACGGTCTCTATTTTTAAACATAAGAGACCCAATTCACCATCTTAGGTGAAAAATAGGACCCCGTTGTAAAAAAAAGGAATAACAGAGTCATACTTATGGTCATTAAAAATAGTAGCTTCTTCCTCCTTCTTTTTAACCTAGTTAAATAAAGATCTTATTACTACAAAAGGAAGAAAAATAAATATAGAGAAAAGTGGTGTGGATTAACAAGACTGATCTGTTTCTCACTGATACCACTGGTCTACCGAAAACTGAAGGGAAGTACAGTTAGCAGATATGAAGTTCTGTTAATATTAAACTATTAAATATTTTTAAAATAAAATATAATCTGATATATTTTTATGTGCCAAGGGGGCAGAGATTATATTTAGAGGGGAATGCAAATTCTAATTAGGTCTACAGGTATTGCTGTAGAGAGACCTACAATAAAACAATTTCCATTTTAACATCAATAGCAAGGCAATACATATTCTAAATCAAAGATGATGCATTTGTAAGTCTGAAGAGCATTCTACACATCCCTATGTACGTCTACAGCAAAGTTCCCATGCAAATTTCAGGTAAAAAAGAAACTTTCCTAGCACAGAGAGGAACAAAGAAGTGTCTCTACTACACTTATTTTAAAATACAAGGTGGGGAAGGGGGGAACCCAAGGAAAAAAGGTTTTTTCTATGTATCTTGCAAGCATTTCATTTGATCCTAGTTGTTTGTTATTTTACATAAATGTTTAAAAATGTTAGTCCTTCAGGGTTACTAAGTACAATGTCAGCTACTTCACAACTGCTTAGAAGTTTCTTCACAAATCAGTCGCCTCTACTTCTGAGTTAATTTTACACTCCATAGCAATATTGCAAATCTCCAGATTCATAGTCCATGCATGTTCACAAATGTTCTCTTGAGACCCAGCTTTAATAGACCTCTCTACCTTTCTAGAACTACTGCCCTGATACCATCTGCTTTGACAGCTCTTCTTCTGCCATCTCTTTTTCTGGCAGTTGCTGTGCATTGTCCTGCTGCCTCTGCAGGTCTTACCTGTTCTATTTTCTCTCCCTGGCACTTAGCCATATTTGATTAGGGAGCCTCCAGAGCTTTTTCAAAAGCATTTTTATAGCCATTTTTTTCTGTGAACATTTTCTCTTGGCTGACCTTTGAACTGTAATTTGGCTTTTCTCCCTCTGTATCACGTATATTTCCAAAAAACCCAGTAGCTGTTACAATTTCAATAGCTAGTCTTAAACAATCTGTCTCCGATATTCCTGCAAAATTATTAAGATACCATTTGTTTAAATCTCAGTTACTAAGTGATCTACTTGTGTCTTTAGTTACTCATTCCCAAGTTATGGAACATTACTTCTTCTATTGTAAATCCAAGAAAAATCTTCTCCACTAAACAAAAACAAGATCAGGAGGCATAGTTCCCAACTCTTCCACCCACTTGCAGTTGCACAGTTTGACTATCCACCATAGGCTGTCTGTGCCTCAGTGACAGATAACTGCTTAAACAAGCATTTGTACTTGGGAGCAGCCACCTTGCTGCACCAAGAGTCTGCTCTTAAGTCGGGAACATAAAATTCTTTAGAGTCCCTTTGACAACAGGAACATCACCTCTTCGCTTCTATTGTGTATGGTGGTAGTCGAGGCAGGTTCTCAGTCTCTTGCAGAGAGCCTATGGGTTCAGGGAGAAAAGCCTGTGGCAGCAGGTACCTAATTTCCCCTTACATTTAGAAAGCATGCTGAATTGTCTTTTCTGACCGAGAAACTGCCTTAAACAACAAATACAAAAATGCATTCAAGATTAATATTAGGCAGTGAACACTGGCATTACCACTCTGCAGGGTCTCACTCCTAACAGCACCATTGGGTATTGTCTGAGTGCTATTCTGTCTTTAATACTAGGCTTAACTTTTCACAGGGAAGAGGGTTGGGGTGGCTAGGGAAAAGAACATGGAGAGTGGTAACACAGTAAACCTCATCCCTCCAAGGAATTCCTGGAATGGGGAGAAAATCTGTACAAGGCAGAGAAGCAGGAAAATAATACATCAGCAGGAATGTGTAGAGTGAGTTGGGGAAAGGAAGGAAGCAAAACCCACAGGATGTAGCCAAAACCCAGGGACTACAAAGACAAGAATTTGAACTTTCATCATGGAAAATCTGAGGGGCAACAAATGAAAGCTTGCCAAAACCAGAGAGACAACATCAGTTTCTCTTGCCTTTCCCAGTAAATTCTTATGTCTGGAAAAATAGTCTGGGCACAAAAGTTAGGGAGACATTATCAACAGTTTCACTTACCCTATTAAGGTTGTTTGTGTGTCACTATCTGCTTCTAACCTTAATGTCTCTGAGTCTCTTGTTGTCAGCTGCCCTGATCTGTACCCCACTCCTGCTTCCTCTTCTCATCCAAATTCTTGCACATCATATTTCAGCTATATTTCTGAATCATCAAACCCTCCCATAGCTACTTTTACATCTCTTGCTTCCAGCACCTGCAGCATAATCTTTTGATGTATATATTTAAAACAAGTATCTGATATATGCACCTCACAGTTGTTTTGTATATTCATTTCAGATCAATAGGCAAAATTATCAATAATCTTATAATCACTAAGAACCATAACAAAACCATCCTGCAAATATTTAAAAGATGTGACAGTATGTACTGACTTTTTCATTTTAAAAAAGATTACAAACATCCAATGACCAACCTAGATTTAAGTGATTGGGGTTTTTTACCTTTTTCCCCACCATTGGTGTAATAGCAAGATCTCATTGGAATGGATTGCTTGGGAATAAAAGACCAATGAAAGGCCCTTCAGTCTGTCTAGAGTCAACAATGGATTTCCTTGATGCAGGAGATTCAAATTACAGGGTCAAGTCTAATAGTGACTGCCTGAGTAATGTCACAAAAGCTAACACTTGTTTCATTGCATACCCAATTAAAATTGTGCTTCAAGACATTAAACTGTAACTTCTCCTGATTAAAAAAGAGGCTGTTTTCTCTCCATGTCAAGGCATTGTGACAGTATAATCAAATAAATTAATAACATGTAAGGGAAAGAGTATGTTTTTATTTTATTAGGTCTCATTCTAGCCTAGATTATTTTAATTATTGATTTTTAGAAATGATCTATTTTCCATTGTGTAATTTCTGTTACATTAACAGAAATGGGACTAAGTTGACAAATTCCAGGACTAGGATGGATAAAAGCTGCCCCGAGATAAAAACCAGTCCTGGGCTCACAGAGTTTAAGGCTTGTTGACATATCAGACCATACCCATGAGCAAAGATTAGGGTCTAAGAACTAAGCCCCAGAAAGAAATGCACTTGGGATAAAAGCTCCTTTCCTTTTCATTTTGAAGCTGGGACAAAGGTCTCTCCAATCATCTGGGAGAGAGGGAGTCAAAGAAATTTGTCTGAAAAGATGGAACTGTGCTTGGAGAAAGAGGGAGACTATGGCCTCTTAAAGCAGTGCTCCTTCATTGTTGATGATTGTAATTAAGCAGTGAGTGTGTTCCTTGAATTTCCTGACAAAAAGGATATAAGCAAACAAAAGACAGTGAGGACAGCTGAGGCACTGGGAAATGAAAAAAAAAAAATCTCCAGTATCAGAGCGTCTTTTTAGAAGTGGGTAGCCTAACATCTGCCAAAGACTGCTTGGTAAAGGACAAACTTTTTTATTTCTAGACTCTTCTAATCTGCATCTCCTGTTAACCTAGGTGGCGTATAATTTCATCTCTTTTTTTTTAGCAATCAGAATAATCAATCAATCAACAAATATCTGTCCAAGAACAGCAATAGGCTCTCCCTGATACAAAATGTTCCCATCAAGATGACAGTTATCTAAAAGTTTGGTCAGCTCACTTCTAAACTTCTGAAAGTTTTATGGCCTCTTACGGAGGTCAGGACACCAGGATTTCTTATGTCCTTAAACCCCAACATTTCATAATTCTCCCCAGTTGTACGGTTGCCTCCACAAAGCTCCTTTAAAGTGCTCTCACTGAAAATGTAATTGCTATAACTGCCAGGTTCCCAGTGGTGAAATTACAGAGGTATAATGCCTTGCTAAAAAGGAGTATTCGTGGGCACTTAATTTTAAGATGTTTAACAGTGCTTATACAGGACAAGTATACATGCATGTTTCACTCATAGTTACTGTGAACTTCTAAAAAATATAAAATTACAGGCTGGAGAAAATACATATTATTTCCTTCATAAATCATGAAAGCTCAGATGACATTCTGAATAACAACAAACTGAGACTTTGTATTAAAATTGTTAATCTTGTACATTTTAATTGAGTTTCTTACAATATCTTAAATTATCAAGATCTGCAAGATTACTAACGTTAAATTATTATTTTCTTTTTGTTTAAATCCTTCTTTTGACACATACACTTTTGGCAAAGATTTATTTATTCCTTACCAAAAATAATTTCATTATTTTTTATTATTATTCCAATAAGACCATTTCCTCACAAATACAATACTGAAGATCACTTCAGGGAGCCTTTCTGTAACATTCATACCCTTGAACAGACTGTGACTTTTTTCCCTTTTAGGTGCTGCTGAGCACAGACCACGAGACATTTCAGTGACACTTACCACAGAGACTAGACTTAAATCTTATTTCTACTAGTTGTAACCTAACTTTCTCTGTGACGGCGCTATTAATATCAGTATGTTCCATGACTAGGGCTTCACTCAGTTGTGACCGGAGACAAATCACAGTCTTTTAACTGATTTCAGTAGCAACTGTATTCAGTTCTCCACGGTTTTACAAAAATAGTCACTGATGTGTTTTTATACTGTGGGCTTTCAACCAGTAGACTAAATCTATCAGCTCACTTCATCAACAGCAAGTTACAGCCAGAGAATGATTTCATTGCTTAAACTATATGTTAAAGTCATCTTAGAAAAACAGAGTAAAGAAATCTCCACTTCTGTTAACAGGATCAATTTAAAACTAGAAAAGGTCAGACTGCATCTGAGCCCAACCTGAGTCAGTCATTTCTTTATGGAGTTAGCTCTAAAATCACTTTATCTTGTCAAATCACTATTTAGGAGGAAGCCTGTGAGGAAAAGAAATGACAGATGTCTTTTCTGAATCTGTGAGATGCTGAGTTGTTTAAAGGAAAGCAAAAATGTGACAAATCCATTCATCTTTTCCAGCAATACTGTCACTTCCCATACTTGGGCTGCCAGTTCTACTCATAGGAGCGTGTCTTCCAGCAGGCAACATATAGTGCAAAGACTCAGTGACCAACCTGAGCTGCACAAATTATTAACAGCCCTTGGAAACTCTGCAGTCAAGCTCAGAGTAAGAAGACTGGAGGCATTTCTCTTTCTCTACTGACTCCTGTGCATTGTTAAAGGGAAAAGTCTTGTTTTGCTTTAAAACACTCAGAAGCCTCACCTCCTGTGAGCCCTAGTACATTCCTCTTAAGCCTCAGCAAGTCTGTCAGTCATTCTTATTAGTCCATGAACAGGAAAAAGCCTCCTGAGAGTGCACATTTCCTTAAAAAAAAATGAGATTTCACAGAAATCAGATAAGTTCTATATTGGCTCCAGCTTATGCAGTGAATTTTGATTTCAGAAATAAAGCCCCAGCAAGGTCAAGGCTACTGATTTTGTTGTCTTTTTTTTCCACATATGTTTCTTCTAAAAAGATAAAAAAAGTTCAAGTAAAACTTTGGGACTCTTTTGTGATCATTTTTAAGACAAGAATTCAGTAATTTAGAACCCTGACTAATTTTATGTTTTGAAGATTTTCCTGTTTTCTTGGATTTCACCTTCTCAGTTTTGAGTCTTCTATGGTTTTGAAAAGGTAACAAATCTGGCTTACAGTAGATATTAATTAGCCCTACAGAGTGATTGTCAGTGTCATATAAGACTGGCCAATTTTGTATAAAAGCATTGTAAGGAATAACCAAGTAACACATAGGTATGACAAAGAGCCTCCATTCATTAAATGTTTCACAGTACAGTAAGTCAGCACTAGAGACACATGACAGACAGAAGTCCACGTGGCTACTTCAAGTTGTCCTTTCACAAAAAAAAGCATTTGGCCACAGCTTTAACAGATATTTCCTTGTCATGCACATTCCAAACCTCAAAAAACTTACCTCAATAAATAAATCCAGCTCTATTGCTAAAAGCCATTAAGCAATGTAGCTTATGAAATTCACTGTTATGCTACAGAAATAGATCCAAACATTAAACCATCTGTTTCCTATGGAAAAAAAACAAATCCCACACACAGATTAGCACTTTCTCCATCCCTTCATAGTCTATAGTTAAGTTTTCCATTTCTTAATTCAGCAGTAAATTAGCAGAATGATATTCATAATTAAATTAGCTTTTCCAACTCTGAAACAATGGTTTAATCCATCCTTTTCGAAAATGCCTCCTACTCAAACTGTAAGTCAAAGAAAGCTTATTATCCATAGATTCAGCTTTATATTCAAATTCTAAGACTCTCAACATACTTAAATTGGACTTTGGAAGGTACCCTTAAAAAGCAAAAAGTAAAAATTTGGCTACAGTTATTAAATTATCCTTCATGTATGATGTTCTTACAGTGCACGCTAACTACTCAATAATGCTTGGCCTTGTTCCACAGCAGAGTATTTTTCAAGAGATTAATTTGCATTGAAAGTCATTTTATAACTGGCCTTAGAAAAGTTCTTCTAGGCTTCATCCACTTAAGCTCCTAATTATGATGCTTATGATATTTCTACAAGACACATTGTGTTCCCAGAAAGTTAAATACTGTCTTATGAAGTGCATAACACATATGAGATGTCATTGCAGATCTACATATGTGCATGTAGCTATTCTGACAGATTTTGTTTATACAGGCTGTCTTTCATAAAAAGGCAAATCGCTTTAAAACAATGGTTAAATCAGAATTGATTAAATATGAAGCTTGAGCACATAAAACCAACCTGGAAAGTACACAGTTTGGCTTCATTACATTATCCAGCACTTCTTTAAAAAGCTTTACGGATGATTTCTTGACAAACAGCATTCAGTACTTAGAGTGTGTCTATTGATACTGTTCAATATTTAAGTAAATCCTCTACAAACATCTTGACTAAAATGAAAGTATTGTTGCGACAGAGAGCTTTCAAAAGTATTTTTAACTCCCTGCTTAAAGAAACAATTTCTGAGGAATATACATTTATAATTTCGTCTGTACTCATCTTCCTTTTGTATTTTATTTCTTTAAGTCAGCAGTGCCCAGAATTTGTTCATGTAAGCTCTCAAACTGATTTATGTTAAGTGGCTAGGCACCAATATTTCTGCATTCTGTTACAAGCTTCTTCCTTGCCTTGTCATATAACTTTGATCAAAGTCAAAAATTAGGTGTCTCTACTTTTGATTCTTCATGCTGAGAAACACAGTGTCACCTCCAGAGGTAATGAATACCTAACAGGTTCAATCCATTTCATTTGAAGCCTTAAATGTTCAGCAAATCTGAAGAGAAAACTAGATTCGGAGACAGAAGACTCAAAAAGTCATGAGGCATTCAAAAGTCATCAATACTTAAGGAAAATATGTTAATGATGAGAAAGGAAGTTTGTACAGAATCTCTCTAATGATGAGACAAGCAGATTAATGAGGGGGGAAAAAGGGCAGGGCTTCCATTCCCTTAATATTTCTTACCTGCCACCTCCAAGGAATCTACATCTAACTCATAAAATCAGGTCTTAATGTCTTCATATATCAGTTTTCACCCAGAGAGTACGGCAATATTTCTCTGTATCATGTCACACAGACTTTCCAATGTTTGCAACATGAATTCTGAAGGCTGCAAGACCTTGTATAAACTTCAGTAGTGTCAGCTTCCAGCCTGCCTCTGTGCTAGATTCCAGATTTGAGGTAATCAAAACTCAATGTATGACAAATGTCAACAGTATTAACATACCCAGAGCCCTTCCCAAACATCCTCATACAAGCGAGACAAGACAGAGAGTGCTAAGTCACTGAGTTATTCATCTCAGCCATGTGTACAGGATGGAGAACTGAACTGAGAGATATCTCATGAAGTTCATCAAGTTCAATGCCAAATCCTGCCTCTGAGGAGGAGCAACCTCATGCACGAGTGCACACTGGGGCCTGGCTGGCTGGAGAGCAAAAAGGGACTTGGGGGTTCTGCTGGATAACAGGCAGATCATGGACCCATATGGCAAAGCAGACCAAGAGCATCTTGGACTGGGTTAGGAGAAGCGTGAGCAGCAATTCAAGGGAGATGACCCTTTCTCTTTGCTCGGTACAGGTGAAACACACACCTAGAGTGCCAGGCCCTGTTCTGAGCTCCCCGGTACAAGGCAGATGTGAGCATATTGGAGAGAGCCCAACAAAGATGATGTGAAGATGTGAAGATGATGAAGGGACTGGAGCATCTCTCCTATGAGGAAGGGTGGAACAAGCTGGGACTGCATAGCCTGGAGAAGGGGGATCTTATCAGTGTATATAGTTGTCTGATGGGAGGAAGGAAGACAAGGCAGCCAGGCTAATCTTAGAGGTGCCCAGTGACAGGACAGGACATAAATGAAACTTCACATGGACACAACGAAACACTTCATTTTACTGTAAGTGCAGTCAAACAGTGGCACAGGTTTCCCAGAGAAATTCTGGAGTCTCCATCCTTTGAAATATTCAAAACCAAACTGGACATGGTCCTGGCCGATCTGCTCTGGGTCAGGGGCTGGACCCCCTCTCAAAGGGTCTCATCCCATCTCACAGAATCACAGAATCACAGAACAACCAGGTTGGAAGGGACCCATCGGATCTTCTAGTCCAACCATTCCTATCTAACACTAAACCAAGTCCCTCAATACCTCATCCACCCATGTCTTAAACACCTCCAGGGAAGGTTAATCAACCACCTCCCTGGGCAGCCTATTCCAATGCCCAATGACCCCTTCTGTGGAAAAGCCTCCTCCTAATCTCCAGCCTAAATCTCCCCTGGCAGAGCTTGAGGCCATTCCCTCTCGTCCTGTCCCCTGTCCCTTGGGAGAAGAGGCCAGCTCCCTCCTCTCTACAACCTCCTTTCAGGTACTTGTAGAGAGTAATGAGGTCTCCTCTCAGCCTCCTCTTCTCCAGTCTCAAGCATTCTGTGAATCTCTGAGAGGCCAAATTGCACCCCAAATTGACATGGTTTAGTGGCAGAGAGGAGTGGTTGGCCTCGATGATCCAAGAGCTCTTTTTCGACTAGGCGATTATACAATTCTATGCATCAACGATTCCGTGATTCTACGATTCTCTGCCACGGCCTCCGACTCGGCGCTGAGCTGTAAAATAAAAACACTGTTGTCTTCGCTTCGACGACTTTTTCCTTTTCACCGGCGAACGAGCGACAACCACAAGTTCCTTCTCGGCCCCTTTCCCTCCGCGGGGCGGAAGGGGCGCGGGCCGCGGGGTCACGTGGTCCCGGTTGCCAGGGCGCCGCCATGGCGCCTGCCGCCGCGCGGGGCTCGGCCGAGCAGGGCCGGGGCTGTCCGGGCCGCCGCCGGCGGGAGGTGCGGGTGAGCGGCAGCGCGGAGCTGAGCGCCGGGCCGGACCGCGCGCGGGTGCTGGTGCGGATGGGCTGCCGGAAGGTAACGGAGGAGGCGGCGCGGACCAGCGTGAGCCGGCGGATCGAGTTCGTCACGCACCGCGCGCGGGTCCGCGGCGTCACGGTGAGCGCGGCCCGGGCGGGGGCGCAGGGGCAGGGCTCCCCGCGGCGCCCTGGCACCCACAGTGCCGAAAAACAAACTCTCCAAGGCTCGTGGAATCGCAGAATCACCAGGTTGGGAAAGACCTCTGGGACCATCGAAACAAACCGTTCCTGTCAGTCACTAAACCATGTCCCTTAGCACCTCGTCTACCCTTCTTTTAAACATCTCCAGGCATGGGGACTCAACCACCTCCCTGGGCAGCCTGTTCCAGTACCCAGTGACCCTTTCTATGAAAGGTTTTATCCTGATATCCAGTCTGACTCTCCCGTGGCGGAACTTGAGGCCATTCCCTCTTGTCCTGTCCCCTGTCACTTGGGAGAAGAGGCCAGCTCCCTCCTCTCTACAACCTCCCTTCAGGTACTTGTAGAGAGTAATGAGGTCTCCTCTCAGCCTCCTCTTCTGTAGGCTAAACAAACCCATCTCTCTCTGTTGCTCCTCATAAGGCCTGTTTTCCAGCCCCTTCACCAGCTTTGTCGCTCTTCTATGGACTCACTCCAGAGCCTCAACATCCTTCTTGTGGTGAGGGGCCCAGAACTGGACACAGGATTCAAGGAGCGGCCTCACCAGTGCTGAGTACAGAGGGAGAAAAACCTCCCTGGGCCTGCTGGTCACACCTTTTCTGATGCAAGCCAGGATGCCATTGGCCCTCTTGGCCACCTAGGCATACTGCTGCTTCATGTTCAGTCGACTGTCAACCAACGCCCCCAGGTCCTTCACCTCCAGGCAGCTTTCTAACCACTCTACCCGAGTCTGTAGCTCTGCATAGGGTTGTTGTGCCCCAAGTGCAGGACCCAGCATTTGGCCTTGTTTTAACTCATGCCATTGGTCTCAGCCCATCAATGCAGCCTGTACAGATCCTTTTGGAGCCTCCCTACCCTCCAGTAGATCAACACTTCCGTACAGCTTGGTGTCTTCTGTGAACTCACTAAGGGTGCATTCTATCCCCTCATCTAGGTCATTGATAAAGACATTGAACAGGGCAGGACTCAGCACTGAGCCCTGGGGGATAACACTTGTGACTGGTCTCCAGCTGGAATTAATTCCATTTGCCTCAACTCCTTGGGCTCATTTTGGTGTGTTAGTGGCCATCCTGTGTCAGCCAGGACAGCATGAGGGAGTCACCTCCTTCAATCACAAGAACTGGTTACAAAATGTATGTCCCGCTCACACGAATGTGTGTAAATTTTTTTCAGAAATATTATGCATATTCTTATATTTCCAAGGTCTAATTTTAACGTTGTTAACTTCAGAACAGTCAAAACTCTTGCTAATTTGAAGCTTTGGTTCCAGCTTTGTCTGACCTTGTATTTGAGACAGGGAAAGACTGCAAACAGGTGATTATTGTAAATGGTGAGATGGAATGTCAACTGCAATGTGTTAAAAACCAACATTAATGACTAAGATAACAATAACGACCCTTATCTTCTTGTTACTCACAGTCATTGAGATAGACCACACAGATATGACTACACCTTAAATTTCTCTGATCTCATCCCTCCTGGATATGTAGTGAGATTCCAGGTGTAAAGTATGCTTGTCACTTTGGGGGAAAAATATGAATATGAAAACACCTCTCTGTATATAAAGTTCTTTGAAATCACTGTTCAGTAGAAGCACTCTGAGGACAAATCCCAAGTCCTCTCCAGCGCTGTATAAAGTGAACCTGCCTTAATGGCTAAATTAAACTATTAAGTGTAAGTTTCTTTGTTTCATTATATAATCATAGACTAGTTTGGTTTGCAAGGGACCTTAAAGATCCAACCCCGCTGCAATAGGCAGTGACACCTTCTACTGGATCAGGTTGCCCAAGACACATCTTTTCAACACAGATTATACTGAACACAAGATGTAACAAGCGTCTGGAAGAACACTATATGAAAAAACACACTATAAAAAGACATGCTATCAGAGGTACATTCTGTCTAACTTTCAAAAGATACAATTACTTGGATGAACTTAATTTTACTTTAACTTAAAATCAAAATATTCCACTTTTTGTAACAGTAACTTTCTTTATCAGTTGTTTGGTTTGTGTGTGAAAGCTACCCTGCTTCCACTGCTTCATCTGTCCAGGAAATGCAGCCGCCTCATGTGTGTATAGGTGAAACTGATAAAGGGGCACGCAGCAGTGGGACTTAGACTATACACAGATGTTGGCTTCTGTGTGATCACTATACCTTAGTAATGAATACCTGCAGAGCTTTTGTCCTCTCTCTTGTTTCAGAGAAGTAGAGAGGTATGAAAAAAACACAAGGCATGATCAAGGTGGCTGAAGTAACACAAGGCTTTTGTGAACTCAATAAGTTCCTTTACCGTAATAAGGTTCTTTGGCCTCAGGAAGTTATTTTATGAAGATAAGAAAAGCATAGTCTTGCCTTTAAAGCTTTGTCTGTGCTATAAATGCACTGTAAGAGTGGTATTTGTCCTGGCAATAATGCTGCTGATGTTTTTGGATTTTGTAAAACCATTTTTGAGTGTTCCACAGCTAGGACTCCTAAAACCAAAACAAAGCTGATTAAATTTGATTAAATGAGTGGTTGTGTTCCATGCCCCTTAGCACCTTGTCCACCCACACCTTAAACACCTCCAGGGAAGGTGACTCAGCCATCTCCCTGGGCAGCCTCTGCCAGTGCCCAGTGACCCTTTCCATGAAAATTTTTTTCCTAATGTCCAACCTAAATCTCCCCTGACAGAGCTTGAGGCCATTTCCTCTTGTCCTGTCCCCTGTCCCTTGGGAGAAGAGACCAGCACCCTCCTCTCTACAACCTCCTTTCAGGTAGTTGTAGAGAGTAATGAGGTCTCCTCTCAGCCTCCTCTTCTCATAGGCTAAACAACCCCATCTCTCTCTGCTGCTCCTCATAAGGCCTGTTTTCCAGCCCCTTCACCAGCTTTGTTGCTCTTGTCTGGACTCATTCCAGAGCCTCAACATCCTTCTTGTGGTGAGGGACCCAGAACTGAACACGGTTATGTTACACAATGCTGGCACAGGCTGCCCAGGGAGGTGGTTGACTTGCCTTCCCTGGAGGTATTTAAGGTGTGGGTGGATGAGGTACTGAGGGGCATGGCTTAGAGATTGGTAGGAATGGTAGGACTCAATGATCCGGTGGGTCTCTTCCAACCTGGTGTTTCTATGATTCTGTGAACACAGTGATGTTACAGGCTAATTCCATATTAGTAAATGCCAAGTAAGAAAGCAGGTTGCTTGGCCTAAACAGTGATGTGCTTACAGTGAAATGGCATGCCCACATCTGAAATGCTTCATGTGTTTAAAGAGAAGTGTCAACTCCAACTTCCCTCTGATCCCCTGCAAAAATAGGGTTTACTGTTTTCTTTTAAAACTTAGTGTGATGCTGTCTCTTTTTCTGTAGTAGTTAAATGAAGTATTTCTTCTGGAATAAAGAAGATTATAAAAAGACCCCTTAATGCCTGATTTAGGAGATCATATTGCTTATATGGAACTAGATGGCAAGGAGACATTGAGGCTGCTGTGGGTTAGATATGTGATCCTGCTCCCTCTACTTTTCCCGTGTGCATGTCTGGGAGCATGTCATGAGGAGCACAATTCTGTTACCATCAGAATGACTTGTTTGGTTGGAAGCAGTACATTTTTGTATGGGATTGCAGGCTGAATGCATCCAGTTTCTATTAACTGAGTTAATGGGATTTTAAAGTCTGGTGGATTTTCAGTCGAACACAGGAAGACAACGCAACTTGTCATGCATTCATATTTGTTAGTAGAGAAAATTATATGCTTTGTACCCATTACCATGGTAAGCTATCAGATCATGGGGTATTTCTTCATCCTGGATGCAATTAAATGGCTCCTCAAGAGTGTGGATTGAATAGAAATGATAGTTGCAGATATTTACCCCAGAGTGAATCTGAAAGCTCAACAGTTTTGACGTGAGCCTGATTGAATTATGATAGCATGGAGCATTTGGCATATGGTGGATGGCTCACAAAAGGATGTTAAATAAGTCAGTGTGCTTTGAGGGGTTGTATGCCCTACCGCAGGCTACAAAAAAATAGCTGCAAAATGAAGTATGACCTGGACACAAATGGTTATATTTGGGTGTATTCTGTCAGATTCAGAAATGTAATGGGAACAGGTAAGCAGTGGTGGTGTAACCTAGGTGGAGAGTAGACTTTTTTTACAGTGTAAGAGTTAAGCATTTAGTGTCTTATTATAATAATTTCACAGTAATCTTTTGCTGTTTCAGAGTTACCATGCATTGTAGAATGGAAATGATAGTTCTTTCTGCTTTCCTTCAGGGTCTGTGAAATGCTGCCGAAGTTGTGGGTTTCTCAGTGTTAGCGAAGTGTTAGCTCTAGGGAACTCGAAGAAAAACAAGAAGAAGTTGGGGTTTTTTTAAGCGTAATTCCCTGTGGTGTAATTTTTAGTGCTTTGTTCCATCCAATTTTAAATCACTCCACTGCTGGAGCTTTTATTTGCCTTGTAGCTTTTTTACTAACAACTCTCACTGCTGGCAATTTGTTCTTAACTGCATTTGCTAACATCACTTGTAGCTAATACCATTCTAGACCACTGTAAAATTAATATTTCTTCACAGTCTCCATATGGTTCTAGTTGTTGCAGGCTTATCTAAGGCCTCTTTAGAAGTCATCTGGCTATTCTATATATTTATGTTTAATTAATCCATAGAACAATTTCCTTAACCCTCATTGGTACCGTAGGAAGTCTGAGATTAGAAGTGCATAACCTTTGCAGCAGCTGGAGCTTGCATTGGCAGCTTGTGAGGATGCCTGGGGGCAGCACCTAATTTCCATATATATTTACACAGGATTTTAATCAGAAGTAGATGCACATAGTAGCATTTATTTATAGAGTGCTGTAAGTATATGCGGCACTTCAGTGCACGGAGGCAGCTTTGAAGGCTTCAGGGAAAGTAGAATCAACGGGGAAACCTATCTCTCTTACTCAGCCCAGCTACTCCGTAGTAAGGTGTTTTAATCTTTCTCTAGGAGCAAACTGATTTTATATTTCCCACATATGATTTATTTGGGAAAGGTGGTGGAGATGACAGTTATTTTTTTTAATCACCACAACTGGCATTCGCCATCTTTTTTAACAATAACAGCAATAATATATTTGTTGTACTGGCCAGAATGTTCTTTAACAAAAGAAACAAACCAGCTCAAAAACTATATCCAGTAGGCTCTGGCTTAGAACTTACCTGTACTGGATATATCTTGGATATATGTGCAATGTTCTCCATATTTTGAACTGGTTATTTGCTAATCACAGTTATAGAAGTATGTCCTGTCGGTGAAAAAAAAAAAAAAAGATTTTGCAAGTTTTCACTCAGCTACAAAATCTTCCAGTTTCAATACATCCTTGAAAAAGAAAGATAGAAACCTGCGTCACCTTTTTTAGACTATCACGTATTTTAAGAAATACCCCCTAAGTAACCTTACATTTGCTGAGTTCAAATCTGGTTTTTTTTTACCATTCTTAAAATAACTGTTATGTATACTTCTCATATTTCTTGAATAGACGTTAAGCTGCAGAAGCTTCTTCACTCTAGATTTTTCTCTTGTTGTCCTGTCCGTCTAATGCCAAACCGAGCAGACAGAATGAGGGATGAGGGGCAGGTACCCATGCCTAGCTGGGGTATGTGCTGGCTGTGGGTGTTCATCATCCTTAATTATCTGGGAGATGACTAGGAGATAGAGCATACATCAATATCCTCATTAGCCATTTCCTTAGTACTGAGAAAAAAAATGCTGTGTTCAGGTGGAAGAAGCTAAGTCTTTGGGGTTTTTAAATATCTTTGCTTTTCACAATGTAAAGTTATATTTTGATACATTAGCGCAAATGTACAAGTACATTTTGAGAGGCACTTCCAAATGTCTCCAGATTTTTTTATTTATAACTACACATGTTAGTGTAGTTTCCCGCAGCGGTGCATTAGTGCACATTTCAAAACTACAAACATTTTCCCATACTGAAACTGGTCTTGTGTTTCATAAGATTGTCTCACAGTTTTGTTAGCTCAGTAACCAGGAGCAGAACACAGAAACTGGTAGACTTTTCTTGGGCTGTATTGTTATATACCTGTGTCCTTGAAGTGTTCTTTCACTGATTATCTATTTGGTTTTTTTCCCTATTCTCATCCTGGGAGAGGACCAGTCATTCCTGTAAAAAACAACAGTGTCATGAGGGTGGGAGCAATAGTCCTCTGAAGAAGAAATTGTTCAGAGGTAATGGATAGGTAGGAGGAGGGGCTATATAAGATTTTTGTGTGTGTGTGTGTGTGTGTGTGTGTGTTCAAAAAAGTAAAATATAAGGCACAGCGCAGTCCTGCACTTTAAAAATACATTGAGCTTACTATTCATTTTTGTGTTTACAGTACCTGCAACAGTGGGGGGTTGAGTCACTTTGGCTTCAAAAAATAGGCTAGACAAGCAGAATGCAAGTGAGATTCTGTTAAGAACTGTTAAATGGCTTCTGGAGTCATTGTCACTTAACAATAGTGTTATATTAATGTAATTTTTTCCTGCTATGATTCTTGGCCCACAGATATAGAAAATGGACAAAGTTTTTTCTAGAAGTCCAGAATACCTGGAACATCAGAAGTTAGCTTTCCTGAAGTCAGAGTGAAAACTGTTTTTTCTGTGGCTCTTGGGATCAAATGGATAGTACCTCAGCCAAAATATGAACAGTACACATAAGAAGTAGGGAAAAAAACCCTTTTGCTTTAGGTGAAGTCAAAGTCCTGATTCCAGTTTAAAATTCTGTTATCACCTACCTTTCTTTTCGTTATCTTGTCTAAATGCACTCCCAAACAGGAACATAAATATCTAACAGAAGATGTATCTCAGGAATCATAGAATCATAGAATATCCAGGTCAGAAGAGGCCCACCGGATTGAGTCCAACCGCCTTACTATGACTTCAGGGATTATTTCAGCCATTTATCTTCAGTAACACATACAGCTACTGTCAAGTCTGATGGGATAAAAATTATTTTACAATAGATGGCACAAAATGATCTTCCACTCGTTGTGCATTGATCTTGCAATAGTGCCTGGAGCCACAGGATGGCACTGTCCTTAAATACATTGGAACCTTACAGAGGGCAAAATCAAATCAGAAGACTAATCTGTTCCGCAGGTAGAACTCCTGTAAAAATGTTTTAAAGAGCAGGGCCAAGGGAAAACAAATGCACCTTTCTAGTGTTTACTCCAATTTTTTACTGCAGCATAGTTATTCTACAAAGTATGTGTTGTAGAATGTAATATATATATCTACAAAGTATGTGTTGTAGAAGGAGGCTTTTGTATGTGGTTATTTCTAAAAGATCTATAAGAGCTCTAGGGAAAAAAAAAATCTTGCTGTCAATTGCAACTGGATTCTATCATAAATAATAAGATTTTCTCAATTTTTTAAATTAAATGATTTGTCAGCGCTGTGTCAGTCACTTGTGACTATAGAAGGGGAACTAGAGCTTTTGGTGATGAACTGGCCCTTGCCATTGCCCTTACTAGAAGATATTACCTGAAGCTAGGACTCTTGTGCTTGTATTTGTGCACTGCCAATTGTAGAATCCTTAGGTTGGAAAAGATCTTTGAGATCATCAACTCCAGCTGTACCTGTCCACTACTAAATCATAGCTCTAAGCACTTCATCTACCCCCCTTTTAAATACCATACGTCTTTCTCTGCCAGGCAGCTTTCCAGACGCTCTTCTCCAAGCCTGTAGCACTGCATGGGGGGTTTGCATCCCAAGTGCAGGACCCGGCATGTGGCCTTATGAAACCTCATCCCGCTGGCCTCAGCCCATCAAGCCAGCCTGTTCAGATCCCTTTGTAGAGCCTCCCTACCCTCCAGCAACTCAACACTTCCTCCAGTTTAGTGTTTTCCACAAACTTGCTAAGGGTACACTCAAGCATAAAATTGAATATCCAAAATTTGTTTCTTGTAGGCTGCTGTGTAGTGGTAATTATGGGTTTAATTTCTATATGATATTTTAAAAGGAAAAGTGAGATTTTATAAACTTATGCATGCATGCTACATTATAGACTTGAAGATTTGAGCCTGTGTAGGAAATGTGACACAAATCATCTTCTGAAATGTGTCAACACTGAAAGCAAATATTGTTTTCCTATGCAAATAAATTTAATAAGTAAAACTTCTTCAGTAATTGGAACGTTTAATATCTGTTTCCCTACAGTTCCTGGATATTAAATGCAAAGTTATGCTTACAATTAAAATGTAAACTGCCCATTTTGGTTTGTTGTAGCAATTTTACAATAAATCGTTCATTCAGACTGTTTACTAAAGAGGGAAGTGGGTGAAAGAAAAGTGATGGTTAGGCTGCTAGCAAGCTGGACAACTATTCCGATGTAACTGGAATTATTCTGTATCTTAGTTCAGTATCTTATTTGTAAGTGTTGCAGGATTTGCTAGTGCTCTGTGCAGTCAGTATGTTGAATAATATAGCTGCTGGTAATGCAGAAGCGTCAGTGATGGCACAGCCTCTTTTAAGGGTTACAATTCTGCCAGAGTAACCAGTGCTCAGCGTTCAGATCATGTCGCTACAAGCTGCTACTGTTAAAATATCTTAAAATAGGGACCTGAAAAGCACTTTTCACATATTAACTTTCTGAAAAGAATTGAAGCTTCTGTATTTTTTTGAACCAGGTGAATTTACAGTTACACACTGATACACACAGCTGCTAGCTAACAGTCACTTTTAAGGCCTAATTGTTCTCTTTTGAGTGAATAGCAGCAAAATTGCATTATAGAGCTACTGTATAATTTACTTTTAATAACGTGGAGATTTGAATGGGAAAATCCAAATTTCTGTTGCTAAGTCATAAGCGATAAGCTAAAAGAATTCAACTTCCACAGGACACATGTATATATATATATTTCCAACAAATGCTTAATTTCTGTCTTTTAATATTATATTCTTGTACTTCATTTTAGAAAGAAAATATTACTGTAACGGAGGATTTTAGCAGAGAAGAAAATCTTTACCAAATGGAAGCATGGGTATGTATTCAACCTAACCAAAAATATTAAAAAAAAAAAAAAATAAGAAATGTAGCAAGGGGTAATGAAAGTTTACAGTATGTCTTTCCTTATACGGAGGAGTGGATATTCCCTGCAGTAAAGGCAGCATAGCCCAAAGGAGCTATTGTAGGACTGCAGTTTAAAGCAGAGTTCAGCTGCAGTTTTCTGTCATGTGCAGAACCTGTTTTCTCATACCATAATATAAAAAAAATTATTTTCTTCTCAGATTATTGTGTGCTTTTTTCAATATTACAACATGCTACAGCAGGGAATATTTGGTTCTGGGGCTATAAGGTTGTCATTCTGTGGCTGTGTAAGCAAACCCACAATTTTGCACTCTCCTTCACCCCAGTCCTTCCTGCCCTCTACTTTTTTTCATGGGGTTGTACTTAGGTGAGCAGATGATAGGTCAGATAAAAAATCTACTCCAGTTAATAACTTCTTTTTTCCAGGTTAGCTTTTTTTTTTTTCCCCCCGTTAGTTTAGCTTTCTGAACTGCAGGCATTGCAAGGCAGAGGACAGGAGTGGATGGGGGACAACAGTGACATGACAGCCCTAACCTAGATCTGTTTAAGCCACAGCTGAACAGCATCTGGACTTTGGTCTGTTCCACACAACTGTGCTGTCAGCTTGCATCAGTAAAGGAAAGCTTATTGTTTCCTAGGTAATTAACTTGGAATTTTGTAGGTAAAAAGTCCTGTGTGAAAGCTACATCTTATGGGAATAATCCCATTTACTTCAAAAGCAGCTCAGGGGAGTATATTTTTGTACGTTCATGCTATAGTAAGAAATAAATGCTGTGCTGGAAACATTTACTGGGGGAAATGATGCATTTGCAGTCAGTGAATCTTGAGAGCATCAAACATTAATCGCTACCCAGCAAATGTACAGTTCTCCTATGAAGTGAGCCTGGAAGTCTGCAATAAAATGATAGCTGTTTTATAGAACTGTTATTTACACTCTTCTGAAACTGGGTTCAGTTTGCTTACTTGAAGGCTTATTCTTGTCTAAACAACAGTAATAAAACCAGAAATAATTGAGAATTTGGAGAGCAAAATTAGAATTTTAAAATGAGCCTTCAGTTACTTAAATGGTTTATGTCAGTGTCATGTTCTGAATGACTTTAACTTAATTAAGTAGTCACCTACAATCACGAGAGCTTAAATCACCGTGGTTTGTAGATAAGCTATTCTTAAAAATTAATAAAACTATATTGAATTATTATTTAGTTTACAGACAAGCGGTGACTTAACTGGTCATCTCTCTTCTGCTATTAATTTCTGTCCAACAAAGATTGTTGGTGGAAAGCAAATTCTATGGATACAAGTGTTCAGCTTTTGCCAAGTGTAATTGCTGCTCAAAAGTTGTATGGTTGTCCAAAACCGAGGTGTCAAAACTTGAAAAATCTAACCATAGAACCGTGATTTTGGCTGCCCTGTACACATAAGCACCAGTATGGTTGCTCTTCATGCAGAGATTAATTTCTCCTTCCTTCCCTTTTTAAATATGTACTCATTTCATTAGTGCAGCTTCATAAACCAATGAAGTTCCATTGACTAGTGTTTTTGCATAATTTAGCAATATTTAAAATTAACTTCCAGTTGCTTTACTGAAGAGTTTGCCATTATATTTTTGTTATATGTAAAATGATGGAAGTCATGCGTTATTTCAGTCTCTAAACTGTTCTTACCATTTGTCTACTGCAAGAGTTTTTTGAAGGCAGAAGAAATACCCAGACAAATAGCTATTTTAAAGTATAATTAAGAATTCAAGACATGCTTTCCAATGGTAAATTCTAATTCATGTTGTAACAAAGGAAAATATGCACAAGAATGAAGTTTTGTATGAGATCACAAAGCCTTATAATATTTTAATCATAATAGTTCATTCATTGCATGATGATCTCATGGGATGAAGATTATGTTGGTTTTGTGCATTTCTTAATATACTTGCCTCCTTATAAACCGTAACTTCTTGTCCTTCACAGACTTAGCAAAACTTTGAAATGGCCGTAATGGTTTTGCAGACCTTCTTATTACTTTTTCACACTTTTAAACCTTAACTATAATGGAGGACAGTTAAATGTTGCTTTGCAATTTAATGCTCAGATATCCTGTGTAAATGTAGGTAGAATTTATTGGATCTAGCTCTAAATGAAAACTATAATTTTTAGGGGGAGGAAACAAAATTCACAGCTAATGACTCAGTTATGTTCTGCCCCTGATGGCACCTGTTTACATGTTTCTTTTTTAACAATGAATTCCCGAGCACCCAGATTTGCCCCAGTCTCAGCAGCTTACCTCTTGCATAAGACGCATGATTCTTTTGACTATTTTGTTTCATCCTTTTAAGGGAAGTGATATTGTAAACACTGATAGCAATCTGGAAAACATGGTCTTGTAGTGAGACATCCAGCTTTCCACAAAATACAACCATGACAGTTTTCTGGCAAAGCAGCACAAGAGAATGTATTCTTAATACATATATGGCCAGAACTCCCACTGAAGAAAGAAATCCAGGTTCTTCAATCTTTGTGCTAATTGATACTGCACCTTTCAGAAAGTGATTCAGCCCCTAAGTTACAGATAAAGAGTGTGCAGCCACGATGAAGATGCAGATTTGGTGCAGTTTTGCACAGTGGGTGTGACCCTTTGCCTCCCCCATCTCGGTCAGTTTTTAAGACCCTAAGCCTAGCTTTGGGCAGTTGTATGAAGAGCTGCTGAGCTAGTGCAAGTATTCAAGCCAAGATGAGGTACGTGTACTGCACTCAGAGGCTACCAAGGGTAATAAGATGTGTGCATTACTTACTTTGTGGTAATTGTCAATATCCAGTTTCTACCTTACGCTGTATATGAAATAGACTCCCACTCTCTCACTGAGAGATTCAACTTCTGTGAAATAACTCATTTTCCTTAAGGTAAATCTGTGATTTGCACACAGGAAGCTACTGCAGGCCAAGTGACCTGCCATAACTTGGATTTCTGTACTATATGCCTTCACCATATAGATTGCTGCATGTACTACAGCAAACATAGGGGTGACTGTATGTGACAGGAGTCGATAGTGGAATTTTCTTTACCGTAGCTTGCTTTCTTCCACGCCTGTCAAAGTAGTATTACTGTGCAAAAAGAAAGAAAAGAGTCAGGGCTAAGAGAGAAGGTGAACCTGACTTGGTGGTGAGATTACTGTACTGGAAAGTGAAGATGAGGGTTTAGTTCTTCTAAAAGAAGAGTTTAGGACCTGGGATTTCTGATTCCATGATTCTGTAGCACCTTGGCATCATTGCTTCAGTCCTGGTGACTGTGCTTTCTTTGCCTGGAAAGTCATCACCTGGGTGACACTTACCACCAAGGAAGACTGTACAGCTTTGGATCCGGGACTTTTAATGATGCCCACTTTGTAGTGCTTGGGAAAGCCCCTGAATTCCTGATGCATCTGTATTTAATGCTTCTTTTTGCCAAAGCCAGAGACAGCTAGATTTTTAAATTGTTTTTTTATCCAAGCCTGAAGTGCCCAGTCCTCTTTGAGCCCACTACAAGCTGGACTGGGCTAGGCTTAATTTAAACTCGTATTTCAACTTGCTTGAACATAATGTTTGAAACTAAAATATAGCTTTCCTTCCTGCACAATGTTTTCCACATCATTTTGCTTGGGCCTAGGCATAATTAACATGTAGTAATCTAAAAAGCGAAGAACCAGGGTGTATCTAGTCCTGTGTCCCAAAGAACACATTCATTCTTCAAATCGTATGCATACCAAGAATGCCTTACTTCCTCACAAAACAGCATTTCCTAATCCTCAATTTTAAACCATTTTATGACTTCTTTCTATTGCAAACCTAATGGTAGTCCATAAGGCTGTATAAAAGTGTTCTAAGTAAATAAATGTTGGAGTTATATACAGGACAAGCATGTTTAGTTAGTTTGTATGTATCCGACTTTATACTGATTTAAATACAGGTGTTTAATCATAGAGGGGAAATGAAAAAAAAATTACTTGTGTGACATGTGTTTTCACTCTTAGATCTATATTACATTCAGCGACTTTGGAAAAATGCAGGAAGTTTGCAAACTACTCACTGAAAAGTTAGGAAGCTCTGTTACCATCAGTCCACCTAATTTCTACCATACACCAGAAGCTCTAGACACTCTTCGGTAAGTTCTCTCTCATGCCACAAATTTTTACAGCCTCAGGTAACAGTTTATATGAATACATAATTTACACTGTTTGTAATGGGAGCAAATAGTTTCCTTCATACGTATTAAAATTTAAGTTGAAATATTTCAGTATTTGTATTAAGTGTAACTTATAAATTAATGCCACTCCACCTGGACGATACAGCTCATTCTTTCTATAGTGTCCCTGTGCAGAAGCAGAATGTCATAAAAGTATTTTCTCACTGATTTCCACTGGAAGTATAATCTGCTGTGAATATTAGGTCAACAGAATGCAACTTAGGTTATGTTAGGCTGTCTGCATTTAATTTGTATTTATTCATGAAGGTCCAAGTGTGTTACCAGATGTTGATAAATCGAAGTATCCTTGCCAGTTCCCATTACTCTTAGCTGCTGCCGTGATCTGAAAAGAACCATCCACAGTGCTTGTTCAGCATCAAAACATACTGCTTTGAAGCACTGTCTTGACATTTTAGGCATTAACTATTCAAAGTCCTGCTTCTCTCTTTGACATTGGAGGGGCAGAGAGAAGCTTAATTGTGGTTTGGAGTTTGCCTCTTTAAAGAAAAGAGGCCTGGCCTGCGAAGCAAGCCCAACCAGCTGCTGTTCACTGGTTCTGGAGATGTCAGAAGTGTTAACATCTCGAAGATATCTCCGCAGGAGTCTAGGAATAAGACCGTTGAGGTTAAATAGATGCTGACAGGCCTTAGAGCTGGACCACCCAAATGCCTGGAGCAACGGTTGAACTCCTGCTCTGCAGCACACACCAGGGACGCAGGCAGCGTGTAGGTGTTAGAATACTTGACCATAGCTAACAAGGACACTGACATTTTCTCTGCACACTCCCTCCTCAAACTCCTAAAGTATCACTCAGAACCTGAGGAAGGCAATATGCCTAGCCTTTACGCACTTACTAAAGCTGAGACATTCACAAAAAGAATCATAGAATCATAGAACAACCAGGTTGGAAGAGAACTACTGGATCATTGAGTCCAACCATTCCTATCATACACTAAACCATGTCCCTCAGCACCTCGTCCACCCATCCCTTAAACACCTCCAGGGAAGGTGAATCAACCACCACCCTGGGAAGCCTCTGCCAGTGCCCAGTGACCCTTTCTGTGAATAATTTTTTCCTTATGTCAAGCCTGAACCTCCTCTGGTGGAGCTTGAGGCCATTCCCTCTTGTCCTGTCCCCTGTCACTTGGGAGAAGAGGCCTTGTCCCTCCTCTCCACAACCTCCTTTCAGGTAGTTGTAGAGGGCAATAAGGTCTCCCCTCAGCCTCCTCTTCTCCAGGCTGAACAACCCCAGCTCTCTCAGCCGCTCCTCGTAAGACTTGTTCTCCAGCCCCTTCACCAGCTTTGTTGCTCTTCTCTGGACTCATTCCAGAGCCTGAACATCCTTCTTGTGGTGAGGGGCCCAGAACTGAACACAGGATTCAAGGAACGGTCTCACCAGTGCCGAGTACAGAGCAAGAATAACCTCCCTGGACCTGCTGGTCACACCATTTCTGATCCAAGCCAGGATGTCATTGGCCTTCTTGGCTACCTGGGCCTCTTGTACATCAGTTGGCCCTGCTTGTTATTGTGCTGCTTTTTCTGCCTCTCAGCCGTCAGGTATGCGTTGCTGCTGTTCAGAACACAAAGCAGAAAGCTCAAGAAGTCTGTCAACTGTTTGGCCAGTCATTGGGAAGACCTTTATTAATAAGAGAAGAAGAAACAAAAGAATGGGGAGGCCACATAGACAATCCTGTATCGGACTCCTTGGATCCACTGACTCTGCAGGAAAGAATCCAGAATGCTACTGCGTATGCTTCTTGTAGAGTGTTTGCTGTGTTTGAGATTTGGGGAAAAGCAAACAAAAGAAACAAATTGCCTTAGAAACCTTGAAATACTACACATTTTTTTAATAAATTTTTTCATGCTTTCTTGAATTGTTTGTTGTTGGTTTTCACTTTGTTTATAAGAGAGAATAATAGGAATGTGATTCATGTACTGAGCCAAAGCAGAAAGTTTCTTAATGTGTCTGCCCAGGTGCAAAACACTAGACTTCCTAGAATTTTCTGTCACTCAGAACTCTTCCTTTGAGTGTATCATTTGAAAGCAGCACACTGCAGGCTTTTGTAAAGAACTTTAGTCAAAGTATTGCAGGCTTTACTTACTGCAGCTCTCTTCAGAAATGTTCCAGTTCCTGTTGGCCTTAGCTCTGTCCCCTGAAATTAAGTTTATGCTTAATTCCATAAGTACATTTCTGAACTGTTTCATTTTTGCCTCTACCCCGTGTAAATGGGTAAGATATTTGATGTGCAAAACTTTTGGTACTCCTAGCTGAAATTGGACTATATTTAAACCTTTCCTCTTATATTTGGGAGGAAGTTATCCCTGTCCCAAGTCGTGGTAAACTGAATATGCACTGTGTTTCCTTGCAATGAAATGAATTTTTCAACATAAAAAAAAAGCTTAGGAATGTTTTATTTCATCATAGATAAAAAATATACATTAATTTTGTCCTAGAGTCTGGTTGCTCAAGTTTAAAGAGGAACTGTGTTGTCTGTATGTACATTACATTTACAGACACTGAAGTACTTCAGTCATAAGGATAGATTTTTTTTCAGCCATGGTGGCATTATCTATTTTGATCCATCATATCCACCATCATATCAGGATGGCCTGATAAGTTGAATAAGCACCAGGATTAGCAACAAATGAAAACTGATAATTAAGAGGATCGCTAAAGTTACCATAATTAACTTTCTGGAAGCCCTCAAACAGTTTTTTAAGTATATGATCTACATAGAGATACTTTCAGTAGGGTTTATTTCCATGTACTTTAACCGAATTAGTGTCATCACAACAGTGGCTTTCTCAGGCTGTCACCGTACTCTCTGAGTGCTTAACTCATGTCGTGTGCTAGATCTATACCAACATTAGTGTTTTAAAAACAGACCTCTTCCTTATTGAAGTAGTTGCCACTCATTTGGTGCTGGTGAAGCTATTTGTTATCTTTGTCACCTGGTTCAGTTGCCTGATCCCATTAGGCAGCAGGAACAGTAAAGAAGTAGCCAGGAAACTGATGCCACACCAAATTGGTGTTCTTGGTTACCACAGTGTCCAACTTGAACTCTACAAACCAAGTAATGTGCTTTATCTTGACACAGAAAGCCTACAGTGAGCAGTTAGAAGTGTCAACTGGGCTGGGAAAGGGTTAGGTCAGGTCTAGGCATTTTCTCATTAGTCTCAGCTCCTCAGGCTCTCTGCCCACTTAGGCTATAGGAAAGGCTGAGTAAGGGCAATCCATAGACCTTTTGAACTTGAGGTACAGGCATGGCTTGCTCTTTGTAATCAATCTCAACAGGACAGCTTCCAAATATCTTTGTGAGCTTATTACCATCCATTCCCCTCTTAATCTGTGGGCAGAATTAGCCTGTTGTGCAGGTGAATGAAGCTCTGCAGTATCCTAAAGGCTAGTTTACACAAGGTAAATATTTAAAGTGAGGTATCTGTTTCTACCCATAGGGTATAAGGGTAACTGAAGGGAGCCAGGTGATATAATGAAAGGTGCATTTTTTTAGGCCCTAAGTTAGAGTGGTCAGAAACCAGTTTAAAATACTTGTCACTCATATCTGGAATAGCATAGTTCCTGCTCCTAAGCTCAGGCACATTCAGCACATTTTATATTACATTTGGCTGCTAAATCAGAAACAAGATCTGGAACTAAGTCTTTCCCAAATAGAAGAGGTGACTGTCAACTGTTTGGCCCCATTGGTTGAGGGGCAGCTTCAAGAGAGAGCAGGCCAGCCAAACTTACAGTTCCCTTGTGGGGTTCTCCTGAAAGGCCAAAAGCACCAATTTGAATCTCCTCTGTTTGACTCCACCAAGCAACCCTGTTAGATGAATTAGTTATTTTAAAATCAGATGCTGCCACCATCCAGAATTTCAAAGGCGGTGGCACTGGATCCCTTGGATCCCTTGCAAACCGTTGTCTGTATGTATCATGCATGCCTGAAGGCTGCTTTCTGGATCAGAGTCTTTGAGTAGTTTAAGAATCGGGTGTACATTGTATAAGCTGGAAATGAAAAGCTACTACGTGACTGTGGTAGACAAAACAGAATCTTTGGCTCACCAAGAGTTTTGCAGTTAAGAAGGGAGAAATTCTTCAGTCTGAAATTTTTCAGTCAGCTTTCTGAATAGAAGCTGTTTGGAATGCAGATTTTTCAGAGTGAGATTGAGAAACCAATATACTTTGCTAGAACCAGTAGAAAGAGATTAAATTACTCATCCAGCGTTGCTAGGTCAGTCAAATCCTAAAACAAAGACCATGTCTGCAACAGCCTGTATGTAACAGAAGTCAAGTTGCTAAAGCACTTAAAAAACTAAGCAGTTGGATACTCTGGTAGGTAGTACCTAGGTTTGGTCATTTATGACCTTCCAAAACCAAGCACAGTAGTTAATTTATCTGCTTTCTTTGTTAGTTTTCACTAACTTTGCAAAATAGACAGCATCTGTTAAGCCAAAGGCCAGTCAGCTTTTAAACAATAAGAAACAAGTTGCAACTGAATAAAAATAAACACTACCACTAATCTCATAATAACTGTTATCTTTTCCTCAGGAATGTAGGCTGTAGATTTGCCATATTCATTTGCTTTGTTAATTAGGACTTGGTAGTCATGAGTGTATTTCAGATCCTGTGCAAACAGAAGTGAAGTAAATAGCCTCAAGGAAAGATGATGACTAAAGATTGCTTACAGAACCTAAATCCACTCAGTATCATCGAATCATAGAACAACCAGGTTGGAAGAGACCCACTGGATCGAGTCCAACAATTCCCACCAATCTCTAAACCATGCCTCTCAGTACCTCATCCACCTATGCCTTAAACACCTCCAGGGAAGTCGAGTCAACCACCTCCCTGGGAAGCCTCTGCCAATGCCCTATGACCCTTTCTGTGAATATTTTTTTCCTTATGTCAAGCCTGAACCTCCCTGGGTGGAGGTTGAAGCCATTCCCTCTTGTCCTGTCCCCTGTCACTTGGGAGAAGAGGCCAGCTCCCTCCTCTCCACAACCTCCTTTCAGGTAGTTGTAGAGAGCAATCAGGTCTCCCCTTAGCCTCCTCTTCTCCAGGCTGAACAACTCCAGCTCTCTCAGTCACTCCTCGTAAGACTTGTTCTCCAGCCCCTTCACCAGCTTTGTTGCTCTTATCTGAACTCGCTCCAGAGCCTGAACATCCTTCTTGTGGTGAGGGGCCCAGAACTGAACACAGGATTGAAGGGCTGGACCCAGCACTGAGCCCTGGGGAACCCCACTTGTAACTGGCCTCCAGCTGGAGTAAACTCCAACACTCTCTGGGACCGGTCATTCAACCAGCTTTTCACTCAACCAGTTTTCCACCCAGTATATACATATAACAAGTTTATTTTTATGATCTTACCAATGTCAGATTGGAAAATTAAGTATAAAGCAATCAAGACTAATACATGAAGTCTTGGCATATCTGAAACAATTTTTAAGAGTCAAGACTTTAATTAACCTTTTCTCCCATGGATTTTGCAAAAAACATGTCTTAGAAAATCCCTGCTTTTTGTATATAGGTCCCATAATAATTTGCTTGTCACCCTACTCCCTTCAGAAGTGGCAACAAAGAATGCTGCAGAGACACAAATTCAGAGCAAATTCACCTCTGATGGCCTTGGTCCCAATCCTGGACAGAGCTAAGACCACTACCATGTATCTATAGAATTCTTCCAGACAAGAAAGGAAAAGTGTGGCTTACTACAGTTTTTATGGTGCTTATGAAGACAAGTCATGGGCCAGGGTCCCAGCACACACACTACTATCCTTAAACTGCCCCAAGTAACTCACAAATCTAAGCACAAAAAAGTTATGGATGAATGCAGGCAGATAACTGGAGTTTATGGAGCACTTAGTATTGATCAATGTGACATGCAGTGGCCCCTGCTCAATAGTAAAGAACTGCAAGGCAGATAAAGGCAAGAAGTTGGGCTGAAAGCTCAAGTTAAAAAAAAAAACCAAGAAGACAAACAATTAAACTACAGTCAACACAACTGAAATTAACACAGTAAAGATGAGCACAAGGTCACCGGGAGAACAGAACTATGTAAGGCACACAAAAAGAATCAGAATGCCTGTTGAGAAATTCATGGCTGTTCATTTGGGGGCAACAATACTGAGAGGAGAACAAGAGAGGAGAAGAGAAAAGAAAGCAAGAATGCAGGTGTTTCAGAAACCAAAGATGAGTGGCAGGTGGAAAAAATTACAGTGAGGAAGGCACAAAATACACAAAACAGCACTGAATGTCTGCTCCCAGTTGAACATTAATTTGTTTCACATTTTTTCTCACTCTCAGTCCTCTTTGACTTAATGATTAGTGCCTTCCTGCCACTTAAGCAGCAAGTCAGCAGCCAACCCAGAGAGTACACAGTGCTGTGTTACCAGACCCGCAACGTCAGCAAAGATTTAGCATCTGATTTTCAAATATAGCAAAGACTTAGGGGATTTCAAAAGCCTCAAGAACTGTAACAAAAATATGCCATTAAATAGATTTACATTCTGAGTGTCCAGATTCCAAAAAACATTGCTTTTTAACTGAAATTGATTAAACAGAAAGAATTACTTGTGTTTCTTAGGTGGAGTGAAGATGTTGCCAATTATATCTACACCGGAAGATCAGAGAAAAGATTTAACAGCCTCTTAACATCAGTAATGCACGAAACGAAATATTTCCAAGCATTATAGGTTGACACTGCTACTTTAAATACAATGCTGTGTATTGAAAGTGAGTCCTTTTAATTCGAGACATGTCAAGTACAACTCTGACCAGCTCAGTCGTACAAAAGCTCTACTGGGAGAACAGTGCAGAAGAAACAGGTATCGCTCAGCTGCACAGGTGATATGGGATGCTGGAATATTTTGCTTTAGGTCTGTTTGTAGCAATATTCCTGAGGCTTTTTTTTTAACCTGAGTTATTCTCTGTATGTATTAGTAAAGAGTTCAATACATTCAAACCTGTTTTGCCAGAGGATATTTGTGCTGTAGCCATTCTTCTGGAGCTGTAGCTTTTACATCCCATCCAATAATGACTCTGGAATAGCCAGATCTTTTGTGAACTCTTACCAGTCCGCACTGAACTGAATATATTCAGGCTTTGGACTGCGCACACATGAGTCGATTCTAATGCAACAAAGAAACACTCTTGTCAAGGGTAAGTGTCTGATCAAGTATATTAAACATTTAAACAGGTGTTCTCCTGACTTCTACCAGAAGAGAAGTGATTCACAGGCAAAGTAAACAAGGGAACAGGTAGTAAAATACTTGTTTCTCCCATCCCCAGAATTTTGCTGATATTTGACAAAGCAGAATCAAGCAAGGAAAGCATTTTTCTCTTTGTGTGCCCTTGATATTACATAGAGGCCTTACCAGAGTTTTGGAAAGCATGAACACATGTTTGTATTGATAATTACTTAAGCCTTACATACAGTATTTCCCAGTGCTTACACATCCTATCTGGTTTTGGGTTTGGTTTTTTTCCACTCTAGGTCACAGGACTCTTCTGTTCAGTCTGCAGGGAATTTCTTTCCAGGAACAGGCTGATCAGCTGTTTCTTTTATCAAGTTGATCTAAATCAGTTCATTCAAATCAAGTGAGAGCTATGCCGTTGTTTCATACATCAGTACAAAAGTGGCAGGTTCACACAGGGTGAAAAGGTCTTGGATTTTACATTTTCTGTTTTGCTTACTGAATATTATCAATGATGTTTCAAGAAGGAAAAAGAAAAGACTATCATTTGCAAACCAAGTACAGAAAGCCACCGTAGACCTTATAGAAAACAATTTCACAAGCAAAATCCAAAAGAATTGCAAAGATCCCAGTACCTGCAAGATAAGTATGTGTTTCTGCTTTGTTGTCACCAGTTTTAGTTTTCTTTTTTTCTATTATACCAATTCCTAAAATATGAAATTAATAACCCAGCATTCAAACAAGATCTTTACAAACTGAGTTTAAGGATAATCACAGAATCACAGAATCACAGAACAACCAGGTTGGAAGGGACCCATTGGATCTTCTAGTCCAACCATTCCTATCTAACACTAAACCAAGTCCCTCAATACCTCATCCACCCGTGTCTTAAACACCTCCAGGGAAGGTGACTCAACCACCTCCCTGGGCAGCCTATTCTAATGCCCAATGACCCTCTGCGTGAAAAACCTCCTCCTAATCTCCAGCCTAAATCTCCCCTGGTGGAGCTTGAGGCCATTCCCTCTCGTCCTGTCCCCTGTCACTTGGGAGAAGAGGCCAGCTCCCTCCTCTCCACAACCACCTTTCAGGTAGTTGTAGAGAGTAATGAGGTCTCCTCTCAGCCTCCTCTTCTCCAGGATAAACAACCCCAGCTCTCTCAGCCGCTCCTCATAGGGTCTGTTCTCCAGCCCCTTCACCAGCCTCGTTGCTCTTCTCTGGACTTGCTCCAGAGCCTCAACATCCTTCTTGTGCTGAGGGGCCCAGAACTAGACACAATATTCAAGGAGCGGCCTCACCAGTGCTGAGTACAGAGGGAGAATCACCTCCCTGGACCTGCTGGTCACACCATTTCTGATACATGCCAGGATGCCATTGGCCTTCTTGGCCACCTGGGCACCCTGCTGGCTCATGTTCAGTCAACTGTCAACCAACACCCCCAGGTCCCTCTCCTCCTGGCCGTTTTCCAGCCAGGCTTCTCCCAGTCTGTAGTTCTGCATAGGGTTGTTGTGCCCCAAGTGCAGGACCTGGCATTTGGCCGTGTTAAACCTCAATCAGCCTTCTGATTATTACTGTATTAAGCATTTGACTTAACAGAGAGATACTGCAAAGCCTGTGAATTCTTCACAATTTGAAACCCAAACAGAATGAGTTTTACATTAAACCCGCTTTTAAGGAATACACAAGACAAAGGAATTTGTTCCAGCGGGAGAAAACAGTAGGAATCTAATTTCTTTGGATACGTAACTCCACAGTTGTGTTATAATTTTTATATCAGAGGAAACCCATTTAATTTCTGTATGTGAGCACATATTATTTTGAACTCAAACAGAATGATTCTTCAGTATCTTTTGTAAATTCCACTGTGAAATCTTTAAAGATTAGTTAAAACTGTTATGGACAAGGTGTCTGGCAATAAGTTCCAGTTTAAACCTACCAGAAGTATAATCTCTCCTTCTGCACTAGGTTGAATTTCATGGGAATTTAAAGGGTGAATGTTAAGGGAGGGACATCTTTTAAAAGGTGAAATGGTTTATCGTTTTCATTACCATTGTGAATAAAAGAAAGCATAAAGAAACAATGAGCAAATTCAACATTTGGGATGGGGGAGCTTTCAGATATTCCTTCTACTGGCAGTGTAACAGGATCAGTCTGTAAACAAATGTATCTGGGTTAACATTCTCCATCCATACCAGTCAGCAGCCTGTTGGTGCCAAAGAAATAAGAGTACAGGTTGTCCTACCCTTCCTCCTCTTTTATGGTATTCACCACCTTCCCTCTTTCAGTTTTATACCTTTTGCCCTGCCTGGAAGAAAGTAGGAGCAGGTTCTACAACTGTGCAAACAATATTTTTTTTCTTAACTAAAAACAAGTCTTGGTTTAGCTTTAATCTGTAGAAAGACTTAAGGTTGACAAATACCTTTTAACAGGAACTGGACTGGCTAAATATCCCGACTTGTCAGACTGCATTCTTGAAAACAAATATATATTCAAGAATATATCTTATATTCTTTATAATATAAGATATTCAACAGCACAAACAGCTCCAAAGGATGATTTGGTCTTTTCAGGCTGTATCTTTAGTTGTGCATTTATCTTTCAACAAAGTTGCAAAGTGATTTGTGGTGAACCTAAGAAAAGCACAGTTACTGTTTCCATCCATATACCTTTACCATAGGCTTTCCAGGGGGCAAAACTCAGTCTGAGTCCTCTGCAGCTCAGAGGACTGAACAGCCTTGTTTATTGCACATCAACCAATAACAAAGGGTCTTTGAAGGTCCAAACAAGGTAAAACTTTTGGACTATTTCTACTACACAAGAATTAAGTATCACAAATAAGCCTTTTAACCTCCCCAAACATCTCCAAGCAATGGTCTTCTGAAATTAAAATGGCATATATAAAAATATAAAAATGGATATAATCTTAACTTTTCTATGCCAACACATTGTTACATGTCCACCAATGTAGTTTCGCCTTCCTAAAACCCTAGATTTCCCATCTGCATTTTGTAATTCAAGTTTTCCTGAACTACTATATGCAGCACTGATCATGCAAACATGCTCTGCTTACAATCATGAATATGGTTAATCCTCCCACCTTCACAACAGGTAAATTTAAAGTAGAGGATAACATGGACATTATTACTACCATCATTTATATTTAGTTGCAAATGGAGTTCAAGTTTCCTGCTTGTGTAGAATATAGGTAACAGGTTTTCTTAAAACTGGTCAAAGGTCCCAAGTCAGTCTCAATAAGAAAATATGAGACATTTCCCCTTTGTTACTTATTTCACCCCTACAGCCTATCTTCTTGTTAAGAAAAGGCCGCGTTTGAAATTTATTCTTAAATACTGGCACTGTGTAATCTCCTACCTTGCCTTTGATAGCCACGGCTTTAAATGTTCTGCCCATGCTTCCAGACTCAAATAAGATTTTGTAAAGCCACTCCAAGAAGCAATTGTCCTTTAATAACAAAACAAATCATCACATTGTTTTGAAAACCTTGTATAGTATTTGTATATATTTTTTTCTTTCCTATTTAAACTTTGCCTCTGTAGCAAACAGGGAAAAAAGTCAGTGACTAGGAAGAAGCTCTCCCCAAACTTATTATCTAGACTAAGATTCAATTGTCACATGTACTAATAAACAATGTGTAAATTTTGGAAAACGCCGTTTTTCAATAACAAGGTTGCTTGCTTTCTGTAGTCAGATCATAGGAATTGCTAAACTGAAATGGATCCTGCAGTTTCAACCATAACTTAAGAACAGTGAGCATGAGACATCTCAAAAATGGTGCACGTAATCAAAAGGCCATTTAAAAACAGCCTACGCTTTTTTGAATAAATCTAAATGGTTGTAGTTGGCTCATACCATGAAATGTGGAAATTTATTTAAGTCTGTTATTATGCACAAAGTTAGACTTAGTCCTTTTTTCATCAGGACAATCTTCTGCTCTCATTACTTCACTTATTTAAATTGTGCAGATGAACCACTTAACCAATGATCAACAAAGGCTGCATTGATAAAACTGAGTCACAGAATTGTGTCCTTGTATGGTTCAGCATCAAGATTTCATCAAGATCAACATTTGGCAGTGTTTACCACTATCAGATATTTCGACCTGATAAAGTTTTCTCCGCTTTACATTTGAAGACAGATTTGCAAACTTGTCAATGCAAAACTTCTTAATTCATATATACAAGACAGCACCACTATGACGGCCTTAAGTAACTTACTATGAATGATTTTTTTGTTGGTTAAGATTCTGTACTGAGTCATACTATGCAAGAAAATCTATTTTAACATGAAATGTCAGAATGTAATGGAAAGTTAGAAATAGTCTTGCTGATCAAACACTTCATTTCTCCCTTTTTAAAGGGACATAATCCATAGTAATATACATCGGAATGTCCAAAAGCAGAATGAGATTAAGGCAGTCATGCATCATACAGGTTTTCTATGTGAAGAAAACCATAGTTATTCAAATTTTGAAGTACATCTTTAAATGGCGAAATACAGTCACATTAAGCCACAAAAATGTCTGAGGCATGATTTGAATGTTGGGGTTTTTTTGTAGGAATGGTCAGTGTGTTCCACCCACACTCCAACTTCCCAGCACAATATGCCACTGGGAATAAGAAAGAGAAATCTCTCATAAATAAATACAGTAGGGAAGGAGAGACTTACAAACTTTCTGTTATTTGGATGCATTGAGCAGGTTTCGTCCCATACCAGTGGGACAGGAAATATTGTGCAGGAGGCACAGACAGGAGCACACAGAGCTGCAGCACTCATGTGAGGCATTCCAGCAGAAAGTTTCCTCAAAGACACTTCCCTGCTCTCTACTTGGAAAAGAGGAAGGAAAAAGAAAAAACAAGAAGAGACAAAAAAATGTAGCTATCAACTTTGCTGGCTGTGCAAAAAATCTCTTCAGATTGTTTTGTTGCTTCACAAAGAAACATACAATCTGTACACACATATTCCAGTTACATCTGGAGCACAGCACACCTAAATTAGATTAAACAGAAAGAAATTTGAGGGAAGTTATGAAAGCTAATGGAAGACTGAAGCAGACAGCTTTGCAAGACAAAGAAAATGAAAACTTATCTAAGAGCTATACAAACATCTCTTTCATCTAGAAAAATAAAAAGGGGAAAAGAAAAAGGAAAAAAGGAATAAGAAAAAAAAGTGGAGCTAGGAAGTTGTATGGATGTCCAATTTGCAACTGAAAGCTGCTTTCCTTGAACAGAATTAATTGCACTGCTTTATCATCTAATTAAGTGAATTAAACATGTCTGACATACCTGACTGATGGATTCAAGAAAAATCTATTTAGATGCAGTGGTTATTGTGCATATGACAGAACTAAGGGGTTTTTCTTGCAGATCGAAGCCATGCATGGCCTCATGCCAAGATGATAACAATGTGTGCCACAGCCCCATCAGGAGAGCAGAAAAGGATTTGAAATCACCATTCATTCCACAGGCACCTGCCACACCTCACCAGCACATTAAGATATCCCTGACTCTTCAAATTAGACATTCACCTTCAGATGAGGAGCACATCTCTTGGTTTTTTACATCTGCAAGGATTTTTTGGATCAGAACTAGGATTTGCTGAAACTCACAATCAGTATCTTTTACACCAGAGTTCTCAGAGTATGCAGGTTTACTCCAACCTTCCGTCACCCATGCCACCTCCACTCTGCCTCCAGCAGTGGCTGTTACAGCCACTCCTCTCTAACCTGTAGTACTCAGCATATGAGTGAAAGTAAATTGTTTCAGTTGTTTCCAAGATGCTTCTAGCTCCTGCTGTCCTAATTTATGTCATTTACACAATAATTTCGGTTATAACAATATATCCAGTGCATATATATGTGGGAAGCCAGATATATGAAAACTGCTTAGCCAGGTAGATCACAAAATAATGCTGGAGGAGGCACAAAGGATCTCGTACTTTATATGAAAGCATCTGCAAAGTGACACATTGTTAAGAGAAACAATCTTTTACTTCTGCATTATGTGCTTTAGACCCAACAGCAAAGCAAAAACATCTCCTAATTTTGACATGATCAGTAGTTGTACACCCAGAGGGCTTGTTTATTCCTGTATATCAGGGGGAGAGGGAAAGTGACGACCCAGTTCCACAGAACCAGCCCCAGCACCCTGCCAGGCTGGGAGTAGCCAGGACCCCTGGGAACACCATCTCTGCCTACCATGGGGTGGCTGCACAACTTCTTCTGCTACAGGTCATAGAGTTATAGAATTGATAGATTGGAAAAGACCTTTGAGATCACTGAGTCCAACTGTACCTTTCCACTACTACCATCTCCCTAAGCACTGCATCTACTTCTCTTTTAAATACACCTCCAGGGATGGGGACTCAACCACCTCCCTGGGCAGCCTCTGCCAGTGCCCAGTAGCTATTTCTGTGAAAAATTTTTCCTGATATCTAATCTGAACCTCCCATGGCACAACTTGAAGCCATTTTCTCTCATCCCATCCACTGTCACTTGGGAGAAGAGACCAAAACCAACCTCACCACAACCTCCTTTCAGGCAGTTGTAGAGAGCAATGAGGGCTCCCCTCAGCCTCCTCTTCTCCAGGCTAAACAACCCCAGCTCTCTCAGACACTCCTCATAAGGCCTGTTCTCCAGCCCCTTCACCAGCTTTGTTGTTCTTCTCTGGACGCACTCCAGTGGTCACAAAGTTGGTGAGGGGAATTCATATGAGGAGCAGCTTGGATTTTTCAGCCTGGAGAAATGGAGACTGAGAGGGCACCTCATCACAGTTTACTGCTTCCTCAGAAGGGGATGATGAGGAGCAGACACTGATCTCTCTGGTGACCAATGATAGGATCGCAGGGAATGGCAGGAGGATGTGCCATGGGAGGTCTAGGTTGGATATTAGGAATAGGTTCTTCACCCAGAATGTGGTGGAGCGCTGAAACAGGATTCCCAGGGAAGCAGTTGTGGCAGCAAGACCAACAACATTCTAGAAGCATTGGGACAATGCACTCAGACACATGGTGTCAATTTTAGGGTTGTCCTGTGCAATGATAGGAGTTGGACTTGATGATTCTTGATTCTTCCAATGCAGGTCCCTCTGTGATTCTGTGAGACAGGGCCACCCTCAGCTTCCCGGTGCCTGGCTGGGAAGAGTTTTAACACCTGAAGTGACCCCAGGCTGGGGAATGCTGTGCCTGGCTCACCAGCCAGGTCTTCAGTCCAGGGGGTTACCTCCCTTCTGCTAGACTGGCAGTTGTCTTCTTGCATGGGAAGAGGCAGATTGGATCAGGTTTTCTCTATCTCAAAACACAACAAAACGAAGACCCGCTTAGACTTTAGACCCTCTCCATTTCCAAGGAGATGAAAGACAGAAGAAAAACAGACAGAAATTTAGTTTTATTTATTTACGCAGGTTTGTTTTAAGTAGATGGTATTTGCAACTCCCTTAAGTCATTTTTCTCTGCAAAGGTAGACAAGCATCTTCAAACCTGCTCTGAACTGAAGTCAGGAGGATGTTCTCTAGGATGATTTTTATGCAAAAGGCAGTATGTTTTCTCACAAACTTTCAGCCCAGCCTCACTGCATGGCTCTAACCGCCCTGCTGGTATTTCTGAGAGCAGTTGGTGGTGGTCCCTGGGCCTGGTTTTGTCACAGATGGATGAAAGTGTAACTGAAATAGAAGTCTTCTGTGTGGTTTCAGCAGTGCATGTGTCAGCCAGCAGGCAGAGTTTCCCCCCAGGCCTGTGACTGCTGAGCTGCTGCATGGGGATCCAAGCCTGTTGATGAGTCTCCTCTTTGTCAAGGACTTCTTCAGTGTAAATCTAACAGCAAGCACATTCCTTGATGACACCCAGATCAGAGTGTGAGCAAAGACAAGAGGACAGACTCAAACTGAAAACGACCCAGAGAGCTGAGACCAACAGGGCTGTTACAGATGATGAGGGAAATTCAGCAGCTACAAATGTTGGGTCTTTGTGGGAGAGAAAATGTTCCAACTACCTCTTCTCACTTACTGAGCACATCTGATGCTGTTGAGGTGTACCTAGCTCAATAACGTAGCTTACATTTCATTGTTTCTTCAGTATCTATAGTTACACCTTTCAAATGACAAACTTCAGAATGCACTTTTCCCTGTAGGCACCTGTTAAAGGTGAGAACGGTCTCAGAAATAATTTGGAAAAAGCAGGAACTACGGCATGTGCTGATGCAGGCTGAAATAGCCCTTGCTTTCTGTTATGGATAAAATCAAAGCATAGTCCAACTAGCAGCCCAATATATAATGTTATTAGACACTTAACAAGTCATTCTGCATCTTCTTCAGTAATAGGAACTATAGCTGAAAAAGGGTGGATTCAGACTAGATGTAGGGAAGAAAATTTTTACAATGAGGGAGGTGAAACAGTGGACAAAAGCAGGGCTGTAAGGACCCTCACGTTGAGAGCAGCATCACCGTCAGCCAGAGCATAAGGAACAATTGTAAAATGACTGTGCCTTGTTGCCTACTGGCATTCTGGCTCCTAAAGAGAGCCCTGGACTTGGATGGGACCAGCTGCAACATCACTGTTCTCTTTAAAGGAATAAAATATATTAACAGGCTTTTACTTCCTAAAGGTTTTGATTTATTAGAATACTAGAGGAAAAACTCATAAAAGTTTTCCTGAGGCATAAAAGGAACCTCAGACCAAATACTCGGGAAAGCAGATTGGTTTTGGATGTTTCAAACAGCTGTGGGGTAGAATGACACTTGTCAAGAACTCATGATGAGCTGTGTTGGAAGAAGGTTTCAAACTGAGGAAGCTATTTCTTAAATTGTTTCATATATTTTCTTGCATGTGCAAAGTCACAGAGTTTCTCCATCATTGTTTTTCTCATGCAGAAGCAAGAACTTCCAGATGTATGGAAGAACCAAATTTCTGGTTAGAGAAGTGGGCCTGTGAGAACCCCATGAGGTTCAACAAGGCCAAGTGCAAGATCGTATACCTGGGTCAGGGCAATCCCTGATTTCAGTACATGATGGGAGATGACATGATTCAGAGCTGCCCTGAGGAGAAAGTCTTGGGGTTGCTGGTCAATGAGAAGCTTGACATGAGCCAGCAGTGTGCATTGCAGCCCTGAAGGCCACTGTATTCTGGGCTGCATCAAAAGTAGCATGGCCAGCAGGGTGAGGGAGGGGATTCTACCCCTCTATTCCTCTCTTGTGAGACCTTATCTGGAGTACTGTGTCCAGCTCTGGAATCCTCAATGTAAGAAGGATATGGAGCTGTTGGAACAGGCCCAGAGGAAGCTACAAGGATGATCCGAGGGCTGGAGAACCTTCCACTCAAGGACAGGCTGAGAGTCGGGGTTGCTCAGCCTGGAGAAGAGAAGGCTCCAAGGAGATTTTATAATGACCTTTCAGTACCTGAAGGGGTTACAAGAAAGCCGGAGAGGGACTGTTCACAAAGGCTTGTAGTGATAGGATGAGGGGCAGTGGGTATAAACTGGAGAGGCAGCTGGTTTAGGCTACACATAAGGAGGAATTTCTTCACGCTGAGGGTGGTGAGACACTGGCACAGGTTGCCCAGGGAAGCTGTGGCTGCCTCATCCCTGGAGGTGTTCAAGACCAGATTGGATGGGGCCTTGAGCAGCCTGATCTAGTGGGAGGTGTCCCTGCCCATGACACAGGGGTTGGAACTGGATGATCTTTAAGGTCCCTTCCAACCCTTCTAAACTATTCTATGATTCTCTTGATAAGACAAGGCATATTTTCAGAGCTGTGAAACAACAGCAATTACCAAGCTGTAGAAAACTAGGAAAACTGTTTTCGGGTCTGTAAAGTTTGCGAACACTCTCCTTCATGAAGGCCGAGATCTCCATACACCTAGTATAATCAAATCACATGCACAGAGGGAAACGGGAATCCTCAGTAGATCTGCAAAATCCAGATAAGGGAACTGTTACTCAGGAAACTGCAGTTCTGCCATGAGTCTTCCCTGACAATTACAGTCCCCTAAGGAGGAGAGAGGAGGCTTAACAGGGAATCGAAGGTGCCAAGACAAGTGCAAAAAATAAAGCCCAAAGCTCACAAGAAGTTTTAATCAATCTAATTGTTGTAAGAAGGCTAGAGACAACGCTACACAGACTGAGGCGTTTTCTTTCCAAAGCCAGAGGAAAATTACAATTCGATAAATTAGCATGTAAGAAAAACACCTTATCCATAAGACATTTCAGATGATCTATCCTGCTTAAGACAAAGCTTACTAGTTCTTTAATAGTTTTCCTAAATAATCTAACCTTTTGTTTCCCTTGTAACTTATACCTATCAGAAGAGTTTAGTATTAACACACATTTTAGAACCTCAAGCCTTTTACAGCCATTAAACAGAATAAAAATTTTCAGTACTAAGTTTTTAATCCTTCCCCTTGCACTTGTGCATTCGGATTAACTGATGTCAGAGAGCAACAGTACAGAGCACACACACACACAGCTCTTCGCACTGGGATTCCAGTTCAATAAAAATATGCAGGACACTGAAAGGTGCTGGCATGATCATTAATTAAAGACTTTGACCGTTTCAAGTAATTTTGTTCAGTAAATGTCCTCAAAACTTTGGTGGATGGGGAATTTTTGGCAGTCGTATTCCCTTTCTTAGCAATTCACAGACGCTTGCACCACCCTCCTCGACAATAAAGAGAATGCAAATTTTGAATTAGGGTGCTCATATGTGAGAAAAACGACCCCACAAGATTTCCCCGCTGTAGAATGTAAATGAAGTAATTCTTTCTAGTGTTTTAGTCATATGTCAACTACCTTTGAGTTTAAGTTAGTTTATTGATTTGAATAACCTTGTTCAAAGTCAAATTCAGAGACCTGAGACAAAACACAAATTAATAGATAAAGCTGTCTGGCCCTTGAGTACTAACGTCTCGTTTTAACTTGGTATCTTCAGGAATTTGTCTCTGCAGAAATCTGATGCTGAAGGAATCAATTGCCTGCCTCTGCTCTTGTTTCCTCTTTCCTTTGTTTTTGGGGTTTTTTTTTGGTTTGGTTTGGGTTTTTTTTCCACTGATGTGCCTCCAAAATAAAGTAAAACTAGAGGCAGATAGGACCAGGCTTAGGTAAAACTGTCTCATTTCTGAGACAAGAGATGGAAAGATGAAGGAAATCTGCATGGTTGTTACTAGATTAGAAACAGCTTTCCCAAACTCTCTGCTTTGTCCCCCCTTCAGTGCACACACAGTCTTCAGAGTACAAGAGGGGATTCGGAAATCCTCACTACACTCCTGTAAGAGAGTCAATTAAGCCTGTTGTGAAGATATCTACCACAAGATTTCTCTGAGCCAGAAAAACAACTTGACATTTTGGGCTTTGAGTTTCCCGTCCACATTAGCAAAACCCACAAAAATTATATTTTGCTTGCTAATTGTGTGTCCAACAATTTAATTATATGCTATTTAAATTCCAGTCACTTTCTGCATCGCTTGCTGGTTCTAGTTCTCTGGCACTTGCTTTATATTCATAAGTGCTTCAAATAGAAACATTGATTAATTTTTAAAGCCATAACTATTTGCTCATTCATCTTTAGGAAAAAATGATAAACACTCTTTTGCGAAGCTTATATTGATTGCTAGAGCAGGAAGGAACTCAGGTTTTGGCACAAGAACTCTGCACTCTGAAAACAAAATGGTTAACTTCAGCGATCATGCATCATTTCCTTCATCTAATGAGCATTATGATCTAACAGGAATAAATGGTACTGACGAGGTAATGAAGCACTAGCACTGGCACAGTCAGCATCTAGCTGTCAGATACCAACATTTCACAGCATCTGTTAATCCCAAGCAAAGTCTTGATTCCTACTCAAAGTAAAATAACCACAGAAGGTTTCAAAAAGACACCTGTCACACCAACGACAGAAGAACCAGGATACAATTCTATTTTAAGGATTCTGTACAAATTACACAGAAAAACAAGACCTTTTCAAAACAAAAAGTCTGCTTAAGACTATTCACAGCAACAAAGCTGAACCCCTGGACACAGGGTAGCTTGTTTTTGGAAGAACATACCACTATGATAATACCACAACACTAAGGAGGCACAGACAATCTAACTCTCGCCTCCAGTCCTGAACATAAATGTGGAAGGAAGTGTGCTGCAATTTCTAAAATTATTTCTCTCCAAAACAGACTAATCACTAAACTCGTACAGATACTCAAGATAACAGAGATTTTTTTTTTTTTTCCTCCTATGCTAAAACAAGCCTTGCTTTTGCCAAACTCCATGGTGGACATGTCTGGAAAGCTACAGGCAACTCGATTCATTCTGTTATGCATCCCTGATCCCATTGATTAGCACGTGTACCTGCGCCTGGGCAGCGAGCTAGGGCTTCTCCCGCTACCTTCCTTGTTGATACCAGGTAAGGTACATAAGGAGGAAAAGATCATCTGAGAAAGCAAATGACATGAAATTATAACAGAATCCACATAGTGCAGTACTTGAAATACCAAACACTTCTTTTGTCTTGTATCTATTGAGCAGACATAACAAACAGAACCTTAGTCTTGTATTGACTTTTCTGTGTATCAGCCATTACAGAGAAACTAGACTGGAGACCAGCACTCTAGATGCAGGGAGGCAGGGAACTGCTCTGGCTGGACTGTTTTAGCTTCTGGAGTTGTAGGGAAACAGAGATTTCCACACAGATTGGCCAAAGCTGTGGTACAAAGAGCCGTCACCTGAACAGGGATGGCTCCTTGGAGGATGAGGGGTACCCTGCTGCATACAGGAAACTGAGCTGAGGACTGGCAACGTGGCATCTTCAGTGCCACATGCTCGTGCCCTTATATTGCCTCCAGAATTAATGGTTTTAGTGAAAAGCCCTACAAACCAGCACTCAAGCAGAGTGTGCTTTGGTTGCAACTCTGTTTATTCCCACCTAATACCATACTGCATATTCTGTGAGGAATCAAAATGAGCCCATTTAGGCAGTTCAGGAATGCATAAGGAATTGTCCCATAACACAGTAAATCACTAGAGAGAAACAAACACTTTTGGACAGCTTAGAAAAACATGTTTTCTATTTATTTAAAAATAAGTTTGTAGTTACTACATTGCAGTGACAGTAATTCTTACACATACATTCTAGTTTGTATAAAAGGATTCAAAGTATTATGCATCAAAACTAACATAGAAAGTGTCCACATAACAGTAAAGAAATTTCCAATCCATATGTACAAAAAGAAAGGGCACTGTTATCCTGGTGAGATACTTCAGGTTATAACATGATAATCCAGATTTCCGGAAGGAAAAAAACCTTGATAAAGTTAAAGAATTATAGATTTCAAAACTGTTACTCATTACATACACCAGATTTGTGTTTTACATAATTCTGTACAAAATAAGCATAATTTTTAATCTGAAAATGTGTCAGTTTCAAAATTAACCTCTCTAGGCAATTTCCTTCAAGTTGAGCTCCACTCTATACATATTTAAGCATTATGACAGATTTGATTCACACAAGATCATTATCCAGTTGTCTGCCACACTTCTGCAGTTTTAGTATGGTCCAAAAATGTAACTTCTGTATGGTCTCAATGCATTGCCAAACCAACACATGCAGCTGTAAGCACGAAACAGTACATGTACATCCTACAGGCATGTGCACATGATAGGTACTTCTATTTCTTTCTGTTCCTAATTTGCATCACCTCATTCTTTGTTCTTTCACCGTAGAAACTCTTAGTATAGCACTACCTTCCTTCTCTAAAATGTGTTGTTGGTATTATTTGAAGAGAATTTCCTGATGTGTTTATCTGCATTAAAAAGGATCCAAATGACTACTTGTCTCACTACCTACCTCCTAAAAGCTAAATTTAATCACCTGTATTTTATTGCAGCATATAAAGTTTCTCCCTAGAGTGCCTTGAAGCTGTTATAACCTTGGGAAAAGGTGGGGAGGGGTGGGGGAGCTAATCACTTTTTTCTGCATCTTAAGATGCTTTTTCATCTAGCTTTCCTGGGGCATTTCCCCTTCCAACACACTGTAAATATGACACAGCGAATTCCCACATTAAAATTAGCCCATAGCAAGAGCACCTAGAGGTTAACTCTAATTTAAAAGCTACCTGCTCTTTTCCCCAGATACAGCAGAAGCGTACAGGCTGTATTACTGATTCAGGGACAGGAGACCAGGTAACCTGTCAATACCAGATTTGTTATTGGAAACACATTGTCAAATCTTGGCCAATTTTAAGACATTTAAAACACTTTCCTCCACATATGTATGTACATTAATGTATATACATTATTTTACAGTGGAAACCTAACAGTCCTTTTATCACTTGAGTATCTAGGTCCCCTTGGAAACCAATCTGTTACAAGAACCTCAAGGTAAAGAAAATATATAGTAATTTTACACAGTTAATTTGTCTTCATTAGGTAGTAAACAGAATATGAGCTCGTGCTGTTTCCAGGTGAGGTTTTAAAGCCCTCTGCCTTCTTTATGACAGCACTGTTGCAGAGTTGTATCTAAATACTTGTTAAACAATCAACTCATAAAAATAAAGCAAAAAGAATAACAACCCAAAAACCTCTGAAAAGCTACTGCAGACAAAGTGTACATCAGAGTAATGTAAGGACTCAGGACACAATTCAATTATTGTGGTATAGCTGCATCTTGATGGACCAGCAAGCATGTTAAATTTACTTCAACAAGACTCATATGCTTCAAAATAAACGCAAATGTTGATAAAGGCGAGCTTAAAACCTCTAACCTCCAAATTACTATGCAAGTAAAGGGTGAAAGGGTCCCATCCAGTTAAGCCTATTGCTTTTCCAGAACAGGTCAACCATTTAACATGTGCCTAAATTCAAATTACACACTAAAGCATTTACTTGTAGTCCTCAATCCAACAAACATGAGCAAAAGATCTAACAATGCAGTGTAAAAACTGTAACAAGCCTGAAGTTACTGAACAGACAGACAATTTGTATGTTGTACGTAGTCTATTTTTTTTTTTTGGTAAGACAAAGGCCTCTGGCACAAAATGGGAATTGGTACTTAAAAAAATATTTGTACAGCAATGCAGTGAATAGGTTGTCTCTAAACTACAATTTATTTTTTCATAGGTACTAATATATCCTACGCGTTCCATCAGGGTCCTTTATCAATTAATACTTTTACAAATATTAAGCCATAGTTATATTTAACTCAACCAACTCAATCTTACAAGTCTATCAACAAACCGATCACGTGTACAACCCGGATACTGTACAAATAAACAAATATAATCACAGCAGTCTAATCACTAGAGGAAGACATTTTTCTGTAAAGTTGTATCACTGGTCATTGCCGAGTGACGAAGAGCTCTAGTTCATTATTGACAATCATTAACATCATAGTGGTAAAATTTAAGTTCAGTTCACTAACAAGAGAAATAAAATGGCTGGGGAGTTATTAAGTAAGTAGGCACAGGTACAATGATTTCTGTTAACATGCAGAGCACACTGGTATCACAGAAACAGAAGTGATTTCCTCACCGGCAGTTAGAGAACACGCCGTTATTAAGATACCACTCAGAGGTAAATACCAATTTTAACGTTTCCCAGTATACAGCAGAAGTACCAGAACAATATCCTCATATCCATGTCAAATATAAATAAATTTAATGAATAAAACTGTGTGAATTGCTGCCAGGTCTGTAAGATCGTTTGCACGTTTATAATTATGACCCTATGTAATATTTACAATGCGTACGTGAAACAAGCACACGAGATTTTGATACTCCATTTTCTGAACCAGTTGTTAGGTACTTGGGATGGCATTTTAAAACATGCACATAACTATAGTTCTCAAGTTATTTCAGAACACTGACCAACAGTTTATTGCTCACATTTAAAAGCTTAAGACTCTCTAATCAAAAGCTTTTTTTGTTTCGATACAGAATGGCATAACGACCTCAAACAATACATTTTTCTCTGAGCAAAATGCACACTCTGATGGTGACTGAAGTCTCATAAATAAAGGTTGCAACCTAGTGAAATTAAATTATAAAAATATAACTTTTAAATAAAGCAGGTAAGAATTTGTAATTTTTTTTTTATGTTGCTTCTATTAAAAAAAATTACCCAAATAATCCACAATTTATTTTAAAAGGAAACACATTAACGTGTCTAACATGAATTAAAAAATTACTGGCTAAAGTCACCGATATTTTGGGGTGGGAAGCAGTACCCACACTCTGTGGGTAAGGCCTTCTAGTCTCCTATAATTAGAATGTACAAGTTTCTACCTACTGTTAAGGGAACGCAGATTATTTCAGTCTCTGAAACTTATGTACAAGGTATTTTTGAGATATAAATATATACATAAACATGCCATATAAAACATTATTACAAATGGAGTAAATACAGAAGCTGAATTTTTGATATAATCTATTTCATATATTACAATGCAGATAACATCAGGAAATTACACATTTTCAAATGATTGCCTTCATCAGTGAGATTTGACAAAATTAACAAGTAGAATCAATTACTTCTGAATTGTGAAGCTGTACTGCAACTGTACAACCCTAGTTTGTATTCTTACCACATGTTTAGTGACTCCATTTTAACTGAATGATAAAGAAATACTTGTTAGAAAAAAAATAAATATAGCAATACATGAAATGCAAACTAATCCCTGCTCACCGAATTCATATCCAAAATAATTAAAAGAGAATCCAGAAAATATTTTAGTCATTTTTTTTTTTCTAGCAAAATGCATTACAAACTACATGAAACTAGGTACAGCAATACCAATTTGCTCTCCACGGTAGCATATGTACATCCCTCCTGGTGCCAGATATCTATGTTCTTTTTTCAAATATTTAAGCTTTTTTTTTTTGTAACAGAAAAGTAAAAGTGAAGAATCAGTACATGTACAGAATCTGTGCAAATTTAAGGTCTTAATTCTGTATGCCCTCCCTTCCATAAGCTGCAGGTGGTGTTTGTAAAAAAGGAGAATTATTAAGTAAGGGTATACAGAATTGAGGTTTCATTTCAGGTTTATTTTTCCAACTAAGTTAGGGTCACACACCAAAAAGAAATCTTTCACACTACTCAAACTTCCAAAACTATGTATAACCAGTAAATTTTGGTTACATTTTTGTACCATACCAGATCTCAGAAAATATGACTACTTCTGCATTTTTTTTTCCTCAAAACTGGACAACATTTTAAGTGATAGAAAATGGTATTAAAGTTTGTTCGTAAAGGTATAAAATAACTAAATGTACCATAAACAAATAAATAACTGCTTCTCTTTTCCGGAGCAGTACATATAACAATACATTCCCCTAAGTCATATAGTTATCATTTACAATAGACAACTTAATTTTACTAAGGATGCAAGAAATAATAGAATACAAGGCACAATCATTAAATGGAATTTTTCTTTAGGGTGTATATTGACTTATGTCAGCGTGATATACCATAAAAAGTGCAGAAAAACACAATGTGCAATGAGACCACTGTATAAAACATGATTGCATAAAAAGTGATTTGGCCTTTTAACCTTAATAATTGAAAATAACCAATCTTCCCCTTAAAATTAAACTATAAAGTATGACGCTTTAAAATTTATTTTCAATTCTAGTGCTATCTAAAAAATCCTGAAAAAAATTTATACCTGGGTAATATCTTATATGTATGTGTTTATGTATATATTAATATATACACATACACTTTCCTTTGTAGGTTAGTTTAGCCTCTTAAGCATGTCTAGAGTTGTAGAAACAACAATCTGGATCAGAAAGTAAACATCATAACTTCATACCTGTCCTGTAATTCCCTTGAATCCTTTAACCAATTATACATTTTGTCTAAAACATCTCTGTCAAAGGACCCCACCAGTGCATTATTTTCTACCAAAAGTACCAAAAAGGATACATTTCAGAACAATGTTAAGAACTTACTATTGAAAACAATACACAGTTTTTATCACTGCAAATGGTATGCTGGACTGACACTCAAAAAGGAAAAAAAAAAAAAAAAAAAGGCTTTCCACTGCACTGATTCTCAGTCTTTGGCACAATAAACAGAGATTTAGTGATTGATACAAGAATCAAGGTCTGAAAAATTAGACATTAGTCAAACTTTTTCCAATGTGGATATATATATATATATATTTGTGACAACATTTTTGCTGTGTTTGGCAGAACTTGGATAAACCAACAGCCTGTGCGAGGCTTCTTTTGCAGCTGAACGTTCCATCACAACCGAAATCAAACATTTTCAGATTAGCAAAGTTTGGTGGTTTTGTAGTTAACAGACGTGTAAATGAAATTACTGCCACTTTTTGCCAAAATCTGCCTTCCTAGATGACTTGACTTTACAATCAAAGGGTACCTTGCTCAGTCAAAAATAGACTCCCATTTTCAGTTTGTGGCATTAAAAGTTCTATTACCTTTTTTTTAATTGTATAGAGACACTAAGCACTACTCGAGTAGAGTAGTTCTCAACTCTGTATGTCAGTCAGAAATTGCTTCAATTATTCTCAAATATGAACAAAATTACTTGAAATGCATAACCTATTTGGAGGGCAATAAATAGCAAAAGTTTAAAATATATATTTCTTTCAAAGAATGTTCTTTCAGTTTGTTTTTTGCTAAATTTTTCTTCCCAAATCAGAGCGTATTCTTCTAACCCATAATAGCAGCAGGGAAGCAGAAGTCTGTTCTGCTGTTCCTCAACTGTACCTGCTTCATAGCATTCTGAAATAAAACCCTTGACAAAAATTACCAACCAATTAAATTAGCTTTTGCTTTTTCAGTCAACTTTCGGACTCTGCCTCTACTAGATGTTCCAAAAGTTAAGGAGGTGTCTTCAAACAATAGCTGCCTTTGCTCTTCCTCAGAGTCATCTTCATTGTAAAAGGCTGTCCTCCTCCCCTGGTTTCTAGTTCTCATGTGAGGTTCAGAATCTTTAAGCTCTTCAGAGCCCTCCTCCATAGGCTTAGCTATCTTTTTCCTCCTGCTTCTCGTTTGCATTTTAACATTCACAGGAACTAAGAGATTCGAGCCTGGCTGATGGGTCTTTAACTTCCTTTTTGGCTTTCTACCCCCACGGCCTTTTTTTTGCAACAAGTCTTCCTTCATATTATTTCCAGAAAGAGAATTGCATGCAGTAGAAGCAGAGGCTTCTTCTGGTGTATCCCTTGAGGTCTGGATGGCATTCTGCTGCTCTGCAGCCTTTTGCTGTTCAATCAGGTGTAGTTTTTTTGGTTTTCTGCCTCTTTTCTTGTGCACCACTTCACCGCCAGTGTTATTAGTCTCCACCTTCGGTTTCCGACCGGGACCTCTTTTAGCAGGTGGTTTCGAAGGCTGCCCTCCGTGTCCATTCACCTGAATGCTTCCTGATGCCAAAGCGTTATTCTTGCAATCTCCTGTAAAGAAATGAAAGCACTCATCACGTAACAGGTTTGCATTTGCATTCATTTTCACACTGCTTTAATAAAGCTCTTACTAATGTATCTGAATGGATTCACAGTGATTGCCAATGTGCCAAAATCTAAGAAACCCAAAATGATGCTTCATGCCAGTAAGCAATGAGTAGCAGCTTCTAGGGGTGGTTAGCTCAAGGTAGCTTGAAGAGAAAAGCGGGGAGCAAAAGGGGCAGCAAAAGAACAGTTCAAGTATTTTTCTTGGCCAACATAGTACCAGTGGACAAAACCTCCTATTCTGCGGCTGCAAAAAGTTGTTCAAAGAAGCACTGCTGCAAGGATTTGCAATGCTTCATAGCATATTATCTCTGGAGAAATGAAAAAAATTCTTTCAGCCTGAGCCAGTGTCCTTTTATAGCCAGTTCATTAGGCCACGGTTATGGCAACAGTAAATATGGAAAATGGTAGAAATGTAGAAGACTAACAACATAAAAGTATATGATTTTCACAATTTCCCCACATTAATGGACACGTGGCAGAGGGTATTTTCTTGGATGTGTTTATGGGCTATGAGTTTCTTAGATGGGTGGTACTCAGCTTCCTCAGTGCAGCAAGTCACAGGACCTCTTATAGAGAGGTTCCAATACCACCACCCTTGCCTAAAACATGACCAGGAACAGACTCATAACAGTTCACTCAATCCTTTGGTGGAACATCCACGCACAGTTCCTGCTGTGTTCAAATGTGCCCCATCATGCACGGAAGAACAGGCCACCACTGTCATATCAGTGGATGCACAGGAAGGCAAGGCTTTTTCAGAAGCACACAAGAACAAACAGATAATCCTAAGGGAAAGGAAGACTACAAGGAGCAAACAGACTAATTAGGTGGGGCACAATTTGCTTTTTCTCCATCTTCAGAGAAAAGATGTTTGGTGGATCTAGCTGCTTCAAAGCAGCTTTGTAACAGTTCAAAATGCCTTCATAAACAGGAAAGCTTTTATGACGAGATCTTATTTGAGTCTCCACAGAAGCTTTGAGTTAAGGTATTCAGACGTCTAAAGACCAAGAAAGTTCAGCCAGAAGACTACATGAAACTAGGTCTGATCAGTCTATATAAATATACTAAGCAGAAGCAGTAAACATGGCATAGTTCTACGCTGCTGTGGCAAAACATGAAAGAACAGAATTGCAGTTGGGATCTTTATGTTCACAGCTCCGTGTTATAGACCCAAATACAACCCACAAGTTTTATTAGGTAACACCCATGGAGTTTAAAGTGTGACCCTGCAGAAGTCTGGTTTGGATTCTGGAAATTCATAACATGACCCTTGTAATAACTTAAATGAAGGCACAAGTATGTTCATGTATCAAAATTAGCTTGACAAGGCAGTATCACACATGGAAATGGTGTCAAGAGTAGCCAAAACCATGCTAATGTTTTAAGATGGAAATTAACTGATGCAGAGTTGCTGTGCTAGATTTCCCTATTCTGCTAAATCATAATTCCCCACCCCGATATTATCATAACAATACAGCCACTACACCAATAACTGAGGAGGGCAAAGTTCCAACAAAACTCCATACCTTGTTGATTAACAGTGGATGATTTTACTTTGCGCTTGATTTGCTTCTCTTTGTCGGGATTTTCTTTTGTGGTATTATTCCTAGTGCCAGGACTGTTATCAGCTTGACTAGGGTTTGATACAATATTCTGATTCTTGGAATGTTTGGTTGAATTCTCCAGTACTAGAAGGACAAAAAGAAAAGAAATTATTCAGGTTCAGTAGCTTATACCTCTAAATCTTATCTGGCTAAAAAGGAAGTCATGTTCTATTAGAAACAAACAATTTGAATCAGTGATCTAGAAACATGAAACCTTCCTGGATACAACAGCATTGACCAACTCAGTTTTCCTCTGAAGAAACTCAAAGGCCCAGCAGCTTGAAAACAGAACCAGTCTTAAAAGTGACAAATACATTACATTTCCAAAATGTTTTGTTTAAAAACATTCACAGCTTAAAAAAAGTGTCAGAAAACCAACTTGCCTGACTTTCCTGACCCTGCAGTAGTATTAGGTTTTGTAATTAAAGGCTTTATTGTTAAAGGTTTTGCTCCTGAAGAAGTAGATGGTTGCTCTGTAACAGCCACATCTGTTATCCCCCTATTGCTTCGAGTCCGCACAAGGGAAGAGGTTTCAGCTGCTTTTCCATTCATCTGAGGTGGAGCATGTCTCAGTGTTGTTGACCGTGCAGGTGCAGAAGATGAAGAGGTGGCAGAAGTTTCTGCCTTCAGATGAGGTTTTATTAATCTCCTCTTCCTTTCAGGGCTACAAAAGGAATAACAATTTGTATCCTGTACGTCCACTTTTTTATTTTACAGGAATGAAAATAAATGCTAGTGTCTGAGACCATAAAAATAAACCAGACATCTCTGCATGAGCTATGTTAAAAACATGACATTTACTCTGGAAACTGATGGGTTTGTGAGCCTCTGAAAAGTGACATTACAAAAAAAGCTATAGTTAAATGATAAGACATGATGCCATCACTCTCCTAATGATGCTGGTTTACAGTACATGTTTGGCATTTATTTGGATTTTAAGCACTTACACTACTATAGCTCTAAGTAAAGTTTTAACACTCTTCCACATCACAGGGAGTTGCATGTCAAAGCTATCATTCTGCAATACAGGGAACAGCACAGGAAGCATTACAAAAAAACCCCCACTAAGTTCTAGTGTTTACGTATGTCAAACTTGCATTCTGTTTGATGAATACTGCAAAGGAATGTACCTGGATGCAACACTACTGGAAACTGAGCTGCTTCTACTTCTTTTTTTCCTTCGTTTCTTTATTGTATTTCGTTTATGGAAGCGTAGGGCAGATTTATAATCTGATAAAATAGAACTTATGTGTTCTTCAAAGAAAGCAGAAAGGCGCAAACTCATGCTGTAGATCTGAAAAAGAAAAGCCAATAAAAAAAGCAAATTTTATACTTCTATGAAGTGTAACTTTATTTATCACTGAATACTAGTTAGAAAAGTAAACTAATTAATATGGAACTTTTTAAAGGAAATACACAGGCTGTCTCAACAAATTTACACTAATCCAGGTGTGGTTCTCCTTTAACTGTTTTCATGGCTTTGGAAAGTCTATTACAGCTGAAGATCATACACAATAGGGAAAATTAGAAAAGCTACCTTTCCAACTGCCTTTCCAGAAGGCATCCTTTTCCACCTCCATCAGAAACCACAAGGAGAGATCCTTAATGGTATTTTACTGTATCTTACCTGGGGTCATGAACTCTTATTTTTTTAATGCATTAAGTTGCATCCTTATACCCTATATTTCAACGTCAGTCTCTTTCTCTTATGAGTGAATTGATACTACTAGGAAGTTGGTTGCAACAGCTGCATTAAATGTATTAGAATTATGCTGGTTCATACATGTCTTTTTTTTTAACAGAGAGACTCAAATCAAACTTGGTTTAGATTGGAATTACTTATTTAAAAACAGTTGCTATTAATTCTGGAAAGAAAAACAAAGACATGAACTCTCCAGGTACCGTAAGAGGGGACATGGCACCTTCTTAGAATATGAAGAACAAAGACAATGTTGAATAGTTGACTTCCTAATAACACACTAGATTAACAAAGTGCCAGACTAAAAAGTGTGACAAATTCTGAATGCAGAGGACATCCAAAGAAATTTTGTAGAAAATATGTAAAAAACTATATAAAAAATACATGTCTAATGTGCCAAGGAGGGGGGGGGGGAAATGTGTTTAGATTTACTCTTTAATTGAGCATCAGTGATGTATTGTAAGGTGCTAAAAATATCACTAAACGACAAATGAGGGTGAAAATATCACCCTTCAGCCACCTGTTACATGCACTGAACGTCCATAGGTTGTGAATATCCATTCTTAAGAAAAATAAGAGCTGCAAGTTTATACTGCTATACCAGTCAGCTTGGAAAAAACATGAAAAAATACAAAAGTGTCAAAATTCTGAAACCACACAAGAGCTGAAAAGCTTTAAGTATTGTCCTACCTTGGCTTAACAAGATTAAGAAGAGAAAAAAACCCAAAACAACAAAAAAATTTTAGGCAGTCCAAACAGTGAGTGGGATCGTCTGTTAGTAACTGAAGAGAAACCAAAACCAAACACTCATCAATCCTTGTTGATAGTCCCCTACTAAGAAATTTGTTCCTGCATTGTAAAACAGTGAAGTCCTGACGATTGCACCAGTACAGGTTAGGGATTGACCTGCTGGAAAGCAGCTCTGTGGAGAACGACCTGGTAGTCCTGGTTGACAACATGCTAATCATGATCCAGCAACATGCCCTTGTGGACAAGAAGGTCAGTGGTATCCTGGGATGCACTTGGGAGGTATGCCTAGCAGGTCAAGGCAGGTTCTCCTCCCCCTCCATTCTGTCCTAGTGAGGCTCTGTGTCGAGTACTGTGACCAGCTCTGAGCTTCCTAGCTCAAGAAATACAAGCAACTACTGGAGAGAGGTCAGTGAAGGCCACGAAGATGACCAGGGGACTGGAGCATCTCTGTTATGAGTAAAGGTAGAAACACTTGTGTCTGTTTACCCTGGAGAAGAAAAGACTGAGAAGGAATCTTATCAAGGCTTATAAATATCTAAAGGGCTGGCGTTAAGAGGACAGGGCCAGACTCATTTCAGTAGTACCCAGTAGTAACAGGACAGTGGGCAATGGATACAAACCAGAACACAGAAGTTCCAACTGAACATGAGGAAAAGTTTCTTTACTGTGCAGGTGACAGAGCACTGGAACAGGCTGCCCAGAGAGGTTGTGGAATCTCCTTCTCTGGACGTATTCAAAACCTGCCTGGATGTATTCTTCCACAAACTGCGCTGGGAGTAAACCTGCTTTAGCCAGGGAGTTAAGACTGGATGATCTTCAGAGGTCCATTCTAATCCCTACCATTCTGTGATTAATTTACTATTTAGAACAGTCAAACATAAAATCTATTAATAATTCCAGTCTAAAATCTAAAGCACATTAGTATAAGAAAAGGTACACAGAAGCCTTGGACATGCCTAAGTACACATTTGTGACTATCACTGCTAACACATATTGCACCTACAAATCAATATGAGAGGAAATATTACTAAATCTCCCGCTGACAGTGTATTTCAGAAACAGCTCAGTAAGAATGGCTCATGCTTTATGTAAGCAGTTCTGACCCCAGAAATCCTAAATGCTTCATTACAATTGGACTGCATGCTGACAAACAACACAATTTCATTATCCTCTACTCTACAGTTGGATATTTCAGTTTGGGACAGTCTCCAAGGTGGAGGAGGTTGAGGTTCTGCATATGTGTACATATTTTGAAAAATCCAGTTTCTTCACAAAAATAACAATTAAATTTCACTATTATACCCACAATCGGGTTTCTACAGATCTTTCCTCCAATGTAGCTCTCCCTTTAGATCCACTTGCAAATATTTACTTTCGAGGCACACTTGCAGAACACCAGACCTTTAGGCATTTAAACATCATACAGTCCTTTAAAATACAAAGCTTTGCTACTTTCTCAGAAATTATTAGTGTCTGGAGATCAGAAATAATTAAGCTTGTTTTTAAAGTAATCCATTTCACTGCCTCTCTGTTTTCCTGTCCTGTATTTTTCAGATACAAGTATTCTCACAAACAAAAAGAAAAAAAGAAAATCAAGTTACCCTTGATCTTTTACTTGGTGTATAGGCCTTGGAATTGCTGAAAATCAGTCTCACATCTTTACATAACTCCATCGGTGACTCATAGTTTCCAGCTTCCAGTGTTTCTCTAACAGTAGCAAAATCCATAGGAGTGTCAATAATATCCCGATAATCCTGTTAAGAAATAACAAAGCAACATATTAAAATCTTTCTTTTTTCCCCCCCAAGTCTTAATGTATCATTTTCATTGGGTTGCATTTGATAAACCTGTTTAAACCAAATGTTGTCTTCAAACGGGTACGGAAAACTGCTAAAGATGTTTTGCTCCTTTCTACTCATACACAATATAACATACTTAATAGGACCTAGGTTAGAAGGTAAGTAATACAAGACTTAATTAATTTTGCAAATAGATTTTCCAAGATAGAGAGCTCAAAATCTTGTGTCCCACGGGTTATATTACTGACACAATGCCATTAAGATGATAATGGTACGCAGTGTGACCACAAGCTCTCTGGATGGCTTAACAGCTCAAACTTAGGGTACAAGCTCAATGCTGTTTTGATGTATCAGCTTTAAAATAATGAAGTTTGAATATTTGATTCTAATCAGAGGCTTAGTGCATCCCTGCTAAAAACTGAGCAGTTTCCCAAATGGAGACCTGCCTTTCCCTGTTTAGGAAAGTAATATTAATATATTGAAAACTCCACAGGCTTAAAACTCCACAGGACCCTGTTCAAGCCAATGACTGAACCTGTTTCCTAGTCTATTGAAGAAAATGATAAATATCCATATGACAAAAAGCTTAAAATACAAAAATTAACCATAAATTCAACTTAATCCATCAGAACAAATAGAACCTATATGGGTGCCTCTAAATGTTAAACAGGCTTGCGACACCAGGGAGCAGCATGTTTGATGCCAAAGCCTAATAAGGTGTTCTCCATCAGCTTATTCAAGGGCCTCAAAACACAAAGGGCCACTTGAAGCAGGCCACAGCATAAAGTTTAGGTTACTTCAAAAATTACAGTGCCCAATGGCTGCAGAAGCGTCAAGACAGACCTGCTACTAACCTCTGAAAGAAAAGCATTTCTTTTCTCTAATTGGGATGATTACTTTCCCCCAAGTAAATCACCTTAGAGTGATATTTTATATAAAAACTTAAGATGTGTTATAAGAAAAGCATGCAGAACTTTTGCCTTGTTAAAGTGAAACTAGCCTAAAAGGCTGTAAAAGATCCAAGGCGACAAGACTGTTGTGTTAAAATATTCTGTAACTACAAATGGTTGCTCATCGCTATCCGAACACTAGAGTAATCATCCAAGCAGAAAGTAAAACTTGCGAGTGTCGCTGTTACTACAGTTAATGGTTCACCACAGTTCTTCAGTGGGTACTTCTGCATCAAGCCCAAACGACTGCAATACGAAAATTACTTTGGTTTTATACTTCTAAAGTTAAAACAAAAAATAATCCATAACATTTGTCACATGCAGCAACCAAACATATGCACTTCATGTAAGACTATATCTCACACAGAAAAAGAAAGATGCATCTTAATTGGAAAAGCTGTAATAACTGAGCAATATAGGCATCTCTGAACGCTTTGCAATAAAGCATTTAAGAGACCAGAGAAATGCATCAGCTTATTCAAGGATCTCAAACACATTATTATTATAATTATAAAAATTATTTTAAGAAGACAAAAACCATTACTGAGTGACAACCAAGCACTGAAAAATAAATTTCTGTCTACAGAACTGTCTTAAGTTTCAATTAAAAGAATTGGAAGAATGGTCACAAGTTGAGGGGGGAAAAAAAAAAATCTGAACTGCATTCCAGACAGTCCTCCTGTTGTAAAATACTCACTGGATATTCAAGGAGATCCACTGGCTGCCGAAACGGTTCAGAATCTTCGCACTGAAAAATGAGATTCAACAGCTCCTGGCATTGCTTCTTCCATGACTGAATGTCATACGACTGAGCCCTATTACGTAGCCGCCTCTTTGGCTGATGATCCTGAAATGACAATATTGTCTAGTGTATATATTAAATAAACTAGCTGGTTTTGCAAAAGCTAACAGGAAAGGTAACCTACTAGATGTAAATTCTCATTAATGAATTTATAGCATGGCAGCACAGATAGAAATGCTTTTGCACTGAACAAACAGCTCAGTAGAATAACATGTCACTTGAAGTTCAAAGCTTCCCAAAAGTTTGAGATCACGTGATAATAAAAACATTTTCAGTTTTACGTTCTTTATTTTAAAAATGCACATCTAATTATTTATAGCACTAAAAATCATAAACAAATACATATATTTACCTTTCTTTTTCTAGTGGAAGTTCCTGGCACATTTGTATCTTTCTCTTCTTCCTTTGAGCAAGACAATGAGTCGCATAAAAAGGTTAAAAAATATAAGCATATATGAGTAGATGAGTTCTTCTATATGTCACTTATAATTTAAGCATTTATAGTTCTATCCCTGTCCCTCTGCAAAGCATTTACGTTACTGTCGGTTTTGAGACTCTCTCAGAGGTCTAAGCAGCATCTAAATTCTCCAATAAACAGTTAAAGCTCTCCAGAGAGAGAGGAGGCTGGATTTTTACCCAGCTTTCCAGCTGACAAAAAAGAAACACTTAATGGACAGAAAAGAACACCCCACTCCGTTACAGTCACTGAAAACAGTACTTTCGTATCCAGCAGGACAGAGACAGTGGTCCCACTTCTCCAGTCTATCAATGCCAATGTCTAAGACACAACCGCTTACCTCATCAGAGTCAGACAACACCTTCTTCTTCATTGCATTGTATAATGGAATAATGTCATAGCAACTCTGGTCTCTGTGAAAAGAAACAGACGTTAACACTTCTTTTCTGCCTTCACTTATGGAATCAACTATATTTTGTCTAGAATAAGGAAAATGTTTACAAAGCCATTCCTAAATAAAATAGTAGCGCTTAGTGCTATAAGAATACTATGAAGGCTGCAGTAATATGAAGAGCTAATATTCTGCTCAAAAAGCTGTAAAATATTATCCACACTCTATAAAATACAGACCACTTAATGGTGTCAGTTTTTTAAAATTAAAAATCCTAATCCTTTACCATGAATTTATTACCATTAGAAAAATATAATAAAATACCACATAAAGGGCATTCTAACACCTTAACACGACACAAGTTATTTCAAATGTAATGTTTATTTGCATAAGAACTAAGAAAAAAATAGTAACAGAGAAGCCTTTCAGATACATATCTGTTCCTAAAGTTCTATTTCACTCAAGCTTTTAACATCTGAAGCAGTTATTTTTCACTCTACAGCCAATATCAGAAATCACTGGCACTGAAGATAGCAAAGATCTATGTACAGAGTCAAAAGTCCTAAATGTCCACATAGGCGATGAAATTCTAATGTTTTTTGAGAACATGAAATAAAGAACAAGATTCAATTTAACACTTAGAAACTGAATCACTAAAAACAACACAATTTCTGTAAAACTAATTTAGTATCTTGCTACTTCTACAAGGTGGGAACAGTGTCAAGTGACGTGAGAAATCAAACATTTCTCATTGAGTAATTAAAAAGAACATTTGAAAGACTACTATTTCTATCAACTACAAAGCTTTCAATTTTTATTTTGCATCTTTCACATAATTTTCAATCACATTATAAATGCCCACAATCATGCACACATACAATTATTCCTATGTCAGGAAGTATTCAAACTCAAAATTAGAACTCCTAACTTACCTATAAATACATCTGTCTCTCCATGAAGATACTCTGTCCCATTTTTATCATTTAGCAGAAAGTCTCTTGAAATAAAATGCCATGCCAATCTATCTACTATACAACTTCATTTTGGTTTGCAAGCTTACATGTTCATTGTCAAGACAAGCTTTATTCTTTTTCACCCCAACATCCGAAAATAGGTTTATTCAAGTTGCAGAACTATCTCACTTTAAAATTCAGATCTGAAAAGGCCAAATACCTTGTTATTCCTGCCTCTTATCAAAAGACGTATAAAGCAACTCACTTTATGAAGTGTAGCAGAAGATCTGTGACAAATTTGGCAGACTTGACAATAGGACTTCCAGGTTCATTAAATGTGCGAGTGTTATGTTCTATGTACCGGACCTCCCACATTAATGAAGAAAGGCGCCTGTATATGACAAGAGGGAAAGAAGCAGAGGGAGACTTAATTTCTAGTAAAGTATATAAAACAGGAGTAAAAGTTTTACATCCTTCTTCCAAAGTCTTATCCCATTTATATTTTTTTACATTAAATCAGAAAACATGCACAGTTCAATGCGTTGCCCTACATGACCAGCAGAAGGCAGCTTCCTCAGGCTTCCTGCTCTCATGTTATGTCCTGTGGAAATTTATGCAAGTGTCTTTAAGAATATACAGCTGATGTTCCTCAGGACAATTCAGTTTTTATTATTCCTCTATGATATACATAATCTATCTGATAGCACTTAATTCACAGACGAGGTTTAACAAAATAGTAATGAAAAATTACTGAAAGTATATATTTTTGACAGAAAAAATTATTAGAATTCTTCACGTAGTTCTGACTTAATGACCTAATAGCTACTTTTCACAAAGTGATGCACAACAGCAAAAATAATAAAAAAAGCCAAATGTAAAAAAGATGCGATAAAAAAAATACTATTTCAAATAAAAACTGACAGCATGGAAGCTGCAAATATATACAATCTTCTGTTTTCATAGAAGTAAAACACAATGAAATGATGCACACTGTTTTAGAGAGTTAAATGGGGGAATCATTTAACATATTTAGTGGAGCATAAGCATTTAGATGCAATATAATCATATTTATGGGTCCAGCATTTAGTTCTATGCCATGCCAGTAGTGACTGGGAAAGGTCTTAATTTTTCTGTTGTTTTGCTTTTTTGAAAAAGACAAAAAAAAAACCCCCAAAAAACCCCCAAACCTCACAGGCATACTAAGACTCCTGGGTCAAAAGTAAAAAAACAATATATTTTAGGATACACCTCATGAAAAGCTACCAAAATCACAAGTGATCTGAACAATCCCTCCTGCAGAACATGAAGAAAAAAATTTCACTGGAAAACACAATGCAAAGTGGTTGCTTATTACCTAACTGTGCCTTGATAATACTACAAACTAATGAGACCAGCCGAAGAAGGTATGTCGATTACTGAAAATAACTGCTTACTCTTTTGACAAGAGAAACAAAACCCAGCAAGAAGTCCTCACCTCTGATTGCAAAGTACATCATAGAGGTGAAACTTGGATTAACACATACCATGAAATACATGTGGAATAATGTGCATTACGGCAATACAGAGTATAAAAAACAGAGTTATTTGAAAATTAAAAGCTTATTTTAATTCATAATTCAATCTTCAGTTAGTAAGCATAAAGTACTACAGATTTGCTTTGAAATTTGGCCTCAAATAAAATACTATCCATATTTATTCAAAACAAGTGTTCGAAGGACACTGATTTTCAAACCAGAAATATCGCAAAAAACAAAGGAAACAGCAGGACTTTATAGGATACTCATGGATGTGCATTAGGACAAAAATGCCTGGTATATGTCTAAGGTTTCTCTTACAAAAAAGACTTATTAAAAAAGAGCAGAGTGAAAACTTAATCTTTTTGACTGAAAGTCACTGTATCAATCTAATCTCTGGTCCTGCAACTTGAATTTCACATAGTACAGGTTACTTGCATATGCAGGAATCCGAATGTCACATAATTCTAAAATACGTTTTGGAGAAGAGATGTTCAATACTTTTTCAAGTTTTTTATAAAACGTAAACCTAGATCGAAGATAGAAGATGGGAGAAACAAAGTGCACACTGGTACCCATCCCCTGGTTGGGCATTATAAGGCAAAGAGTTACCAAAACCATGGCTGGCAGTTTTCCACAGCAGTAACTTGAGAATTGGATCTAACCTGTAAAATCTGCTTTCCAGTCTTTGTTTAATGGTACTGAGGTCTGTGGGATATGCCACAACAGTGCAATACATTGGGTAAGCCTGAAGATCCACAGGTGCCACAAATGCAGAAGCAATATCTAGACAGAAAGAGGAAAAAGGAAAATAATAATAATAAAAAAAGTCAAAGTTATATACCATGAAAGTCACTTAGTAGTTTCAAGATGACCCTCCTGCAACATATGGTATTTCTTCATCTTTGAAATGCACAGCACTTTCCCCAAAACAGCAATAACAGGTGTAAATATCCTAAACAATTTGTGATGTTTTTTACATATAAAAGTGCTTGCCGAGGTGTATGCTGTAAGTAAGTATAATCACTGCAGTGACTGCTTATTGTTGTGCATGAAGACTCCTCAGAGACACGGCAAGTGCATGCAAACTATACATTTAAATCTACTTTTCAAATACATGTAAATTATATATATATATGAAGACATGCATTACAGTGTTTTTATTTACAACACAGCCTCACCTCATTTGGTTTTATACTGCCATTTTCCCAGTTTTCAAACACAGCAATGCATTACATTCTAACCATAAATTTACAGTATTATTTCAATCTCATTAAGGTATGGGGAAAATTCACACATAAAATAGAAACACACCCTCCGGTCCCTCCCTAACAGCAAAGGAGTATCCTAAACCCCATCTACCTTAATGCTAGAAGACAGCTGAGCAATTTAAGTCCGTACACCTACACAAACTTGTTTTTTGCCTCCTGTGCTTAGAAGCATGAGTGCTTAGACACATCATTCTAACATTTTATACCTCAAGGGAAAGTATGGTAACACAAAAATAAGAAAACATTTAAAGTCTCTCCCCAGAGTCTCTAAAAACAGAAAATACATTGCTGCCAAACAGACTGCTCTTCTTCTAAAGCTGTTTACTTACTATTAGGAATGTTCTAGCAACTGCTACTTTGTACCAATCTGCACCACATATGCTCTACTTAAATCCCAAACTAAGCAGTATGCCACACAAGGCAATGCAAAATGTAAAACTATAACTCTCAGAGTGAAAACTAAAATATCATTTCATCATGAGGTTTTTTGTAATGTAATTCTGTAATTTGAATTACTACATTGTATGAATATTTTGGTTTTTTGGGAAGCAAACAGAAGCTTCTTAGGCAGTATGTCACCAAAGAAGCCATAACATAGGCACCGGAAGTATTTTAAGAGTTAAGAGTTTTCTGGTTTTTCTGAAACATAAGTGACTTTGCTTCAAGTAAGTAAGTCCTTGCTTCAAGTAAGTCCTTGCTTGAAGTACTTAAAAAATCAGTTCAAAAGAGTTATCCGTAACAACTTATATATTTATGACTGTCGTTACCCCCAAAATCCGGTTGCTGACCTAACACAGTTTGCTGATCATAAAATCTGCAAAAGACTTATCATTCAGCCTATGTTCCACTGGTAGATCTCCACTCAGGCACCCATCTTTGATCCTGTAAACGCTGCAGTGATGCATTAAATGTTTAAACAGCTACCCTTTCAGAAGCTGCCTGTGAAGAGTAATTGCTCTACAACCAAATAGCAAGTGGTTTTTCATAGTAAGTGCAGTCAGTTACTTTTTCCTCAACATACTGCATAAGTAAGGCAATGTGAGGGACAAAACGGGAATTAGAAAAAGCTAATACTGGGGAAATCTACATGTAATAGCTAGCATATTAGATTCTGGAAGCTAAAGTGAAATTAATTTGGTAATTCTAGAAGTACACAAGCATAGCCTGAAAAAAATTAACAAAAAGCATTTCCCATTTATTCAGGATTTACCTAGAGTCATGAGCTGGTTTATTCCAGTAATAATTCTGTCACACTCCTCGTCTCGGGTCCTGGAACCCCACTCTCCATCCAAAGGTTTGTAGAGCAGCGTTCTACGTTCATCATCTGTTAAAGGAACGCTAGTTCCCAGTTCTTCTGGAAATACAGCTAGAATGTAACATGAAAACTAAATAAAAAATAAATCTTTGTATCTCACATAAGACATATACATGTAATTCAAAGATACACATCATTTTACTCACCAAAACAAATGCATAGTTCTTGATTTGCTCAAAGACAGTTTGGATGCATCCACTATCCTTTCTGTGCATTGCTGTATGTTAAATTTAAAGCCTTACAATGCAGTTTGGTTTACAAGTTCTCCATGAAATAAGAGTTATTCCAAAGAGCTAATGGCAGAACTTCTTCTAAAATCAAACAAGTATCAATCAACTCTTCTATCAAAGTTGAAGTTTGCTGGGGTTTCTTTTGTTTCCTTTGCTTTTTTTTTTAACAAAAATTCTGGGTAATAAATTACTTTGGTAATGAATAGTCAATGATTTTCAGATGGAGTTTAAGATAATTACTTTGATGTAAACGCTAAAACAGTCTCCAAGTATTGGATATACCTTGTTTTGTGAGGTCAAATACTAAAATGAGATCTCCTAAGCAACAAAATTGGAAATGCCACCATGCTAGCATTCTTTGAGGATCTAGTAAATGTAACAATTCATAATGTAACAGAAGATTTTCAGAGTAAAGGAAACTGTTTCAAATTTTTCAGAAGCAAATGCTCCTCTTTAACTTTTTTTTTTCTTTTTTTTTAAAGAAAGGAAGGTGTAACAAAAGTCAGTATTTGTAGATACAACAAAACCAGGTTAAGGTTGTTAATCTGACTATTTTAGTTATGTTATAACTCTAACTTTTCTCTTTTATTAATGATTAAGAGGTATCCACTAAAAGAAGGGGTGAACCAAAATGAAAAGTTGAAGTGAATACATTTACAACTTAAAAGAATTACGAACTATTTACTGTTATTTATCAGTGACATTACCAAATGTTTCCTAGAAAAAAAAACAAGGAAAAACGTGGGTTCTACTTCATTCTAACCAGAATTTTATGAAACCTTCAAAAATCCTTAAGTGATGAAAGAAGAAATTCTTGTCTGCAAATAGTGCCCATGCTCTGCTGTCCAGTCTTGCAGCATGTCTGTCTGCCACACATGCTGGGCCAGTCAGGGAGAAAATGTTCCTGTTATCAAACTAACAGGAGAACGCTGCATCTCCAACATACGGAACGTCTGTTGGCATGCTGACAGGTCTCAGAGCAGCCAACTTGTTCACAGCTGGCAAGGGGTACAGGTTTATCTTCAATCCTCACTAACTGTACAAAAAGTTAACTTTAGGTGTACAACATCTGTTATAATTTGTGACATTTCCACTTCCAACACACACTTCATTTGCCTAAACACGGCTGCTTTTCGCAGTTCATTTATCTTAACCTGCTTTAGGTTTAATAATTGATTGAAGCATGTTCTTCAAATGCAAGTGATTTCCAGTCCTTCCCTCTGCTCCCCAGGATAAATAGAATTATTTAGGTAAAACCACAAAACATTTTTTTTGCCTTCTTTAAATAGACTCTTTAAGCAAATTATATTATTAATGTACCATACCATTACTTGGTATCAGCTCCATGTCCCAAGGGCTCATCTTCTCAGTATCACCATTGTCCCAGCTTAAAAATAACCACATTTAAATTATCTACTAATATTTCTTCAACAATGTAATTTAATGTTTGTAACATAATTCAGTTATATACCACAGAGCATTATAATAAACTGGTACAGTGATATGCATGACTGAAATTAATGGAAGATAGTTGCTCAGCCAGCACTTCACAAGAAATAATAAAAAAAAAAAAAAAAAAAAAAAAAAAAAAAATTGAAGACAAATTTGCTAACCAGACATTGTAGCACTGAAATAAGCTATCAGGATAATCAGGCTGAAGAGGTTCTTGGCTTTCAATTGTTCCAAACCACCAAGCATCATCTATCACGGACCTGAAACGATCACCTAGGTAAGAACACAAAATAATTTAATCAAAAAAAAGCACTTTCCTCCTCCCACAAAAAGCTGGTTTTAGATACCTTTAGCTTGATCTTGAATACAGAAATCCCTTTGAACACTTGTAGCATCAACAGGTAAATGTGAATCACACTCAGGTTTTAAAAAAATATTAACTTCTTTTTGAAGGGTGCTTTTAAACCAAATTCACAGTTAATATGGCATTAAAAATTTAAGGATTGGCAAATCTATCTATAAATTCTTCCTTAATTTTATATTTCTTTATTTCATATAAAAGACAAGATATTTCAATGCTATAACTTTTAAGACTCAAATCTAATTGCCTTAAACACCACAAACTCTTAAAAATCTGAACAGCATTACACTTTTGTACGGGAATATTCTACATGCTGTTGAGCTCCTCCAGCTTAGTTTCTGAAGTGCTTTTTCAGCCATCCAAATGTAACTCAGACCCCTTTATCATTCAGGCAATGTGACTGATAAAAGAACAAAATTTATTAAAGCTTCTTCAAAAGGTTAGCAAGGTAATTTACTATGACTTGAAATGGTTTCACTGCAAAGTATTTGCCTATCTGAGAAAAAAGGTCAGAAGCATTATCAAAAAAAAAATTACACTTGAGAACACGTGTATTATACACCATCATAAATTCTAACATTTTCTGTAACACATGCTGCAGAACTTAGAAACAATTTTTAGGGAAGTATTCAGCTCGGTCAATACAAGAACAAATGTAAGTTAAGCCTGAGGTTCCAAGAACTGCATATTTTTGTTTTCATGAGATTTGAATATGCACATTCTCTTATTTGCTGCAATGTTTATTCTCTTTCAATATATCCACACTCTGCCTAAATGTCTGCCGCTGTCATCTGCATTAATAGGAAGTAAATATATTCTCAAAAATGTTCTGCTTTCTTTACTGCATTATTTTTTAAATTTAATGGATTGGAAATAATTCTAGGAGAAGTCTTCCACCAATAGTCCTAATTTTGTGCTGAATGTAACTGAACCAAGCATGACAGAAATGCCTGAAATTGAAGACCAGTAAATAAGAGATGATGCTTTATTTTAAAGGAATAAGTTATTCTGAAGAGCTCTCACAGCACAGTCTCCCAACAAGGCATTCCCTCGTGATCAGTTATACAACAAAACATTTATAGGTGCAACTTCAAGTGCCTTCATGGGGCTGAACATTAAGCAGATCAAAATCACTTAAAAGAGTGTACACTGCCAGTCGTTTCAGATTCCTCAAGAGCTAGAGCATTCCTACAGACAGAATGCTAAAGCAGAAAACAACGTGACTGAAACCCCTCCCGGAACAATCTCTTTAATCACTATTTTTCCAACATCCTCTATGTTATCTTACCTATGCAGAGAGAAGACTAATGGTTCTTATTAGAATAAGGATTTGGCATAGTTTTTCAGAACTGTGCATCACCACATACTATTAGCTTGATGAAGATGTAAAATATAGGTTGAACTTAAATGTGGCTGCTATACAAGAGATATGTACACCCAACTGTCTGAGACAGGTAGATAAATCTGCCAGAATCCTACTGAGATAGCTTTTAGACCACTAGTTATACTACAGTAAGAAAAAGAAATGCAGTAAATAGAATTAGAGTAAACAGAATTAGAGTAGAAGTAAGAGCCTGTTCCTCCCCAAACTTTATTAGCCTCTCTGAATGGATTCATACTTTAATATACATTTAATATAAATATCATAGATAAGCAAATATTCTTCCCTAAACAAAACAAATCCAAAACACCAGGCACCCCACTAAAACCACCAAGAATTGGCGTTGATTGAAAGATCAATGTTTCAATGACTTAAAGTGGAGTCAAAAAATTTATCATCCAGTGACTCTCCAACTAGTAGCTATAAAGATATTGATTAATATTGGTTAAATGCCAGAAATAACAGAGGAATAAGAAAAGATAGTGACAGCAGTCCCAAGAAGACAAACCAACAACTGCATGACATGAAAAAATAACCTGTTTGTTAATAGATAGCATGGTGAAACTTTAGAAGACTTGAGCACATCAGATAAATCCTGATTATTTCGGATTCAGTTAAATCAATTCAATTAAATTCAAAGTTAAGTAGTCAGGAATAGTTTCATGTACAGTAATAAGACATTTCTCCCTATCCTGGTAGAAAACAAGATCTACTTTCAAGGAACATTTTTATATTGTGTTCCACACTGCAATGAAAAAGTGTATGATTTGTTCCAAGTACATAACCATATGCTAGAAAAACACCCAAAGTGTCAATATAGAGAGAGGGAAAACATTCTGCAAGACTCCCAGAAAAACTACAATAGATACAACAGCAGTATCTTGGCTATCTCTGCTTTAGCATTTCATTTGGTCACAAAGATGATGATTTTACCACACAAAATTGGAACAGATGAGTGAACTCTACTTATCTGACTTACAAGCTGATACTAGACACTTCTAGACTACTAGACATTATTTACATTGAAGGCTTGATAAAGAGATTCTGGCACTTTAAGCACTTCTTGTCTGTCTCCAATTCTTTTTACACGGCAAGCTTCCAGAAATACAGTTGCCAGCCCAGGAAGGAGATGCTACCTCTGCTCAGAAAGGGTAACACATTGAAGTCCCTCCTCTACTCCTGGACTTCTAGCACAACAGTTAACAAGATGACTTCTGGCTAGGCTGTTCACATGCAAGGTATGGCAGTCATTCTACCACTCCTGCTGTGACCTTGTGGGAAAATATCTATGGCATTGCAGAGGAGGACAAGATCATGGATCCTTAACCATGAGAAAAAGAGCAAAGCTTGGTGATGTATTGGTATATGTTGACCAATCTCTTCTTCTAGGGGATCTTCAAACTGAAATGATGTTTAAAGAAGAAAACAACGTTTACATTTCATATTGAATCAGAAGCCTCAAGTCTTAACTAAATTCCCTACAGAACTAAAGACTATCTGTCTTTTTTCGATCACAATGTAAAGCATGGGGTGATACAGAACTTATTAATATGGCACCATGTAATTTATACATCGACTGCTAAAGGCACACATCCCATGCAAGGATACCATGATGTACATCAAAAGATAAGAGAATCATTTCCACTTCACAGAAGATATGTTTAGCATTGAGACCTGCTTTTTTTTTTAAAAAAAAAAAAAAAAAGGGGCAAGTTATCAATACTTCAACTTTCAGGAGCATCTTACTTCACAAACATACTGGCATCCAAACCTGGATGAAGGCATTGAGTGTACCCTTAGCAAGTTCACAGATGACACTAAGCTGGGTGCAAGTGTCAATCTACTGGAGGGTAGGGAGGCTCTACAAAGGGATCTGAACAGGCTGGACCACTGGGTTGAGTCCAACAGCATGAGGCTTAACACGGCCAAATGCCGGGTCCTGCACTTGGGGTACAACCACCCTGTGCAGAGCTACAGACTAGGAGAAGTCTGTCTAGAAAGCTGCCAGGAAGAGAAGGACCTGGGGGTGTTGGTCGACAGCCAACTGAACATGAGCCTGCAGTGTGCCCAGGTGGCCAAGAAGGCCAGCGGAATCCTGGCTTGTATCAGAAATGGTGTGACCAGCAGGGCCAGGGAGGTTATTGTCCCTCTGTACTCGGCACTGGTGAGGCCGCTCCTTGAATCCTGTGTTCAGTTCTGGGTCCCTCACCACAAGAAGGATGTTGAGGCTCTGAAGCGAGTCCAAAGCTGGTGAAGGGGCGGGAGAACAGGCCTTATGAGGAACGGCTGAGGGAGCTGGGTTTGTTTAGCCTGGAGAAGAGGAGGCTGAGAGGAGACCTCGTTGCTCTCCACAACTACCTGAAAGGAGGTTGTAGAGAGGAGGGAGCTGGCCTCTTCTCCCAAGGGACAGGGGACAGGATGAGAGGGAATGGTCCCAAGCTCCGCCAGGGGAGATTTAGGCTAGACATTAGGAGGAAGTTTTTCACAGAAAGGGTCATTGGGTATTGGAACAGGCTGCCCAGGGAGGTGGTTGATTCACCTTCCCTGGAGGTGTTTAAGGCACAGGTGGATGATGTCCTGAGGGACATGGTTTAGTGTTTGATAGGAATGGTTGGACTCGATGATCCAGTGGGTCTCTTCCAACCTGGTGATTCTATGAAACACTGGAAAGGACTTAATGGTGCCTGTAAGACTGTGAACATGGTATCATATGCAAATTTCTCTCTTAAAGGAACAGAGTTCATACTGAACTCTGAAGAATAAGTAATGCTTGATGATCTTTTAAGTTTCAGGGACAATCTAAGGCTGTTCTTACAAGTAAGAATATATGTATTTCCTAATCTCCTAAAAACCCCTAATACCTTAGAGGATAATCTTGTTATAATGAAGCTTTCTCACTCCCTGGCTAGATTTCATTGTTGAAAGGTGATCTCTGTTATCATTCTCCAGTATCCAACACTTCAAAATAACTAAGTACAAGCAAAGTAAAATGAATGAAAAACATTCCCACATCACACAACAGTAATTTCTAATTATATACACTTTAATTAGGCTAAGCTATATGGGGTTTAGAACAGAGTTCAAATAATTAGATAGGAAAGGTATTCTCTTTGTATAATCTAGAGATCATAAATTTCAAATGGTGGAGAAGGTGTTTCTAATATTTCCATCAAAAATTCCAGAAACTGGAGGACCCTCCTCAAAACCAAAAAACTCCTTCTAGTAGCAACAGTCGTAAGAGGGCCTTCAACACAAAAGAAAAGAAACATACAAGCTACTATAAGTTATCACAATATTTCTAAAAACTATTCTTAATTCTTCTCTGCAAACACACAACTCAGGTTTTTATATTATTTTTCTTTTGCACTTTCTTTTCCAGATCACCTTCAGTATCTTGTTTGCTTGCTGTAGCTTCAGTTAAGAACAAAATAGGACTCCACATCTTATTCTCCGATTTCAGCATATTAGGACTTATTTTTTTAAAATAACTTTTTTAAAAGTTATCATGAAAATACGTAGACCAAAAAACTCCCCACACAACTCACCTATGTTCCATCGCCTATGTTTTGCATCATCAAACTGCTGCCTCAAAACTAGGAAATCTATGACATCTGGCATATCATGGTACCTAATTAGAACAGAATACACAGCTATTAAGCAATAAAACAGCAAAACCAAAGTAAAGCACTTAAATAAAAAATAACACTTTGAATTCAACACCTCAAAAGCAAAAGCTCAAGTCATTACATTGGTGGTATGTTTTAACTTCCAACCGCAACCTCACGCTCCCCCACAGAAAAAGCCCCAATTTGAATATAATATTGCTTTCCTTACTTCATGGTGAATGATCCTCCAGTTAATTTACCCGTATCAGGGTCAAGAAAAGCTAGTTTAAGACAGCAGAGAGTAGGCAATCCCACTTCATATTTAATCCCAACAATTTTCATCAATTCTTGCTCCTGGAACAAACAAAATGTTAGGTACCACCACTGAAGTTAAGAGGACTTTCCAAAAAGCTTTCTGAGACATGAAAATGGGGTATGCCGAAAAAATCAGTTTTCTGCCAGAACATGTCAAAATCAAATATCTGAAATGTAGCCTTCAAAAATAAGCTATTATTTCATGATCTAACTTGTTTGAGAAATACTTTGCTATGAAGTGTAACTACCTCATCTGCTCAAGGAAATACAAAGAACATAGTTCAAAGTATAATCTCATTTGACTATTTATGAAGTTAACTTTTTCTCCTTATCTTAAAATACTATGAGCACAACATTAGAAACATCTGTATCAAGAATCTTTCACTTAGTTTCCAAACTTTAAAAAATATTAACAAGCAAACAAAAATTTAAAAACCTCATACCCGTAATTCCATTTTATGCCATGGTTGTTTTTTAGGATTAATGCTATATATTTTGTTCTTCTTGGCCATTATAACGTATGCTTCATGACCTTGTCGGAAATAATAGACCTAAAAGGAAAATGTGACAGTTAGATAACAAAGACTTCACGCTGTAATACTAGTATATCACTGCCATGCAGTGTATGTAATTTCTATTTTATTAACAAATTTTCCTCCAAAAGTCACAGGTTCTCAAAAGATTAAGTGCTGGACAATTAATTAAGGTATCACAGAAACATTTACAGAAAAAGCAGGTAAGATTTAGAACACCATTCCCCCTTTGAGCAAAATTACGCACTAGACCAAACCAAAATCAGTAACAAAAACATCTGTTTACCATCACACAACAGAATAATTCTATGACAGTAATATGAACTCCACCAATCCACCCAGGTATTCATCACTCTCCTACAGTGATGAATAACGTGACAATCGAGTATCACTAAATTCACTGTCTAATCATAAATTTATTTGAACAATATATATACATGTGTGTATATATATATACACACACACACACACATATATATAAAATCACAAAATGGTTTGTGTTTTAAGGGATCTTGAAGCTCATTCCGTTCCAACCCCCCTGCCATAGGCAGGGAAACGTCCTGCCATAACCAGGCCCCATCCAACCTGGCCTTGAACACCTCCAGGGATGGGGCAGACACAGCTTCCCTGGGCAACCTGTGCCAGTGCCTCACCACTGTCATCATGAAGCATTTCTTCCTAATGTCTAGTCTAAATCTTCTCCCTTCCAGTTTAAAGCCATTTATTGCTCCATGTCCTTGTAAAAAGTCACTCCACTGATTTCTTGTGGCACCTTCAAGTAGTGGAACACTGCTATAAGGTGTCCCTAGAGCCTTCTCTTCTCCAGGCTGAACAGCCCTCAACTCCCTCAGTTGCAATATATTCTCTCAGTAGAAATACACTCTAGAAGAAAATTCAGCTGTATGTTATTGTTCTAGTAAGATTTTGGTGTTCACTTCCATATCACAAACTAAACAGACATGAACAAACTGAAAATAGAAATTTCAAGGGCTTATTAAAAATTTTCAAATCCTTCCACTAAAGAATTCCACAGTTCACACATCCAGAATTTATCAGATTTACTTTGATCCCATTGTATATGATACCATATGGATGCATGTTTTTGTTATAAACCACCATTGTAATGAAGCAGTAAGATGAAAACCTTAAAGATACTTTCAAGCAATGTATCTGAAATTATAATTAGAACAAAGACCTGAAACACCTGTAATTCCATTTTGCATTCCAATTAAAAATATCCTCTAAAAGTACACTAATCCACAAACATGAGCTTTTCGTCAAGTAGGGTGAGCTACATAGCTCAAATGTACAGGTTCAACACAACAGGCAAAAAAAAAGCAGTAAAAAGTCCTCAGTAAGTGTTAAAATATTTATACAAACAAATACACTAATATTTGTATTTCCACACATTTTCTAAAATTATTACATCATAAAGCATGGCAAACAAGCGTCTGTCAGGTTTCTGCATTAACAGCTGCTGAACTTTCTCAATGTCACATGGCAATTTTATTCAGGTTTCTATTCCTAAATGGAGAAGGACTCAGGAGCACAATTATTTTGAAGCTCTTGTTTTTCAGAGTATTCAACACTGACAGTATCCTCATGGGAGAAAAATGCATAATAGTTATAGAAGGCATGAAAGCAGTGAGAATCTCCTATGCACTGTTAGAACTGAACTAGCAGGAAAAGGAACAGAGGCTATTGAGAAACAGACCTAAAATAATCCCAGTTTAAATCACACTGTCAACATTGTGACAATTGTTTCCTGTACCTTCCAGTGAATTAAAACATACCAATGCACTGTGGCACAAGCTACAAACAATTCCTCCTACACTTACTGTTTCTGCTAAATCTTTACATAAATTCAACACATTGTTTACAGAAGCAAAACATTTTTATTTTGTAACTGGCTCCAAGCACTGCATCTTCCGTCAGAAGAACAAATTAGAAAAATACTGTGGAAAAAATAATTTGTCTTTCTCCAGGAAATTATATTTTAAATCTTGATAAATTCTTGCTTCTGCATGTTTGTTGTAATACCCAGACAAAACTGTTCTTTATCATGTTAATGGTAGAATACTCCAATGAATATGCATTCTGTTTTGATAATCAAGCTGGGAAATTGCAGTCCCATCTCTCTGGTGTTTCCACTTTTCCTCAAGACACATAAAAAACGATCTGTAAATGGCAGTATTCAGAAAGGGAAAATGGATGGTATATGCTATTTTTATGCACCCAATATAACTAAATATAGCACTACTGTTTTTCCTTACTTGTTTGTACAGCTGTAAGAGAATGAATTTGAAATATCTCCCCTTCCAAATCTTGTAAAACATACCTACCATCCACCAAAATGTTTGAATGCCACACGAGACCTCATAATATTTCTCTATTTAAATCAATCTTTTATTTCTGTGGATCTCAAAAGTAACTTTCTAGATGAATAGCTTATTTTCATAACTTAAATCCAGGGAGGGCAAGCATCAGAGATGGAATTTTAGACTGAGCAGCTTGATTACAAACATACTCTATATTGGTGCAACAATTCCCACTTTCTAGCCACAGGAAAGGTTTCCTGTCCACCAGTCTAAAGCATTTTTCAACAAAAGGATGCAGCCTATTTAGATATTCCTAGTACACATTGCACATGCTGTGCAGCAGGTGCCAAACCAAACATACCAGTTTATCTTACTAAAGTGATATGATGTTGAAGTCTCCCGAGTAATATGGTACTGATAAATCCTTGGCAGTTTCATTGTATGCAGATGGTATCAGGCACCAAATATATTTATTTGGACTTGATCTTTTGAATAGCACAGTCTCCAAAACATGTTTGCTGGAGGGTATAAGCGTTTTCTCCAGTTGCAACCCTCAACTTGAAGTGCTCCTTCCCTCCCTCACTAGCAATGCTGAGGTAATTTTTGCATAGCTGTGCTGTGAACAGCATCAGTGAAGTGATCCAGTGAAAACAAAACTGCTTGCACGTGCAACCTCTGTTCTCGATTCAGTTTAAGGTGGTGTCTATAATCAACTCTAGCTCAAGACCAAATTTAATCAACTTTGCCGCCACATCAAGTATTTCTCCAATTCCATTCTCAAAGAGTGAGCTATACAAGAATTCTGTTTATAATCTCAGAAATGTGTTACTCCCTGAAAAGCCATTACACACTACAGTGTAAGCCAGCAATTTCCGCTTATTTCAACCTGAGTGGATTTTAGGAAACGTGCAAAGACTGCGGTTTTTTCTGATTGCCTTCTATCCGATACTAGTTATTCATACAATTCACTGGAATGTTCACAAGCTACATATTCCAGAGTAGAAACTGATTGGTGTCCTTTCATATTTTGAGACCTCTGGACCATGTTTACAAAGTTTTTACAGTCTAGTTTGTATAAAATACACATATACTAAACTTCTTGGGGTTTTCTGTTATAAAAGAACAGAAGTTTTCTGACATCAGAAACGTGAGCAAACAGGACAATATCAGAGTTCTGATTCAGAATAAATTAAAAAAAACCACACCCTTCCCCAAGAGGTTTAATTCCTAGTTTTTAAGTCCCAAACTGAAGTTTTCCAAACAACCTTAATTCACATTTGATTTCTTCCCTGTTCTTTAGCATACAAGATGCTTTACAACTACGGAGGACTAGTTTTAGTAGATAAAGCATCTCACATAGACTTTATACGCGTCAAAGAAAGAAAGATACTGAGCACAAAAAGGAATATTATTGCAACAGCATGGAAAAGTCAAAGCAACACTGCAGAATATTTTAAGCATGGGAAAGACTAAAGGAAGTGGAAGAAAATTTTAGCCAGATCAAAGAATGTTTTGAAGAAAATCCAAAATATTCTGATATTAAATCTGTGGGGAAAAAAATGCACATATGAAAATTAAAGGCAATAACAAGCTGAATGATGCAAGAACACAGAGGGGAAAAACTGCAATACCTCATCCCCCATCTGGGGCACAAATGGGCACCGACGAGGAACAGTGTCTGTAATCCATGCTGAAGGCAGCCATTCTTCCAGTGTCAAACCATTTTCTGCCAGAACTCCCACAGCCAGTCTCTGAAGAAAAGACACATAGAGGATTAATATGAATAAACTAACATCTGGGGAAGCCTAGTATTTTGGGAAGTGTTTTATTAAAAATCAACTGCCATTTCTGCAGTATAGTTAATGTAAAAAGGAAATTATTGCCAGCATGAAGATAAATGTTACTTAACTGCTTACCGTAACACCAAGACCAAAATTGTTAATAAACAACAAAAATAAGTGGTCTTTTTAGTTGTGGGATTTGGGGTTTTTGTGGTTTTTTTCCCCTTTGTTTGTTTTGGGGGTGGCGGTGGGGCTCTTTTAAGACAGACTGAATTTACTAACAGCCCAGTAACCACGTCTCTTACTCAAAAAGATAAAACCGAAATATACTGTTCTCTTCAACCACAAACATACAGTTGCCTCTGCCTGTTATAACTATACAGCAGTGTCTAATTAAGGAACTTCACAGAATGAGGAGGAAGAGATTAACAAATATAAGCAGAGGTAAAGCATGTAGGAATGACTCAGACTAGGTACATCCCCATTACCTACTGGCACTTTTACTATCATATAATGTGCTGTGGAACTGCATTTTAATATTGCATGTCCATAGCATGTGTGTGTAATTCACAAATTGCTGGTGCACGCTGCACATCAACATCTAATAGCCCAGATAAAGCAGATTTTTGTTCAACCAGTTAAGCAAGATTGCTCTGAAACTATCAAAAAAAACTTGTGCATATACTGAAAGCAACCTTGGATGGTTGTAGAGAAATCCACTCTATATGGTCAGTGCCAGAAGGCTCTGCATGCCCAGACTGCAGATGGGATACTCCAATTGTAACTCCATTGCACAAAATTGAACTTGGTTTCAACCAGATAGGAACTGCTTTGAGTGCACCACTGGAGTACCAGTGTGTATCCCACAGGTAAAAGCATACGCACAGTTAACAAACAAATAAAATGAAAACAGAACTTTTCCATTGCAATAAATCACTATCACAGAAGGACTCTGAGGTCCAAGCATCTGTCTTGTGAAAAGCCAATCGATGCACTGGATCAAAGCAAAGTCTGTCTAGCTTATTGGTGAACTATAGGAAGGTAGTAAGAAATAGTCTTTAAACAGAAAATCTTCCTTTGTTCTAACTTCACACGTTAATCATCAACAACTTAATCAAGTTTAAGACCCTTAGGAAGTAAAGCCTGAACTCAGTTAATCATCAAGAAGAGACTAGTCCCAGTGAATTTGTCTAATAATTTCTGAAACTAAATCCTTAAGTAATTAGTTCCAAAACCTGATCACATAATCAGGTGATTTGGGGATTTTCTTTGCTTTTGAGGGTGGGAGTTGAAAGGGAAAAGGCTCTTTTTTTGAGCTTCAAGTCTGTGTCATCAGGTCTTACATCTCCCTGCTGAAGTAAACAATTCTGTATTTATTAATTTCAAAACCATTCACAGTTTTACAAAAGCTTTTTTATAATATCTCCTCCAAATTCTCTCCCTTCTAAAAGTCAGCCTCTGTGTCTGCCTCAGAGAAAAAATATACTGTGCCCTTTGAGCTTCCTGGGTGCTCACTTCTTGCCCATTTTCACTGCTTGACTTTTTGGTGCAGGGGGGATTAGAAATGTAAGCACCATTAAAGACCTTGATAGCCCACGTATTAATAGGGAAGAATTATATTCATTGTCTGGTCCTCTCTTAATTCCTATGATTGTATGCCAGGCTACAAAGATGGTCAAAAATTCATTCATCAATGGAAAGCCCTTATTTTGATTTAAGTTCAGGAATCGGGAAGAACTTCTGTCAGTGAGGACTTCCAGCTTCCTGCCCAGTAAGGAATGCGTAAATACCAATATACTATTAGTATTGACACAGCAACTGATAACTGCATACAACAAACAAAAAGTAGTCTAATCAAAGAGTAAAGACTATCACCTAGTATCCTCCACATCATACCAAAGATTCACAGCAAAGCTAATGCTACACCAACAAGAACATTACAACAGCTGTTTTGTCATTCTGCCATTTAATGAGGGCCAAAATGCTGAAATAATGATCTTAAGCAATGCTGAGGACTCCTGATCTTATAAATAAACAAAATAGTTATTTCGTTTGTTTCCTTGGGCACCGCAAAAATAACAGTGGTGAGCTTATTAAAGCAATTAGCATCTCCCAGATAGAACACTTCTGGTCTCTTTAAAGAAAGAATGAAGAAACAAAGTCTTCGGATCTAACACTTAATTGAAAAACAAGACAACACACGCACACATCCCCAACCACAACACACTGAAAATAACAGAAGTAATTGAAAATTTCCATGTAGTGATCTAAACTGGAACAATACGGTTATATTAGAAAGGAAACAAAACATAATCAAGACAACAAAATCCTGATGAAGTGAAATTCCCTTTGGTGGAAATAGTGGCAAGCATCCTGTAAGTATCATGTATCACGGAACTGACAGAAAAATGACATGATTGCACAGTTATGTCGGGGAGAGAGTCATATACCAATACATCCATAGAAAGGAAGTCTGAGAAAGACAGTCTTAAGGGCATTAGAACTGTTCCTTAAATGAAATGCACCATATTTAGAAAGCGTGTCATTACAGCAACTTATCATTTGACTTACAATGAGTAAGGAATTACCATTTATTATGAGTAAAAGTCATGATGCGTTTTCAAATTAGACAATATTAAGTTGTATATATAACTGAATCATTAATCTAATACTTTCTGAGACAGTAGAAGTGAGCATTCTTAATATACAAAGAACATCTCACCTTTTGTTTTCTCTCTTTGGGTTTCCTCTTCTTTGGTGAAGTTGATGGTCCGTCTTTCTCCTCAATCCCTTTTTTTCTTTCCTTTTTAATTTGCTTCTTTTGTTTTTCAGGTCCTTCTTCATCCTCTGAACTACTTTCTGCTTTCTTTGTTTTAATTTTAGGAATTTTCTTTGGCGGTTGTAAATTGATTCCTGCATCTGCCGTCCAGTCAGAATAATCACTAGAGTAGTCACTATGGAATGATACACCACAGAAAAATCCCCAAAATTAAAGAATAAAAGTTGAAAAGCAAGTCAGAGTGCATTCGATTATATTTTAATCCAGTACAAGATTAGAGTTAACAGACTAGATAACTATGATATTTTAATAGTTAAAACCCAGTGTCTAAAAGCCTGTACTTATCTACAACTTAAAATTTAGTAAACCAAAAGCTTTGAGATCATTCATCCTTTCAAAGATTAACTTCTGGCATGACTAGGAGAAAATTCAGTTTACTTGGTCAATTCAAGATATTACATGTTTAAGGCTGGACATTGTTCTCAGGACTTCTGGTTTTTAATAGCTTTGAACAAAAATAATATGCTAAAGAAGAAACAATGGATGGATTGAAGCCACTTCAATCTCTGCTGCCTAATTTCAAACCAAGGGTCAGCAGAGGCAGTCACACAGCTCAGATTGACAGTCAAAGGAAACTGCTACCACATGCCTGAAGTGTGCACATGCCAGCAAAGAATTACCCTCCTGCAAAACCAAACTGGAAACAATTCTACTTCTCACAAGCAAGGATGAAACCTTCCCTAAATTTTTGTTAACAATACAGCTGAAAAGTAAATCCTGAAAGGCTTAAGGTTTTCTTCATCTTTTCTTCTAAATGTGCACAAGTTTTAATTAATACTTATCCACTACTTACAGACAAGTTGACTCAAAATTTATCAGCAGTACTTTTCACTGTAAGTATACTGTCACTTACCTAGAACTACCATCACTGTGCCATGCTCTTTCATCATCCTCTGATGTTCCACCACTGGCAACGACAACTTCCCCTTCCTAATGGAGTGGGTGAAGGAAGGTGGCAGGGAAAAAGAAAGCATTTTCTTTGAAATTCAGAAAAATTATAATACATGCATATATGACTAAGACTTTTCTGGGCTTTATATATGTTATAAACATAGAGCACAACAAAAGTTTCTTATTGCTAAAAAAGTATTCTACTTTGTAGATAGTTACTTTACATAAATGGACTTAATTAAGCAAAAAGACTTAAGAAAAAAATCTGTGCCTGGACAGACACACAGCATAGAGCAACAGTCACTCCTGTATGTAATTTACATATTCTTATTATTCATTCCTCTACTGTAGCTACAGGAGCAGAGAATGGTTGAGGATGGAAAAGAACTCCGGAGGTCCTCCTGTATGAGGACAGGCTGAGAGATTTGGGATTGTTCATCCTGGAGAAAAGAAGGTTCTGGGGATACAATAAAGGTTCTGGGGATACAATAAAGTGTGACGTTCCAGTACCTGAAGGGGCTATAGGGAAAACAGGGAGGGACTGTTTACAAGGGTGTGGAGTGATAGGATGAGGGGGGATGGCTTTAAATTGGAGGGGGAAAGATTTAGATTAGACATTAGGAAGAAATTCTTCATGATGAGAGTAGTGAGGCTTTGGCACAGGTTGTCCAGGGAAGCTGTGGCTGTCCCATCCCTGGACGTGTTCAAGACCAGGCTGGATGGGGCCACGAGCAGCCTGGTTGTGGTGGAAGGTGTCCCTGCCCATGGCAAGGGGGTTGGAACTGGATGATCTTAAAGGTCCCTTCCAACCCAAATCATTCTATGATTCTCCCTGTTCAAGCAGGGCAACCTACAGCAGTGACCATACTTGGTAGCCACATGTGCCATACTGATTAGGTGTATAAATATAGGGAATATTTAACCTTGCACATATATACTTTGCAAATTGCCCTTACAAATAAGCATTTCTGTCTTTTGTCAATTACTTTTTAGTCAAAACTGAATACATGCAACAGCATGAGAAAAGCTAATTCAACATCATTTTTAAAGGAGATGAAAGAAAACGCACAATGAGAAACGTAAGCTGAATTTAAACTAGAAACAATGTTTAATTAGCTGAAGCAGGAGCTTAACAAGTAGAAACGGAATATATAAAATTGTCTAATGAATAAGGATCTTACATCTGAGGAACTGTGTCCATTTTCTAACTCTTCAGCAGGCCTTACAGGTTCTTCTGCATATCTTGTACGGTAATTGTGCTGATTTGCTTGCTGCTTTTTCGAGTCACTAGTGTCTAGTAAATGATCATGAGAATGGTTCTGCAAAGATACACGTCAAAATACAGAATTATTGAGTACATATTTTATTAATATATAATGTCTTCTTTAATAATAGTATCCAGGAAGCAACTTTTGCAGTAGCAAAAAATACAAGTTTCAACATCACACAAAATTCAAAACAGGAGATAGGTGCAAATACTGAAAAGCTGCTTAAGGAAACACTCCACATAGACAATTAAACATAAGCACCAAGCAGTTCAGTATATTCTGAAAATACTTAAATTTCTTCTGAGATATAATAGAAAAAGTATTTTTCATTATTAAAACTCTTCAGTTTCTAAAAGGTACACAGCAGTTAACTGACAGGCTGCTAACAGCAGCTTGTAACAACTCAAAATTACATTTTAAATGACCAGAGGAGAGCGACTCTCACAGAGAACTCCAGAGCATTTTATTTTGCAACTGAGGGGTCGGATATGTTAGAAGAGAGTCCCATACAGTCACACATCCCTTAGCACACAGAGGTGACTGTTAGCAAATGAAGGCCTTTAAATGGCACAATGATGCGTGGAAGAGTTCAAATGAATGAGTCAGCTGGAAAGAATTTGAGTTCTTACAAAGCTTAGAAGAATGAAATAAGGCTGTAATTAAGAAACATTTCACACTCTAGCATGAAGAGATTTTGTTCCCCCTGTAGAATATACATAATACAAACACTTGCTCTCAATACGAAGTGTGTATAGTCCCCAGCCTTCAGCAAAAAGCCTAAGAACTACAATCTCAATTTCAAGAGTTCTGTCTGTTCTATTCCTTTTGAATTTTTTTTTCTTTTGTAGAAAAGAGATGTACCTTTTCCTATCAAGTATGATGAAAGTTGTTTCATGAGGTAATATTTTCTTTAAAAAAGAACTGTACTAAAACTAGGGTAAGCAGCAGTATCTAAGATCTTGGTTTTCCATAGCAAGAAAAGTTTTCATTGAAATGCTGAATGCTGGTAGTTAGAGCTTTTCTCCTACCCTCCCTGTTAAAAGATACAGGGCTTTTTCAGATGTGACTGCAACAGTTCAGCAGTGCAGGCTTGCACATTGATCTGTACATTAGTTTTCACCAAAGCACATAAGACAAAAATGAAACTGCTCTCTTCAATAAGCACTGGGTTTCTGTTGTTTTGTCTGGTGAATTCAATTGGGGAAGCTACCATTGACAACACAGCTACCAGAAACACTGCTAATGAAACTACTCAGCAATCAGCATTTTAACACTGCCCAAGACATTTGAGACCTGGGACATTCCTCCTCTTGGATTCAAACTGGCAGCACAAACCAGATCCACTCCAGCTGCTCTGACCTGACCCTGAAGAGCTCCAAGGCAGCCCAAAGACTAGTGGCTCAGCCCATCACACAGCCTTCTGTCCCTCAGCCTCCTGGGGCTGCTCACTTCTTGTCAAGCTCTTGAGATTCATTGCTGCAGCAAAGGTCACAAAAGCCAGCATTACAGCAACTCACTTCTGCTACTGAACTGTGACTTTTTTTTATGAAGCCCATCTGCTTCTTAGCATAACTAAATGCAGTATGAGGAAGGATGGACAGACTAAAATCACATAAGTACAATGGAAGAAATTAATCAATAGTCATTAATGACAAAATATTTTGCAGAAACTACATTACAGCCCAACTGTAATGCTCATGTCTCATTCCTTAGAAACAAAACCTCCTAAAAATGTACATACCCGTTTCCATTCAGAGGTGAGAGTTCTTGAATAGTTACTATAAGTATAGCTTTTCTCTACTTGTATTAGAACTATGGACCCTTGGAAAACTGAAGTGCTTTGCATTATTCTGATTTTAGAAAGAGCTTTTTTTTGCAGTTCAGAGCTTGAGGAAACACCCTACCCAGCCCCCATCACTTCTTCATGGGAGCAAGTAACATCACCATATGAATACTGGACAATAGTGATGCCTAAGTGTAACAAACTGTTTTGGGAGAATGGAGGAAAAAAAACCCAAACCAAACCCACAAATGGTTATCCATAAATAGCAGAATGACAGAATGATTGAAACTGGAAAGGACTTCTGGATGCCAAATTGTCCAGCCCCACTGCTCAAGCAGGAACCAGAAAAGGGTCTCCCATCAGTTGCAAGGGAATAATACTAAATATTATTTTGTCGTTATTATATGAACAGAACTCATACATTTTGAAAGCTGGTGTAAAAGGTAGTATTTCTTACTGTTATGAATATAAGTAAATTTGCATATGAGGACTATGCTTTAATACAGCCCTGTTTACTCTCCTCCCAGACCAGCCAACAGAACTGTAGATACCGTAGAAAGACACCTTCTGGAATTCTTGATGCCGTAATTCTTAGATCTACAGATTACTAGGAGTCAAGGTTAACCCCTCTATTTTGTTTGAGGTGTTTCCCATCTCCTCCAGATTACAAATTTCTCATTAAAACCATAAAAATTCACTACACAACACGAAAGGACTGTAGCTTCATAGCACTCTTGTAAAATAACTGACAACTTTCAGTATCAAAGCCTACTTCATGCACTCAAGGAAAAGCAAGGTTTACACAGTACTTTCTGGTTCTATCACTAAACTAACACAGATTATATTTAAAGTCACACAGTCACTGTAAAGAACAGCAACGTAAGAGCTGCTATAAGTTACTAATTTCTATTTGAGAAAAACTTTAAAATATTATGCAACATTTTTTGGATTCCAGTCAGTCTTGCTTCTCTTTCCAGGTGTTTATTTGATTTTATTATTGAAACTACAGAAGATGACAATCCCCATTCACCATTCCTATTGTTCAGACACTACTGAGAAAAGTGTTGCTTGTGCTAACCATAAGCAACAACAAAAATTGTTAAAATCTGAGCTTTTTATTTAACTGGGAGACTCAATCACTTGAGATCAAACACCCTTCTCCTCTTGCAAATCTGCTTATTTAGAGCCCATTTGATATCTACTCATTTCTGAATCCTGAGATTTATCAAGAGATCTGAATTAGTGTACCTAACAACTCAATTCCTCCAAAAAGAAACAAATCTAATGAAGAATAAACCATGGAAGGATACGAGATTTATTAGTCCCACAATGCCATAGAAAAGCATCCTGTAGAGTTTAAGGATTTACTTAAATGCTCTGACTGTGTTACTGAATTCAGCAATAATTTCTGTCCAGAAGATTTACTGACATACTCAACTGCAGAAACCATGACTGTCTGCTTTCTGCTGTATTTCCTTGGGGCAAAGATGGGGAGCGACCAAAGGAATTACCAAGTTCCCTCTCCTTCACATTCTGGGCATCAGAATCCAGATCACAGACCCTCCAGTGACTGAGATATATGAAGGACACATTCTTCTCTGGGTAAATAAATAAAACTGAAGAGAGATTTTCCTAAGCCACCATTTGCTCTAAGGGATTTTAAGGGCATAACTATCCATACTCAAGATACAGAGCTCAAAAGGATCGAGTGCTACCTTTAGGGTTCAGAGATTAAAAAATTTCTCCTGAGAAAGATTTTCAAAACTATCTATATTATTTCTTTCAAAGATACAATAAAAGTAATAGACAAAACCAAAATGCCAGACCATTGACCCTACTCTGCTATTTTTATATCACAATAATGTTTTAGAAAAATTATAACCCAATTAGACATTTATGGGTAGGTTGGTGGAAATTCACATTGTCAGAGGGTCTTACCTGTTATTCTGTTATTTCATTAATGAGTCCTGTCATGGCCTCCTACAAAACCATAAGTGGCATAGAGCTTCTTCCCTCTATATACAAAAAACCCCTCAAGATACACTTAAAAATATATTTGCTCGCTTTATTTTGAACAAACACACTCAGTGTTGGTAACTGACATTAGCGTATTGGTATCATTTTTTAAGATAGCAATGCATACAAGTTTAATACAAAAAATAAACTTAAGAAAAATTTAAGAAAAAAATTAATAAATAGGAAATTATAAGGAAACTGTTTGGGGATCAGGGAGTGCTAATTTCATTTTTTTGGAAAACTTTTGAAAACTTAAATGGAGCATAAAAAAAGATGCAGAAATGAACTCCCAAATTTAGACTCAAATAGAAACTTGCACATCTCAAATTTACTTAGAAAAATTTACATAGAAAAATTAATCCATCATTATGAAAAAACCAAAAAAGCACTACTAAACATCTGAAATTTACTTATTTTCACATTGCTTTTGATCTCAATCTCTTCCTCAGCAAGAAAGTAAGAAACAGCACAGGCATTAAGTATGTTGCTCTGATAAAATTAAGAGCTGCAGATTCTTTGGTATACTTAAAGCAAATATTTTATTTCTTCATTTTTCCGCCTTGAAGCCCATAAGTGATTTTAAGTTCTCAACAATTTGCAGGCATTCTTGAAGGCCTGCTGTATTTTACTAAGCTTTTGATTAAGGGTGGAATACTGTCATGTAGTATGGTAGTGTACTACAACACCCAAATCGTGAGTTCCTTACCATTGCTTAAAATTGACTTAATTTATTACAAAATATATTTGGTTATTTAGCTACAAAGATAAGACTCATCTGTAACAAACAAGGCAAATATATATTTACAAAAATAAACTTCCTTTATAGTTTCTTAACAACATAAAGGCATAAGATTATTTTTTTGTAAATTAAATTAAAACATCAAGTCAGTTACAACAATTTCATTTTTAATACAACCTATTCCCTTCTGTTTATCTATCCTACTTTCCCCTTTTCTGAAAAATGCACTCCAGCTCTAGCAAAAAGCATGAGTTGGAAATAACTAGTACAAAACCACAATGTGATTATTACGGTAGCATGACAGAAAATAACCTATTCTGTATTTGGAGATGTATTTAAATGTGTTAAGGTTAAGAACCAAGACTTGAATTTCAATCAAAACTTTCCACAGAACAGTATTAAACAGCAGACAACAGTGGCAGGAAGTACAAATTAATAGCAAGAGACCACTTACATCAAATCATGTCCCTAACTCCAGATTTTAAGGGCTTTTCACTTCAGGGGATCTAAAAGCATACCCCATCATTTATTAAGAACACAGACAAACATCAGAGACATGCTTCCTCATTCTGGGGAGGTAAACAAATTGCTGCATCCTTGGCTTTTAAATTTGAAACTGAAAAAAGTAATGTAAATTTATGTGGCCAAGCACATAAATTAAATTATATGCCTCTTACTGGGATAAAGTACAAGTGACTCTTTACCTTAGAGAAAGTGGGTATTTTGTTTTCCTTCTGAATGTGACTTGTTATATGTTTTCTTTTCTCTTCTGATCGATATACCTTTATTTCTTCTTCTCCCTTTGCTGTTCTCCATTCTTCCTGCCTACTAAAAAAAGAAAATTGAGATGTTAACTTCAAAGCAAAATACTACAACTGAGAGGATCTATTCCAAATGAAGGAATAAATACCCAACATTTATAACATTATTTGAATAGTAGTTTTTCTCTTTACAGTCAGAATGGGGCAACAAAATTACCCCCTCTCAGCAAAGTAAGATTTCAATCTTCTTTAAAAAGCTACGATAGTTTACGTTTTATTGTGGCTAGGAGGGTTTTTTGACTTCTTGATGTAAATATTCATCGTAAGAGTTAATTACTGAGTGAAATCAAGTTCCAGTGTGGAAATAAAAATTGACCTCAGGCACCTAATATATTAGGGTCAGTGTCCCAGCAGTAAAGTGTCATATAGTGCCAGGGACAAACAAAGTAAACAGATACTGAAATATTATGCTCCAGGTCACAACACATCAAGGCAGCTAAATACCATTGCATATACAAACTATATTTTTATTCATATACTTCTATAATTCCAAAATTTTTCAAGTGACATACAAATAAAAACTCATTTCAAACTGAAATTGATTTTATAAGAAATGTGAGACCAGAGAATAGGTAAATACTACACAAATAGTTCCATGACAATGTGAATACCAAAACTGCAATTTAATTAAGTTTACCAAAACTAGAATTCACTGCAAACTTGGACTATGTTTACCTGGCCACACCAGAAGACAGTTCAGGCACTACAACCCTTCGACTCCAAGCCACAAGGTCCCGCTCAGTGGCTATTTCACTTCTGGGTGCATTGCTATGCATCTGACGCACACCTTCAATTTGTCCACTACGCCTTAATCCTATATTTGGTGGTGAATGTACTTCTGAGGTAGAACTTACAGATCCTAAAATGTAAAAAGTTACAGTTGTTCTTGGTCTGGAACTTTAAAGGAAGCATTTAAGAAAAAAAAAAAAATCTCAAAAATAAAGGGGAAAAATCTTAATCTATTACTTCAAAAGAAATCAAACATTAACTTCATGTAACAATTTAACAATAACAATAAGATTTAACAATAATAATAACAATAAAACAATTTCTATAGGCCACAACACTGGAAATTATTAGGAACCCAAGCTCTAAGATTTACAGACAAGAAGTTTAAATGGTGAAAAGATTAAAAAACCCTACACCATACAAACCAAACCAAAACCATACCACACGTGCAAGATCCTTCAGGCACCTATGCCATACGAAAATTTCAACATTCTTCCACATCCTTCCACACACAAACTATTCTTGCTTATTCAGGTGGATTGAAAACCATAATGTTTTTAAGCATCAAAAGCTACTGTGTAATCACACTGAAACATGGAACAGCTGTACTGAGAAACAAGCAGATCACCCCCCTTTTCTCCCTTGCACTTCATTCAGATTTCAATCAAGCAGATGGCTAATTCCAGAAAAAACAGTCAAGTAGTTACTTTTAAGGGAAGAGTTACTGTAAATTCCCTGAGTAAGCACTCAATAACTTTAAGAAAGATAAGTTCGTAATGTTAAGAATCCCAAGATTTTGCAGAAAGGTAAAAAAAAAGACAAAAAATCTCCATATCTCCTTTACAGTAGTTCGACAAAATGCACAAATCATGTGATTTCCGACTCTCAGCTGTTTTGATGGAAAAGCCACAGCAGCCATCCCCCATGAACCTACCTCTACTTATCCGGCTGGTACTACTGGTTCCTGCCTCCACAGAACGTCTCTGGTCCTGCTCTTGCTGAAGTCTTTGAATCATGCTATCCAACGGACTAACTTCTTGATTTGCTTGTTGACTAAGAACTTGATTCAATCCTGTGTAGTAAAATATACAAGAGAACAACACAGGAATGTTAATTTGAAGAACCAAATGTTTCAAACAACTCATCTTAAAACTTAAAATTATAGAATACAATCACAGGTATAAGTATGGGCTAATGAATATATTTGTAACAGCCATTTTTTCAACAGGATAACTTAATATCTTGAGAGCATTATACTTTCCGGGGTAGGGTCAAGATGATCACATCCCATTCCTAATAAAAGTTTAAATTCAATCAAATGACAGCAAGTCACAGAAGCTTAATTATAGCCGTTGTTTGTCACTTAAGTCAACGTACATTGTTCACAAGCGTGCTTAGCCTGCCCCAAATGCATTATAAAATACTTCAGTATAAGCTTAACAAAACATCTAGATCAAAAAGGTTTAATAGAATTAGAAAAGAATTATCTATACTAGAGAATACCAAGCAGTAATAATGCTTGATTGAGTTCCACATAGGCATAATGATGACACAGGTTAAGTAATGCTAATTTCTTCTGGTATGTAAAACAGCCAAGAAACCTCCTTTTGGGTCAGTAACTTCAATAAAAGACAGGAAATAATTCTCACAGAAGCGATTACAAGGCAATAATACTGTTCCTGCGCAGAAAACAAAATACACAGCATCTAAGCATAAACAACACAAAACCTCTTTTCATACTCACAATGGTCACAAAAAATTACAGGTATGGGGAAAAAGGCAAGAGTGACAGTACTGGTTTAGAAAGGCAGTCAGATTCCTCCTCAAGGAATAGTTAGATGGTGGAGTAGTGGGAAGCTTTGGTCAAGAGAAGCAGAACTTGCAAAACTTTGTAATGAGAGTTGACAATGTTCAAAGAAACAAGCTACAAAAATTATTTTTCCACCATGATTCCAAAAAGACATCAAGAGTAAAAACTGCACTTTGCAAGATAAAAGACAAGCTTACAGCAATTGTGCTTTGAAATGAAGAGCTCTGATTAGGTGGCTAGACAAAACTAGTCATGCCTTAATAGATGACGGTATGCAGAAAGAACAGAAATATTTAAGACCATGCTCTCAGGATTTCAGTGTTATTGTAATTGAAGTGAATTTCCCTAAAGCAGCAGAAGCTTGGAATCATAGAATCATTCACAGCTGGATGTTTTCTGACTCACATAGTGAGACAGATTTATTTGGTGATCTCATGAGCAGGGATATTGTCTGAAAACAATGGGAACACTACTAATAACCCAAGAATGATCTTAAATAAGTAAGCTGCTACCTAAACAAAACAGGTTTTATAGATCTAGCTTGTGAGATTTTGTCTTTGCAAATAACAGCAAGTTGAGCAAGTTGTTCTTGTTTTCTTAAATGGAAATAAAGACACTAGTATATATTTCTTTCAAAACATCTAGTTTAAAAGAGCTCTGTGTACATCTGAGGAGTAGATCAAGCATGATTAATTCTTCCTACTCATATAAGCCCCTATAGAAAACCTCACAAGAAATAAAATGCCTGTGCTTTAACAGATTCATCAAATCCCACAATAAAGTTCCAGAAAGAAATGGAGCTCCCTTAGTGGAAGGGAACATATGAATTACATGAACACAGCTGAACTCTGTGTAAGACTACTTATATTGTTGCTAAACTGTAGAGAGGTAGAAAAATGTCTTCTGTCCCTCTACAATCTCTCTTGGCTCTCTGACTGCCTGGTTGATGGTTTTCTGCTATAAAAATAAATGCTATGGACCCCATCTTCCTACAGGCATTCATGTGTCATGCAGCCACACCATTAAATTTAATATTGTTGGTTCTGTGTGCAGAGTTTGGCTTGTTTCACTGGAGATTGTGCCCAGCACATCTTCAAATTTACACAATTTCAGAACATTGTGGATCCATGCCGTAATTATAACAACAAAGTAAAATTGCACCCTTCCTTGGAAATATAATTTAGTTTCAAAGGCACTAGCTAAAAAGTTAAGAGATAAAACATTGCATACATTCACCAGTGAGGATGCTCTTTAAGTATTTTAAGTGTTCAGTGGCTTATAATCCTCTAGACTATAAATGAGAACATGGAGATACTTTGTTAACAATACCATTAGCTAAACTTCCTGAAACAAGTACATACCACAGGCTTAAGTACGGTCTACATGTAAGGTAGTACTTACAGTTTTTCCATATATTAAATACTTAACAACACTTATCTTAAAAACTTTTAAAGCTACTTTCAGCAGTCACTGATTGCTTATTTATACTAACAGTGAACTAGTGACTCTTTAGCCTGGAGAAGAGGAGGCTGAGAAGAGACCTCACTGCTCTCTACAACTACATGAAAGGAGATTGTAGAGAGGAGGGTGCTGGCCTCTTCTCCCAAGTAACAGGGGACAGGAGAAGAGGAAATGGCCTCAAGCTCTGCCAGGGGAGATTTAGGCTGGACATTAGGAAAAAATTTTTCATGGAAAGGTTCACTGGGCACTGGCAGAGGCTGCCCAGGGAGGTGGTTGTGCCACCTTCCCTAGAGGGGTTTAAGGCACGGGTGGACGAGGTGCTAAGGGGTATGGTTTAGTATTTGATAGGAATGGTTGGACTCAATGATCCAGTGAGTCTCTTCCAACCTGGTTATTCTATGATTTTATGATAATAAGTAGGCGCTAAATACACACGGTCCCCCATGTTGTGTGCACGCAGAATACAACTTCCAAGGAACTTCCTATATTTTGTATCCTCCTCAAATATTCAAACTTCTCTAACCAAACCTATCAAAGCTTGAGTTGAATGACTGCCTTCATCTAAAGAGGTAAAGGATTTTGCAGGTTTTGGGCATCCTCACATTTTTCTCTCCTTATAGATGTTCCCTCTTCCAACTGACCTGTGGGAGATCAGTCTATTTCCTTTTTCAGAAGTAGGAAATCTCACCCCAAAGAGATAAATAGAAAGCCCACTCAGCATCATACACTATTCCAATAATGAAACGAGCTCCAAGCTAACTGGTTTCAAAACATCAACTGTATTAACTTGATCAATAACAATATTGCAGGTAAAATTGTCAGAAGTCATCACAGCCAAGGACACTGCAATTCTTCCACACCACATGAACTACTATGCCCAGAAATTAAGAAAAAGGACAAAGTGAAAGGGAAAGTGTAGAACACCTGGATAGGCTACTGTGTAGTGAAGTGAAACTTTCCATACCTGAAGATGTCACTCCCATTTGAGGAATAAGCTGCTCCTCCCTGCAGTTCTCACGACCAGGAACTAGTCTTTGATACCTTGCAGGATGAGGGTTGCCATCCACATCAACCAAAAATGGGGGAGGCATAAGGTGTGGAGCCTGCTGTGTCTGTTCATCCAGGACAAAGTTGTTGGCATCACGGATAAGGGGTCGATAATCACTATGAAAGAACATCTGATCTGCTATCTGTAAACAAAGTATTTTTGTAATTTTTTTAAGGAACTGATTTTAAAAAAAAAGAAAAAAGAGTATACAGATGACAACTACCAAGAAGTATTTTTAACAATACCACTCGTGGTCACTTTTCACAAAAACAAGGTTATAAGTTGACCTGTTTATCTCAGTTTAAAGGGGAAAAATGAATGACTGCGAAGTATTTTTTCCCCCAGTACTCCTTTTCTACACCACAGTGTAAGAATAATCCACATTCTAGGGTGGGAAGCACTTAAAGAAAAAGGGAATAGGACAATATTTAACTGCTTGAATATATTTGACCACACACAGCACAGACATATTTAATATCTTACAAATTTTCTTCCACATTCCAAACATACGAATACATATTCCAATAATGAAAACTATTAGAGGAGCTAAGGTGTAGGAAGAGGAGGAATAGGAAAATATTTAACTCATCACATCATTGCCAAGTATTTTAACATCAGCAGCCAAACACACATATTCCTACTATAATGCTAAGTATTTTAAAAGTTTCAGTAGATAAAATAAAGCTGATTTAAAGCTGAATTTTTCAGGTTCAAAGTTTTCTTTATTATTTCAGTCTACCTGCTCATAATTTATCCTCGATGACTTTCCACAGACACTCAAGTCTGAGGAATGCTTCTGTTCAAATAGTATCTAAAAAACCTTATGCTCCATCCCTTGCTGGCACATGCATCTCAATATCGTGCAATTAAAGAGACTGAACAGCAAGGAGAAAAGAGGAGAACAGAAGACGCTACTACCTACAGGCAAGTAAATCCATTGGCAGCTCATGTGCTCAGTTTAACTATGATCAAGTGAAAATAAAAGCATAAAATCATCATTCACATAAATTAGTTTTCCAGTGCACTATAAAAAATTATTAAACAATTGAGTCAAGGCATAGAGATCTCAAATAAAGTCTTTACTCAAGTATTAAAGGCAGATATTTGAGCATGGACAGAGTAATGCCTAAATTGTCACAGAATATACTCCAGTTTCTGAAGAGGATGCTCTATCATGACCAGTCCATAAGAGAGTTTCCAGTAACTAGTTATGTAGAAATCAGTTAGAGGTTACAGTACCTACTCAGAGGTCTAGTTTCTCAATGACAAAGATTTCCTGTCCTGGATGTGAGAAAATCAAGAAGGAAAGATGCCTATAAACATCTGTAGATTACAACACCAGAAAGTGTCTCCATGCATTTGCAAAAAGGAGAAGAAAAAAAAAATTTAAAAAACCAACAAAAAACCAGAAACAAAACATATAGAAAGCATGGGATTTGGACCCCACAAAAACTGACAAAAACAGCAACAGGAAAAAATTGGAAAGCTTCATGGAAAGATGCAGTGGCAAATAATTCACTTCAGGATTTCAAAAGGTTACCCTTACAAAGTGCATACGGACAAGATGACACCCCACTGCACTAAGCAGCTGTGACTGGATAAGTCTTGTCACCAGATTCTCTAATTATCCTCTGTTAATAGAGGCTGAAGGAGAAGAATACAACTACTTTCATGTGTCTGACTGACAGAATCAAGGCCTGCTGAACATCTTTGTTTCTTCAGCTCAAATAGCTCAATATGATAAAGATATAGGTCCTCTAAGAGGATATATGATTTTCCACAGAATCTTAATAGTAGAGTATCCAGTATCACCTAGCGTAAATTTTTCTAATAAATACTACCCACACTGAGAAAGAAGAGATCCCAATGGCATGATCATACAGACAGGGAGTTCTGAAGTGCTGTGATGTGGCTGTAGGGTGTTGTTTGCATTCCAGGTTTTGTAAGAAATGGGAAGATCTCAACATTCTTCCTCAGACTCGGTGACCTCTACCAGAATAGTCTCTGGTGCAAGATCAAGAGGGACGACTTAGCAATTGCCCTAGTGCAGTCAGATATGGTAGAAAGAGTAGACGAGTATTTTCTACTCCACAAGATAAGAATGGCATTTCATGGAGAACCCAAACTCAGATCAACTCACAGGGAGAACACTGCAATGTTCCTAATGGAACCCAGAGCAACAATCTTATCGTCAGGCTACTCCAAGTCCAAAGAACAATAAGAAGAATTTAGATGTTGCAGAGAATCTTTAATAGCTATGTTCAGCAGACAACCAGTACTAACAATCAGACCTATTTCTTGATACTAGAGATCAAATTTATGGTAAGAAGATAGTACACTACCATTAGGATTTGAGTTCTCTGTACATATGACTTCACAAACCCAGCTTGGGTTTGAACGCAGAAGCTTTCCACAAGGTTCCAGTCAACTAGGAAACACAGATAGTATCTCAAAAAACATACAAGTGGAAAACCAAGAGCTTGCTCTCTCAGTGGAGTTAACACTGTCTCAGCTATGGTCATTGTTCTGAGCACAACTCCAGTGTAGGAATATAGAACAGGTTACCATAATCCTTTTGTCCATAGAAGTAAAAAAAAAAAAAAAAAAAAGTCATTCTCCAAGACAGATGGAAACCACTTTAAAAACAGAAAAACTGTAGGTTCTACCAGAGTATATTCTCACAAGAAAAAACATCTGGAAAAAACCCCAAATATCTGAGAGGGGAGTACAGAAAAAAGAATGCCTAATCTCCAGCACCTACTACCTATCTGTGGCTACATTTTCCCATAAATTGAGTCAGACATAAATGAAAGAGGAGACGGAACCAGATAAGAAAGAGATTAGAAACTTCTGAGCTTTCTGAGAGCTGAAGACTGAGACTAAAGAGGTAACAAATGCAAGTCTTGTTTGATACCATTTCTTCTATGGTCAAGAGTGCAAAGATTACCATTCGAACAGTAACAGCTGGAGAGGCAATTTTAAATCACCCACTAAGTAAAAAAAATTACAACATAACCTTTTCTCAGAGGCTGCAGCAAAAAATCCCAAGAGAATGAAAGGTCTGTAGAATTCAAGAAGCTAAAAGAAATTGTTTACATTCTTCAAACAGACTTAATTCCTCACAAGGTAAATTCTGAAATGGCAGTGTAAAGGAAACTCCTGGTCTATGACAAGAAAAAATGTCTCTTAGTTTTAATTTCATTTCCAACATTTCTGAGTAGTAAAGGAATACATGCTTCCAAAATGACTGGAGAGAAAAATAAACCTGGAACAATCCATGGGCATGTTGAGAAAATTGTTTCTATCATAATAGGCTTTAAAGTTTGGATGAGTAACAACTCCGAAAGACAGAGACCTTATGAATGATCTGAAAATCCTGGTTTTCCTTGCTTGTGGTGTCTCTGCTCATTTGTTTTCTTTGGAATGGAAGAGGAAATGCATAGTTAGTGATAGCTGATGAACAGCAACAGCAGCCAAGCACCAGAGTGTTTCAAATCCTAGTTGAGAGAGGAGAAAAAAAAAAAAATCCCCCCAGTATGCAAATGCTGCTGTAAGTAGTATCTAAATAAGAGCTAGAAGACTACAAAAAGAAATAGTGGCTTACAAGATTAAAATTTTTTTGCTGTCCCTCCTTCAGGCCTCTCTGTGTTGTCATCTGCCCAAATGCTTTCAAGGCCATCCTGACTCTAAAGCAAGAGGCAAGATCCAGAAGGCAGCAGCAAGTAACCAACAACCTTCAAGTATCAGCTACCAGAGGCAGAAAAGAAAATCCTGAAAGTAGATGTGTGCTTAAGTTTTAGAAAGAGAAGACATAGTTCGTCTCTTCCCTGGGCAGTACTCCACACCAGGTAACCTGTATGGCTCAGACTATGTGTGTCTGCAGAAATAAAAAAAAACACCACCACATATCTTTACAGTCATGAAGGTCTGTGGCAAGACACCCACACTTGAATACACAATGTAGACTGTGACACTGGAGTAAAGATATAATATTTGAATAATACAGTAACTGTGAAACAATGCTGTGTAAGAATCAAGGCATCTAAGACAGCAAAACTTCATTAGCACACTTAAACCTGTATCACTAGAACATATAGTAACATTTACTGGAAACAATTGCATTGTTTAAAGGTTTGCATTGTTTAAATAGAGATAGCAGGAATTAGTTGTATTACACACACAAACACACCCCCCCTCCCTCTCTTTATTGGTCTTAGTTAGGAACCAGGAAACTATTTAAACAAAAGTGTTTAACCATTATCAATTCAACCACAGCTTATTCACATTATCCATATGGAACCAATTGGTAGACACTTGTAACCTTGTTGCTTCAGAGATCAGAGAGTGACTGGGTAAATTATTTTTAAACTCCCATGGAATCAGTAGCTTAATACCACGTTTCCAAATTTTTAAAAGAAGACAATAAAAGAAAACTCAATGTGAACAACAGGAATTTGAAACAACCCATATTTATGCTCAAAATTGTTAAGACACACCCTCTTGAAGCAAAGCTCTGAAGGAAAGTTTACACAAATGCATTCAACACAGACAAACATCTTAATTTTGCACCATACCTTGTCATATTTGCTACTGGAACCAAAGCCAAAAATCAGAAGGTGACCGTGAGAATCAGTACATGCAAAATGCTGTCCATCAGGAGAGCACTTGCAGTCAAAAACCGCACCGTGTCCTTGTCCTTCAATCTGAAATACATCAACATACAAAATAATTAAGTTACCAGAAATAATACTTACTTATGATTCTCAAAACTGTGATGCTGATGTTCAAATTTGTTATAAAATCTGTAAGACAGTATACTGCTAGATGGAAGTTACTTTAAAACGTAGTTTAATTATTAGCCATTCACTTGTCAGTGAATTTTGTAATAATGCTCATGAGAGATGCCGAATTGATAGCAGTAGAAACTGACAGACTGTATCCACAAAGCAGGCACAGTACAGGAAGTGAAAATAAAAGCTTCCCCTTGAAGGCCCTGCTAATGAACCTAACCAGAGAGCTGGGTCCAGTTCAGGGCTTAGTCACTACACCCTTTCCGTCCTCTGCCTTTCGGCTAAGCTAGCCCAGGAGTATTGGCTGCTGCGGTGTTTCAGAACACCTGCCCGCTAGAAAAACCGCCGACATAGACAACCCACATTACACAACTTAGCAACTGCCTCTTTCTCTAATCCCTACACCTATTAGAGTGGGGAGGTGTAGATTTGTGTAAAAACTCCACTTTTTAAAGGAGAACTGCAAAGATTTTAAAAAAGGAATTTTTACCTGATACTCATTTTCTGTTTTCCAGTTCCATTAAGCCAGAACAAATGGGTTTTTGTTTTTCCCTGCAACCTGTCAATCAAGCAGAGGTGACCAATCACCACTCTGAATTTTCACGTCTTTAGCACCTCTTCAGAAAAGCCCCTTTCTATTCTCCCCAGCAAAGCACTTTTGCATTTTCTTTAAAGACACCAAACAAAATTCTTTCCCTAACTGTGGCAGGACTGTGCGCTGCCAGAAAAAACAATGGTATTCAGCCTAAAGGCAGTAATACTATGCACTTCTGTAACACCTTCCAGAGGCCATCGGAATGATTTTAAAAAGTTAAGGGACCAAGCCTCGAAAAATCTGCGAGGCAGGTACTGTTCTCGCTATTTTACAGGCTGAGAGGAAGGCAAGAAGTCTATATCTTTTGCCCATGGTCTTAAAACACATCCATACCCACATCCCTGCACATCCCCAAAGGTAGAGACTACCACACCTATTATCAGTGCTTTCAGGTATTTGATAAAGGTCTTTCTTATTACAAGTACTTTTTACAAGTACTTTACAAGTACTTATTACAAGTACTTTTTTGACTAGAAGTCAAATCAGTTTCCGGATTAGCAAAAGAGGAACATAAAATAACGCAAGTTTTATGTTCAATTTTGCCCATTATTCCAGAAGAAATGAACAGAAGCAGCCTATAGAAAGAGATGGAAAAGAAAAACAGCTTCAATAGAGTGACACTAACATCACAACAGCTAGGAATACAGAATTAATTTAGGCTAAGCAAGACCCAACAACCAAGGCAAAGTTACAACTTTGTACTGTTTTTCCGTATGTAGAAAGTTCACCATATTAAAGAGATACAGTTTGGGGAGGCAGGTGGAAAGGGGAAAGAACTTCAGCCCAAGAACAAGCTTTACAGATGCATAGTAAAAAAACCTGGAAAAGGAGTACTTGCGTAGACATTTCTGGTCCCTTTCCTTCTTCAATCAAAGGAACCATATAAGTATCAAGCTTCCTAATGTTCCAAGTCCTTCATAAACAGAATTTCAGGGTTCTGACAGAGTCCAGGATTTAAAGAGTTTTTGTTTCATGAGAAAAACCAGGCATGCTGTGCAAAGAACTATTTGCTAACCACAGTGAGGAGAAAACCAAGAAATAGAATAAAATATCAGACTATTATATTGATAGGTTTTTTAATACCCAGCAAGAAATGCAATGGATGGATTATTTTCAAGAAATCCCCAGGAATTGAGTGTTAGCTGGAAGACTTTCCCTTCTCATGTAAAGGAATACAACAGCGATCTATTGTTCAGTGATTAGTACAGTGCAAATAGTTATACTCCAAAGTGGCCAGAATCTAGTTTAGACAGTGTTTTTTCAGGAGGACAACAGTAAGACCTTTTAGCACAACCCTTCAAGTCTGATGTACAATTACTTGGAAATATAGATTCTTAATACCATAAGAACAAAAAATATTACTGTTGGAGGATAAGGTTCCAAGATATAATTACTATCACAAATTGAAGAGCAAAGCCTGTCAGAGTGTACTATCCAGTATTAAGTTGCAAAGGGGGAAGCTGTAGCAAAAATCAGAGAAGCTGTAACTCCAGAAAGCTAGATAAAAGAATCAGCAAGAAGGAAACCGCTTTCCCCACTCCATGAAAGATACAAGAACTACATGAAGACTATATCCCAAAGAAGTGCTTATTCTGTCTGGAACCTTCCCGTGCTGAATAAAAGGATATCAATGGTGAAAGGAAGAGACTGATCATAAGAACAGAAAAAGAACTGGTCAGTTAAAAGCTGACCAAACAAATGGCTACCAAGAGTAAACATGTTAAGACACCGTGGGCAGCAAAGCAAGTAGCAAGGATTCTTTGGCTATAAACAGGGAAGAACCAGTGATGCTATACAATGATTTAGGATTACTTTTAGTCTCAACCCCAAGAATTAAGCTATTTGCCCAGATTTTCACTAGCAAGGAAACAGATGGACATCAAGGCATCACAGAGGGAGAAACGGTGATGAAGTAAGAGAATGAAAAAAGGGAAGTTATTCTTTTCCTCTTAGTTTTGAAGAGCTTATTTTCTCCAAACTAGGGGAACAGAGCTATTAAACTAGTATACAAAGCAACTTCTCTTATATCCATAACAATAATTTGTTGCATGAAAACAGAGTAGTGCCACCTACATAAATAATGAGCTCAACTCCAAGCCCTTTTAACCTGTCATCAGCATGAAAGTATGAAAGGCTTTAAAGTACAGTTTTTAAGAAAAGTAAGAGATTGGGGAGGACACAGACCCAAGAAAATGCAACTCGTTCTATCTAGCTAGATTTCCAGCCATGATATGGCTCTGAAAACTTAGTTCTAATGAAACAAATTGTCGTTAGTAGAAGAAATGTAGTGCAAATTTGCTAAGAAAAGGGCAACTGTTACTGGTTTTGGAAAGACATACACAGCTAAAGGGATGTTATAAGTGAAGTTCCTTAAGCAGGCCTTTCTGTTACTGACTACAGAAGAAGAGTCCATTGACCAAAGTAACACTAGACACTGAGAACAGACTAGGGACACTGCACAAATGGTATTGACGGAAGTAATTAGAAGCCAGAAGGTCAAAATGTAATAGGCCAAGAACCTAGCAAGAATGTTAGAAATAACTTACTAATACCCTTACTGCCAGAAAAAAACAATGGAACTCAGTTTACACACAATAACACTGTACATTTCTATTTTGCCTTCCAACACAAGTCATTAGCACTGTTTAAAAACTCAGTAAACTAGGCTTCTACTAGCCTGAGGTAGATGTTCTTTCCTGTTCTTCACCTTAAGGAACTGAGGCAATGAGTCTAAAACACAGGGAGAAAGATCAGTGTGTATTCTTTGCAATGCATCACATAAAATGCAATAATAAAGAGAAAATTATAATCCTAAAATATACCAGAAGTACATTCAGAAGAGAAAGAAAAATTGCAGATATGGCCTGCATACAGATGTTAAGAACAAACTCTTCCAATGCAATACCTGTAAATTTTGCTTCCCACGTTCAAGATAAGGTAATTCTAAGTGTAACAGCTACAAAGAAATCTTTACACTCATGATAACGGGAAATCTAAGAGGGCAGCTTCTTCATATGGGCAATAAAGAAAGCGGATATTTGGTATGCCTGTACAAAAAGACCTTTAGTAGGAAGGTAACTACTCAGATGCATAGGAACAAATAAAAATTAGTTACAAGCAACAGTCAAACTTGAAACCTGAAATTTAGATTCATTACAATAATGGTATGCTAGAACTTTCTAAAATTAGAAAGAAAGCAAATGTAACTAATGGTTACTAAAACATACTACCCCTTTCATAAGTGATGAAACTACATCATAGCTGCCCAAGTCATATCAGCCTCCAAGTATAGAGTTCCTTTGCAGGTTGATGTTTTCCTTTGCTGAAAGGAACAATTCCCAATCACAGCATGCTTCTATAGTAAGCCAAAAAGATCCTACTGATTTTTGGTAAAGTTAGAAGAGGTTGCTGCAGGTTTGGAGAAGTGTAAAGAACACCTAACTTTTAAGCCATTTTTTAATAATAAAAAAACCCCAATAATCAAAATCAACAGGGTTTCTACACTGCTTCTAGAGAAGTAACAAAGGATCAAATGGTAGGAAGAGGACAAGATATAATTAAGAGTAAAATGTTTACAAAAAAATTTTTCTATCATCGTACCATGCAGGTCAGTCATCCACTCAGGAACACTGCATTTGTCTTGAAAGATAAACATATCAATGAAAAGATCCAACAGATCAGCCACCCTATGGATGCCTGAAGTTCTATAAAGACTATATAAAAAATATTTATAACTTTTTTTTTAAAGACATTTTTTCTTACTAAGCCATCCTGTACACTCAGTACTGGCTTCTACCTGTACCACAGCACTATGCTGGCTTTGCTCTTCAAGATCTGTGCTTCAGAATCTGCTCTTGTGTACTAGTCAAAGACACAGCCTCTTCAGAATTTAAAAAATATTTCAGTAGGACTACACATACCAACTCAAAAATAACACATCTATAATTCTAAGTTATTCTGTACTTCAGATGACTACAAAATCAGATCAAAAAACACAATCCCCTATAATCCCAGCAAAACTGGGAGTCTCTTCAGACTTCATGAAGGCTACAGCACAAGAAATAACTGTATCTAGTGAACACTACAGAGTACAAAACATTGTCCATGAGCAAGTGGTATGACTTTTGGACATGAGCCAAAAAAAATCACCTCATGTGGCAGAAAATCCCTGCACAGAGCTTTCTGCTGAGCTGTGCAGATGGAATCTGAACTTCCATGTTTTTCTTCTGACAGGGACTCCAAAATTTTTCACTATATCACTTAGGCTAAAGCTACTCAAGTAGCTGCCAACAAAGATCTAAGTAGGCCATGCAGGTTTACTGATTAACAAAAAGGAAACAAAGCTGTAAACTGTATGGTAATGTTGTTAGGGCCTTAGAGTTTATGAGGTTGCATTGAAAGTAGAAGTAGCATTAGAAAGTAAGAAACTACATCACACAGATCAGTGAAAGATCAGACCTCGGAAGATGGGGCAGGAAAAACATTAAGATACACAAGACACAAGGAGGCATAGCATACAAATCGCCTGTAATAAAGTGTCCACTCAAAGCTAAAAATAAAGGTCAGTCAACAACCAGCTCTCTGAAGAAGCAGGAGCACACAGAAAAAAACACTGCAATTTAGCAGCCTCTGCTTGATTGACAATTTGCAGGAAGAAACCCTTTTGACCTGATTCAGTTGATGTTGTAACACTGACAAACTCTGAACAACAACAAAAAATGATTAAACTGTACCAAAACATTCAAACGGTCATTAATGGGATGTGTGACCAAATTCACAAAAACTAGACACCATCACCATCATGAAATATATTACTACTATCATCTCCATGAGGGTTACCATGTTTTCTTATTGATTTATATAAAAACATAAGACACGGGGAAAGGGCAGAGAGACTGGGGTGGGGAAACACCACATCACTTCATCCAGACAGTCTGATTCTTCAGCCATAGTACAGACTCTCCATTAACTTCAAGCAGGGTCAAAATTACACTCTCAACAATTTCCATTGCAGATAACAGAAAACCTCTTATGGTCAAGTTCTGTATAAGGCCATTTCAGTCACTGGTTACACTAACAACTTCAGACAAATCTACATTATATCCAAAGCTCACAAAGCTGAGCAAGTTTTCAGAAGTTACATTAAGAGTCAGGGAACTGGGTAAAATGTATAAGTTTGAAAGGGGACCATGCAATGCAACTACCATACGTCCTATAAAAGTAATTAAGAACCCACTTGGAAAGAACTGCATGGAATCAGGAATAGTTTCAGGTAACTACACTAACTGTGCAATCAGTTAACTGCAGGCTTGGAGACAAACCCATACATTATCTTAAGTGATCTTACCCTTATCTCTTAAGGTCTATGTGGTTGAAATTTCAACTTTTACAGCAACACACAGTTATTTGGGGTTTATTTGGGTTTTTTTGCTTGGGTTTGTTTGGGGTTTCTTTCAATAGAAAACATTTATCTGGATTTGCACATTACCTAATATCTGGCTATGAAAAGGCATATATTAACCATGGCAACTCCACATAGTGAATGTAAAGCAAAACTAGTATGAATGCATCCACTTGTTTCAAGCTTCCTCACTGGATGCATGACAGCACACATTTTAACTTCAAAAATAAGCTTAATGTTTTAAATACAACTACTGCTTTGTTATCATGCATATCATCCATTTCCTGATCTTGTACCAGCATTTCTAAGAATCTTAACCTGTTTCATTGAGACATCATTTAAAATAACCACAGCACTTTAGAGCTGTATAAGTGTAATCATCACACCCAGAAAAGGGTGGCCTTTCAAGGTAGGTTAATAGCTGCTTCCCTGATTCTGCTACTTTGGGGTTTGAATCATATGCAATTAAATGAAACAAACCAATTTCAGTGACCATCTTCAAAACGATATCAAATAGACTTTTGGTCTCCTCAGCCCAAGGCTTCTCAAGAAAGAACCAGTGTGAAAAAGAAAACTAAGGACCAGAGAGACACGTTTTTTTCCCTTTACTACAACACATGCTTAAAAAGTTTGGACCCAAACTCCTAAGATTGGTCAGGAAATCAAGGGAACTAAAACTAATTTTGCAAGCATTCACAAGTAAGTTCTGTTCTTTTGATCATATGAAAACATGACATACTCCACTGCATAAAAAGTTTGACTATAGTCTAATGAAAGCTACTGCAGAGTAAAAACTAAGGTTTTAATGAGCAGTCCTGCAGCACCACAAGATCCTTCCAACATACCTTTTCTTCTCCTGACTTTTCTAGTGATAACTGCTAGAAATATGGTCATCCTGTAATCCTTTAAGTGTGAAAAGCACATGCTGCAGTCTTGCCTTCTCAAATGCATATATAGAGATCATGTAGTGAAGTAAAACTTCCCATTCCTCACAACTATTCCTTCAGCAATACACAAACATATCCACTGCAACCTTTGAAAAATATTTATCAAGCTTTATTTACACCATTGCCTCGCTTCATGCACATGACAAACGTACAGAAATCAAAAAGGATATTTAAAACTAATTAATAATGAATTTTAAAGCAACAGTATACAAAACTTTCTCTAAGAATTAAATAATGCTGAGAAAGACATTATGTATGTTTGCTTGAAAACTATATAGACAGGCTGTGATATTTTTCTCCCTTTTCAGGTTTTTCTCTTTAATTCATGGTAAGAAAACCACACTAAGTTGGTGACGCTAAGTAGCTGGTATTAAGTCTTGCTAAGAAATCTTGAGCAGCTTTCAACTCTGCATTTCTGTATATTGGGTAGCAAGCACTTTCCCATCAAATCTGAGACTTCTGTCATAACCCAAACAATTCCATATCCAAAAGTTCAGTTTCATTAACATTTTCACCCCGCTGCAATATTACAAGCACACATACACACACTCATTTTTTTTCCCCTTTTAAGGATCATTAACTTCTGCAGTACTTTCCTAACTCTGAGCAAGAATATAAGCAAGAGATCAGCCTACAGGTTTGTTAGCTTCATTGATAAAAGTAGCTTATACCTGTTGGTACTGTATGATCACCAACAGCTTATATTTAAGTAGGTTGGGAAGTTTTTTAGTATGAAGTACTTTGGAGTTGCTGTTCTCCACTATCGTATCTGGTAAGGGGAACGATTGCATTTAAGTTTTGATGTGGCAATATAACGCAAAATCAAAGTAACTTTATCTTGTTGAAAGGATCCATAATCATTTACATAAGGTTCCAGTTTCCTTTAGTCTCTAAACTCCAAGAACAAGTTTTGCCCCATTTTTCTTTTAGTTGTCACAAATTTTCTTTAGAAGAAAATATAAAGAAAAAAGGAAATATAACTTTGTTTAGGCAGTTAAATCCAGACTTTATTCTAAAATCTCAAGTAATTTGCTTCTGGGCTGACAGTTTTAAATTAAGTTGAACAAAATCAGATATTACTAAATTGATACTGAAGTTGCAAACAGCTAACTGCTAAAAAGCTAACTTACTAGGAAACTGACACTTTTCAATTCTGCTGCTTACACTGTACCTATTGTAAGGTATGGGTTTTAACACAGACTGAAGAAAGAACGATCAGTATACTAGGGAAATCTTTGGGCTATTTAACATTTCGTGAAATAAACACAAAAATATTTAAACCCTTAAAATGCTTAAATATGAACATTTTTTGAAAAAAAGTGAAGGTTTAAGTTTCATCCATAATCTGTTGCTAATCAATAAGGATGTTGGAAAACACATGCAAGTCCCAAGCTTCCCAGTTTTGCATGACGCCTATTTGCATAAAATCTAAGTAATATATTTCACTATTCATCATAAGCTTTCAAAAGAAAATTGCCTAGAATGAAATCAAACAGCTAGGATTCTGCTACAGTGAGCTTGATGAAAATTTGACTCAGTTAAGGAAAAAAAAAAAAAAACCAAACATTTTTTTCCCCCAGGACACCTGATAACATCTAAGAAGCTTCATCCTAACTGAAAACAACAATAGCTATAAAATACACTGTCCTCCTAGGTCTTAATGAAAAAGAATGGCTTAACCCACAGGACCAGAGTTTTTCAGGAGCTGCCAAGAAATGCAACTGTACTCTACATCTTCTAAAGCAGTGATGCAACAGCCCCAGGTCAGTCTCCCCTCTCAGGCTTTGCAATTCTGAAGTTGGTTTTTGTTTGGTTGTTTTTTTAATTCCTGATTGTTTCCAGGAACAGAGGGTATTGAAATGCCAGCCACTAATTTAAGCAGTAACAGTTACACTGACTTAAGAAATCATCCACTATTCTTCAAGTACCAGCCTGGTTTCCAGGATAAGCAACATTTATTCAGTGACACAAAGTAGAAAAATAGTGTTTCTACCACAGATTAAAGCTTTCCTTTCACAAATTTAACAAAAGTTAGGTGTCATTTCAAAGAGAGCTAAGAGAGAGGGGGAGAACAGGTTTGATAGGGAATTCTTTTACTTCTTCCTCCCCAAAAAGAATCAGAAGGCTGCTTCAAATCTCTAGTTTGCAGAGCTCGAGTTGTAATGCATTTCTCAAATATACTCATGATATTTCTGTATACTCTAATGAAATATGCTTTGGCATTTAGAAAAAGACTCGTCATCAAATTCACAACAGCTGGAGATATATAGTGTGACCTTTAAGTGTCAAAGGCTAAGGTGGCACAGCCTTCCAGTGAGTTAGATAAAGTTACAAAGGTAGGAGGATTTTGAAATATTCAGAACTGTGAATTTAATACAAGACTTAAGAACATTCATTTCTACCAGTATTTCAAAGCATTCTTCAGGATACAATGAAAGGACTAAGGTCACCTTTGCACTCAGTTCAAAGTGGGTTCCAGAACTATCACTCACCCAGAGTGTGTCACAAAGAACACTAATACAGGATGATGCTCAGAAAGACTGTCTTGGCAACTAATGTAACATAACAAGAATCAGTTTCACAACACTAGGAGGAACACACTAGGATTACAATTAAGCAAAGGTCTGACCTTAACAGGTGTTCAGGCACACAAGAGGCCCTAGCCTGACTTCTCAAAGATGCAACTCACAAGAGTCAATCTAGTAAGACAGAAAATCAACGCCTGTCATCAAAGACCTTTTGCTGGTGGTTTTGTTTGTTTGTCTCTTTTTTAAAAAAAATCTGTTGACCAGGAGAGATATTTTTTATTTAAATGCATCAAAATATCTACTTGATTAATTTCTACATTACAGTGAGATTTCTTAAAACACAGTAAGGCTAGACTTCATCAACTAATACACAAGCTTCCTGGTGCACTAATTGCAATATCTAATACTCACAAAGTCTGCTGAGTCAGGTATCAGATTCAGGCAAAGCAACTACACTCAAAGATGGTACAAAGCTCCCATGTTCTACCATGAAAAAGATTGTAAAAATGCCTACTCTCCCTTATCTTTCATTCTTGCTACTGTAGTAGTTTTCATAATTTCAGCTGCAGTCAACATATAGTCTTGTAACTGCTCATAAAGCCAGGCTGCAAACCACATCTCTTAAAAAAAAAAATCAAGGGCAATACCAAAATACCATAAGCCTATTTGAGGTCAGTACTTAATGTCCAAATTGCAACACCTACAAAACCCCAGTCATTACACCAAACCAAAACTCATGTATCCAATCAACATTACTAGTTGCCTCCTTTTTGATCTGGAAGAGTCTTAAGTCCCTATAGGGTTGGGTTTTTTCCCCTCATATATTTCCAAAATTGGGAAACTTCTGCTTAAAGGTACAGGAACTACAAGCACAGGGCTAAGCTGCAGAACACACCATTCCAAGTGCCAACTCTGGCATTCTCAACAAACCAACAATGTCAGGTCTATTAAGAAGTAACTTACTGAGAACACAGACCCTGTAACAACTGAGTGGTCTACAGCTTCTATTTTTGATCTAAACCTGCACTAAACCTGCAAGTTCAAGAGCTTGGTTGAAGACTGAAGCCAAAGGCTGCTTCTACCACTTTCTAATTTACTCAGAACATGATTTCCAGACCCAAGAAAGCAAGCCTGAAAGTGGTGCCTAAGCTCACAGACTACAGATTCGCGCCTCTCCACAGTAGCACAACTTCAAGAGAAAGCTGGGAAGTAGCCCTCTGTAGATATTTATAGCTGAGTTGCCCTCCTGGGTAAGTGGCAGATGCTGATTTGAACACCACACCATGGAGAGAACAGAATCTAGGTCTTCCATTTCCCAGCTTAACATTAGTTAAAACAATCCCAAAAGATGAGTGTCACCAGCTCCAGCACCGGGCTTTTAGGATGGCAGGGATGCCCCTCAGCTACTGGAAAGGTGCCTTAACATACCAGGGATCCATATACCTCATTGCAGCTGTAAGAAACTACATTTCAAATGTATCTCTCTGTATGTTATCATACAGTGGCTTTCACTAGACAGCCCGCAATACCATGTATTTTTTTTAATCTGGATCATCCACAAAGATGCCTAAATCTCATACACTGCTCAGTAAAGTGAGGATTTTAGAGGATACAGAATTCCATATTGGAGAGTAAGGACATAGGCCCCCAGTAACTTATGTGCCACAACAGTCAAGTCCTTCAATGAATCTAAGCCTTAGATGAGCCACAATTTAAACATATACGAGGGTTTCTGCTGTCCTTCTCTAAGTAAACACATTAATTTTGTGAAATATATAAGTTCTGAAGCAGTTGGCTGCACCAAACATGTTTTGTTACTCTTTTTCTTCAGAAGTCTGCTAAATGCTTATTTGTACCTGGGAAATCAAGCATGTGAAACTGTCCTAATATTACAGCATCAAAACCATGACTGCATGGGATTCCTTGGAAAAACAAATGACAAAAGTACACTGAGAATGCATTTTTCATTGACAGCTGTATTAAGTCAGGACTGGCAGGGATACTGCCCAGGCCACAAAACAACAAAAACCTGTTATTGGCACATGTAATTTTAAACCATGCCAGGACCGCATCTCAAAATTGCCTAAAAAGCTTTAATCCTCCCAGTCTTGATATTTCTACAGCAAATTTTACTCTCTGTTAGTGAATACATTCCCTGAGTCTAGCTGACTCACGTGACTAAATTAAGTCAGTTCTGAATGCCCAGGAAATCCGACCCCAAGTTATGCAACAGTTACAGAACTACATCAAATGAGGGGAAAGCTACGAGTGAAAACATGGAATACATAAAATGTATACATACTTACTGAGAGTAAAGCCATGTGTGTAGATAGTCACTTACAGGACTGAGTTTACTATTGATTATAAAGACTAATACCTGACAAACAGACCAATGATGCTTCAAAATATCTGCGCCTGCGACAAGTGATTTAATAGCAAACGTTCAAAGTTTAAAACCTGGGAGAAACCCAGTCTCCTAGTGGCGCTCATCTGTAACCACCAAGGTACAAATAAACTCCAATTCCCCCACTTAAGTTAAATATAAAGCAAAAACTGTATATGGTTATTACGGCTTTGCAATATTCAATTTACTGACTGGATAAAAGGAATTAAGTTTCAAACTGATCCACACCACTTGCATCCCTCAAATTCTGTTTCTCATGACAATGAACTATGGTGGGGTAGTGACATATGTGAAATGACTTAAAAATCCCTGACTCTAGGGACTTGCTTTTGATGTACCAAGCAATCCGTCTAGGATGGAAATACCCAACCGGACTTTCATTAAGCTAACAGTCATCTAGGATTTTGCTAATTCAACCAACAACGCCAAGGTCTGCAATTTTTTTCAAGAACCTTTTGTTACAACACAGCCACCCAGTGATAGTTCTGGTACCACATGCACTGTTTCATCAGGCAATGATAAGAAGAGGTTCTTGAATGGTGAAGCAGACAGTTCATGTCATTGATCTCTCGGGTTTGTTTTCTCCAGATGATGTTCCCCATCTGATCTAAAAGAACCCACTCTGCCAAAAAATTCCAGTCTCCTGATAGGAATGCTGGTTTTCAGAAGTACGAGATGACATATTGAGCAAGTCAATGAAGGTAACAGGAATTATCTGAGTAATTTAATAGTGGCTAATCTAATGAGGTTCCAGCTGATATGCCAGTTAGAAAACTGGGAGAAGACTGGCAGCTCTGTATGTATTCATGCCCTTCCTTAGTAAATCAGAACACTTAACACTTGCAGCACTGCAGAGGTAACTAAGTCTCATGGTCCAGAATCACCTCATCCTACTCCCCTAGTCATCTAAGAAAACCTCTAATGTCCACCCATGTCTTTTTGAAGCATCGGGTGTGGAAGACAGGCTGGTGAAATATTCAGAGACCATACAGAGATGCCTCTCTTACATACCTGGCTCATATGACGTATTCACTGGTTCAAGACAAACTAATTGCCACACTTACAATTCTCTTCACCTCACAAAGCAGGTAGACTTCCACAAATTCATTTCTAGCATGAAGCACATAACTACTAGTTGCTGAGATCTTCTGGTTGTCTACACATTTCTCCAAGTCCAAAGATCTTAAAAGGTACGTGACTTCTACTATTTTCACCTGCCTGCATTGCATTATAATCCTGAAATAAATATTTCAGTCTTTCATGGGGCTTGCCTTATACGACAGGCATCTGTAGTTTATATTCCGATAGCTCTTAAATGCACTTGTCTTATAAAAAAGAGATGACCTCAGCCTCTTCTGAACTTAGATTCCCTGAGAACTACCACACATCCATCATAAGTAATAGTGGAAAGGCAATGTAACTGCAATGAGAACACACACCTCAACCGGTAACAGTGAGTAAGCACTGAGTAATGAAGATCTGTACTCATTGCTCCAGGACTGCCTCAAATCCTTCATAAATTCCGTTACAGAAATCAATGTAGAGGGAACAATACTTAACCTAGGGCAGTGCTGAGGGAGTCCATATTGGTCACTCTCCCATTAAGCTTGGTAGAATTTCCTCAGAGACTTTATAAGCTGTACTGTATGATGTACATGTCAAAAATGTTTCTTTTAGGTTCAGAGGGACCTTCTTGACTCCACTTCATTTCTAAATGCCCTTTTTTGTGAGTACATCTATGGCATGTCTCTTCTTCCAATGACCTTGTTTATGCTAGTCCCAAGACTGCCACTGCAATACGACTGGAGGCTGGATGAAGCCATTTACCTACTCTCAACATTCTCAGAATTCTTCATATTCTACAGAGATATTTGTAATTTTCTCTGGGAGACAAAGTCTGAACTGCACAACACATTAGTACCTTTTCAGGAAAAAGATATGGACAAAGACCCACTTAATATCAACAAACAGATGGAAATACCTGTTTCATCCATCTTCCAGAAGAATTAGTCTAGTGCAGAACAGAGCAGATTTGAAACCTGCATGCGGAGGTGCCCTACACAGAAAGGCTGACAGTATTCAGTCTAACGGGCCAAGGCATTATATAACAACATTGTATGAGATTAGGTGACTCCTGAAGAGTTTTAGCCAGATTAAGAATTACTAATGCAAAAATAAACCAGGTTCCACCTTGGTTCCCCAGGCAGGAAACACAGCACTAAAGGAGGGTCTCCATCATCCTGTCTCTTATGCATGACCTCTGAAAATGTAAACTAAAATTCAAATTTCGAGTGAATGAAGCATACAGAAAGATGACCCTATGAAATACAGCCAAAGAAACTACTTTTCACATTTTACAAATTTAACCTTTGCCCCACTACACTGAACAGGAGTTTCTTTTATCTTCACTGGATGCAGGATCTTGCCCTATATACAAATGCATGCTTCAAGATGGCCTACATAAGAATGTACTAAAAGCAAAAAGTTTAGAAAGGTTGCTTTGACATATCGGCATGAAGTACAGTAATTACCATGTTGAAGTAAGACCGGATTTTGACCCCTCTTGCCAAATCCCAAACTATGACATTTCCATCATGTCCAGCAGAGAAGAGAACTCTTGGATCAAATGGATGAGGTTCGAGCACAAACACTTCATCTTCATGTCCCTGAAATTAAAGATGAATAAGAATATTGCCTCAAATGCTTACCCAGAAATTCAATATGGTAACATCACCAACTGCAACATTAACCTATGAAAGTAATTAGCAAATAAATACTCCAACTACTTTGATCACACATTTATCTTTTTTTTTGTAGCAGTGTATTATGCTCTTCTCTTTCTAGTTGCCATTTCAGCTTCCTGAAAATTGTCACCTTCACAAAAACTGAAATTCAAGTACCATCAAGAATAAAATATATAACTAAAAGCTACAAGTAAAATATCCCCCAAATTAATACTAAATGTTAAAGTTTTGCATGCAATATTTATACCTCCAGTGGAGCATCTAGTTACCTATTTTCTCAGTTAAAAAAGTATCAGACATTAGTTAAAATGTTGTTTGATATATTCTGGCTAGAAGACTATTTTTTTGAACTCATACAACAATAAGGTTGCAGAAGCATCATTTAACCGTTAGTGATATTTTGAAACATCTGTCATATTGAACAAAGGTAAAAAGGAAAATCTGTTTTCTCCTTTCTTTCAAGATAGCACTTTGGTAAAAAAGTCCAAAATTTTTTCAGACACATTGAAGAGCAATGGTTATATCACACTTTAAAGCCTTATTTTCTAATAAGCAGCTGACAGACATCTATCACACTCCAGTTTTCCAGAAACACTTGTCAAGGCAGTTTTCAGATAGAAAAACACATCTAAGGAAGAATTTTCATGATATGAATGTAAATTTTGCGTTTAGGACTGATGAATCAAGATGGAACATCTTACCATGAGAATATGAATGAGTTGGCCGGTGAAAGAATTCCAGACTTTCAGAGTCATGTTATTTACTGCAGTTATAACAGAGTTGTCATGGCGGTCCCATGCCACCATGGTGACTTTCAGCTTTGTGATTTTATCTTCAACTCCTTGTAAACTTTGTCTAAAACAAAACAACAAAAAGTTTAGAGCAATAATGTGCCAAATCATTATGTCTCTAACTAGGGAAAATACTTCTGTATTTTACTTTATTATTAAGAACAGACTTGTTGCTTCTTCAAGAAACTGAAGAAATTAAAGATATTTTCCATTTTGTAGCGCACACAACCACAAAAGAATTGTAAATGCTTAAACAATTCATGAGGTCCTCTGAAAAAAATAAAATGTTGATCTGTTTTTTTCAGAAAATGCCCCGCAACACATGACCTAACCCAATTAAATTTGACAGCTACAGTATTCGTTGTGATATATAAGCAACAAAAATCCAAACCAGTCAAACAGTGACCAGTTCTGGAAAATATTTGTAATAAATAGTTAGAAATAAGGAGAGAAGTATTCTGATACCTTAAGAGGAGTTAAATACTCAGGCTATATTTAGTACTATACCACCACCTTTGCATCACTTCACTATCAGTAATAACAGTGTTTAATCTTGCACGTATTTTATTTTTATCCAAACAAAAAACCAGAAACTAACTATCTGTATAATAATCTATCAGAATACCCCAAAATTGCATTTTTGTCAGTGTGGTTTAAAGATGACTCACCACTGAATTCTCTAGCACATTAATTTCTGGGAAAACAATCAATCAAATGCAACAATAGCTTGTTACCACCAAGCATGCAGACAAAATACAGAATCTTCTATACAGTAAGCACTATAATACATTACACAATTGTAGATACAGTACAACTCAATCGTAAATAAAGTTATAGCCAGATTCCTTTTAGATTTGATGTAGACCCAGGAGGCTTTATAAGCCGAATTCATTGTTTCCTTTCAGTAAGCAACTTCATTTTCTTTGATAAAACTGTGCTTGTGCAGAAAAGATGAAATTTGGAACTGCACTTATCTCTCTTGTCAAAAGGACAAACCAGAATTCAGCTATAGGTGCTTTCCTGAAATGAGCAGCTCAGTTTCTCAAAGTTGTTCATCATCTGTGACCACAACAAACAAGAATCTATTCTTCTTTTTCCCACGATCAGTTAAAACTAAGAATTTTTACAGGCTGCATTTTCAATAGAGGAATAACTAAGTCTGTTCTCAAAGTACCAGTGTTTTATACATACTCTTGTCCAACCATTTATTCATGCTTTGTTGTTTCTGCCCTTAACTGACAAGATATTATCCAATCTAAACATCTACCTAAACTGTTGCTTATTGAACATTCTCTTCCATCCATCTCTCTTGGTCTTCCAAACATCTTTCCATAGGATTACTCATGAAATAATTTTCATTTTTTTCTATTAAATATCATCCTTCAAACCACTCAGTATGATCAGTAAGGAGGAAAAAGGTTTATCCCTTAAACACATTACAAATCTTTCTCATGCATGTCTATCTGAAAATATCTCCTCTGTGCCAAAATAAAAAGGTAAAATAATTCCCAATAAGTTCTTCTCCACCTTTAAGCCTCTTTTCTTACTTGTTCCAGCGTACAGGAGTTTCCCAAATCTACAAAGCCTTGTAAATTCTCGAGTTATTTTAACACATGAGAACCCGTTAGAGTGCAAGCAAGTTATTTGCTACAGCATGGGGTATGAAAGAATCCAATATTGCTTTTCCAGGCATGCATATTGCCCAATATATTTAGGTATCACTAAAACGTAAGCAGTCTCAAGAACAGACCTGACCTGGTTTTCTTGCTCCAGAAATAAATACCTATGTAAAAAGCCATATAAATTTGACCTTTAATGGGTTTTGAGCATCTTTTATTCCTTTAATCTAATCAAAATACTAGTGAAGCTATTATCGGAACAAGTTGGTTTCCACAGATGAATATGTAGTCAAATATTTGTTCTCATTGGACTTGAAGATCTAGAAAAGCATATTGTGCATTTAAGCAATAATAATTTAAGAAGGCCTCTTCCCTCTTTTCTTCCTTTCTCTCTTTTTTAAAAATAAGTCTGCAAATGATATCAATGGCCTTCAACTATCTATCTGATAGGAGAATATTTCACATCACTTACCCTGCTGGACGAGTAGCCATATCTAACAAAATACTTTTCCATTCCCTTCGCTTAAATTGCCAGATTCGTGCTGTTCCGTCACGGCTTCCACTCACAAATCTAACAAAAGGGGGAAAAAAGTTACTTAGAAACGAATGGCAGATCTGTACAGAAAAGACACTTGAAAATTCCAATTTCAGAATTTAGAACTCAAACAAGGACGCTACAAGTAAGAACTCCAAATAGTGTCAGAATGTTGTACAACTGGTATGAGGTGAAAAACACTTCTTATGGCTGCAAGGAAATTGAAGGCCTGCAAAAAGGTGGAACCTGCTTCCTTATCCTGAGCCCCTTCCAAACTAACTATACTCTGACCTTTGGTGCACCTTGCTGAATTATGACACTCCTTTGGCACAGGGTCACTCAAACCCAATAAGCACTCTAAGAAACTGACCCCATCACACCAGGTAAAGCTTGGTAAGTAATTTAAAGGAGTAAAAATAGCAGAAGAGCCAGAACAGCCCTACAGGTGGAAGTACAGATGTGATTTAAAGCAAATAAAAACCTACTCTCGACAACCTAACACTATGTTGAGGAAATGTTATGATGTTTATTTGAAGAAGCATTTCACAGCTTGAGTTTCTCCCCTATCTTTTTCTTCCCCCCAACCCCGTTTTCAGGATGCAGCTGTAAATGAAGAAAGGGGCAGGTGGAGCACAACGAAGCTTGGTTTACAATTATTTGTATCATAATAGAAGTATACATTAGAACATCAATTAAATGAGGTGTCAAACTTCATAATAAACTGAACCATTTTCTTTAGCATCCTGCACATCCAACATCACTACAGAAACTGATATTTAAAAGCGTCTACAAGGTAAAAAAATAGCTCTGAATAAATTACTTGCGTGCTTACCTGCTACTACTATTAGAAAACTGAATGCTGTCAACTTTGTCCTAAAAAAAAGTAGAAAAAGAAAAAAATCAAGTAGGATTCCAAATTAGAAAAAAAATACTATTTTACTCAAATATAAATGTAATTTTTTTAAAAGTATTTACAGTATGAAACTCCAACTCTGATATCTTCTCTGGCTGACCTGATCCAAAGAAATAAACCCTAATGATGTGATCTGTGCTCCCAGTAGCCAAAAACATTCCACCTAAGAAAAATAAACAGATAAGACTTAAGAAAAACATGCAATCTAATGTTATTCAGTATTTTCAAATGCCTGTAACTTCAAGTACTTTTTTTCCCCTTAAATTTATAGCTGTATCTCATTTCAGCTATACCTGTAACTGATCCTTAAGCAAAAACTCAAAAGTTTAACTGGAGATGAGTCAAAAGAAGTGTGGTGAACAGGTTGAGGGAGGGGATTCTGCCCCTCTAATTCTGCTCTTGTGAGACCTCATCTGGAGTACTGTGTCCAGTTCTGGAATCCTCAATGTAAGAAGGATATAGAACCACTGGAGCAAGTCCAGAGGAGGGCTACAAAGACAATCAGAGGGCTGAAGAACCTCCCGTATGAGGACAGGCTGAGAGTTGGGCTTATTCGGCCTGGAGAAGAGAAGGCTCCAAGGAGATATTATAGCGACCTTCCAGTACCTGAAAGGGTTACAAGAAAGCTGTGGAGGGACCTTTTACAAAAGCTTGTAGCAACAGGGGGCAATGGGTATAAACTGCAGAGGGGCAGATTTAGATTAGACATTAGGAAGAATTTCTTCACCGAGAGTGGTGAGGCACTAGCACAGGTTGCCCAGGGAAGCTGTGGCTGCCCCATCCCTGAAGGTGTTCAAGGCCAGATTGGATGGGGCCTTGGGCAGCCTAAACTAGTGGAACGTGTCCCTGCCCATGGCAGAGGGGTTGGAACTAGATGATCTTTAAGGTCCCTTCTAACCCAAACTATTCTATGATTCTATGATTTGTTGTCAGATAAACATGCATCTACAGACATATCCAAAAGATCACCTAAGTACAGCAATTCATTCACAACTAAACCCTTAGAAGCCTCAATCTTAAAAATGAATGGAACTAGAGCTCCTGTACGATTTCTAAAGATCAGTTTCTATCATTTTTATATTTCACCCAATTATTTCTGTTGCATTCTTCAATTGCCAACTCTGGAATTAATGAAATTCAGACTGTGAGAACGTGGTTATCAACACCTTGACCCAATCCCTATAAATTCTCTCTCAGATATAGCCAATCCTCAGAATCACTCTGAGAAAAAAGTACATGATGTGCTTTAAAAGACTTGCAATCACAAGAGATTTTCATCATTCTACATTTAACTGTTTTCAAGAATTACCTTATCACAAGTTAATGCACAGATTCTGAATTGCTATTTTAAATATTTGGGCTTTTTTAATACCTACTTTAATTCAATTCCATCTTATTAACAAGAAATACGCTACAGTAGCTGTATTCTACTTCATTTTACTCTCTAAATGATGTCTTATATTGATATAAGGGAGAAAAAGGTTAAAAAAAAGTTCTTTTACCAGCACTAAAAGAAGAGCAGATCATTTGGACTCCGGGCCGAGGGCGTTCTGTAAACTTTGTTGGCCTTGGACTATAAATAAAGAAACAGTTAAATAATTTCCTAATAGGGCTTCAAAAAATAAGTCAGCATCTAAGAAACATAGCACAGAACAAAATTAAATACAAAGGAACAGAGGGCTGCCCATTTGTAACATTTTTGTGTGAGTACAATTTTCTGAAGATCAGCTCATAAAGTACAACATCCAAATGGAGTAAGTAACCCACATATCAAGGAAAGTTATGCCACAACTCAAATCCTGTTTCCCTTTTCCCTCTAATATTGCCCCACAAAACACTCTCCCCTAAGTCACAGTCAAAGCAGAACTAGAAGACGCTAGAGACAGTTGCCCAAAATGTTTTAAGCCACTGGGTGTGCTAGAGCTCTGTTTTTCTATGGCAGCAGACAGTTGCTTTTACAAGTGAGAAGGAGAGCTTGGGCTCTTTGTAAGAAAAGGATACAAAATAAATGTAAATTTGGTTTTCTTCGCAGTATTAGAATATACCAGTTTCTTCAGAGGACTCCTATTCTTTATGGGCTAGTTTCAAATAGTGCCCAAAGGCTGTTGGGAAAATGGCTACAAGTCTGTCAGGAATTTTATTTTATGGCCTCTGCTTTCTTTTAGGCATTTCAGAACCTGATGTGCAAACAGAACTAAAGCTTCAATGGATTTGGCACCAAAACAAATCAGATCCAGTTCTTCAATCATTACTTCAAGAATGCTCATGTACTACAGCAACCTCAAACCAGTAGGTGATCTTGCATAGTACACCGTCTGCAATCTTCACTCAAAGAATAAACTCAGTAGAGAACAGCAGCATTACACCCACAACTGTCAGCACTAAAGATGTGTTTTAACATAAAAGAATGCATATTCATAACTTATCCAAAATTTTCTCTGTTAAAAGCAAAATAGCCCATATAATTCATTTCAGCTGAAGGCAGATGCATAAGAAACCTTTCTCCACTAATCAGCTCTTGATATCTCAAAGAAAGTAGTAAGCATTAAACCTTAGTAGTGCCCTTTCACAAAACAAAGTAACAAACACAAGGAATACCAGTTAAGAATTTTTTCTCCTTATTGTCTATTCAGTATAGGCTGCTTCTGTGAGATTTTCTCTAGGAATTTTAAGGTAACTCTACAGGTTCATGACAAGGAAGCTTCACAACAACATACACTAAACAAAGCAAAGACTCTTTCTACAGAACAGTTAAAACCCTTCTTAACTGAAATACTAACATAAAAAGAACTATCAGCTGAATCAATATGCAGCTTAAATAATTTGGAGCAAATGTAAATAGATAAACAGTCTGCTGTTTTCTTCCAGTGCAGTTTGTGAACTCTGCCTTTGGAGTTAGAACAGCTACAAAACAGAGCAAGTATGCACTTATGCTGTAGTCTGGATAAACACATTAAATTCTCCAATTTCTGTCTCTTATGTGTGTTACTTTAGGCGTTAGGACACAAAAGAGCATGTCATTCTTTTACAACAGAGCAGACTGCGGTCTTTACAAAATGAGCTAGGCAACCAGTATTTCTGGGAAGCAAGTAAAGGGGACAAAAGCATAATTTCTTGCAACAAACAGAAACCAAGTAAATTGTTGAGCTTTGCAAACGTTCTTAATCCAACTACCAAGAGGCTGGAAGGCACCAAGATACCTTCAGAAAGACTTCACAGAGATGCCCAACAAAGCCCTGGTAAACCATTTTCTTCCCAGAGGAGACCTGTATTAAGTTCAATATGAATCCACAAACGAGAGGGGCTGCAGTTAATAAAGAAATTAACCTGCACTCGGAACAGCAGACAATGAAGCAATTTGGTCCAGATGCCTCAACTAAGGAACACTCACCAATATAGACAACTCAAGTTCACCTTCAAAATGCAGCAACAGTGCAGGGATGGTTACTTAATCCAAACCCTGGACAACCTAATGACCTACTTTCCATATATATGAGTACTGATGTACTATTAGCTCCTTTAACAGCAAGTGCCTTTGCTTAAGAAAGTAGATGCAAATATCACAACACATTCATGATAATCGAGAAATCAATACTTTGTTGAAAACAGGAATGTCAAAGTCATCAGTGGATGTTTTCCCTAAGTTTTTTTCCTCTTTTTAAAATTTGAGGGGGGAATAGAAAAGGAAAGCAGTATAGTAAGCTCCTCTATGCAAATCTGACAGACAGTTCTGCTGCCTTGTTCATACAGTCTGCCAGTAACAGACTAACACTGGGAACTTGTGATCCAAACAGGTGGCAGAATAACAAGGAAGCTCAGCATCTTTCTCAGAGGAGATACATATGCAAATATTTTGCAGTGCAACTAATTTCACTTCGATGCACTGATCAGTTGTAATAGTTCTCCCTTAAACTTGGAGACTGATTATTCTTCCATTTCAGACATCCCTCTATGTCCCCACTGCCAATTGATACAGAATCCAACTCCTGTGTTTTCTATCACCACCGGGAAGAGTTAAAAAAAGACTAAAAGCGGGCACATCCTGATTGCCTACATTTTTAATTGTTTTTCCAATTTGTTTGGGGCACATTGCTTGACTTTCATACCTGCAGCAACAACCAGCCATACTGTTCCTCTGTCTGGAAACCAAATTTATCAACCTGTAATGCTACTGCTTTCAGGCACACATTTGCCTGATCAAAAATCTCTTCACTAAAAAAAGTAGAGCACACAAGAGGCCCTATAACACCACCAAACAAGTGCTTCTGTGACTACTGTCAAATGCACGAACAAGGCTGATCACTCTCCTCTGAACAACACGAAAATTTTGCAGTCAGCCATGCCAATGGCTGTGTTTCATCCTATGGCACCAAAGCTACTATTGTAATGCGTGCTCTTGTAGTTTATCAAAACAGAGCTTTGTCACCAAGCCATCTCCTGTCTGGGCCATACATGTGACCTAGACACTGAACATGCCTCAGCCAACAAGGTTATCAAAAATTGGGAGACCAACATGGGAAGTCTCTAATTTCAGAGACTCTAATACTGCACTAGAGCTACTTGGAAAAGTTAAGGATACAAGGGTTTTTGTGTACAAAGAATGGAACAAAATAAACATTTGCAGAGATAAAACAAACAAAAAACAGAACTGGGATGAGGGACTAGACATTAGAAGGCTTAAAGAATATCAAAGTCCATTTTAATGACAAATACTATAGTTTTCAAGGTAGTGAGTATTCAATTTTTTTCATGATCTGTCAAGTTAAATAATTGCTCCATAATATTTTGATCTTGTTTTGTAAGCGAGGAATAAAGAACAATTTTGGGTTTCCTCATGTCCTGAGGAAGCTGACATGGAAAGATTCTCTTCATAGGGAGTTGTTCCCAGAGGGGACTAAATACAATTTTCAGTTGAAGACAGGGTATTGATCTGTCTTTAGACTAACATCCAAGCTGAGGAGTTCAACTAAAGTTTTCAGCATAGTTAAGAACAAAACTGGTTATTTTTAATTCAAAAGCACACTGTACACAGTAGTGTATCCAAATGTTGCCTTTCCCACATTTCATGAAAAAGCTCAGCAAAGTACTGCAGGCACTGCCAATCATCTTGAAATTAAAATCAACCACATGATCATCAACAGCTCAATCTTATCTTGCTGTCAGATGATCCAAGCAGTGTTGAGTTTAAAAGGCAGGGGTGGGGTGTATATATATATGGGTTTTGTTGGGGTTTTATGGTTTTTTTTTTTTTCTAAAGAGTTGAAATGTCAAGACTTCTCAACATCACCGATAGCAATTGTAGTCTTGAAAGACAGTCTGCAGGAAAGCCCAGGAGGAGCATAAAATCAAGGTGTGACTTCAGCATGTGGCAGCACCCTTCACCTGTACTGCTCAGATCCTTTGGTCTTGCTTGAATGCTCCCATTTCTCCTTCACAGAGTGGGAATGGTGCTGGAACCAAGACAGAGGGTAGTGAGCTCAGAGCCTGAATGACTGTGGGGAAAGACCTTTCTTCTGCCAGCTTTTCTCCTTTTTAGAGATACTGAAGAGAAGCAAGACCGTATTTTTCACTACGGTGATAAAAGGAAGGACAAACTTCCTACTCCACTAGTTATTCTCTCTTCCAGACGGCCTATACATCATGTTTTAAAAAAATAACCTCAGAAAGGGCCCTGTGAAAAAAATTAACAGGACTCTGTCTTTCCTTTGATGCTCTTATGTAACTGGCACTCCTTTTTCCCGCAGCACATTACTGAATGGATGTGAAGGAAAGCTGTCATTTTACAGCAGTTCTGGAAACAGATCCAGCTCTAGAGGTGTAAAGAAGTGCAACAACTTCATTGGAAACTGTGCTGATAACATACACCCATATCATCCATACAATGCAGCCTCCTTCTGGAAAATGACACTTGACTCAGGTTCCCAGTAACATTTATTTTGGTTTACTGGAATAACCAAAATCCTCAGTTATCAAACTTAGCAGTTTAGCACATGAAGTAGAACTCCCTGTAAACAGCAAATTCCCCTGAACTAGTATAGCGTTCAACTCAGAAAGAGCTCCATGAAGATTTTTGTGAGGGTCCAATTATTTTTAAATGTTTTTAAGTGACATACAGTCCCAAAAGACACATATGTTTTTTATTTAGACTTGATCATATTTCCATAAACTTTTAGTTTGAATCAAAAAGCATCAATTGCTTCACATACATGACAGCTCTGTTAAGTTCAAATCGAGATCTAAAAGGAGTATTCTGCCTCCAAAGTACCCAAACCAGGATCTTAAAGAGCAGAACAATAATACAGTAATGACTTCAAGTATCTTCACAACACGTAGTACCCTGTGGCAAGAAGTTTCATAACTTAACTGCACGTTTTATAAAGAATCATCTCCTTCCAATTTGGAATTGGCTACCTTCACCTGACACCCTCTTGTACAGTAAGGGTGAACAAGCAATTACTCATTATATGCCCTCCTCAAGACACTCATTACTGTGCAGGTCTCATTTTTGTGCATTCATCTTTTTCCAAACCAAAGAAATACAGCTTAGAGTGTTCATTCTTCTTCTCAAATTCAACATATAAAGTAGTTCCAGAACAGAAGATATGGATGGTACAAATTCCAGTCTCAAAACTCACTCTGTGCTATTGTATTTAAGCAACATGAAAAATTGACAAGTCTTGGGTTACCAGACCACTTACTGTGCTGTACAAGACAGCTGAATTAATCATATTTATCTGTGCCACAGTCTGATCACATTTGCTGCAAACACTTATACATGAAAAATTACTCCAAATCTTTTATTCCTTTAACATTTTCTAAGTGCATCTCAGCAAAAGTTTTAATTCTGCAATTACATATCACCATGAAAAGGAATTAGCTGAGAATCCCTTACCACTCCTTAAGTTTCACCTCATGAGAAATCCCATCCAACTCCATGATTCATCAACTTCATGAAACATTCATGATTTCTAAACGGTCATCACCATCTCATATAGTATAACCTACTCAAGTCCCATGGGTTCCGTTATACTCATATAACAATTTGTTTCAAAATTCAATTCCATAGACTCAAACTTCACTCAGGAAAAGGAGCAAAAAAGAAAGTGAAAAAACTAATCAGGCAGTTAAGATTTCATCTTGTCAACAAGAGCTCAGACTTAAGAGACCTTAAGAAAAACAATGTGGTAACATCTCCTCTCTTTTTCCCATTAATAAGAAGCACATAAGACATCTCTCCTCCTCAGTAAGGAGGAGAGTCTTATTTTCATTACAGCATGCACTGGGCAGCAAAGGATTAACAGCCTGAGAAACGGTAGATCTACAGCCTCAAGAGAGCCAAAACACCCAGAGAACACAAAAACAGTTAAGGACCAGGCAACTAGATAAGTACCTAGGCAACCATACCTACAAGCCCTGCATAATAACCTGGGCATGCTGCAAGAAAGATTCTAGCAGCAATTATGAAAACTACAAGAAAATGGAATCTACTTACCAGGAGAATACACCTGTGAGAACACATCCCATCCCCAAAGCTAAATCACCAAAGATTACTAAAAGCAACTGTTTCCAACTTTAACCTACAGGTGTTTTGTGATGAAGGCACAGAAGGAGCAAAAAGCATTTGAAAACCATTGAACAAGACAATATTTAAAAACTATCTTTCTTTGACGAGTCCTGATAACATTTTTAACATTATATTTTAAAGGCAGAAACTTCAGGCTCAACTTCAGCCACCAATACACAGCTGCCTCCTGCCACACTACAGTGTACAGTAAAGAGCAACTACAAAAAGGTAATACAAATAAGGAAAGAACATCAAAAATACCCCATCCTAATTTATAGTAGGACATTAGTCTCCTAAAATGCCCTGGATTTTCAACCCTAAATTGCTATCATTTTATCGACATAATTTTCATTTCAGTTGTGATCATGAGATGAGAACAAAGCCAAGAAGCGCCAACTTTGACATCATATTGAAAAATAAAATCATTAAGCTTTTTTACTAAATTAACACAGATATCACAAAACCGGGCATACAGTTATTTGCTTCACTCCACAAAATGTTGTATTATCAACTTAGTCCTTAAAAGACAAGCAAGCAAAGTACAGCTATATCAGAAATCGATTTTTCTCAGCATTCACAGAGATTTTGTTTTAGTCAAATTTCTCAAACATTTCTCCAACACTCTTCATTATAAAAAAAAAAAAAAAACCAAAATAGTAACAAAAAAAATAGCAACTAACTTTATTTTAAGGGTGCCAGCATCCCACAGCCAAAAGCATATTGTTCCATCTGCTCCGGTTGAAGATAAGTATCTCTTTGAGCCACTGCACAGTGGAGAGAACTGAGGGGGAAAGGAGGAAGAAAAAAGAAAAGGCGTCCTGTTAATCTGTTCCAGACTTGATAAGTTCAAGTCACTGACTTCTCATAAAAAAAAAGTAACAAACCATACTTAAGGAAAACAAATTAAAATGAACACCAAATAACATGATGCTGCTCAGAGTTACTGTTTACTTTCAGAATAACCCTTCTGCCTAACTTGCCAAAGCACTTTGGGTTCTCCCTCTCCACAACTGAAATTGTGCAAGAGCATGCAACTCTAAAAATAAACAAACCAAAGCACTGAGCAGTGACCGCAGCTCTTACTCAATGTACCTGCACTCAGAATCACAAGCCTGCCAAGGAATGATTCTTCAAAACAGAACTGCCTACATGCATTGTGCAATTTTTTTTTGAACAAGGATTACATCTGGCATTTTTCAAGGGTCAGGCATTTTGACAATAAACACATGTTATTTCACAGTGTGTACCATGAAGATTCCTTCCCACTTCACGGCTTAGTTGAAGTTCCCGCTTCAAGGCCAGGCACACATTTTTAATACACAGAACATCCTTGGGTGGTTTCTTTTTCAGTCAAATCATGCATTTTATCGTTCAGGTGAGTTCGCAAAGCAAAAACCTACCTGCAATGATGTTATAGATGCACTGTGGCCCTGCAGAACTGCTAAGGGTGCACAAGTTCGAAGGCACCAAACTCTGATCATTTTGTCACAGCTTCCAGCAGCTATCATGGTGTTTTCATAGTTCACTGCCATATCAGATATTTCAGCCGCATGCCCTCTCAGGGTCGCCAACAACCTTCCATCATCTGTTGCCCAGATTTTTACAAGGCAATCATCTGAACCCTAAAAAAAAGACAGAAATTATTTCAGCCATTCCATAACCATTTTGATGTTACAGTTAAACACAATGAACTGAAAAACAGAACCAGTGGCATACACAAATATTCCTCCTTCTGCTTTTACCAGTTTTTCAACCTGCATTCAAAACACAAGAGATTACACTAGCTCTCAACAGTATATACAAACCATGTTGCATTTATAACACAGATAAGAAATCTTACAGCAAGTTGGATTTATGCTCTTCAGTGAGACACTTTTTCCAAAACTCCAGCACAAAATGAAGAAGCTGTTGCAATATGTTAAAATTAAAATCTACATTAAACATGTAAATTTATTATTAGTTGATACCATGACTGTCATTTAGCGTGATAGCCACCTACATTCCTTATCTTCCTAGTTTGATCTTCATGCCCTATCAGCATGAGTAGTATTCTTACCACAGTAACAATGAGGTAAAAAGCCTGTACAAACAGCTATTCCACTAAGTTGACCACTAAGTTGAAATACTATAAATCTGCTTTGAAACTCAGATCAATGAATACCAAAATGATTGCTCAGATTTCAGAGGTTATGCATACTTATATCATGCTTAACACATCCTGCTGGTCTTCCCACATCACTGTGACAGCTGCTTGCCTGTATGCCACGGATTCACATCCTTAGCAAAAAATTCAGAACTCAGTCCTTCATTTTTCTTTGCATTCCTGCATCTTTGAAAGTCTGAGTATCTTTGTACCTTGCTCAACACAACCACATTTGAACATTGCACACACTGACAGAGACTTGCTGGATAAGTGTCACTTGTTTGCTAAGGTTCAGAAGCAATATAAAGCTGAGTGTTGGGTTTTAACATCTGTAGCACTGATCTGCTACTGGGTACACAGGTACTGCAGCAAGTTACAACGTGACACCACTGTTACAATATTCATCTGGGTTTTCCCTCTTCCATCTACTTGCAGTGCCTCTGCACAATTTTATCTAGTATTTATCCTTTAAAGAAGTCAGAAGACATGGCAATACTATTGTCTGCTTTTACACACGGGGAAAAAAAAAAAAAAAAAGGGCATCCAAAGCAGAAGGACCAGTGTGAGGGAACTGGTTTGTTTAGCCTGGAGAAAAGCAGGCTGCAGCAAGACCTTATCACTCTTCACACCTACCCGAAACAAGGTTGTAGTATGGTGGGTGTCACTCTCTTCTCCCAAGTAACAAACGAAAAGCGGGAATGGCCTCAAGTTGTGCCAGAGGTAGGTTAGACTGGATATTAGGAAAACATTTTTTCACAGAAAGGATTGTCAAGCACTGGAATAGGCTGCCAGGGAGGTGGTTGAGTCGCCATCCCTGGAGGTATTTAAAAGATGGATAGATATGCCACTTAAGGACATGGTTTAGTAGCAAACTTGGCAGTGTTATGTTTACAGTTGGACTCAATGATCGTAAAGGTCTTTCTAACCTAAATGATTCTGTGATTCTATCAATTTGAAAAGACTGATAAGCATTCAATGAATATAAATGTCTAAACCATATGCCTCCAAAAATATTTAGAGGCTATTAATAGTATTTTCAACATTCCAGCTTTTGTAAACAAGGAAATGACATCTTTTCCTTACTTAATACACTCTTCAGTCTACATTCACGCAACTATAGAAATTCCATACTGCCATGGTTCTATTTAGCTGCCATTCTCGGCAGGTCAGTCCAAGGACATCAACATCCAATCCAGGAAGTTCTTACCAACACAGCCACTACATGAGAAGTGGAACTGTCCAGCCAGCCAGCCAGGCAAACACTCCAGAGAAATGCTTTCTAAAGGAACCCAGATACATCCTGCAGCTATTGGAATGCATACAAGCACTTGGAAAGCCTCTTTTTTTTTCCTTCCCCCTTTTAAAGTAAATATCGATAGCCTATTTACACTAAATGAATGCTAATCAACAGACAAATTATTTCCCATTATTTTCACATGAAATCAAGATAATGTAAAGTTTTACTGTGTACTCGATTTCTGGACTGCCTTGTAGATAATTTTTATATACCAACCGCCGTGCTTCTAATTTTCCTCAAACAGGCATGACTACTCTTTGCTCCAAACTGATGCACACATGACTGTAGAGATGTGGGTAAGACAACTTCTCCCATACCTCTGCCCTAGCCATTTCTGGCATAGACTTCTGAGCCTCCAGTCAAGGTTATCAAACAGATCCTTTGTCACTGCTTACTCAATTTAAACAAGTATTTATATTAAGAGAAAGTCTCTCTTCCCTCAAATGGAAAATTATGATTTGATATTTCAGACTTCTCTTAGGTCCTTCAAGGATGCTGAGACTAAACAGCAATCAGCATTACAGAAGAGCAGCGCTTCGAACACTTAACCTCAACACTCAAGCAAGGACTCCCTCCTTGTACAGTCTTGTTAGTTACTGCAAGCTACAGTTACTTTCTACTTCTAAGAACTTGACAAAGGAGATAAGGGAATCCTGTTAGTATGTTTTCTGCCTCTTGGGTAAAAAAAAAAAAACGATGGTACAGCCCATATTATTGCTATTTATGCAATAAAACTTGCATAGGGAGATTCTGTGGTAGATATCTGCTCTATCAAACCAGTAGACAGCTACAGTGCCAGACCAGGGAAAACAACAAGTCTGTAGAGTTGAACAGCAATGGACAGACATAATCACAGATTACTGATGTGGGAGGGGATCTCTGCAGCTAGTCTAGTCCAACATCCATGCTCAAACAGTGTCAGGTAGAGCAGGTTGCCCAGAACGATGTATCAGCTATTCCTGACTTGTTATCTTCCGTACATTTACTGAATGTACCCTCTGTCCCATCACTCAAGCCCTTAAACAAAAGGTTAAAAAGTACTGCGCTCCTGTGGTACATCTCTAGTGACAGGCATCCAGCTGGACATCCTGCCCTGTTCATCAGCAGACTCAAATTTTCCAGTCTTCCCTTTGCTGCTGATGTATTTGACAAAGCCATTCTTGTTGCTCATTACATCCATTGCCAGATGCAACTCCAGGTTGTCTTCAGCTTTCTTAACCCTGTCGCTGAACTTTCAGGGAACTGCTCTGTATTTCTCCCAAGTCATCCATCCCCACCTTCCATCTCTTCTATTCTTCCTTTTTATGTTCAAGTTCTGTCAGGAGCTACTTGCTTGTCCATGCAGGCCTCCTGTCAACCTTTGCTTGCCTTCCTGCACATGAGGATGGATCATTCTTCAGTCTGGAAGAGGTGATCCCTACAAAACAAGCACCTCTCTTGGACTATTCCTCTTGGTCCCCAGACCATATCCCACAGGATTATTCCAAGCAGGCCCCCTGAGGCAGATCAAATTGTGCTCCTCTGAAGGTCAGTGCTGTGATGCTGTTTTGTGACTTGCCCCCTTCCTCACAAGATCCTGAACTCCATCACCTCATTGGTCGCTGCAGTCAAGAACACCTTTGACCTCCACATCCACAATCAGTTCTTCGCTGTTTGTAACTATAAAATCCAGCAGAGCATCTTTTCTTGTCAGCTCCCCAATGGCCTGTGCCAGGAAGCTGTCATCAGTGCACTACTGCAGAAACTTCCTGGATTTCTTCCACACCGCTGTGCTGTCCCTCTAGCAGATACTACAGTGGTTTAAGTCTGCCAGGAGGACCAGGTGAAGCTTCTAGTTGCCTGAAGATGGCCTCATCTACTTCTTCCTGATTGGGCAGCCTGTAGCCCCCACCCTCCCCCACTCCCTGCACCACCCATATTTGTTTGCCCTTTAATCCTTACAGTGAGCTCTTTCTTAACTGGCTCATCACCTGTCCCCAGGCTGCTCTCAAACCATATCCACTGGCTTTACACAAAAGATGACTCCCACTCATTGTCATCCTGGTCTGCCCCTTCTGAAGGGCCTGTATCCAACCACAGCAGCACCCTCGTGCTGTGAACTACCCAACCCCACTCCACCTCCTTGGTGCTGATGAGATGGTAGTCCTGCAACAACACACAGAATTCTAAGGCCTCTTGCTCTTCCCTACAGTGCAGGCATGAGTGAACAGCCACTTCAAATAGGCACCAAGCCAGGTTGATTTCACAAAACATGAAAGAACGTCATGCACTCTTGATCTGTGTGCATACACCCATTCAGCCTTTTTTGTTGTTTTCAGGGTTTCTCCTGCCGACATCACTCCACCATTCTTTGCTTACTCACCTGGTCTATCATTTCCTCACACGACTGTGGTTTGTTGTCTTCCTCCCACATCTCTGCCTGCTCTAACACTCTCCTCACAAGGTTGGCCACCCTGTTGAGAAAGATGCTTTTGCTCCATATCTGCCTCTTGCTCCACTTTCCACATCAATCAGTGCCCACAAAAACCCTCCTATCCTCTGCACACTTTCAGCACCTCCACAAGTTAGAAATCACTGAAGCCCTTGATAAAGTTGGTCTAACGGAAAGTTACTCTGTTAATGCAGTTATAACAGGGTCCAAAGAAAAAAAGTACCCCGTAGCTAAAATGCACAATGATCACAGAATCATAGAATGATCTGGGTCAGAAGAAATCTTAAAGATAATCCAGTTCCAATCCCCTTGCCATGGGCACCAGGCTGCTCAATGTCCCAACCAACCTGATGTTGAACACTTCCAGGGAGGGGGCATTCACAGCTTCTCTAGGCAACTTGTGCCAGTGACCCATGACACTCACATTCTTCCTAATACCTCATCTAAATCTGCCATCTTTCAGTTTAAGACTCTCAACCATCATCCTATCACCATACTCCCTGATAAAAAGCCCCTCAACATCTTTCCTGTAGGACTCCTTGAAATACTAGAAGGCTGCTATAAGGTCTCCAGGCAGCCTTCTCTCTTCCAGGCTGAACAATCCCAAATCTTTCAACCTGTCCCCATAAGGGAGCCGCTCCAGCCCTCTGATCATCTTTGTGCCCCTCCTCTGGACTTGCTCCAACAGATTTATGTCCATCCATCAACCCATCCATTTGCTCTTACACTACAAGTTCCACACCACAAGCATGCTAGAGCATCTTATCAATAGGCATAATTTTCCAAACCTTTGGATAGTGCTACAACTCTTTTCTGAGCATTAACCTTTAATAGAATTATTTGGCATGAACCTCAAAAATCCTTCTGAATTACCTCAGAACTTCAAACTGTAGCCTCACAAACTGTAACAAGCATTTGTAGTCTTTGCTCGTTGTCCCAGCATGTTAGAATGTCTGAAGAAGAAAACCAGCTGCTCAATAATCTAACTGCTGTTATTACTCTTTTTCTCTCAAAATCTGTATCAAACCCTTGTAATTATAGTCTGTGATATTAGGAAAGTCATGGCGGTTAGGTGAAGTCCTGGTGACTGGAAAAAGAGGAAACATTGCAGACTCACCTCTGCACCTGGAAGGTCATGGAGATCCTCCTAGAAGGTATGATAAAGCACATGAAGGACAAGCAGGTGATTTGAGACAACCAGCATGGCTTTACCAAGAGCAAGTCCTGCCTGAGAAAGCTAGCGGCATTCTATGATGGAATGACTACATCAGTGGACAAGTGAGGAGATATAGATGTTGTCTATCTGGACTTCTGTAAGGCCTTTGACAAAATCCCCCACAAAGTTCTTCTCTCCTAACTGGAGAGATACAGATCTGATGGACGGACAAGGAATTGGTTGGATGGATGCATCCAGAGGGGGTAGTGGTCAACAGCTCAATGTCCAGATTGACATCCATGACAAGCAGCATCCCTCAGGAGTCCGTACTGGGACCAGTGCTGTTTAATATCTTCATCAATGACACACAGTGGGATTGAGCGCAGTCTCAGCAAGTTTGTAGATGACACTAAGATGAGTGGTGTAGTTAACACATCTGAGGGGTGGAATGCCATCCAGAAGGACCTGGACAAGCTCAAGAGGTGGGCCCATGTGGACCTCATGAGGCCACATGCAAGGTCCCACACCTGAGTCAAGTCAGTCACCAAGTCAATCAGTACAGGTTGGGCGATGAAAGGATTGAGATCAGCCCTGTGGAGAAGGATTTGGATGACAAACTGGACATGAGCCAACTGCATCCTCAGCTGCATTAAAAACAGCATGGTCAGCAGACAGAAGGAGGTGTTTCTGCCCCGCTGCTCCACTCTGGTGAGACTTTGCCTGGAGTAATACATCCAGCTCTGGAGCCTTCAGCAGAAGGAAGACACAGCCCAGTTGGAACACTGCATGGAGCTTCAACTAGATGACCTTTAAAAGGTGCCTTACAACCCAAATTGTTTTATGATTCTATAGCAATTTTATTCTAAGATCACTGACTTTTTCCTTGAGTCAGACCCACTGAACTAAGAATCAATAGATGAACCTACCCTGCATCTTATTCTGGTTTTATTGCTACATTTAGCTCTGTTCAAATATTTATATGAAAATAAAGTAAACTACCTTCAGGAATACCTTTTAATTAATAGGTAGAACTTGGGACCTTCCAGTAAGATGCTCACTTACTCGGAACTTCTACAAGAAAGAAGATCCAAGTATCTCTTAAATATGCAGTTATTTAAGTGCCGTTAACTGTAGTTGCTAGCATTTCATGCTTTTGAAAGGGCTCCAAATCTCACTTAATATTTAATACCCTGAGAGAAAGAGACAATGTTATTTATTTTTAAAAAGTTTAAATTATTAGCTCAGTCAGAGTGGTTCTGAAAACTGCATGACAGGCTAATTTCATTTGTAGGTTGATTTGTTCACTTCTACTCATTTGCTGAGAAGCTAAAGGGAAAGAAAAAAATAAAGGAAAAAAACCTGGTAAGCAATTTCTGTAATGCATACGTCCAAATCAATTCCAATGAACAAGTTAACACAGGTTTACAACAGAACTAGTAAACTTGCTGTTTAGAGCTTTATAAGCAGTTTAGAGGAAAAATAACTCGTTTTTTTCTCCTCTAAACTGCTTATAAAACTCTAAGCAGATTCTGTTTTAATCTCTTTGCTTCCTTAAAGCAAACATCCTCTATACAGCACACAGATTTGGGGTTTCCCCCCTATGCTACTTAATTAATAAGTTTCCATAACTGTTCTTGTGTTCCTAGATTCCAATTTGCACTTCTATATATCTAAAGATACAAAAAGTTTCAAACTCTACACCTACTTGACGCAACAACTACCTGAAAAATGGTATCAACTCATTCTGTTCCATCATTATTATGTGAGACTTAATGAAGTTTATGTGAGACTTAATGAAGTAAGTATGAAGTTTGTGTATTCCTCTCAAAGTGCTGTCACCACCAAAGAAAACCCAAGAAGCAGAGGAGACAAAAAGGGTACATGTCTACGTAAAATTCATGTTGACAAATAACAGCCTCAGTGCTCAAAAGACAAACGTGAAAATACAAGGGGGGGATATAAACCCCAAAACTTTAAGAACATTATAGGAGGTGGAAATCACTCACATGTGGATTAATCTCTTTCTCAGAGCAGTATGTGTGTTAGATCAAACCCAAGCCATCGATATTAATTGCATGAGGTATAGAAATCTCAAACCACTGGTCCTGTTTTCCTTGAAGCTGCATAAATCTAAAAGGCAATACTCTCTACAGAACTGTACACATTGCATAAAACATGCTTCTGCAATTCTCACATTGTACAGGTATTACGAATAAACTTACAGAGAGACAACCAATAAACCAAACTCTGCATTATGAGATCCTGAAAATGCTACTTGCAGAACATAACTTACAGAGAGCAACTTGTACACAGACAACTTAAAAATACAGAACAGTCAGGAAAAAAACCCACAAAACTAGTTCTAGGACGTAACGCCACATGGAAGGTCCTCACAGGTCCATTTAATAACAGCAAACCACGGAAGGATCAGCATAAAACCAGCCTGCTCCCTACCAGCTGGCTCTCACACAAGTATAGAGGCATTTGTTGTACATCTCTATAGCAGAGGAAAATTAAATGGCTGTTAGCAAGTCTCAACAAAAAAAAAGGAAAACAAAAAGGGGAAAAAGCAGGAAGAAGGAATTCCAAAACAAAAAGACTATGGTAAATTTGTAGGTTCTGTATCATCTTGGCAGGATAACAATATTAGAGTTCAAACTAATTAATGGGATTCTACTTGAAATGAATGGGACAATTCACAACTCTTAAAACACTGTTGCAGTTCTACTAGCAAGGGCATTGGCCTACGGCACAGCTCATGCTTCCAATGAGATGTCTACAACTCCTATGAATTATGTGCCTATTAAAAAGCACTTGTCAAAAGTGAATCCTCAAACAAGTTCAGCAAGAGAGAACTGGTCACAGAATTGCCAAGCTACAGAATAAAACTGCTTCACTTTCCTACCATTACACAGACTTGTGGGCTGAACTGAAACTGGCAAGAAACACAAATTAATCTTGGGTTGGAAACTTACACAGACTATTACACAATGCTTTTTATTATTCCCTAGAAAGAGTTATCTCAGAGAGGACAGGAAGATAAAGGTGGGAGAAAAGGGGATGAGTCACCTTTCTTTGCAGTCAAAGTTACATGCAGGAACCACAGAAGACAATGCTTGTTCGATTACCCTGCATGGGTTCTGCAAGTCACACTTTTAAACAGATCCAGAATACACAGTCTCAAAACTACTTAGGTTTCCTTCCCTGACAATTGATAGGTATTTTAACTGTGTCTTTGCAAGTAAAGATGCCTTAATTGTAATTAGTTTTTTAAACAACAACAAAAAACCCACAAACCACCTAATTTACCAACACAGTTTGTATATGAAGAATATTTTTGTATGATCAGAAAAAAAAGAAACCAGGCAAGATGTTATCTTCAGAAATCTCTTATGAATTCCATGGAATATAAATAGAAACAGTCATTGCATGACCTACTAGATAGTAGGAAAACTGCACAATGTCCTGTTTTCACTGCCTTGAGGCAAAGTAAAAGCATCATCTTCCGAGTAAAGATAGTGTCTCCCGGTAGTGTATGACTCAAAAATGCACTGAGATCACTTTCTTTTCCTTTCACGCAGAACATAAACAGAACTTGTAGAGGATTTCAATCCTTCAAAGGTCAGGAGGGAAAGGAAACAGTTACGATGCACCTTCTAGAACCAATTATAAATCTAAAATAATCTCTTTCCAGCTAATGCCACAGTGAATCCCAGAGATAGCAGAATAACAATGAAGAGCAAGAATGATTCCCTATTGATACATGCAAATTTACATGCTGGTAACAACCATATCTGGGATGAAGCCTGGCTTACTTTTTACTATAAATTCCTATTTCTACTTACTACACAAGACACAGCAGAAGCTATAGTGGTCTAGATGGAACAGAACTGGCACCATTTCATTATACAGACGCAATTACGACAAGACAATTCACAACTGCTTATCCACTGACAATGTCACACCAGCTACAGCAACTTGGATTTTAGTGGAATGTGGAATACAACCCATTGGGTTTCCATTTGCCAAAACCCACTTAAACATCTATATAAAAAAACCCCTCTGGATTTAGGTGAGAGCACAAAGGTAAGTAGTTCTGTCGCAGACACTCCAAAAAGAAAATTAATCAGCCACAATTTATTTCTATGGAAACTTTAACACCAGATTGAAGTAATCATGATCTAAATCTGGAATCTTTTTCAAGTAATCATACCAGGACACCAGTGTCTATCAGCAACACTGCCAGAAAATCTCTGGGGCTGCAGAAGCAATATTGCACCTCCCATTATTTCCAGTTCTTCTACTTTCCTTTCGGAAACAAACTGCTGTTACAGTCAAGAGAATTCGCTCTCTTTAGTTACTTTTAAGTCAGGCTGCAAAAAGCAAGGGAATGTGCAACAAGGAATGATCATTGCAGGTGCACCCAAGAGGAAGTTCAGTATATCTCTGGGAGAAGAAATGTTTTAAGAACATGGAAAAGTTTTAGGAAAGTGAAGAATTGGAAGACTTCAAGAAGGAGTTTTATGTACTCCTTCTAGGAAGCACAAACGGAATTTTTTATTTAGACATGAACAGGGTGAGAAAAGGAGAATTTTATACTTGGTACACGTAAAATCTCTAATCCATTGTGCCATGTCACATATAAAATAAAACCAAAACTGAGAGTCCTTTTCCTGATAGCTTTATTATACACAAACTACAGGACATAAGAATTCAAAGCCTATGACTGTGGAGGGTCTTAGCTTGCCAACAAAAGCTAAAGAAATATGAAAAAAGCCTCAGTCATACCTGAAGTTAACAAGTGAACAAACAGGTCTGTTCAAAACACTAAGTGTCCCAATCCCTGTAACCACAAGCCCCTTGACACAACAAAACAAGATGTACTTGGGTAAAAAAGCAGATTATATTTACAACTGGCTTGAAAGATTTTAGGATTAAGGACTGCAATACAGAAAGTAGGAGAACTGAACTGTACTTTCACCTGCATTGTTGAAGTTATCTGCCATGAAGTCAGAGAGGACACAACGAAGCTCCTGGATCCACAAAGGTTATAAATTAGACCATATGTCTCAGACTGGCACTAGGTGTGTATTTATAAAATCTTTGCCTCTGTTAAAGCCGACTACTTACCAAGAAATCCAAATTACACGGACAGCTACCTGCTCTTATAATTCCCATTCCTTGGTAAACTTGCAGTTTCAGTACGGATTTCAGACATCCATTAAAAACTCAAATAGTTAAAACACTAGAAACACCAGTACAAACTAAAAATAGTTCCTGGGATCTCATAAAGACAATTCCTTATGAACCAACATTTGTTACAATGTAGCATGTCAATTTTCAGCTTTTTAGTTTCCTTCAACACTGCTAAGTGTATCACCAAGCTGTTAATTGTCATGCTTTAAGCTTAACAAAATGTATAGAAACGAGTCAGAGTATCTTTAATTACATATTGATATCTCTGACTGCCAACTGATAAATGATCTGACTCCTGCATTTTCTATCACCACCAGTAACAGCGAAGAAAGACTAAACATGGGCATGTCTTGATTGTCTAGATTTTTAATTGTTTTCCAATTTATTTGGGCCACATTGCTTGACTTCTTTACCTACAGCCACAAGCATTCTTTTGCTTATGGTTTTACTAGAAGAAAGAAGTCTAGAGGAAGCAATCTACATAGCATAATTCCTTTAATTATTTTCCACTGAAAGCAATCCAAGTTTTCTGACTGTACTACACAGATCAGCAATCACCATCACACTATCACATCTAGCCTTAGGACATGTATGCCAAAACTGCTTTAACATGCAAAACAGCACAGTTTTTAAAAGCATATTTGAAAGTAACTGTAGTAGGGCAATTACTTTGCTCTTGATATGCAACATCAGGACATTTAGTTTTTGGAAACAATTAAGTGACAAATAAAAATAAAGATTTTGTACTTACAGTAAATATTCGCCTGCCAGTCCGATCAAAAGTTACACAGTATACAGAAGATAAATGTCCTAAAATTCGTTTGTGCATCTTCATATGTTGATAGACTGCAGTTGGAACAAGGCGTTCAAGTCTATATTTTCCATTTAGTTTTCTTGAAAATAGGGTATCCACTGCCAAATGGGGAAGAAATAAAAGGAGAGAGCATATTAGGTTCACAAACTAAAATACGTCTTCAGAAGGGAAGGTTTACTTCAACGTTTGACCTCTTGCTGTATGAACAGCTTAACTATAGTAACTCTCTCGTTCTTCCACAGTTAAGGAAAGGTACATATAAAAGAAGCCTGATAGGAATGTGTAAAAAAGTACTAAGCTGGAAGGCAGAATATGAAGATGCAATAGAACTTCCAAGTTCATATGCCCAAATATATACTTCTCACTTTATACCTAGTGTGAGAAAATTAGGAGGACTGAGACAGCTTCCATGGAGGAATAAACTACTACAAAACTAACAAGCTTAAGAGCTTCCACACAGCTATCAGCTGAAGATCAGCAAACATTCAAATCTTCTCCAAGGCAACCTGTTTTTTGATGTCTACACAATCAAGCATTTGTCAATCACTTGCAAGACAATCAATTTTTCTTTAAGAATATTGCTTCCTACTATGGCTAAACAAACAAATAAAACCTGAACAAAACATACAGATTTACCAAAATGTTATAGACTATTCCTATTTTGACTCACAGGATACTGTTCAAGGGGGCTGGGATTTTTTTCAAGTTTAACGCTAAGAAAGCAGAGGAGCACCAATTTACTTTGTAGATTTTAACAAAATGGAAATCTTCAATCAAGAGCTCCAGTAAAGAAAACAAAACTCAGTGTTATTAATTCTAAATTGCTACTCATGCAATGATAAAGCAACAGAGTACAATGCTTAAATGTATGGATTCATAGAAGTTAGTCAGTTTCCCACATCACCATTAGACCAAAGAATAGCTATGACGATACTTTGTGTATCCCACAGAACTGGGATAAAGTGTGTGATATGTTCAGATCTGCAGCTTCTGAATACACGACATGCAAAAAAAAAATAAAAGCCCAACAATATCCCCAGCACTACACACACTAAAAACCCAAGACCTATCAGTGCCAAGAGAGGTAGCTGATAGTTTCATTACTACTCTGGGTAGGCATTCTTTATGTGACTATGGTCTAGTAAATGGAACAGGAACAGGGCTGGGGTCTGGGCACTGAATCCCATTCACTCCCTACCAACAACTGTGAAATACCTATAAGCCTCTTACCTTGCTTGGTTTTGGCCCTGACCAATCTGACACCAGTTCACAAGTCAGCACAGATCAAGTATGCAAACTGGTTTGTAGCAACTCTGTAAGGAGCATACTTAGTGGTATGGACAACTGCCAAGTCCCTTGGCCTCACGCCAGAAGAACAGCCCCGAAACATTTTGGTTAACTGCCTAGACCAAGGATTCGAGGAAGTCTCCCTAGTTCAAGATGCTTTGTGAAGGAGCAGGATGATTAACTGTGGAGTGAGGCACTCTTAATCAACACCCCACTACTGCCTTAAGGTGCTACTATATCCTCTTCACCCTCTCCTTATACAAGGAAAAGATGCATTTGCATCTGCTTTATGACAAGCTTTTCCCTGCCAACAGCCTGCTTTAGAACAGCAGGAAACCAAGATTAGTTCAGTCACAAGATAACTCATCCTGCAGTATAAAAAAAAAAAAAAAAAAAAAAAGAAAAAACCCAACCCAGCACACCTCCCTACAAATCCCTCCCCTCCAAAAGCCCCACAAATAAATCTATGCACACACAGACAGAATAAGGAATGTCTCTGAAACCATAACTCACAAGAGGGGAAAAATGCTTAACTAGAAGGTTAATTTGCAAATTTGTTCTGTCCATAAAAGGAAACTGTAAGCACTCTTTAGGATAAAAAATCCAATGGCTTCATATAAGCCCCTTGTTGAGTCAACCTGCGGGAGGAAATGCAACATTGACAGTGGAAACAAGAAAACTGGGACCAATTTCACTCACTGGCCTTGATCAAAACTTAAAACACACAATAATCCCCAAAACTGGTTAAAAATAAATTTCAATTAATTAAAAAGTGATTTAATTTGAAGAAAAAACCCAAAAAACCCCCCAAACACCACAGTATGATGAACTTACACTCAATGGGAAGAAAGTTTGGTGGTGGGGGGAAGAAAGTTTGGTGGTGGGGGGAAGAAAGTTTGGTGGTGGGGGGAAGAAAGTTTGGTGGTGGGGGGAAGAAAGTTTCTCCTGCAGGTTCAAACACTGTACATAAACATATAATTTTTAAAAGATTAAACTGTTTCTTTTTCTGTTGTTGTTTTAAATGAAATTCTCACATCCGCTATGCCTCTTCAATATGCCCTTCCATTTAACTATATTTATATTTACTCTCACTGACTTTGCAAAGTGATTCAGCTTGATTTCTCTGACTGACCTTCTCCCACATTTTATTCTCAACACTGACAACTCCAATGTGTCACCTGCACACGTTGCTAGCACAATAGCGTTTTTTCCCCCCTCCACATTACATGTAAAAATTAAAATAGCTGTGTCTCAAAAATAAATTCCTGTGGCCGAACAATAAAATTGATTTTTCTGGTGCAAGCCAAGGTAAGAAAGGCTACCAACTGTTAATAATAATGCCTTTGTACTAATTATAGGTCTTTGGATTTACAATAATTGTTGCACATAGCTAGCAAATACACTTGTCAGGCCTTATATGGTCTCTAATATAGAATTCCCCATGACAGCAAGTCTAATCTCTCTCGTTGTGGTCATATTAGCAATTGTAAGTCTTTGCTTAAATTTTGCTTGGCCTCACACAAATGAGACAGTATGAACAAAGGTGTTAATCACAGGAAGAGCGATAAGCAGCTAAATAGCTGCAGTGGGACCCACAAACCAGACATAATAAGGGAGGAAAGGAGGGTCAGATTTTATTCCAGGAAGGGTTAGAAAGGACTGGCTGGGCCTTACAGTAAGTCAATCAACATGACCAGAAGAAGGTTTAGAAGGAAGAAAGCAATAGAATAGAGATGACCTGCTCCTTGATGGAAGGGCACTGTGAAGTGGACACTGCACATAAACTCCCACCCAATGCCTGGTCAACTGAGGAAATTATTATTAACTTAGCTTTAGGTGCCTGTCAACTGCTTACATATAAGATCATAATTTTTAAATAAATAAAGAAAGAAAATAAACAGAAAAAGCACAAGTTACTAAGCAGTTGTTGTGCAACACAGGATCACAATCCATCATTTACGTGCAAGTGACATTTTGGGTTCAATAATCAGAATTTTTCATATTTAATAACGAAGCTAACTTTAGAAACCAATGCTTGAGCAAGCTGCATATTTGGTTATGTTCTGAACATCTACAAAACCATTTTGCCATCATTTTTATCATTTCAGTTGCTATCATCATTTACAACTGGTTAAAAAAGAAATTAATTGGCTTCTAGTTTTTAGGTTAACTGGGCTTGTCTTCACACAACATGACCAGCTTCAAAGACTGAAGGGCCACTTGGGAACCTAAGTGCAGATTTGGGTACTTTAAACAAATTAGTAAAATGGAACTTTTTTTTTCCTTAAATCCTACTCCTACTGTTAAAATTCATTGCTGGAAACAACCTTACTCTGAAAACCACATCTCAGAGTCAAGATCATCTTGTTTGGTTTCTCTCAGAACAATTTAAAAATCAAACAAAAACATAAGGCCGATGAAAGTAAAGTGGTGGGAGTTCTCAGTGGAAATTACAAAAGAGTAGATTTTCTCCCACTCAAAAGACACGCAAGAGACATCAACTTAAGGCCTTCAAAGTTTTAAAATGTCTCTAAGCAGAAGCAGAAGCTCACAGAAAAAGAGATATCTGTAAAAGGAAGATAAATTTGGGGGCCTGAAAAATACAGCAGTAACAGCTGTGCTGTTTCCCCTCTAATTCCTTTGGCTTTCTTACTTCGATAATTAAAGTGATCAACTAGGTCATCTTGTTTACATGCTTTTATCCTGGAATGTGAAACAGATCTTAAATATGGGGAGTAGTAATCTGCCTTATCCACTAGTCAATGATACACTTGATACAAAACTAAATTGGCTTTACGTTAATTTTCAAAAAGCACACACAAACATTATTATGGTTTATCTTCAATTTGCCTCCTTTCCAGAGTTGTATTTAAGTAACGGAAATTCTGTTCCAAAGAACATAATCCACCTTCGTTCCCCTTCTATTTACATAAAAACAGAACCAGATTCAGAAGAAACTTTGAAGTACACCCGAATATACTTTACTTGCAACTTTAACCCATATTGAATCAACTTTCCTAATTCGATAGGCCAGACACACTTCTAGCAGATACCAAGATATTCAGAGTTGTTAAAAATAATAAAAGAGACTGCTAGATAACTCCTTTCACTCTCCAAGCTTGTAAAACTAAAAGAATCAACTGCCTACTTTTGGGTGGCTAGGTTTTCTTTCCCCTCTTCCATAAAGATGCTTAAGAGCAAAAAAGCAGGCTGAACTGTCAGCTTCTACCATCCTAACATTTTTCTGTTCAACTCCCAAACTTCATGCAGCACTCCAAGTCTCTTGGCTTATAGACAACTGTCTACCAAATGAAGGGTTAAGTTAGCAATCTGATCAAGCCAGGAATTGTTTCTGAGCATTTCATGAAGTTAAAAGTACACCAACTCCTCATTGGAGCATTCCTGAAAATATAAACACTCTATATACACTACTTTCACAACCTCACAGCAGCAGGATTTAATAAAGAAATTGTGAAAAAAGTGCAAAATCCCTCAAAACTTTTCTTGAGGTAGACTATTCAGCAAGACCATGAAATACTATTTTTGAAAGACATACTCATTGGTCAGGACAAACACTCACTGCTGTCTATGATGAACAGCCAATCTCATTCAGGTCTTTGCACCTGAGTGACCAGCTTCCTTCCTCAAGAGCTTTAAGATCAAAGTTCTCCAAGCTTTATGCTTTAGTTCTGTGCCTTTTCAGCAGATCCTGAAAATTACTGAAAAAGAGTTCTTTTTCTATTTCTGCATCCAAGCAGAAATAGGACCTTTAACAAAACAAAGATAAAGATATGACAGCTCTTTTTGCTCTTAATTACGCACTTCAGCTTTTTACATGTTGCATAACTGATAGCAACTGGGAAAAGGCTGTTCTGTATTCCAACTTTGTTTCTCTTTATTATATTCTAAGTGTATTCTGTAGTTTTCTGGAGGAGTCCTTATTTGTATAGCTGTATTTTAATTGTATAAAATTTACCTTCAAGGCAGCTGGTATAGTGTACACAAAAATTTAATCCATCAGCATCGTAACTGCATTGGGTAGGAAACAAATAAATATTTTTGTACTGCGCAGTGAAATAAAAATTAGGTTTTCTTGCATTAGATAAAAAGACTTCATCATTTCTGCTCCCTGGGCATTAGTGGGTTCTCTACCTGAAATACAGCCTGAAGAAGAATAGGTTCCAAATTTTTTTAATTTTTTTTTTTTTCCTGAGGGGGGGGGGGGGGGGGGGGGGGGGCAATACATAAAATACAGCCTTTCCCAGGGGAAAACTGAGAAGTTATTAAATGGAACAGTACTAAATTTTCTAGTTCAATTTGTAAAAGAAGTGCCATAGAATAACATCACAGAATGCTTCGAGTTGTAAGAGACCTTTATAGGCCATCTAGTCTACGCCCTCTGCTGTGAGCAGGGACACCAACTAGACCAGGTTGTTCAGAGCCGCATCCAACCTGTTCCAGTGTTTCACCACCTTCATCACAAAAAATTCCTCCTTATATCCGGTCTAAATCTACCATCCCTCGCTTTAAAGCTATTCCAGTTCTTTATTTTGTTGAGAGGATCAGACTAGAATAGGATAAATCAAAACCAAATGGTTTAACACACAGCTCTGAAACAGACATCCAAAAAATGCAAATACACTTCACATTTGGAAATACCGAGTTACCAACACTTACCTCAATGTTTGGAAAAGGAAACTAGCTATTGATCATGACAAAAGTGATATGTTGAAATAACTGCAATTTTGCAAATATTCAGTGCTCTGCAAAAGGTTCAATAAAAATAACATTTATTTATAAAGCCTCACTTGTTCTTCCCTAAAGAGAATCTGAAAGTTATTTTTCTTAACATTTCATTCCACTGCCACGGCAACTCTACAACTTTCTTTGAACTCCATCTGCCATGCATTTCATACAATGGTCTTTCTCCTCTTAAAAACTATATAACATGGATCAAGCTCCAGCGCAAAGTAAAAGAGTCCTCTTCCACTCCAACTTCTACAACACATTTTAAAATGTATTCCCAAGTAAAGGAAAAGGTAAGGAAACCATTAAAAAAACAAACAAACAAAAAACCCCACAAACCTTCACTATTTGAAAGCTTACTCTTCCAGTCACTTTGCTGACAATATCTACTAATCTAGCCTAAGGTTTTCCAAATCTACAATCTTTATTCTACTCGCAACAAGCATTTTCTCCCCCACATCAAGAGCACAACATAGAAACAACTCGCTAAATGAATACCAAAATAGCAGCTCTAAACAAAACCACATTGAAGGTGCAGGTGCTACATGAGGGTTTAAGTGAACCACTTCTGAAGAATACACATACTGGCTGAGGAGGCTCTGAAAACATAGCTCTAAACACACAGAGAAACTATGCTCTCGCCCCAAATTCCACGATATTATGGCAAGAATGCAACTTGTGTTTTAAAATGGAAAAGCTACTAGTACTTCAAATACTTTGCCATTTGATCAAGTTGTAATTAGCTGTGCTTAGCCTAAGAGCTTCTCAGCTGTAGCACATTTCAGCTTCAGCTGTTAAGAGAGAACTATAATTCTCCAGGTAATGTGTAACAGTATGCATTTTATGATTTGATTTTGAGTTTCTTCAACATCAGAAATAACATCTAGCCCAAATTTAGCTCACAGAAAACTTACAGGCTACCCAGAGCCTTCAAAAGGTGTTTAAAGACTGAAAAATTGTAATGGAAAGTTACCTCATTAAAAATGCCCCTGTTCTGAAGAGCAGTTGGCTATATCTTTGCAGTCTTCTCATATTTTGCCCTTGTCTTAGCAGCAGCTGCACCTGATCGGGAGCCAATTTACTGGGTATTCACTGCCCACCCTCCTGCAGCACTGTATGCACATCTATATGCAACTACTTTTTTGCATAAACCACTAATGTTTTGGTACAATACACAGAAGTAATTTGGCCTTAACTACTCTCCCTTCCCTGGAGATCAGTAGAGAAAAATGAAAAAACAAGTGATTTTGCATGATTTCCTATCCATGACAAAAGAAAAGAGGGATGCTACTTCAAGAATCTCCTAGAACATCACATATCTTGACACTTTTAGCAATTAAAAAAAACACGTAACTTGTTGTTAAAAGGTTGAAAGCTAACAAACATGTTTTAGTGGCCATGTGAGAGTATAAAATAACTAAAACAAGGTGGGGGTGGGGGGGAAGCAAGCAAAAGATGACAGCACCTGCATGCTTTATAATATAACATAGCAAACTAAAACACAGCTCCAAAAGTACTGCATGGGCCAGAGAGCAGAAAGAATAACTTTCATGTAACACTCAAATCTTCCCAAAGAAAGACATCACCAGCATACCTAACTTATTCTCCCCAGCAATAGGTGGAGGCTGTGTTGTCCTGGTATTAACTTATTACATAGCACTAATTACCAATCTACTGACAGCTTTATTACATCTTTAAGAAAAAGTTTTCTTTGCGTATATTCACTGCTGAAATAGATTTTATTCCATTTCATACTTCAAAGACAAAATAAGCTTCAGAGCAGAACTAGAATTAACAATACCCGTTCTTTCCTCATGTGCAAACTGGCAAATATGACAACACAACACCTTAATAAAAATAATATTTAAGGTAAGGTATATGACACCAAAAAGGACAAATATAAGCAGAACTAGTACTTAGCTGTCATCATCACAATAATCACTCATGCTGGGAGTTAGGAATTACAACGGCAATGCCATAATAAAATTGACTTACCTATACTAGGCGGACTGCCGTAATTTACAGGGGACTCTGGAGGTCTCCCACAATGTAGTGCAGCAAGAGCAGATCCCTTCCACACAACGTGTTTGCAACCTATTTTGAAACAATTACACAAAATAAATGTAGGCGAGCATTTCTTTACATGCAAAAATGGCATGAATTCCCAAAATTCTCAGAAATTTTTCATACTTTTGTTTGTACGGAGCAAAGACTGTCTGCCAGCTCCTAATAATGTCTGCACTCCAGGGACACTTTGGGGAATTTCTTGCTCTAGAAGTGGTCCAAGTCGATGGCATATTTGAAGCAAGTGATCAGGTGCCAAGTGTCTGTAATATTTCACCTGTTATATGAAAAAGCAAACAAAACATTTGATAAAGAACATAATATTTTTGAAGAATAACTGTGTTAATATTTTTCTTCCAGACTGTTACACAAGCGCATAAGAAATTCCCAGTATATTAAAGACAAAAACAAATAATGACCTTTAAGTACAAGAATTCATTCCAGCTGGTCTTAATTAATTCTCCTATTCATCACAAGCCACTTTGTACAGGGAACTGTTGGTATTTACTACTCTCTGACTTTAAAGCAAAGTTCGTCATAGACTAACAAGCTCCATTAATCACAGTGAAAAATGTAAAGTACACATTCAGTATTATATTTAAATAGGGGTCTGGTCAGTCTAAGTTACTGTAAAGCAAATGTCAGACAAAGATTGTAAGGACAGCAACATTCACAGAATCCTTACAAGAACCACATCTACCAAATAAATAACAGCTTTGTAGAAGACCGTGCAAAACCAACCCATGTCAGTTCATCTAAGCTAGAATAACCTGTTGAAATGCCAAGATTATTTTACTTCTAATACTTTTACGTAAAAATGCTGGGTTAAGTAACTCAACTTTAAAACTGGCACATGTGGTACTCCATTAGGCTACTGACATGACCAGTCTTCATATAGTTTTCAACTGCACAGTACTAAAGCAAGCTCCTGTTATCAGCAACAGATTGTCACCTGATAATAACTACGCTGAACCAATGCTGACTGCCCAGTCAAAAGCAGTACATTCCTTTGAAGTGCTACCATTCTAGATGAGAAGATCATCTTACATAACAAGGGGAAAAAAAGTTTCAATATAGATGACAACAATAAAATCCTATCAACAAAGAGCTTTCAGTTAAGAAACAGCATTTTTAAAATGTATGAGCTATTGTCAGCCTAGAGTATTCTAACGAAGAAAATTTAAAATGATGAAATAATGAGGAAGAGTGGAAACTCAGTTTTCTTCAGTTCTTGTACAGGGTTCGGTGTATAGTAGTAGTTTTATCCTTCCCACAGCCTGAAATATATCTTCACAGTTTTACTTTGCAGAAAAAGAAAAAAAAAAGTACTGCAGTAAAAGCTTCTGATGTTTTGCTGTTCTGCAGCTAGATAAGCCCATGACTGGCATTTAATGCAGACTGATGCTTCTGTATTACACCCAATTAACAGGAATATACCTCATTCTTCATCAAATGTGCTCACGTCTTGCTGACAAACTGTAATCACTTCACATATTCTAGCAGTTTGTTAACATAAAGAATGCTGATGGCTGAAACTGAGGCTCTGGAAAAGCCTTGCTTACACCAGTAACTGCCACTGACAACACAACCTGCTGGTGAAGAAGGACAAGTTTTCTCTTCTACTCCTGTCACGGTTTAACTCTGGCCAGCAGCTCAGCTGCACACAGCCATTCACTTAATCCCCCGCAAAAGAATGGGGTTGAAAATCATAAGAATTAAAGAGAGGAAATTTGTGGGTAGAGATAAGGACAGTGTAACAGGCAAAGTAAAATCTGCATAGCAAGCAAAGCAAAATGAAGAATTCACTCGTTCCTTCCCATTGATAGGCAGACATTTAGTTGTTTCCAGGAAAGCAAAGCTTTCCTTCTGTGAATTACATTACATTCGTAGAAGGTCGTGCAAGCTGTCCAAATCTGACTGCCTACAAGTTAAATTACTCACAAAATTCAAACGTGTTAAAAGGTAAGCTTTACTTTTTTCTCTTTAAAAATGGTTTAGAAATAATTTTATGTTGTCCTAAAGCTTATGAGTATACAAGCAGACAATTTAATTTAAAATTACTAAATTTCAGAGAGGCACCCTGTTAGAAAAGTGGCAAAAAAACCAGCCTAATGAATTCAATTCTTAAAGGAAGAATCACGGTCAAAATACATGCTTGAGAGCCCTAAAATATAAGAACAGCCATAATTAGTGACAAAGCTGTTTACAGTTTCTGCTACCAACTGTCGATCCATTTCCTTAGCTTTTAATTCTCTCTTGCTCCTACAAAAAGGAGCACAAAAGCTTAACAAATACTGCCCTTTGCATAATTCTATCTGAAATCAGATTCCACATAAGAAAAGTTCAGATTCCGCAAAGATTAATATTAAAGTGCTTTTCTTTTTTTTTAAGTTTAAGCATAAAACGTAGAACTACATAATCCATACAGCTGTCATGTTTTGCTTTTCAAGATCCTTCAGTTTTCAGTTTTACGCATCCTAACAAATGAACAAAATCTAAGGTAAATGAAGCAAATCTGCTTTGGCGCATTCCGAAACTACAGCCAGCTGACATCTTGAGTCATACTTCTCATGATTTGTCATAAGCCATGTGTTCTTTTTTTTATTTTAGCAGAAAATAGGTAGGCTCAATTCCTCACAGTTTTTAAAGCAAATGTTATGAAAAGGGGGATCTATTTGTATTACTCTTGACTACACCTATTACAGATCTTAATATATACATTACACCCACACTATAGTCTCTCCTCATTTAAGTCCATTTGCGTGAAAATAGCTATTTATGCCAAGTTACGAAGTACTTCTGTGATACTTTAGCACAGCATGTCTGAATAATCCTTGTTCACAACTAAGCAACATTTGTAACCAGCTCATTAACAAACAGATTCAACAATACTAACCGAGCTGTAGCCTCAAAAAAAAGTTACACTAGCCATCTAAACATTTCTCAGTTAAAGAAAGTTTATAAAACTATTTCATGACCATACACAGTCAGATTTGGCTCTTATTTTCCTGTGTGACTAAAGCACACACAAGAAACGTAAAAATAAAATGAGCTTCATTTCACTATAAAATCTGCTAGGGAAAAATTCTTATTTCATTATGGGTTTTATTTGGTCTTATTTCTTTCCCTTTTTCTCCTTCTATAAAGGAGTAAATGGTGGAACTTAAATAATTTATTAAAAGCAAGCTATTAAGTAAGTTTTCTCCAGGTGAAGTATTTTCTTTTAACAATATTAATACGTACAATATAAATATTTTAACAATGTTAATAGAATATTTCAATTGCAAAGTACCTACAACTACCATCTAGTCCATCTGCCTGACCACTCCAGGGCTCACCAAAGGTTCAAGCACGTTATTTCCAAATGCCTCTTAAACACTGACAGGCTCAGGGCATTGACCACCTCTTTAGAAACCTGTTCTAGTGCCAACCTAAATGTATTAATTACTACAAGCATTACAGCAGAAGTCATAAATGGAAAAAAAAGTGTAACAGAAATTCATCTTAATCCCAATTCCTCCCACTTGAAAAAGAAAAAAACCCTAGCCAAACAAAAAACATCCAACTGCCGAAGAGAACCACACTGTGCTAGCAACATCTCAAGAAAGGACAAGTTTAATACATTAAACAACAAAGAGTGGCTTAAAAGCTAAAATTATTTAGCTTGTTCTACGGTGCAGCCTGCCAGGAGATGATTCTTCCACTGACAAAGTGTGGAGAAAAAAAAAAAAAAAAAAACAAAAAAAAAACCACAAACCACGAAAAAAATGCTATAACCAACACCAAATGTACCTATACCATCGCTGCATCCTTCTCTTAAAACAAGGAACAAAAAAACCCCCACAACTGGCAAGAGATTTTTTTTGTCACTTAAATCTGATTCAAATGTAAATAAAATTATTTTTTCAAAGGACACCTCACAAGCTTTGTCAGAAACAGGAAAGCTCATGACAGCTCAATAGAATGATGTAAATTCATCTTGATATCAATCTCTGATTCCACGGAGAGAAAGTAAAAGCAAAAGGGAAAAAATAGCAGATGTACCAGCAATTTAAAATTCATACAGCTCTAAATGAAAAGTGAAAACTGGACTATACAAACAAAAATTTCATGCCAACACTGTGATGTCAACGAGTATATAAACAGTTGTTTTTCTCTGCCAGTCCCACCTACCTGAAAGTCTATCTGGTTTCTTTCCCCCTCCTATTAGGCTTTCTGCAATGCCCAGTTCTGCTCTTTACTTCCAACAGAAATGCACAGGAGACATGCTTTTATAATATTGAACTCATTTTGTTTGAACAGATTTTTCACATAAGACCAGTTCCTAACACCTCTTAAACATTACTGCAATAAAACTCTGTTAGCAAGTACAATTTTTCAGATCTTAAGCATAAATATTTTCCAGAAAACATGAAGCAGCATTATCCTCAACTTCACCCTTTACCTACTACCCCCAACTTCACTTATTCCAAACAAACAGCATGGGAATACACAAAATGCAGCAACACAGCTATTTGGACTAACATTCAAATCTTTATTACCTTTGAAACAGACATAAGTGCTTATATTTCCATTCTGCATGACTCTGCAGAATAATTCAACATCAGAATCACAATGAATGCATCAACAGAATCATGATTTGACCAAGACTCTTCAGTTAAATTTGTAATATATAGTGCAGCTATTTGCTGCCAGTGTTTCAGACATCAAGTGAAATACAACCCATTTCTGCTCTAAGCACTGTGCATACAGGAATGTTCTCAAAAATCTGGATGATTTTTATCCCCTTCCTCCCCTCCATGCTAACAGTTACCAAGCTTAACTACAAGTTTGACTGGAAATATCTTTCAGAAAGACACATTTCCACATAAAGACACTTAACAACAAAATCCAATCTACCTATATATTTCAAGATGCGAGACTTCAATATCACCAATACCAGCAGCTATATCAGCTTTAACTATTCTGCTGTGTAACACATTACCCAAAACAAGCTTCAAATTGAATTACAGTAATTGTTGTCCTATATCAGACCATCAATCTAATTGTGTACCCTGTATCACCAGCCACTGCCTTATTATTTTAAAATTGTGAATTGCAATGAAGTACATTTACTTTTCTCTGAAACATTCGGGTTTTTTGTAGGACAGTAGTGCAATAGTGAACAGGGAGGGGAGAATTGGAAAATTAACTACTTTTCCTAAAGCATTTTTATTTCTCATGTACTCAAGTTATACTTAAGCTAGATGTGTATGCATATTTAGCCACTACTTCCTACAGGAATGCTCACTATTTTAACATGAGATGATTCTTTCTCTAATGAAACAAACCTATATCAAATCAGCTGTCCCAGGAACATTAGTTTTTCAACCACGTAAAGCTTTTAACAGGTACAAGGCTAGAGTGGATAAAAAACTCAAAACATAGTATAAACACTCTTCTGCAAGCTTCCTACTTACCACGAGAAAGCATGAACAGTAGTAGCATTTTCAGCCTTATGGAGTAAGATATTCAACTAAATCTATTACTGACAGACTACCTGTACCTATTTGCCTATCTCAAACTCATTCATAATGTTTTGAAGGGGTTTTCTGCTTGGGTTTTAACAAAAAACACATATTAGAAACTTGATATTCCTCTTTAGCCCATCTGCCATCAGTGTTTCTTAGTGTCAGTTTAAAAGAACTAGCACAAAAACAGTTGACTTAGCCAGTCCTCTTGATTATCTATGGAACAAACAAACATGTGGTACTTCCCACAATGAGCAAGACTTCCTCCTCATCAAAATACAATCGCTTGAACAGAGAGGCTCTAACATCACCTCAATTCCCAGCTATGGGAATAATCCATAGAATATAAATACTTGTCTTTTAGAACTAAAAGGAAATAATTTAAGCCATGTGTTCAACACAAGCACAGAAAATGAGACCAAAGCCATCGCTAAGGTTCACAATCATTTCACAGGTTTCTTGCCTCCAGTGCTCAGTCTCTCAGACCGCCTTCCAAAACACTGTAGAGACCTTTCTCCAAGTACTGCTAAAAACAAAAACTAGATGATGACACAGCTCTCCAATTTAATCCAAGTTTCACTTTTGCTCCCCATTTCTTTAAACACCTTTACAGCACAAGATTTCCTAAAGAAACAAACCACTTATTATCTGGTTACTTATTAAGAAACGGAATTACTAAACAGTAACCACAGTGCTGCCTGAAAGGCTTTTACTAAGTAAGGTGTTAGGCTAACAATGAGACATAGTGTCAATGCACTTGGTGTCCCAGTGCCACAGATACTCTTAACTTCACATACTTTTGCCCAACCAAAAAGAAAGAACAGTAGAAAGGACCAAAAATACAGTTGTGTCATTTTCACTTGAAATCCCGTTTAATAATTGCAAGTAGGTGCAGGGGAAAGGGAAGAGACAAATGTTGGCAAAATAGTAAACAGCTCCTGAGAACAGCAAGGCATAGCGTCTACTAAGACCATTGGACCATCTTCCTGTTTGATGTGCATTCCCTGCCTTCACCTTCCTCAACCACCACAGTGAATAAAATTCTAATTCAACCAAGAACATAACATTTATGTGAGTATTTTAGATAATGAAAAGAAAGTTAACACAACAGTTCTGACCACACACACTATAACACTTGTTCTCTAAAAGACCCCAAAAATCCACATACAACAACACGCACACACACAAACCAAAACTACAAACAACAAACCCCACCCAATTAATCTTTACCATAGTTCTGAGTTATTATAGTAAACCTTAAAACAATTGTCTTCTTGAGCTTAAAGCCACTTTGCTCCCAAATGGAGCAACCCCATCACGTTCCCCAAGTCTTCCACATGCACTCCACTCACGGTGGTGGTGGTAGGACTCCTGTTTCTGCACACAAAAGGAGAGCTGGACCATGTAAAAATGATTTTCGTACTGTTTATTCCTCAAACAGTTCAGTTCCCTTATCCAACTGATGGCACATTTGGATGAGCACTCGTGCCTACACAAAGGCTACAGCAGAAATGCAAAGCTTTCACCCACAGCATACAATCAGAGCAGCTACACCCATGGTGAAACTGCAACATGAAAAAACAATTACCCTGGAGTCAAATGATGCACTGTAGCTTGTTCATGTGTCAAGGCCCTAACAAATGTGTTTTAAAGCCTAGCTACAAAACACTGAAACAGCATCTTTAACCACAATCTATAAACAATTTACAAGGCTGCCTTAAACAAGACAAAAAATAGCTGGCTTACAATTAATAAGTTTTCACAGCTAATGCAAGGGAATACAAAACATCCTGATCTCTGTTACTGAAGAGTCCCACTATGCTTGGTACACATGGGTTGGAAGCAGCCTACCAGGGTCTCGACTCTTAGAAAGTCTATGGTTATCACACAAGTAGAAATCTTAATACTGACAATATATATACAAGACTGGCACTCCAAAATAAGGGACTACACAATTAAAGCAAGATTCAAGTGGTTCGTACGACAAATAGCGACTGCAAGAAATATAATATAGAAAATTTTGAATTCAAGAAAAATCACTTAAGAATATAAAACATGCTATAATGGCACTTCTGAACTCACGTGTTTTCCAGTAGCATTACAAGCCCACACAGCATGGTGTTAGCTTATAAGAAAATGAAACATTTACTTGCACTGACCAAACAGAAAAACGAAAGTAATTTACTAGAAATTGCATTGGATTTAACATTGTTTGCCCAAGTTAAGTTACAGAAATAAGTACAGTTACATGTAAGGCTGTGAATTTCAGTTTAACAGAAATTCTTACTAGAGTTCACTTTCTAACTAAATGCTTCCAAAACAAGAGATGATGATATTCCTGGTTTGACCTTGAAAAGATACCCACCTGAACAGATTTACAATAAAAGGCATGATTTTGCACACAACAAAACAGATGCCTGAAATTAAATTCTATCCCCTACACAAAGCCTTTACTCCCTCCTAGAGTACAATTTAGACATCTAACACTACATTTACTGGGATATTTAGTTATTAGAAGGGGCTGAAAGTAGAAAAGCTATGAAGTTTACTGAAAGCAGAAGGCACTCAAGTCTGAGAACTGGTACCAAAACATGACAGAACACGCCTTCTTCAGAAAGAAGAGTCAGCATCATAAAGCTGGGTGGCCTTTTTTCTATGAAAAAAAAATGGAAAAAACCAAAAGTTAGCTCATCACCCACCTCTATCTGAAAAAACTAAGATTCTTTGGTTTGAGATAAACAAGGTTTTGTTTAATGGAACAAGGTGTCCTGAAGAAAAAAAAAACACTACTTATGAATGAAATGTAACTTTCAGCCCACAAATACACTTCCACTTCAGCTTTCAGGAGTCTAAAATGTAATACAAACTAACACAAAGTTCTTACATCTTTGACAACTGGAGCAAGAGTAGGTAGGTAGGATACAAAGAATAATCAAGAACAAAGTAAGTAATTTCTTTTCTGTCCCCTCCCAACATCAAGGTAGGGAAAAGGTGAAATGAGGACATTTATTAGGAAGTCTAAGGAAACTTTTTTAGGAAGAGAAGACTAGAAACAGAAAAAGGACTTGATGAGCATCACATTTCTAAATATATGCGCTCAGGATTAAGTCCAAATTTTGAGGAAGTACTTATTACACCATTACGTATCTATTCTGACTAAATGCATATTTACCTGCATTCCGGCAAATAGCCATTTCTTGTAAGGAAAGGTATAAACAAACTTATTTCTCATCAAGCCTTCTTACTTCAACCTTTAAAACATCTTTTTCCTCACTCTTTCTTCACATCTTTTTATACTCTGAAGTATACTCTACAGAAGAAATCTAAATCTATTCTGCACTAAGACTGCATTCTCAATTCTTTATAATTTATAGAACAGGAAGAGTCACCATAAGTTTTACCAAGCAACTTCTCGCTATCACGTGAAATTAATAACAGGGCCTTGCAGACTTACAAATATATACATATTGAAATGAATAAATAAATAAGAGTAGCATAATATATCTTGCTGAAGTACAAGCACTTTGAAACTCCCTTGCTGATTGTCTTTATCATCCTTGATTTCAGAAAAACTGAACGACTTTGACAGGTATAAATGTGTTCTCAATAAGTCAACTGCTACTGATACTTCCACACCACATGCATTAAAATGCCTCGACCAATACACTTGCCCTAGAGGAAACCAACACAGCAAGCAAGCGTGTTCTAACTATGATAAATATCTATCACTCACACTGTAATATTTCTAATATAAGTAACATATGTACATAAAAAATATAATATATATAAAACATGTAAGAGATATATATATAAAATGCATACATATAGCACTGTGTATACCAACAGTCTTTACTGGATGTATCACACAGGGTAACTGTTCTGCCTCCTTTTACGAGAGCTTAGAAGTTCTCCACATGTCTAAATCTCTGAAATTCAGAACAACTATAACCAACCAAAAAGCCTGAAGAGAACTCTTACTTTGACGAGCAGCACAAACAGGGCACAGTTTTCCACAAAAATCCTATTCAGAAACTCAAGAGGCTAAATTATACAAGGGCGCACCTGTAATGAAAACAATGCCAGCAACAAGTTGCTAACAGACACATCTTAATTGCTGTTCGCCCAACTACTGAAATAAAACAAGAGGAAAAAAAAGAGATCTAAGTGCTTCTCTTCGAGCAAGGGCTAAGCCTGCGCAGGCAAGACCTTATTTTTTTAAACCATCGAGAGGAAAAACACGCACCGGGAGGTTAAATAAAAAGGCGGAACCCAGCAACATGCGCACTTTGGGATGCGAGCAGCTGTGGGAGGCACAGAGCCGGCGCGGCGGGCGGCGAACCGGGACGAGCTTCCCCCCACCTTGTTCCCCCTTTCCCTGCCCCCCGAGCCCCACGGGAGGCCCGGGATGCGCCCCCCCCCCCCCCCTCCCCACAGCTCCCGCCGCCATTGTGCGCGCGGGCGGCCGCGAGCGCCCCCCACCCCCCGCATCGCCCCGCCCCGCGCGGCCATGGCGCGCGCGCCCCCCCCCCCCCCCTCCTCGCGCCGCCTCAGGAGGGTCGCTCTGGGGTTGTTTGTTTGATCTTCCCCCCTCCAGACAAGTTGCTGGATTTGGTTTTTATTTGGGAGGTTTGGGCCCTTTTTTGTTGTTGTTGTTGTTGTTTGTTTGGGGGTTGTTGGGGTTTTTTTTTTTTTTTTCCTTCTTTTTCTTTTTGCGGGAAATTCAAATTTTTTTTTTTCCTTGGGCTGCTCGAAGAGACGGAGGAGGAAAAACGGCGCCTCCCGCTTACCAGGTTCTCGTAGCTGCGGGGATGCTCCTTGCCCGTCCAGTCCGTGCGCTTGGGCAGCAGCTGAAAGGGAGGGAAGGGAGAGCAGCCCGTGAGCGGCCCCGCCAGACCCCAGCCCCGACCCGACCGGCCGGAGCAGCGGGAGGGCAGGGGGCGCCCAGCCTCTTACCTCCTTCTCGGCCACCTCGCGGATCAGCACCTGCAGCGACAACAAAAGGGGACAGGGGGGGACACGGGAGAGGGCAAAGGGAGGTGGGGGGAGATGGAGGGAGACGAGAGAGAAGGAGGGAAAGGGGAGATGATAGAGGAGACAAGAGAGAGAGAAGGAGGAAGAAGGGAGATGGAGGAGACAAGAGAGAGAGAAGGAGGAAGAAGGGAGATGGAGGAGACAAGAGAGAGAGAAGGAGGAAGAAGGGAGATGGAGGAGACGAGAGAGAAGGAGGAAGAAGGGAGATGGAGGAGACGAGAGAGAAGGAGGAAGAAGGGAGATGGAGGGAGACGAGAGAGAGAAGGGGAGATGGAGACGAGAGAGAGAAGGGGAGATGGAGACAAGAGAGAGAGGGAGAAGAGGAGATGGAGGGAGACGGGAGAAGGGAAGGGGAGATGGAGGGAGACGGGAGAAGGGAAGGGGAGATGGAGGGAGACGGGAGAAAGAGAGAAGGAAGAGAAGGGGAGATGGAGGGAGACGAGAGAGAGGGAGAAGGGGAGATGGAGACAAGAGAGAGGGAGAAGAGGAGATGGAGGAGACGAGAGAGAGGGAGAAGGGGATATGGAGGAGATGAGAGAGAGGTAGAAGGGGAGATGGAGGAGACGAGAGAGAGGGAGAAGGGGAGATGGAGGAGACGAGAGAGAGGGAGAAGGGGAGATGGAGGAGACGAGAGAGAGGGAGAAGGGGAGATGGAGGAGACGAGAGAGAGGGAGAAGGGGAGATGGAGGAGACGAGAGAGAGGGAGAAGGGGAGATGGAGGAGACGAGAGAGAGGGAGAAGGGGAGATGGAGGAGACGAGAGAGAGGGAGAAGGAGGAGAAGGGGAGATGGAGGAGATGAGAGAGAGAAGGAAGAGAGGGGGAGAAGGAGGGGAGACGAGAGAGAGAAGGAGGGGAGACGAGAGAGAAGGAGGGGAGACGAGAGAGAAGGGAAGGTGGGGGAGAGGGGGTGACGAGAGAGGGGAAGGGGCGGTGGGGGAGAGGGGGGGAAGAAGAGAGGAGGCGAGGTTAACCGAGGAGATGGGGTTAGTAAGAGGGGAGAGAACAAGAGAGGGGAGGGGGAAATAGAAAGGAGGGAGAAGAAAGGGGAGCGGTTTTGAGGAAAAAATAAAGAAAAACAGGGGGAAGGAGGACGCGGCTGCGAGCGTCGCCCTCCTCCCGCCGGGCCCGGCGGCGCCATCCCTCCCTCGGTCCTTCCTTCCATCCATCTCCCTCCTTCCTTCCATCCATCTCCCTCCTTCCTTCCCTCCCTCCCTCCCTCCTTCCCTCCATCCCCTACCTGAGCCGCCTGCTGGCAGGGTCCGTCCTCCAAGAAGCGAGCGATGAGGAAGTAGAGCTCTGCGCGAGGAGAGGAGGGATTGAGAGGGCGGTGAGCGCTCGCCCTGTGCCCGGTGCCCCCTTTGCCCGCCGCCCCGCACTCACTCACCCGCCCCGCAGCTCGGCCGTGTGCCGCCCGCCGGGCCCGGACATGGCGAGGGACGAGCCGGGAGGGAGGGAGGAGGAAGGAATCCGGGTCGGGGCCCAGCGAAACGCGTCCGCCCGCCCGGTAGCTGTCACTGTTCGTTCAGCACGAAGGGTCTCGGCTCCACCATTTCAACCCGCGGGCAGCGGCAGGAGGAGGAGGAGGGGAGGAAACAACAACTCGCAGCGGCAGCAGCAGCAGCGGCGCCGCCGCCGCCAGCGAACGCGATCCCTCCGCGCGGAGAAAGAGTCCCCTCCTCCTCGCCCCCCTCCCCAGCCCCCGCAGCCCCTCCCCCGCGCCCCCTCCGGCCCGGGCGATGCGGGGGAGCTGGGAAAGCGGCGCAGCGCGCGGGCTTCCTGCCCTCCCTCCCTTTTCTCCCGCCCTCCTTTCCTTTTTTTTTTTTTTTTTTTTTTTTTTTTTTTCCTGCCCTGCCTCTTTTTTCCCTCCTCCTCCCCCTTTCCTCCCTCCGCGCCGCGCCTCCTTCTCTCCCCCTCCCCCGGTGCCTCCCGCCCCTCCGCCGGGAAGAAAAGGGGGGCGAGGGCGATCGCTGCGTGTTTATTAGGGTCCGGGCGGGCAGAGGGAGAAGCTGTGGGAGCGGTGGGCGGGCGGGCAGGCGGCTGACAAGGCCGCTTTCTGTACACCCCCCCCACCCCCTTCTTCCATTCGGTGCGGGCCGACGCGCGGAGGGATACGGCGGGGGGGGGGCGGAGCGGCGGCGCTGGAAGTTGCCGAGTTTCGGTGTCGCAGGGACGCGATAAAGGGGGCGAAGCCCCAAACTTGCCCCCCCACCTCCTGGAGAAGCCAGGATCGAGGGTGGGGGGAGCCCAGCCCGGCCCCCCCGGCCCTGCCCGGCCCCGGCAGGGGTCACGCCTCGCTGCTTCTCAGCCTTTGCTACCCTGGGGCTGGGGCCGTGCCTCGGGGCTGGGAGCGTGGGAGAAGACGGAGCGGGGGGGGTGTGACCAAAAAAATAGCAGCAAACCGACCCAACAAACCCCAAACAACCCAAAAGGCGCCTTTTCCCGGCCTCCTTTGGGCTCGCGCCCCCCGGTTGGAGAATCCCCCTTTATAAACAAACAGACCCGAAGCGCTAATAACGACTGTATGGGTCGCTCTTTGGCCGTATTCGCCGTTCTCCGATTTTATTCCGTTTTACTCGCCGCTTTCTCATTTTATTCGCTGCTGCTCTGGTTTTATTCATTGCCGTCTGCTTTTTTTTATTCCTCGTTCTCTGCTTTTATTCATTGTTGTTGCCGCCGAGCGGAGGAGCCAGGCGGGACCGGCGGCTCCCGAGTCCTGAGGAGGAGGAGGAGGAGGAGGGCTGGCGATGCCTTTGCACGACCTGGGGCTGCACTGGAGGTAATTGAGGAGCGGATCGATAACCTGCCGAAGGTTCCTGAAAGGCGGCGGAGCCCTGGGGGCGATTCAGTCCTCGGGGCTCGTCGACGCTTCGCTCCCTTGTAACGCGGCCGAGAGAGCGTCCCGAGCCCAGAGGGAGCAGGAAAACAAAGCAAACCTCGGCCGGTAGTTACCTTCCAGAGGAAAAATAAAGAAAATCCGGATCCGATTCGGAAGGGGGTTAGAGGAGCGTAGTTATTCCTCTTTCTTGGCCGAGCGGCTTCCTCGGGGGAGCTGAGGCCTTGCGGGGACAATCACAGAGAAATGGGCGAGGGATGATGTTAGAACGGGAGATCCTGATTTTTAGCTATTAGTGTTCATTTACCCCCATTATAAAGTAGCTTCACTTGTGAAGCAAAGCCCAAAGTACCTTCCAGATGATACAGCACCTAGACAAAGAATCATCTTCGTGCGTAACGCAGCTCTCGCCTACATAACTTAAAAAAAAAATGCAATTTAAACCATCTTTCTGCGCTGCTGAGGGGAGGCTGAGCTGAGCATTTTTGTATCTGTGTTTCCCAGGCCCCTGAGCTCGGTTGGTGAGCTCGAGCTTTGTGCTTGGCCTGGGGAGAAAGGTTGCTTTAAGCTGCTTTTTTTTTTTTTTTTAAGAGCAAACTGCAGCAAGCTTTCTGCTTTATTGCACAAATGGAACCGAGAAAGGGGGAGAAAATGTCACCTTATGTCCATAAAGTCATGGTATAAAACGTGATAAAAGCTGGATTGATGTAGCAGATGCCTAGGACTCGTGCATTTTGCCATGCAATTATCAACCATCCTAAAAATCATAAAAACATAGCATGTGGTCATCGGGGTAAATGTATTTTCTCGTACAGATTAATTTTTCCAAGTATTTTAATTGTTTATATTAGATTTGCTCACTATCTGTACCTATGCTCATTTTATATATTTAGAAACATACGAGTGTTTTCCCAGTTTTTGTAACAATAACCACTCTGCGTTTCAGCTTCATTTTAAATCCACGCGTCAAATAATTGAAATGGCAATGAAGTCATACTTACGATCTAATAAAGATTTTAAAAATAAAGCGACTCCAGTCTTTTCTTGGCAATGTAAAATACGTATTGTAATATCTCTCATAGGTGGCTCTCACAACAAAGGGCTACATGAATAATGCGATTAACATTTTAATTTCCCTTGATGCTTACATAAAAGAAACTATACTTATGTATGACATCACTAAACCTATAAACCGAGGAAAAAAAATAAATTTTAACAGTTGAAAGAGTCTGAAAGTAGAGAAAAACTATCCTGAAATATTGAACTTTCTTGTTCTTCTGGCAACTCTTAACTTTTCCTGATACAGTTTAAAATACAGCCCACAGAATAAAAATGTTCTTGGTGCTATGACAGTAAAGTAAGGATTGTGTCTTATTTAGTTTTTGCAGACCACCAAGCAAAATGGAATTCCAGTCCCTGAGTTAAGTCTGAGTCCAGCAGTACTACAAATAATGTTTAATGAGCAGCTTTTACAAACCTGCGTTCCACTTCTTTTTTCAGATGACACCTGATGGGGGATTTTGAGTTATTTATGGGTTAACATGGAAGTCACATGGGCCACAAGAGAAAAAGTGGAATTATTGTTGTTTGGTTAAGTGTGTTAGAATGAATTTTAAGAATTCCAGTGGCAGTAATAAATACTCCATTAAGTTTTTTTCCTTGTTGCAGTTAAATTGGGGATGTTTTTGTTAAACACACAAGCGGAGAAAAATATTCTCATCTCTGAATTTTTACTGTCTCAATTATTTTGCTTTCAAATAATTCCTTTTCTTTCATGTGATCTTGTCACCTTACGTGATCCTTCAGTAAAAATACATCAGTTCTGCTTTGTTGGTGAGATTTAATATCTTTAGGGCATATTTCCACTCTGAAAGATCTGCATGTAAAAAAAAAAAAAGTAGTAATAATAGAAATATTTTCCTTTTTTTTAGCTATGGCAATTGTTACAGTTTAAAAGAAAATCTAAGATTATTTTAATATAGGAATTGGATTGTTTTAATATCTGATAGCTTTATATACTCTTTTTGCAAACGCTATGTCCTTTTATTTTGTGATTTTCAAATATGAATATTCACCTAAATTATTATATTCACCTAAAATATTATATTCACCTATATCACCTGAATTATTCACTAAAATAATTTTACAAAAAAAGGAAGAATAAAGTTTACTAGATTTTCCTGCTAATAAAGTTCATATTTAAAACTTATGGACTGATCCCAACTGTTTGCTTGTTTGTTTGTTTGTTTTATTTTCACTACATTGGCCTTATTTTTTTTCTGTTCCTTTTTTACCCCACTTCCCCCCAAAAGCACTGTAAGTATACAAATACAGATATGTTAAAATTCTTTTGAATTACTGGTAACTTTTAACAGATAAGTATGTAGTATCTTCAGTTTCTTCTTGATTTTTCTGCATCTTAATAGTATTTTTTGGGGGGGGGGTTACTGATATTTTTAGCTCCCACAATTGTTTGTAATCAATATGACTTAATAACTCATAACCAGAAAGTGCTTCACTTGAAACTTAATGGTGTCAGTTCTTGATGTGAAATTTCTTTCTGTTTCTTGTGAAATTTGCTCTTTTCTTTACAGACAAAGAAAAGTATTTAGGGTTTGTAAATTGTCAAGCTGAACAACATAGTTTGAAAGTGCAATATTGAACTAGGGAGGTTGGTTGAGAGCAACATAGAGCAGTGACTAATCTTTCTGAAGGTTTTGTTGGTTGGGGTGGGTGCGTGGGGTGTTGGGTTTTTTTTTACCTTAAATGAGAATTATCATCACCAGTTGCTTGCCCTTTTGTGGCTGTTGGTTCTCACTCTTGAAACCAACAGTTAATCTTACAAGGGCAAGAAGCAAGTGATGGTAATTAGGAGTCCAGCCAACTGTTTTTACTAATATCATATATATAAAATATCTGCAGAAGGAACCAAGTGTGCCAAAATACTGCACTACTAAGCATAAATTCCTTCTACAGTTCTAAGCAAGAACTTAAAATTTAACTAAAATTTCTTTTAAATACCCACTTGTTCTTGCTTCATGTCAAGAACAGAGAATATATCCTTCCTGAACCCAGAATCAGTAACCTACCTGACCTTTTAACTATGAAGTTCCCTACAGAGCACTTAGCTGCTGCGTATTCTGCCCCTATCAGGTATTAAACAGTGAGCTGTATTCTTCTATTCTTTACCTTGATTTCCTTTTTTTGTAGTGCATTTGTTAACACAGAACGTGGATGTTTTCCCACTGCAACCAAAACGCACCATTTCACTTTTTGCTTCTTCCTGGCAGTAAAAAGTAGAGTAGCATCAGATACCTGCATCGCCCAAACCACCATCAGCATTGGCAAATTAACATTTTATAAAGCACACAAACAGATAAACCTCTTGACAAATGTTTTTGTAGGTTGTCTCCTCATGTGCAGCTAGAAGAGTAAAGCAAAATCAAGTCGCTTAGGAAGAAATAATTCATTTTTGTGTGAAAATAAATAATAAACCACAAATCTACTAGCAATCTTCTGAAAGTAGATCTTTATGTCATTAATGTTTTGAGGACTAGGAAAAGCTAGTTGAAACTCATGCAATGACCCTAAAAAAACCTCTTTAGTCTGTTGTTACCCAAATAAATATGAATTGCACCAGCCATTACATTCTTTCAGTTTCACTATTATATCTTTGAATACAAAAAACATCCCTTATAAAAGGAAACTAAGAATTACACCCATGTAATTCCATTGAATAAAGGAATTCTGCTGTTTTATGGTGGGCTTTTCTTCACTTTTTTTTTTTCTTTTGTTTTAAAGCAATTTAATTCGTGCTCCTGTATTTTGTAAAAGACCCTCGATTTGAGTTACTGGATCAGTTTGACAGTACAACTTTCTATGCTGAATACGTCCTCTAATTATCCAGAGGATTTTGAGAAAGTGATTGAACTGCTTTACTTAATTGTTGGCTACTGGGCAGTTCTTCACAGACAGTCTTGGACATTTGCCATGTTCAGTTTCACGCCCATTCGATGTCTCCAAAGTTTTCTGAGAATTCTAAGGATTATGGCATTTTTTTAAAAAGGAGCTTTAAAATAATTAATATACCGGGTGTATGCTAGAGGAGAGCTACTCCATAGTTATATAGGAAATATATAGGAAGTATATAGGATCTGGGGAAAAAAAAAAGTTTACTGTTTGCTTTGCATATTGCCAATTATTTTCTTACGTTATTACTTCTAGAAAACTTCTGAAAATGCTTGCTGTTATTATACTTTCTAGTAAGGTATTCCAATATGCTAAGGTAATTTTTGTTGCACAGAGGATTCTCTAAACAAAATGATTGGTTTCACTTTAGAGTTCTAAGCCTAAGAAGATGTACTTTAAGGCTTAAGTGACAAATTTTATTTATACTGATAAATTCTGATGTTTATTAAGACATGACTTAATAGAGTCTTTCAGTGACTATTTATCTTTCAGTTTCTCTAAATGAAAAATCTAGATTTCTGTTTCACCAAGTCTGAGGGCTGTTTGTGATTAGGGAGTTGGATTTTATTTTTTCAGTGGCAGCAGCAGCCTGTTATAAGTGCAATTTTTAAAACCAAAGATGAGGGGTTACTGTCTTGACTCCTAAGAACAGGGCAGGTTATCAGTAGCACTGGTATAAATTTAGAATTTCCCCAGAAAGTTAATACAGTGAACCATTAAAGACTTACATCCCTGTCATAACTAGAGAGGTTCTGTCATATTGTTGTCAGAGATACAGTCTGATATGCTTGTTAATGTATAATTACAGGAAAGGCTGAAGGAAATTATTTCACTGTTTACAGATACTCATTGTACAATTTAGACAAAACCAGAGCAGGCCACTAGAAATAGCACAGAGATCTACCCAGAGAGAAGAAGAATAGAACAATGTAGGTAAAATTTCATGATGTTATATTGAAAATAATCTATTGGAAGAAATAATATGAGTCAGGCATGCTCATTATGGGCTCCTAAACCAATATAAGAAAAACAAATACTATTCGATAGCTGGTAGTAAATCTTTTAAAAGACCATTCTGTTTATTAGATACTCAGCATTGAGAATATGGTGATTTCTTTTCTAGGACTCTAATGTGAAGCCAGTGAAACAAAACAATGACACATCTTCTGTTGGAATAATGCATTGAGTCTTTCACCTTATGTCTAGAAAATTAGAGTTCAAAAATATATAAGGAAAGTAGTTAAGAAAAAAAATATTGTACAAATAGAATAAAAGACCAAGGAAATGGAATAAGATATTTAGGGGGAGGTGATATTTAAGTATGACATATAAAATTTCTCTGCTTCAGAGAAAATAAAGCAGGATCTTCTGTAAGCTCTAGGACATAGTTCAAGAACTGAAATAGTTGCAAGATTTCAAGTTAAAAATTATGGTTTTCCCTCGCCGCAAAATATACCCATGCTGGCTGTACTTTTGCCTCAGAAATTGCTAAAGCAAGGGTTTTAGCAGTATTTAGAAGAACTGATGCTTCTATAGGTAAGAACATCCAGTGACAGTACACAGATATAATTAGAAGGTTCGTTAGTCTGATCCAACACAGCCTTCCTGTACTGCTAGCTTTAAGACAAACCTTAGTTTTTCCTGAGCCTTTCCTCCTAGCATTGTTTGATTTCATCTAGAGCTGCAAAGGATATCTATTTCTATGTCGTTGAAATGCTTTCCCCAAAATAGTAATGATGTAGCACGAGTAGTACCAATATTTGCACTTACAGTAAAGATTTCAGTGCTGTTAGCATTGAACCATTTGGCTGACAGTGCCTGCTTTGTGTAGCATATGTGATTTGTCAATCATCCATGAAATACACATCACTGAGATTCTGATCTCCATTTCTCTTTCTGTCTTCTGCAAAAATACTGGGCTGCTGATCCAGGTTTCTCAATATTTTCTATTCCTCTACAGCATCTCCTTGGTGCTTTGAAATGATTATTTTTCATTTTTGCAGTTCACCCAGATAAAACTTCTGTGGAAAAGTTTTGGTGTGCCAAGTAGGCGTGGCGTAACAATTGGCATATAAATCGTCTAAGGTAACCACTGATTTTAAATCACTGAATCAAGTCTCTTGATTTTACAGCTTTGAAAGTACCAGAGACAGTAAGCACTGTTAGACCACAAATAACCCTTTGCCTATGCACAATGGTGGTTTTTTGTTTGCTTCCTCGTTTTTAACCTAATGTTAACATAAGGTGGAGAATGGCACGCGTGCTCCCCTTTTTCCCAGGTGAGGACCTGCCACAAGATTAAAAGACAGTGCTCGCTCTGCCTCAACTAATCTGTGGTTTTCCCTTACAGAGAAGCAGCTTATTCAATGGAGGCCAAGAAGAACCCTCTTTCAAGGATATCTACCCCAGCAGCTAGCTCTTTCTTTTCAGAAGTACAAAATACTCTTTTTCCTGTGAAAGAATTTGAACTGTTTGGATGCCCCTGTGCACCTGAGTGGGTAAAAAAGATGAAGTTGTTGGATAAGAGGCACAACCACCACTTTATTTCAGACCTAGTTTGGTAAGCGTGCTCTGGAAATGCTTGCTGAATGGGGTGCACAAGTGAAACGACAATCCATAGATCCTGAGCTAGTCAGAACAGGCAGCTTTGGTCACACTCAGAAGACTTATAGACACCCCAGGAGCTTTTGCTGTTGGAAAATTAAGCACCGACATTTTGAATGGAGGTATCTAAATATTATTTTATAGTGAGACTGCTCCACGCATTCTCACCCATCTTTGGATCAGTTCACCACCGATAGGTAATGCTTCTCGCAGCAAGCTCTGGAGCATTAGCACCTCCTAGTTTCTGCATGTGTGTGTTTTATTAAAGCTCAGGCTAAGATCAAACAAAAAAGGGACTAGAACTTGATCTTTCAGTGTCAAGTCTGACTACTGCTAATTGAATCTCGTCAGGCCTTTATAAGTAAAGCACTGAATAACACTAAAACCCAATCAACTAATGTAAAGGTACACAATGTTTTACAAGACTAGACTGAGTATTTAGAGAAATACACAGGCATTCATTTTCATCATAGTTCTATTTCTGGAGTTGGTTATTCTGGTTATTATAAAGCCATATGTATTTAGTTCATGTATCGGGATTTTTATAATAAAGTTTGAAGTGCTTTACAAGAGAAATGATTGTGTAGGACTTTTCCACCTAAATAAAACTAAAGTTTGAATCACTGACATAAAATGTAGATAACGCCAACCCTGCATGTCAGCTTTTGAGGAGATGGGACCCTCCAAAATCCTTATCTAAAAATACGAAAGTTCTTTTTGTTTGCATACAAGGTATTTTTGTTCTTAAGAAACATTTAGGCCACGGTTCAAGTCTTTTCTGTTAGACATTTATGAGAAACGAAAACTGAGGTTTTCACATTTCGCTTTCTTCTAGACCTGAGCAGTACAGTAAAATATCAAATTCCCACAAACTGAGAAATAAAAATAGAAAACCATTTTTCCCATTTAGTCTAATGCAATTAATAAAAATCATGATGTTTTGAGAAAAAACAATGGGTGTGGAAGTGTTCCATTGACCTACGAGAGTAATTACCCACAGGAAAGCTATTTAGTCAATATACTGTTTTCAATGTTACTTCAAGGATCACAGGGATCCTGGTGTTCACAATTTCATCAGAATTTAATCTTTATGTCTCAAATTAAGACTTAAATTTTGAGACATAGTAAGTTTCAGGGAATTCATTTGTTTTGTAAAAACAGAAAAGAGAGTCGCCTAAGAAATTACAAAAAATATTTCCTGCAGAGCCAGCTAGTTGTCAGGTTTTTTGAGTTTTGGTTTTTGCTCTTTTTAAGGGATGAACAAGGCATGCACAGAGAGCATGAGAAAGTAGCAGATGAAGCAGTAGAAGTCAGGGGTAAGTCACTTGTTCCACAGCAAACTCCCAAACAAGAGGGAAAGCCACCTAAAAACTGGGGAAAATAAAATAATTGGACAGTCCCTTGGGAAAAAAGTTATATCAGCTTTCCATCCTTCAGGTAAATCCCACGTTAAAGAACTGATTTATGCCAGAGGTCAGAGTAAGTTACTTAAAATCATAGGGGTTCCCACTCAAGTTCCAGTATCAATGTTTCTGGTTACCGAGAGTTAAACATCACAGTAAATTCTCAAACCCTAGCAGGATGTTCCTTTTCCTCAGATCCCGCATAGCAGTTGCTGGCAGTTTTCACAACACAGGCAGCTGGTTTCTAATGCCCCGTCCCCAGCCCCAGTGCTGTTTAAGTTATTAATTAAAACTTATTTTTGAAGTAGTCAATGTTGTTAAAAAAGAATTTTCAGGAAGAGGTATCCACCTACCTAATCCCATTTAAAACCAAACCACTACACACTTAAATTCTAGCAACACAGAAGCACCTCAGCTTTATTTTCCGCCCCTCCCCAAGTCCTTTCCCTGTGAAGTCCTTTACAAGTCGTAACAAAACCAGTTCAAATTAGAATTCCTAAATCCCCTTTCTGTAGGTCTTTAGACTAAACAATATTAACATCCAAGTAAAATTAAAACCCCCTCAACTGAAACTGACCTTTTGATTTATGGTCCACTGCTCTGGATGCATCCAAGATTTAATCAGATATACTGTAACTCTGAAATATGTTGTTCATGTCTGCTCCCAACCCTAATAATGAATTATAAATTTTTCAGCAGCCAGCATCCTTGGATTTTGATCCTCCTTCCAGGAGTGTGGTGTGTGCACTTCTCCGTACATTGGCTGCTGGCTGTTCCCAACAGTGCAGGTCTCTCCACGGGCATATTTATAGATAGTAACATTTTGAAAATATTTCCAGCAGGCAGACAGTAAGGAGTACTTGTTGCTGTATTCCTCATTTCTGAATGTTACAGAATCATAGAATAGTTTGGACTGGAAGAGACCTTAAAGATTATTGAGTTCCAAACCCACTGCCATGGGCAGAGACACCTCCCACCAGATCAGGCTGCTCGAGGCCCCATCCAGCCTGGCCTTGAACACCTCCAGGGGTGGGGCAGCCACAGCTTCCCTGGGCAACCTGGGCCAGTATCTCACCACCCTCATGGTGATAAATTTCCTCCTTACGCCTAGTCTAAATCTTCCCCTTTCCAGTTCATACCCATTGCCGCTAGTCCTATCACCACAAGCCTTTATGAATAGTCCCTCTCCAGCTTTCCTGTAGCCCCTTTTAGGTACTGGAAGGTCACTACAAGGTCTCCTCGGAGCTTCTCTTCTCCAGGCTGAACAACCTTAACTCTCTCTGCCTGTCCTTGTATGGGACGAGCACCAGCCCTCTGATCATCTTTGTAGCCCTCCTGTGGACCCATTCTAACAGCTCCATATCCTTCTTATGCTGAGGATTCCAGAACCGGACACATTACTCCAGATGAGGTCTCACAAGAGAGGAACAGAGGGGCAGAATCACTTCCCTCGACCTGCTGGCCATGCTTCTTTTGATGAAGCTCAGGATACAGTTGGCCTCTGGGCTGCAAGTGCACACTGCCAGCTCATGTCGAGCTTCTCATCAACCAGCAAGCTCAGGTCCTTCTCTGTAGGGCAGCTCTGAGTAACATCATCCCCCATTGTGTATAGAAATCAGGGATTGCCCTGAGCCAGATGCAGGACCTTACACTTGGCTTTGTTGAACCTCCTGATGGTCTCACAGACCCACTTCTCCAGCCTGCCCAGGTCCCTGTATATGCCATAACCTAAAGAGCAGTAGCGCCCACTCTATTTCTGAGCCCTCATGTCGATACCACCAAACCGGGATGGCTGCACCAGCACTGTCAGCTGGGGGCTGAGCGACCCCTGACCCGTGCCCGGGGTTGCTCAGGAGAATGCTGCTTGGCCTGGACCAAGCACAGGGACTCTACCAACAGTGACTTGGCAGCATAGGCAGCAAGCTTCATGTCTCTCTCTAGCTCTGCACCCTGGGCACCTTTTAATCTGTAAGCATAGGCACAGGTCGTGCGACAAACAAAACCATCATACTTCACTTCTAAAAAACCAGATGTCATTTTAGTGAGATATAATATATAAAATCTGGAATATATCCAGCACAGATGTTCTCTGCAAGGAAGTTCTCGAGGCTGAGCTAAATCCTAGCTAGTTTTTAACAAAACTCTAATACACCTCAGTTCTTTTTGCTCAGCATCCAAATTATTTGATTCTTCATTCTGTCCAGCAAATAACAGGAAAATTCTGAAATGCTTAAAATGATCATAAAAGCTTCCCAGTGCCTCACTAAAACTCACTGAAGGAAGAGACAATGTGGAAAACAAGCCTGCAAAACAGAAAGTAAAAAGCTGCAGAGAAGCCAAGAGAAAACAATGTAATATTAAATGGAGGTAAACAGAAATTATGGTGTCAGGGAGAGACACAGTAGGTCTCAGACATTTACAGTCTTCTGAACTGGCACTACCTCTAGTTAGAGATAGTCAAGAGCTGGTTGCTGTTAGCTTGCAATGAGTCTATTTAAAAGTTGCAAAGGAGATGCTATAGTGATCAAAAACTTAGTCAGATCTTAGTAGGAACAGGAGGGCTAGTTCATGAAAAGCACTTCAAAGAATCCATAAATGGGACTTGGGCATAAAACTTCTTGCTATCTTGCTCTTACTGGGTGAAAATAGGACTATTGAAGGGAAGAGGGAACACCCAATTTGAGAAAAAGTAATATATAACAGAGCCCTTCATTCATGGTCCAACAATAACATAAATGGTATCAATCTGCTAAACATGACAGATGCATTGTTGTAAAGAGATACATGATACCAATGATATTGTTCATTGCTTCATGAAATAATGGGGACGGTCAGTATCTTCCATGCTTGTTGATATAAAACAAGGCTATTGTTATAAGTGATAAATTGAATCAGTCATTGAAAGTTGTAAGAATGCAGTATTTGTGCTGCAGGCTGATTTCTACAAATTACTTCATGTGGTTTAGGATCTATGGACCTAAAGCACCACCCCACCATGAAAGGCTGAACCTAATGCTAATGCTGAAGCATTCAGCAGACAAGAAGCATTGTCATTTTCACAAGAGATCCAGCATCTCAAAAATGACTTAAGAGGCCCCTGTGATCATGCAAGTGTGAATCTCTGACAGAAGCAAAGAAAAGCATCCTGACATCAGTAACTTAAAACTTGTGTGGCAGCGATCCCCCGGCAGTTTCATCACCGAGGGTGACATCTACTTGGAAATACAATTCATTTTTTACTAGCCTTTGGGATTCCTTTGCAACTATATTCAACTGCTGCTGTAATTGGTGCTTGTAATTCAACACTTAAAATTGGTTTCATACACTTCCCATCATCCTAATGGCATCTCTAGTACCAGAGAGCTAACAGCCTCTTGTACTTAATTCCTACTAACATCCACATCCACAATCTTGAAATAATCATTGCCAGCTTTTGTTTAACAGAGGCAGCCACCAAAGAAGCCAAAACCAAATCTGTCTTTATGTGACCTCTTGGAAATGTGCCCCCTCTCTGCTACTTGGTATCAGAACAATCTGCAGCAGTCACATCCTTCCCTTAGATGAACACACACATTGTGAATGCAAGGCCCACACCTCACTGCTGGCAGCAGAAGCAAAGCAGCCCTCATCTTTTTATAGAGTGGCCACACACCAGAAGCTTCAAAGCAGCAGCAGAGATGCTAAGTTCCGGAGGCACTCCCCTGGCTCTCAATCTCCCATCTCATCTCGAAGGCTGGCAACTGTTGCACTGAGTGAGAGAGCAGACTCCTCAGCAGCATCTTGATGCCAGGCAGACTGCTTACCCTATATGATCACCACCATGCCAAAACAGGGTATGAGAATTTTTATCTTCTGACAACCTGAAACTCAGATTTCCATTCACATGCCGGGGAATAATGCCCTCCTGCTGACACTCAAGACTTGCTTACACATGCAAAGAATTCTGCCGTTCCTCTCTTGCACCTATTCCTAGAAAAATCAGTTTCACTTGTGTTTTGCGAAATCATAGAATGAATAACAGAATGGTTTGGGTTGGAAGCTACCTTAAAGACCATCCAGTTCCAACCTCCCCACCATGGGCAGGGACACCTCCCACTAGGTCAAAGCCTCATCCAACTTAGTCTTGAGAACCTCCAGGGTGTTCTCTTCCTCTACACCCACCCACCCAGGTTACAGGGTCAGACTTCTTTCCTTCTTGCCATTAATGCCCCTCTACCCCCAGCTTGTGTTCCACAGACCAAGGTGTCTTTGCAAGCACTGCAGAGCATTCACACATCTCCTCTCCCAAACCCAGCCAAAAGGGAACTTTCTTACAGCCTCATCCTGGGATAACCCCCAGTTGCCACAGGAGCAGCACTCCTCCCTCTTGGGGAAAAAAACCCCAACACACTGCCCTTTTTAAAATGGCTGTGAACAGAATCACAAAACTTCTCCAGACCCGCTCCTCCTTTCTCATTCTGTTATTCTAGACGCAACTGACACATTTACATCTTAATGTCTAATGGTTATTAATCACTTGGTGATATTTTAAAAGCTCACATCATCTTCCACCTTCTTGCCTTACAGACTATTACCATCAATTAGGAGAGTTTGGTTTGGAGAAAGGAGACCTCAAGATATTTTATTCTGATTCTTCTAAAGAAAGCTTAGAATGGCCTTCCAGCTTAAGTCCCAGGATAAGGCAAAAGTTCTTCTTCTACAACCTTTACTTGGTGAGGAAGTACAGGAACATATACTCATTTCAAAAACAAACTGAGGGCTTTGACAAGAACACTACTTCCAGTCTCCGTGTTGTCACCTTAAATTATATTGCTTTCCATTAAACTGTTCATTATTAGAAGATTCATATCAGACAGCTCAGTACTTGAAATCGCCCAATACATATTGGTTTTATGGACTCCAAGTTGGATTTTTTTTTCTGAATAAGAATCAAAACAGTGATAAAACACTTCCTACAAATTACAGTGCTGTAACTTAGGTTCAGCAGTGAAATTAAGCACAGTGGCCTTTATCCACTCAAATTTCTTTTTTTGAGCATGAATTTAAATTACTAGATTTATCCTTTTCTTTTCTTAGCAGGCATGCAAATGTGTTTTTCCATACACATTTGGAAAAAAAAGAGGCAAATTAGTATCAATAGAAAAATCTGAGGTGTACTGTTAGCTAAGTCATTTTCCCCAGAACTCATTTAGATTTGCTTCAAAGGTGCTTAAAGAGAGTACATTGCTGTACTCATCAAACACTTTTTAGTCTCCACTTATTGCTGATACTATGGCTCATCACAAAGGCAGTAATGTATCAAAACAGCTTACTTCTCATCTTGTCCATTGTTATTTCATTCCGATAAAATCTTAAATGCAGAACTGAACATTATAGAAGGCAATCTGTGACAATCCGACCATAGTCAGCCAAACAACAGTGTTACAATAAGTTTAGAGTTTCTGAATAAAGAAAAAGAAAATCAAAGTATGTTTATTACAGAGAACAGCAGTAAAAAATTCTTGCCTTTAGAAAAAGTAATGACACTGAACATTCTAGTGCTTCTCCTGATGGTTATATATAGAGCAAAGTATCTAAGTTTTTCTAGAAATAAAAACTCCAAGAAAACATAAGGTAGGAGGATAACAGAGTTCTTGCCATGGTCTACAGACAGTCTCCTGTATCTTTTTGCGTTTCGATTCAAATACAGACTGGCTTATTTAATACAAATTAATATAGACCAGTTTATTTTATACAAATTTACATAGTGGGCTAAACTGGGGCTTTAAATCCAATACCAGTCAGCTGCCCAGCAGTACTCCAGACACAATGATACAAGTTAAAATACAGGTCCAGTAAGGCTGACAGGTCAAAAGCAATTTATCCAGGAGAGAGAGAGACTCCTTCACATTTCAGGCTATTTGCCCTTTCTCATGTGATAACACCTTACCTTTACAGAATACAGAATGGCCACTTGTTTCTCAGCTGTGTAATCTCTTTACAAATAAATTCTGTATAATTTCAGAAGAAATTACCCTGTGGCTGTTAGGGCTTAGTATCAGGATGCATACCTTAGGATTGTAGGACTGGTTCGATTTTAAACCATGTTCTCCCTTGAATATGCAAGCGATCTTGTCTTCCCTTTCTAAGACTACATTTAAAAAACCCACATAGGACTGAGCACAAAAACTGAGAAACAAAAACTTTTCCCATTCTAGAATTTTAATTCTTACATATTTATTCTAATAAGGGATCTTTATTTTCTTGCTATTCCTTCTCCCTTTCCCTTATTTTTCTTTTTTTTTGGCAGCTATGAACAGATCAAATAACTCAACCTTTCAAGAGCTGGGCAAAATATATCAAAACGCACTAGTTTTCACTGCTGTTCAGCATAAGGATTAATTTTCCCTATCACTCCCCTTAAATGCTTGCATCCCATCTGCACAGTTCTTCATTGAGAAAAAGCTGCCTTTGCCATATGAAGAGACAAAATACCCAGTGTAACCTCATGCTGACATATGCAATTAGCTCAAGGTCGGTCAAGGATAAGGAAGTAGCAGAAAGTAACAACTGAAATTATATAAAGCTAAAGGAAGGTGAACCTTTAACTACTCAGGGTGGCTTTTTTGATCATTCATAAAGCCCTGTTTCTAGAGTACCTGCCTTCTTTAAAAAGCTATCCTTCCCATTTACTTTTTTTTTTTTTTTTTTTTTTTAAACATACCTCAAACTACTGATCTGTTACATCCCACAAAGGACAAATGCTGCTTTCGGAGATCCCTCAAAACCTTGTGTTCAAATGTGAAGCAGTTGGTCATAAGTACCAACCACACAAATTTCTTCACAGCTGAGATGCAGCACCTGGCACTTTCAAGTGCCACTTCGAAACTAAAATACTCACGTACTTCCTGAAGGTGCTCTGCACATCACCAGCTGCCCACAAAGGCTCCTGTCACATATGTTCAGAAGCGCAACTATTCTAATTTTAAAAAATGTGTTCTAGAACTTGATACAGTGCTTTGAAAATTTGTCTGAAAACTTGACACATAGGGGAAAAGACAGGAAAGCAGCACAATTACAAAGCACTTTTGAAAAACGAGAAATGTTAAGTGAATCATCAGGATAGTATGTTTCATTGAACTTCACCCAAGTGCATTTTGTCATTCAAATGCTTCTGACAGAACTCTGACACTGAGCTGAATCTCCTAATCTGGTCAAGATGACACAAAAATGTGCCAAAATTATTAGGTTAGGATATTGTGTATCTTCTGCCTACCTTTTAGGCACTTAGCAAAAGGAGCTCTATGAAAACAAGCCTGTCCAGAGATGTGTCAGCTTCTTACAATGCTCATGCCTAAGTTACATTGAACTTAAAAGGGTCATTTCAAGATCTCCAACTGTCTAGATAGGATTAAGCAACTAATCTCTCAGTTATCCACACAAAATTATAAGAGTATACAAACCCCCTCCTCGTAGGAACGATAAACCCACAGATTGACCAATGCTTAGAAATATCACTTTGATGATCCTGTGAAAAAGTTGACAGTTAAACTTCCCATGACTGTGGTGTCTAAATGAACAGCCTTTCAACAGGGCCCATCGGAAAGCAAACCAGAAGCACCGTGCAGGACTACCAAGTAACTACTACTGAGTAACAATTTGGACTTTCCTTCTCATTCAGCTACAAGTTTTGTTACAGCCCTCTGCTTTCTATGAGCAAAAGCCAAGAATTAGTTTACATTTTCTTCCAAAATCAAGTTCATGATGTAGAGAACAGCCTCCTCTTATTTGCCTGTGGCAGGCCTACCACAAGAACAGCAGTGGCATTTATCTCAATGCAGGTCTTAGCTATTATTCTAGTTAGTGTATCTTCAATTTTTAAATAGAAAGAGGCTTGGCTTCTTTTCCATTATAAGTAGAAAAGGAAAATGGAGATTTCTTCCCAAAAAATAAATAGAACACTAGGTCAGGCAACAGTCATTTATTTATTGACTTAAACAAGCAATAGGTATCCTCAGATATAATGGCCACCACTGAGCAATACAAATCAATGCTATCGAAGAACATGGAACAGCTTTTCTCTCACCCCTCCCATCCCAGAAGTAACAACAGAAATACCAGGGCCCCTAGAGAAAAGAGAAGGAGAGAAATTATAAAAGGCGCTTAGAATGAGCTGCAGAATTGAAAGATGGACACTAAAAATATATATATATATATCATTAGCTAATCCGTCATAACACCACAATCACCTCAAAAATAACTTCCATTGTTCCGTTTCTACCAGGTACCAAATATAAAGCGCTGTTTAACAGCTATTTCAATGTATTAACAACTGTCCTCAGCTGAAGCAGAACAGCAATTACTATTTAAATCTGAGGCTGCAAATCTAAAGAAGAAGTGTCCAGGATATGATGCAGGTCTTCTCTAGTTAGGGAGTGGGGGAGCAACAAAGATACTTTTAACTGTTACTGTATGTCTCCATCAATCAGGCAATTCATTCTGCATTGATAGCTCATTATAGACACAAGATCCTGATAGAGTCTGGCAACCCTACTCACCCTGTGGCAGTATAGCTGAAGAAAGTATCTGAAAGTCCCTTAAAGCTGTGGGCCACTGAAAATCCCAGCCTGCTACTCCTGTGTGGGTACTTTTTCGTCAGACCTCAGCAAAAAAGCAAAGAGACCGCATGCAAAACAATTGTTTCCAAATCATTTAGTCTTTCTTGTAATGGCTGAAAACACGAGTAAGGCATTCCTCAGACTTAGAGAAAACATTAGGAGGCTGTAGCTTTGCGGGCAAGGAGACCTTTTATTTTAATCCATTAAAAGAACCCAAAATAGTCAGCAGGTGGCCACATCTATCCATGTTTCATTAAAATCACATAAACCCTAAGTACAAAAGCACCACTGATTATTGCTCTAGAAAAACTGCATGAAAAATTCAAATACGCACAGTAAAAACATCACCATATGCACAAGACTTAATTTTTTAAAGCAAGTGTATGGAATGCTGATCCAATTTTACACATACCTTGCAATATTAACTTGATATTTATATTACTTGGCAACAATGGGAATTTCTAAAAGCACTGTTATGAGAAGGGAAACGTTCATATACAGTTTAATATGTCAACTATCATAGTCCTAAAAAAATTAGCATTTACAAAATACTTGATAAAAATATCTTTTAAAAGTTGTCCAAGAGGTACATAAAATCAACCCAAAATTTTCATATTTCATTCATTCTTGTCACCTACAGATTCAGTTTTCTGAGCCTGCAGAGAAGAAAGAAAGAAATTAATTACTATAGTAAATAGCCATTACGTACCTAAATACCCAAACTACCCTTACTCCTCCAATTCTTTATTTGCAACAGCTCAGTTTCAAACCTTTGTCCGTATTGCATTTAAATAAACAAAACAGGTACATTCACACCCTTTTCTTAAAATTACTGGTCCCAGCTTTTGGAAAGCAATACAAGCCTTACCTGTCAGCTTCCATTGTTCATACTGAAAAGCACCACACTACTATCTGTTTCTATTCACTGCACACATGCTGAATGCTCTACCGTACCCTTAACTTTCAATCTGCCCTTTTACTGAGTGTGCTGGGTGGGGCACCTCTGGATGTTGAAACACTAACAGTTGAGCGAGAGATGCGAGAATCTGCAATAACATTATGGGCAATAAAAAGAAACATTATGAACATGCTATCAATGTCTGAAAGGCTGAATCATTAAAAAACACTGATTCAATCAGCAGGAGGTATGTGTGGCAAGTACCTCTTCAGCTTTATTTTCACCATTTTCAGATGGTGTAGTACCTTCCTTTGCAGCTTCTTGCTTTTCATCCTTCTTCCCTTTAGCACCTTTGTTGGCCTTTGTTCCAGGTTCCTTCTGACAGAAGATTAAAAACATGGGCATAGGCATCATATGAGTAGCCAGCAGCCTACAACTTTATCAAAAAAACTTCATACAAACTAAACAGCAAATCTTGGCAAGATGCACATGCTGGACTGAAACAGAAAACCAGCTAAAGACTACCTGGAAAACTTACATCCACAAAAGTTATACACCAAAAAAAACCTAGAAAATGCTGAAGTCTGCCTCTTTATTGTTTCTGCTAATTTACAGGGACACAACACCCCCTCAAACTGTTTTGGTGGAGCTGAGCTATATATACGGAGGTACAAAGAAACTATCTGTATGAACAGATCCAATTGCAGTATATTGTAATGCTGCTTGTGTAACACCACAGCACTTTCCATTGACAGGAAATACTCAATTAGATTTTAAAAATTAAGCATTTTTGTTGGCTGTCCTTTTGTTAGTTCGATAACATCTGTGTTGTTCATTCCATGTCAATGAGAACCAACCAACACACAAGGGAGGCAAACATTGATAAAATTCCATCTGCAGCAACACAGCACAGAATTTACCAAAAAGAACTATTCTAACAGCTACGGTTTCATCTGGACATTTGCTTTTAAAAAAACAATTCATATGTTGGAGTCTACTTTTTTTTAATCCTTACTCTATGTGCATGTTTATATTCACGATCTAAGGCTAACAGAGACATAAGTTAAGAATTTTAAGCGCAACGCGATACAAATGAAAGTGGTATTTCATTTAATATTTTCCATTAGTATTTGAAGTGGTTCTGATAAACACTGTGGAGATCTTCCATGTGATCATTTGCTCCAGATTCTTCAGCAAAATGGCAACAGTAGCTGTGAACAGGACTATTAAAGTCAGTCTCCCTTCATTATCTACCTTCCCTCAACAACCCCCATACAGTAGTGGGGTGGTAAGAAGGGACTGCCAGTAATTCTAGTTCTAGGGCAGGCTTAATTACTCCTTCCCCCTTTCAGCTTCAGTGTTACTGAAAAACTACTGAGGTGCTCTGAGTATATTCCCAAGTCTTCACTTATGAAAGAACAAGCTAAGGATTTGACTTAGTCAATCTGCAAATTGCAAGCTTTTAACACTGAAAGTGATCTCAGAACTGTACCATCTTTGGTTGTTTACTGGCAGACTCAGAGTATACATTTGCTGTTTTCTGTTCAGGAGATCAAGATTTACATACTGCTTAAAATGTGATCCAGTTTGGAAAAAACACAGATAAGTGTATTAGAAAAAGTACTGTGAATAATGTCATAAAGGATTCAAATATCTCAAAATGAGCTTCAAATGTCAATTACACAGCTTAAACTGACTCCATAATACTAAACTCATTTCACAATGTGCATAAGAAGCTACTGTATTCCCTTCTTTACTCTTTTATAAAGGGAAACAGAACAGACTTGGCAAGACTTTGTGATTTATCAAATGAAATTACCAATAAAGTGCTCAAAGTCATAGAGTTTTACTTTCACAGACAGACTTTGTATCCTGATATTGCCCAAATAGGATACTAATAAAAGGACTTGAAAAATATAAGTGGGAGGAGTGTTAGATTCAGTTTCAAGTATGTTTCTTTCCCCAATAAAGCAATTGCTCTTATTGAGAGCATTAACCTCAGGCACAAATAAATCTACAGTTTTTGAAGTATGTGATTTATATGCAGAAATCCTGAAAAGGTATTTCAGACAGTAAGAAGATTTTAATTTGACTGTAACTGGCCTAGAAAACCCAAACTATTCGATTTAAATATATTTAATTTCACCTTTAATTATAATTGTTCATTCTCAGCAACAACCAGGCTTCAAGAGCAGGTAAGAGTTTCTCACTGTGAAATGGAGTACTGCCCCTCTAGACAAGGAAATAGGATGGCACAGAATAACCTCAAATCCTTCCCTAGAAATTCCTACGTCCCAGGCAGAGCTCACTCAACCAAACCTGTACATTTCAGGAAAGGTGCTGGAAAGGTAAAGATTCTTCTTAAACTAGGAATTCACTACAAACTAACATGGTCTGCATGTCAAACAGGCAAGACATTTTGTTTGGGCCAGTAATGAGGCCAGGAAGGGGTGGAAGAGAAAGAAAAGAATGATCTAATTCGGTTTTTTTTTCTGCAAGGTGGGGGTTGGGGCAGGGAGCCGCAGGGAGAGCAAGAGAGCTGATGCCTCACAAAATCACTGTGAATTGAACTCCTCGCAATACAAAGAAGTATGCTCCTTTACTGTTGGCTACAATGAATAGCAGCTAAAAAAGAAGAGTATTTACCTTCGTGGTTTTCCTTGGTTTGGGTTCAGGTTTTGGTGGAGCAGGTTTCTATAAAAAATTTTTAGTTGCACAATGTGTTAGACATATTACCCGACGCCAGCCAGCCACCTCCACCCCGCACCTTCCCCTGCTTCCTGCTCATCAGTGCACAACTAGAAAAAGACAGAAAAGTTCTAACACATAAACGCGCCTCATCACTGTACACACCCATTTTCATTAGCTCACTCATCCAGGAGTCAAAGCAATTTCAGGGTCACTTGAGGAGTGAAATGTGGAGATCGGTAGCAAGTATTAAAATAAAAATGTCAGATATCTTCTAACAGAGAAGAGGAACTGAAACCAAGTACGAGTAGTGGCACCAAATGAAGTCCTTGAAGGACAGTTCTTTCTCCTTTCCAGGGAAGCAGTTGCATTTCCACTACTAATACCAGCCTGCAAAATGGTACAAAGTCAATACTGCGTATAACAGACAGTGTTGCACTAAGGTGGGGAAAAGCATCTTTTGTCAGAACAACCTGAAAACCTGAAACAAAAAAAAACCAAAAACCCACAGATAACTTCAGCTCTACAGTTCTTAAATACCCCTCAGCAAGAATAAAAAGTGAATCAAGAAAAATAGAACAAACCTGTTTGGTCTAAGAAACCATATGTGCCTAGAAAAGTATACACTAAGAGGTGTTATACATACTTACAGCTGACAATCTTGCTGATCGTCTTGTGGGCTACAGAAAAAAAAAAAATAGGCTTACAGCAAACAGTATCCAAAGCAACATCATATCAGTCATTCCATGGTGAAAGTATAAAATATGCCCCTACCAAAATATACCTCTATTGCTGAACACAACTCACATCTTCCTCATCTTGGACGATCAAAATTTTAAAGGGATAAAGTGATGTGAAAAATAGCAACGAAAATTGTCCAAGAATTAAAATATCTAAATTTCCATGTGGTTAAACACAAATTCCACCCCCCCATTTTACAAGTACCTCCCAGTCCCTTGCTGCTCTATGAAATGTTCACAAACACAGCAATCTTGACACTTGTACAGAACACTGAACCTCTTATATAAATAGAATGATGTTTCTATAATCTAGCAAATGCTACTTGTAGTAGTAGGTAAAAATACCATCCGATTAACAGCAGAATAAAATTAACATTTCCTCGAGGACATAAGTGCTAAAATTTCAAAACATGAAACTAAGCCTTCCTCACTTCCTCAGTTCCCCACACACTAAATCCATGAGTCCAGGTGCACAAAAGCAGCTGCAGGTTAAGAGAGAGAAATTATTTCTTCTCTTTAAACACAATTCTAAAAAGGGAAGAAAGTCAGATATCCTGCTTTCCTCCAGCTTTATCACTTCAACACACCTTCCTTATTAAATTTTATTTCATTCCTTCCTTATTAAATTTTATTTCTCTCTGTTCTTTGTCATAAATTTATTACTGAAGACCAGTTAAGTCTTCAAAACAGTTGTAAGCTCCGTATTTTGTTCACAATGTATTTTTGTATTCATTACAACAGACAGACCCATGATCCAGTTACACAGCAGTGAAAGTTTGGCTTATGTCGTAAAACTGGAATCAAACTTGTAGCCAAAATAAAGGGACAGCTCAACTGCAAAAAACCTCCAATGTCACACAGCTTAAGAAGTGATTCAAAACCACCTTAATTATATATTAAGCATTTAAGTTGAGCTGAAGAAACACTGCTCCACACATCTTGCAAAGGTAAAAAAGCTGTTGTTAATATCTGAAGAATGCAGTAATTTGTATTCATTGGAGCCATTTAAGTATTCTTAATGGAAAGCAGAAGTGAACACTTCAGATCTGTGTCCAGCAAATTAGAAGTCTTGTCAAAAAACACCTAAAGATATTTTCAGTCATGAAGTATTTATGCATTGTTAAAAATAAAAGTAAACCTCTTTTTCTTGGGAATTTAAATATTGATTGCTTGTTAAGCAGCCCAGAGCTATTTCTCAACAGGCTTAATAAAACATTTCAGTTGGTCAGGTAATCAAAGAACTCCTAGTACAAGGCATCTTTTTTTACAAATCTGTCTTCCTAACTGGCAGTTTCTGTCCCTCAGCATTTGGCCATTGGAATGTTACATTAGCATCTACTTTTTAAAGAATAACACATCATTTTACATAAATTATAAAATTTTCTCCTGCATTTTTCAGCTGTTCCTGTTCCATGACTGGTTTCATAGGAGGCTTCTCCTGCTATACGCAAGTCCACATAAAGCCTCAGTTCTTGAAAAACTCCCAACATGTAAGTAATTATAATGCCCGTTCAGAGTCTGTATGCATTTTGTGTCATCTGATTATAAGGAGGGAACTGCAGTCAAAGCAACAAAGGTCACATTCTAATGTAGTTTTGGAACCCTTGCCCCCTCCAAACACCTCTGCTAAGCCAGGAACTAGCAGCTCACCAAAAAGCCTATCTGACACTAGCCCACTAGCTAATGCCTGTGGAAAGTGTCTATGAAAGAACACAGAACAATTTTGCATTTCCCCACTGTACCAGCTCCTGGCAATCTACAGTTGTGAACTTTCTAACCTGGACATTATAGCCACATCACGTGTTTAGTAGTCCCCAAGGGTCATTTTCTCCATAAATTCGTCTAATAACCCAGCAAACCCATTTACACTTTGTTTCCATAACATCCTGTGGCAATGAGTTCCATGATAGGATTACGCACTGTGCGGGAAAGAAAGGAGGAGGAGAACCTCTTTTACTAGTCCCACATCTGGGAGCAAACCAAATTGACCTTGTGATACACTTATGTTTCACAGTCCTCTAGTGTTTTTTCCTACATTCTAATTACCTTTCTGTAAGAGCCACCAACATTTACTAGTAATGATTTCACAATCTCTCCCCTGATTAGCAGCCAGTTTGGTGATTAACACTGTCCTCCCCTCCCTGCTGTGTACCAATCTGCATTTCTCCATATTCCTATATTCCATGAATTCCTATTGATATTTTATCACCTAGTTATCGGTAACCTACGAGCCTTCTCAGTCTCCCTCACTTTGTACTACCCTGATATTTTTTTGTAAACTTTAAACTTCTTAATGTCTCCAGTACCTCTTCTCCTTGATCATTAATGAATATATACAGCAGTACAAGCCCAAACACAAATCCTTCCAATACTCAACTGATAATTCTCCACCATTATGAAAATTAACTACTTCTTCCCTACTCGCTTCTCATACCTGTCTCTGCTAACAGTTCCCTTTAATCCATGCTAGCTTATTTTTCTTAGGAATCTCCTTGGAGAGCCTTATCAAAGTGTTCTTTACTGCAGGTAAACTATATCAATTAGCATCCTATCATCCTTATACCTGCTGGCTTCTACAAAGAACTCAACTGCCTTAAGTATGACTTGTATCTGCAAAATCCATGTCGACTCTCCCATTATACATTTGTATACATACACTTTTTTTTTTTTTGTTAAACTACTTTTGCAATCTAGCCTCACAGGTTTTCCTTTCCAGAATCCTTTATCTAAAATCCTGGGAGCATTTAATCACCTTCAGTTACTGTGAGAACTTCCCAAGAATTCTCCATAGCAGAAGTTTCATTACTGTGTTTCAGCTTCACATTTACCATGCTGGAGGGGTTTGTTTGCTTCTTTTCTCATTGTTTTCCATCAATACAAAAAATACCTTTCAAAAATAATAATATTTAACCAATTTTACTATTAAGTCATTCCGATTTGGGGTTTTTGGTGGGGACGAAGAGTCTTTTCGAAAAATAATTTCTGCAAGCCGCTAGTATGGCGTACCACAAAGTCTCTCCGCCACGCGAAATCATAAAAATTTTCAGCTGCTCCTTTTAATAGGCTCTCATTTTTATTAAAATTCCCTTTCTTGGTATCAAACCTTACCATAGCAGAGTTTATTTGCACCTACATTCCTTCAAGGGTGATGAACCCGACTATATTATGATCACAATTACACAATAGTTCTCCGACAACTGTCATTTTAACTCGCTCCTACATACTATTAAGGACTGAATAAAGAGCTGATTATCCTTTTATTGGTCCTTTGATTTGCTCCTCCAGGAAGTAAGCATTTAGTTTCAATTTTTCTGTCTTTGTAATGCCATCCTGTGCCTTTTAGCAAATCTCTGAAGGGGAACCAAATCAACCATCAACATTTTCTGTTCTCTGAGCCTCTCTGATCTCCCTTGATGTCCCACTGCCACTTTTATTATTGTGGTCAGATAACACCTGGCACAATTTCTACCCTATAAACTTCCCATTTATCCACAGCTTGACAATCTATAAAGGATTCTGCTGTAGTTATTAACACAATTAATCTTGGGAAATACTACAGACACATAGCAAAAAGCCCCTCTACCATCAATGCAACTTTGCTTTCAATACTGTGTAATTTGCCTGTTGGTGTCACGGTGTCCCACCAAGTATGAGCTGCCTGTTGTATCAGTGTCCTCAATTAAAGCCAGACAGTCCAAGTTGCCCATATTTAAATTAACAACTTTTCTATTCTGGCTTGACTGCCTGTTTTCCTAGGCATGACTGAAACATGGCTTTGTTTATCAAGACTGCTCTTTACCTTTTCAGATGAAACTTGCTCATCTCAGATGTTTAGCTTAAGATATTTCAGAAGATCTCAGTGCCACCCACATAGGTCTCTCGAGTAAGACCAAAGCCATCCTTCCTACAGAAGATCTACCTACGCCAAGAGCTCCCAGATTTTCTAATCTAATCCTACAACTATCTTCCTTACTCACACAGTAAGAGCTACAATTGTATCTGAGATCATCTTAATTTTGTTTGGTTTTGTTTTCTAGTAGCATCAACAGCCACTATTATATCACCTTGACTGAAGACTACTATAAGAACTCACTTCTTTCAGAGCCAGCAGGTTCTCCCCTGAGACGTTGTGTACGTCTTTCAGCTTTTCAGTTTTTCTTCATTATAGCAATCAGGACTCAAATTTTTAGGGGATGGAACTTCCAACTTCTGCTTTTCTGGCTCTTGAAGAAATAATATTTAAACTCGTACAGAGAGGAACATTCATTCAGAGCAAAGGAGGTTATACTTCTACTCTGATTTAGCTGGCCTTTTCATCCTGTATCAAAAAGAAACTGATTTATCTTCCAGCAGACTTCATGGGAAGATACTAAGGAATCAAAATCTATTCCTCTCAGATCTCCTTTTCACTCCACCTACTTTTATCAGGAGCTTATCTATTGTTAACATTACTGTTGTTTGAAATATTTTGTCATTTACACCGTATTATATTTTTTCTGGAGGACTGAGAAACAACCAACTTCTCAAATCAGAAAGTGTAAAACTTCATATTTGACTATTCTTCCTGTTCAAATATGATCAAAGATGTACAAGACTAGCAATTAATTGTTAATTCATTTGAATATTCACCTATTCTTTTCATGGTCCTGATTTAAGTTTGTCTGCCTCAAAAGATGACAGCTTAAGAAACTCAATCCTCATAATTCTCTACCTGTTTTTTAACTTCACATTAAAGGCTCTGAAAAAGTAGCAAAATTTACTGTGGAGGTCAAGGTAGCATCAGCTGCCTCCTTGCCTTCTGTGATAGAAGTCACAGTGTCCTTAAAACAAATGCAGACAAAGAAAATACAACTGCGTCAGCTGCTCCAGTTTAGAGCCTGGTATCTTAATTCAAGACACCCTTCCATCAGTCACTTAAGCTAAGAATAGTTTTGAAGGAGACTGGCTGAGGTGTGTGCATTAACCCTCTTCTGCCAACCTACTAGCAACATTTCCAGACAGTAGCATCCTACACTGCTGCCACAAGATCCACCGCAGCTTGTCTATCAAAGCCCTAAGTGTTTCTGAAATTTATTTGGTGAACTGGTAAGTTGTGTAAGTCTCAGTGTACCAAAACCAAATTATGCCAGATAAGCTACAAACGTATTTTACTGTCATTATTGCCACTGAAAACATCTCTCTAGAAGTACCAGAACAATGCACAGCCTTCCAACATGCAAGACTGCAGATCTCTAGTTAAATAATTATATGCCACAATAAATTAAAAGAAAAAAAAGAAATATACTTGCCTCTTGTTTAGTTACTTTTGCTGCATCCTTGCCTTCAGCACCCTCTGGAGACTAAAAGAAAATATTAAGTCAGTGTTTTTACTACAGACTTAAAAGCATCTAGGCAACAGCAAAACAAAGATTATGGTGAAGACTCTGCTTTCTATACATCGCAGCAACCTTTAATGAAGTCTGGCAAATGCATGTCAATTTACCAGCAGCATTGTACCAAAGCCCTGGATTTTCCAAGCGAGAACATGAGGACCGATCATCACTAGGTACATACATATATCACTCAGCATCCCTCAGCAGTCCCTCTAGCCAATTAACTAAAGCATCTGCAGGCTTCAGTGTGGGCTCCACCTAATCAGCAGTTGGTGGCACAGCAGTATGAACTAGAAATCTGAGGTTTGCTCTACCGGGGCTTTTGAAATCCCAGACAAATTTAACACATTTCTTCCCAAACACGAACTTAATGAGTAACAAGATGTGATGAAATGAATCAAAGAAGTACAGCATCACCAAAACGAGTGAATTCTTTACCTCATTGACTCCTTTTGTGACTCAGGTTCACTCAGCTGGAAGCTTTAACAGCAACTTTCCCTCATCTCCTCCATCAGAACAGCAAAAATCAGTAGAACACCCAGAAACTGACAGGAAAGCTAGTGACAAACATGTTTCTTCACAAGAACAAAGTATCAGCCTGACTATTGGGAGGCTGGTCTTCCAGAGTTTCTAGAGAAACATTAGTTAAGACACAGCAGAGGGAATAAATTAAAAATAAATAAATAAATGAAATCAAGCTTCTACCTTTCCTTTACAGCTTAAGATACATTAAGTCACAGGGCATGTGTTTGATAGGAATGGTTGGACTCAATGATCCGGTGGGTCTCTTCCAACCTGGTTATTCTATGATTTTTAAAATGACTGAGTTTTCACCTAGGGGCAAGCAATTAATGGGCAAACAGACAGATGCAGCAGCAGCCTGAGAACTACAAGAATAGTATGTGTTTTAAAAAGGCATTTAAAAGGCAGCAAAGAAGGCAGTTGGTTGTTGTTTTTGTCTTTCAACCAGTAAAGGAGCAGGCTAGTTATCTTTTTGTTTTTCCATTTCAATCCTAAACCAAGTCTCCCCCTCAGCTTTTGACACAGAATGTCTTGGGCTCACACAGTTACGGTTTGGATCAGAGAAAAAGACTGGCTAGTTTGCAGCAGTTCACCACTTCATTCTCCTGGCGTGGGGCTTTAACATACTTACAGAAAGACACCCTCCACCAGAGAATAAAAAGTGGCTTTGTTACTGCGCGCTCTCCTGACAGAATGGAAGCGTGCCACAAAAGCAGCCGGTTTAAAAAGAAAAAAAAAAAAAAAAAAAAAAGCCGAGATCTGATCATCTAAGTAGGTAGAAAACAGCAGGAAGTTGAGCAGCACTGCGCAGCACAGAGCAACTCAGAATAGCAACAGAGTCAGGCATCCAAAATGGAGCCTGGCTGCTCCTGCGCCACTGCAGCCTCACCAGCCGCCTGCAGGATCCTTTCAGGTTTGCATTCCCAAAAGCCTTTCGGTTTGGTTACTAAAGAGTTGCTACAGCTTGATGGCGTGATGTCGGGAGCATCAGAAGCCAAAAGGAAAAAAAAAACAAACCCAGGAATTCTCCCACACAGATTTTTCTAGAGTCTCACAAACTTGCGCTGCAGCCTTTCCCCCGAGAGGGAACTCGCATCGCATCCTTCCTGTCCCAGACACCTATTTAAACACAAGTTCGCTCTATCATCTTTTCCTGGCAGTACCCAAGAGGCTCAAGATTTACAGGGGCAGTGACACGATTCATCTCCTTCGGAAGCCAGACTGCAAAACCTCACCATAAATTAAACGCAGCTGACTGACACTCCACAATCAGGCTGTTTTACCCTGCTTTGCTTTCAGGACCAGAGAGCTTTGAAATAGGGTGAAATCATCACAAAATGGCATCACCATGCACCAGCAAACTTGCAGCAACTGCCCAGGAGTAAACTCTCACCCTGCACAGCTATCGCAGTAATTCACCCCATTCTCTTTAGCACTAATGAAAGAGAACTCTCCTACAGTTCTGACAGGGAGGACAGCCTGATTTTAGATGTCAATATTGTCCAACAAATAATTGTAAAAACTGTCCATGTAGCTAACTGGGGGGTGGGAATATATTAAAATACTCTCACTGTAACCACAACCTGTATACTAACTACTATATTACACAACATACTGCAATTAAGTTAGCTAATTAGCCCAGCATTCCCCCTCAAGTTATAAAATCCAGCGGCAATTCTGAAGGCCACAACTTTCTCCACGGAGGAACATGCACAGTAATAATCTCAGAGGTGTGAATAAGCAGCAAGGAGCCCTGACACGCTCTCATTTCCATTTCAGACCTGCTTCCCTCTCTCTGCTGTCACTATGAGTCCAGGTGTTTGGAGGTTGTGCTCATCCTCCTGGGGCCTCATCTCCCCAGTGTGCCCGCAAAGCTGTGTGGGAGGCCATGTCACCAATAAAGTAACTGATCCAGCTGAAAAACAGCCCGCTGCTTAAACAAATTTACAAATACTATAAATACATATACAAATTATAAATATATAGCCTTCCCTGCTCCAGCAGAATCATTTTACTGCACAGCTGCATAAACAAGTGAGCCAGTAGAACAGAAAAGAACGAAGCGTCATGGGTCAGTTGCAAGCACCCTGGGACTCTTTAAGCTGATAGACACACACCATAAAAAAAAAAAAAAAAAGATGTATGTCAGATACGGCCTCAGTGTATTTGTTAAAAGAGGAAGAGAAACTTATTTTCCCCTCTCTGAGTCCTGCTTCAGTATTTCAGCAAGTCCCAGGCGATGTGGATCTTCATGCTAGTTTCTGCAGCACTCTCTCCTCTCCCTAGGGACCAGAGATTTGTATGCAAATGGATTTCAGCCAAGAATAGTTCCCAAAGAACTTGGCATGACACAAGCAGTGACTGGCTGCTTTAGTATCTGGAAGTCACAGGAGGTACCACTAAAACCTTTAAGTCCTTGTCCCTAACTCTTCCACAGGAACCCTTCCCCCATTTTTGTCCTGGTGACAAACTACTGAAGGAACTCTGGTTTCAAAGCAACAAAACATACTAAGTAACCCATCCCCTTGGCATGTTTCCTCCCCATGATGTAACGATATGGCTCACAGTATTTGCCATGACACCCAAGTCACATTAAAGTGCAGTCTGGATACGGCGCCTGGCATCGCAACTAGTCAGGAAAGGGACTGCCCATGCTGTAAGTTTTGTGCAGCAAAATCAAAGACCAATGCAAGCACTGAATCACTTGACAAAGCCAGTACTCCAGCCTCAATAATTCTTCAGCTGCACTCCATCGTATGCCTGTATGACACTCATAAAGCAGTCCCTACAGGCCTGCTGTGCCTGATACTGTATCGATGCCTGCAAGAGATGAGACAAATAAAAAAGCAAATAAGGACACAGAAGATAGTTGTGGGTTTCTCCTCCACCCCCTCCAATCCAGAGGTACAAAGAAGGAAACAAATTGACTGGAGTGAGACATCATTTGGAGTATAGCGTCCAGTTCTGGAATCCTCAACAGGAGGAGATGGAACTGTTAGAAAGGGTCTAGAAAAGGCTACAAGGATGATGAGAGGGCTGGAGCACTTGCCATACAAGGACAGACTGAAAGAGTTGGGGTTGTTCAGCCTGGAGAAAGAGAAGTCTCCGAGCAGACCTTGTAGTGACCTTCTAGTACCTGAAAGGGGCTACAAGAAAGCTGGGGAGGGACTGTTCACAAAGGCTTGTAGTGATTGAACTAAAGGCAGCGGGTGCAAGTTGGAGAGAGGCAGATTTAAACTAGGCATAAGGATGAATTTTTTTCACCATGAGAGTGCTGAGGCCCTGGCCCAGGTTGCCTAGGGAAGCTGTGGCTGTGCCATCCCTGGAGGTGTTCAAGACCAGGCTGGAAGGGGCCTTGGGCAGCCTGATCTAGTGGGAGGTGTCCCTGCCCATGGCAGAGGGGTAGAACTGGATGATCTTTAAGGTCCCTTCCAACCCAAACTATTCTATGATTCTACAGCTAATCCTAAATATGCTTTTGACATTCAAACTAATACTAAGTTTTAGGTTCAGATGACCATGCATCGCAACCATCAATGAGCACTACATACTGGCAGTAAGACAGTAAATTGAGCTGTAGCTAAGGTTTGTAAGATCTGTCTGAGCTCCATAACTTTTATACCATAAGGTTAACCTGGAAGGCTGCACAGAAGTTTCCCTACATCTATCCACAATCTGCCTTTCTTTTTTGTCACTTGTTTTCTCCCCACCTCCTCTTAAGGACAATCTAGAAAATTACTTTGAAAGAATTAGAAAAAAAAAAAAAAAACCAAACACAAAAGGAATATTAACAGATTATAGAGAACATAAAAAAATTCCAAAGGAATATTAAAATTGAGCTTGACTGCATGCATGGTTCTTGCATTTCACCAGCTGCAAAGCATACATAAGAACTGCTGTTTCCACACACCAGGACAATACTGCAGTATCTGCAATGCCAACATCATTACAGAACTGTGAAGTCAAAACCAGAAAACTAGGTAACTTTTTAGGAAGCATTTAATAGAACATACAGGTAAATTGTGGATTTTTTTAATTGTTCTTAAGGCTGAGTAACCTGGTCAAGATACACAACAAAAGAAACAAAGAGCTTAAATTTTTCTAATCCAAACCTTGTGAAGTAAGAATTCAGTAACACAAAGTAGCGAAGTTATTGATGATGGTTTAAGAACCAAATGCATTATTGAACTTGCAGCGACCAGCTTCTGGATAAATATTTTGTTTGCACTTAAATGAATATATCACACTACTATAAAGACGTATCTTTAAAACACAAAGAATAGGAACACAAGTAGGTGAGAAGTAACAGCACAGAAGGCTGCTTATAAAACGAAATAATTTTGTTCATTCTCTGAATCATCTCTTTACTAGCTAAAACTCAATACCTTGGCCCTGATAGGACAGAAATTAGTCGTTTAATACCCGTGTCAGAAAAAAAAAAAAACACCCAAAAGGCAGATGCCAACTTCATTTAAACTACCACATTAAGAAGTCAGAGAGGTGGAAAGCCTGAACAGTCCTAGAACTTGAGTATTCTCTATAGTGTTCCCTCCCTTCTTTGCAAGCTGTTTTGTTCAGCTAGATCTCAATACACTGCCTGCAATGGGACTTCCCTGTAGATGTGATTTCCATGATGTAATTCTTTGGTCATTCCTCCAACAACTTTTTTCACCAACCAAAACATGATAAAACCTTGCAAAAAAAAAAAAAAATCACAGCAGCAAGAAAAGACAATATGTCAAGACCTAAGGTTCTTCCACAGTTTACTGCACTATATTTTCTTAAAACTTTTCCTCCCCTTACTTTTCTGCCAACAGAACTAAATTTAGACTAAATTTAATTAAATTGTTTCACCATATATGCTAGATCTTCTAATTATTTGTCTTCGAAGCAGCTCTGAGCTTTGTGCCAGTTCACAAATGTAATCAAAATGCTGTTTATTTATTGTTTTAAAATAATGACGATTATGTGTTGACTAATTTAACACCAACTAACTCCCACAACACCCTTCTAACCATTGTTTCCTCATTTAGCTCATCCAGCATCTTCTCAACCTTTGTTTACAGCTAGTTCTCTGATCTGTTTTCAGGGGATAAAACAGTGCTCACTGCCAAGTCAATGTGAACGAACTTTTAAAGTAAAATTAATTGTCCCCAATAAATCCTTTAAGAAATCATATATTCTTCCTACTACACCCCTTCATTTCTGGTTTTCTACCAACAGCCTGATCCTGGAAGGGAGGCTGGGGGGGGGAATTAAATGTATACTATCACATTAAAAAAATGAGTACTTCTGCCAGAATCACAAGTGAAGTGCAGAATAAATCTGACTAATGGCTGGATGTTTGAAATATTTATCCAAAATGATATATGTATGTCTTCCAAAAAAATGAGGCTTTGAGGTTGGTTTTTTGGTATACTTTCTCTATAGATGTACATACATTCTTCACTTAAAAAAAAATCACAATAAAGAAGTATTTATTCTTTAAATATATAATATTTTAATACTTATGTTGAGTATTACAATGAAGCAGTATTCAGTATATCATTTTTAGAATTATAATACCCACATTTTACATCTATTAAGAGTAGAATATTTTTTTTTCTAATTCTTTGGGGAGAACATCAAGACAATAAAGTTCTGAAAAAATAAAAAGGTACTTATAAGTTTAAGGACAAAGAATAACATTAATTTCTCCTGGTATCAATAAGCTATTAAGGAAAATAAAAAATCAGGGAAAAAAATTTCCTGAAAAGAAGTATCCATTCATGTTTAGAGATTCAAGCCAGAGCGACTGGTTAAACACACTGCATTTTTCAAAGAATATCTGAGAAAAGAAAACCACATATAGCCTATTAACAAAATCAGTACCTTCAGAAAATGCATTTTATTAACCTCCTTAATTCTTAACAGGCAACTTGTCTGAGCTTAATGCTTTTCCAGACAAGACAGAAGAGACAGAAACCGAGTTAGGCCTGGGGTATGTCTGGGTATCCTAAACCAACCAGAATAAATACTTTTCCAAGAGGGGAAAATCTTTCATTCTATATTTTACTGTTCCCACTGAAAAGAAGTCAAAGATTGGCCAATATAATTTAAAACAGGTTTATATTTGATGGGACATTTTAAGTATCTCACAATTAATTTGGCTTTTATTTTTCCTTCCAAGCTTGTCTTCCCTGTAGTCCATTGTTTGAGTAATAAAATGTACCTATATCAGTCAACTAGTAAGAGGAGTTTCCAAAGGCTCAGATTTAAAAAAAAAGAAAAAAAAATACAAAAATCTCCAGCATTATAATTTAAAATTAGACAGGCAGTTCCTTCTTCAGACAGTGAAGTAATCAGCTGCATTTTGGAAAATACAGACCAGCAGCAGAGCAGCGAGCACGATGCATTTGAAATTGTCGAGTTTCCCCTGAACACCAAAAGTGAGAATTTAGCTAGCTAGTAAGTAAATTCTCATCTCAGTATCTGCTTAACCATTTCACTATAACCATAAAATAAAAAAGCAGATTCAAAGAACACAAGGGATGAAATCCAATCCCTAATAATATTATTTCTCTGACCTTTCGAAGCTGATGCCAGCTTTAAAAGTGAGAGGAAGCGGATGGACTCACCCAAATCTACATACGGAAACAGCCAGTGTTTTTAAAACCTTGAAGATTAGCTTCCAAAATTTGTATCTAAATAGAATTGATCAGATCTGCAAAGCAAAACTAGCACAAAGTGCTTCTGAAGGAAAATAAATTTTCAACTCCCCAATTATCTACTCAGAGATTAACTTTAGATACCTACTTTCAGTAACAACTGTTTTCTGGAAATAGGCACCTCTGTCAAAGGAAGATACTATAAATGCCTGAAAGAACATGTGCCAATCCTCCCTGCCAGAAGCAATAACTTGATAAAATCACAATAATCTAGAAAAGAACCTTTTGTTGTAGTTGTTTCAACTAACCGGTGCCACAGAACATCAAAGTTGCGAGATGATGACAGCAGGTCTGCAAGTAAGAGGTCAGTACCAAAGGCACGACTGGTACAACACCTTAGATACACCATCCTCTTACATCCTTGTAAGAATTCCAGCTGTGGTTAGTAGGAGTTTTGCTCTACTACAACACCCAGAATGGAGAGCTGAGCATCACAGACAACCTAAATGTAGCATCAAGAGGAGAAAAAGAGTAAAATATCTCCAAAAGGGTGCAGGGAGGATGAGGAAGAAAGGGTGTAGCAAAGATAAATGACATTTTCTAATAAACAAATAGAGCATCAACACCTCAAATTTGCTTAAGAGGAACAAAACACCATGGAGGTAAAAATGTCATTAAACACTTGATTTCCAACTATAGAAGCACTCTCTACTGCTGCTAACTAGGGTAGCATCAGTACAACGGAGAAAGTGAGGTGGGAAGAGCAAAGACACTCAGTCCCAATAAAGCCAGTGTGGATGAGAACAGACACTTTATTTTTTTTTTTTTTTTTGTGCAGACAGATCCCAGCATTCTTAGGAAACACTGCATTTTACATTTGCAGTTTTCACTGTTACTAAGTACACCCACTCTTTACTACAGGAATACCAGAGCTCTATCTCCCAAGTTACAGGGGTAATTAACTGAAAATTGCTAATTACCAGAAACAATAAAGGGGAAGACAAAACCAAAGGGGGGGGGAAAAAGAAAAAAGCCTAAAGCCCTCCCTCCCCAAACCGTGCAAAGACGATTTGACCACGGAATTGTTTTGACTATTCTAATGAATTCAAGAATACTCCTCTATGCACTCTAAGTTAGGGACAATCAAAGTGAAGCTGGCTAAAGCTGCCATCTGATTTTGCCTGGCTAAGAAGAGTTCTGCCCTTCCCCACCTACTCATGCTGCCAACAACCCAGCTTAACCCTTTGTGCCAAGGCATGGGAACCTAGATCAGCAGACACCTCTGCTGCAGAACTACCTCACACCTATGATATTCCAGTGGTTAAATTAGAGCAAAGGCAACAATGTGTACCTGGAATTGCTTCTTTCGGCTTGTACCTGTCAATATCCATTGAACTACAGTCCAAACTATAAAGTCCCACGCTGCCAATTTTGCCCACAGTGAAACTGGTATATTCTGCAAGCAGACAGTTGCTCATTCCCAGCCCTACTTGCTTCTTAATACATCACCACACATACACTGGGTCACTGTGCAGCATCTCTAAATTGCATCAGTAAAACGATCTAGGATAAAAAAAATAATCTAAAACACATTCAAACCTGTTACGTGAAGAAACAGCAAGAGGACTGTGGTGTCAAATCTAAGTCCAGCACCTGAAAACAGCTTTTTGGCTATTGGACCACGAGATAAATCACTGTGCTAGCTTAGTGTAGGTAAAGAGCACAAAATAGATGGTGCCCATTATGATCCTATGAGATGCTAATTCCCTAGAGAAATTTCTAGATCTGGTTTACTTAAACACCATACAAAACACATTACAATCACATCAAGAAAAATTGAACTTCAGTTTCTCTGAAATACAAAGGATGCGCTTTGGAACATACCAAGCTTATCCACAGCTACTGCTTGCACATAAAGCAGCAGAAAAAGAAATTTTTCAAGTAAAAGAGCATAAAAGCCGCTTATATACACATATCTACTACACTGTGTTTACTAACAGGACTCCTTTTTTTAAAACTTAACCATACTAATACTCTAGAATACAAAATATTCCTATTACCCTTGCTCAGGTGTTGAACTCCTGTATATAAAAAATTACCTGCACCCCATTAGTTTTGAACTTGGGGGTGATGACTCAGAGAGTAGATTGTACTACTGGCTACACCTCATCAGCAATCATGCTTTAACATGCCCAAGAAGTATCAAGAGTGATTTTAATTGACAATTTAATTGACAATTCAGCAAAAATCTAAGAAATTTTTAGGTTGCTGGCAAATGTGTCAGAGTTTTACAGACTTACATAAAACAATCAGAAACATTTTAGATCTATAAATCCTCCCTCAACGAGCATTTAATCTCTGTAACTCTCACAAATAGTCATAGCTAAAATTATATAATTAGCTCTCTGACACTTTAAAGTGTATCTTTAATGGAAAACGTGGACAAATATTTGCTGCATGTACTTAATATTCCTGTAAACATAATTTATTGCAACATGGCATAGCAGCATTTCTCAAACATGTTTTTATTTCAGTGCCATTCAACAATGCCGTGCTGTATTACAGCTAAGTGAACCATACCCAGATAAGTATTTGTGATCTTTTTTGCTCAGTTTTTCTACGAAAGATGTAGATCCTTTGAGTCTATTTGGTCAACGGATACTTGGAGTAGGCCAACTAAGCTGGTTTTAATTGCTTTAAATACATCAAGGTTTTAAATTCTTAATAGTTACAAACAATCCCTAAATTGCAAAGTGAGGAAACATCCTTTTCCTTTGTATTACAAGACTTCTGCAACCTTTTAAAATACTCTGGGAACTCTACTTTGATTGCCTTGGTTGAAGGTTAACTGTATCTCTGCATAGCAATTGTTTTACCTGCCCCTGCAAAGGATGCTGAAGGTAGAAGCCCACCTGAGAGCTCCAGTGGTGTGTTAGGTTGGAGCTTGTCAAAGCTGGGTACCTCAGTGACAGAAATGCAATGAAGGTCACTTTCTGCTTTTGCCTAGCTCGTTTTCTAGTAGTTACTAAGTGGTTTAGGATTGATCTAACAGGAAAAGTGGAAAGAGAAACAACTTTTTCAGCGCTCTGACATCTGATCTTAAGTCCCCATTATCACACGAAGAAAGAAAGAAGTAGTCAGGATGAAAAAAGCAGGGGGAGTTCAAGCAAAAGTCTGGAGAGAGAAGTGGGACGGAATAGGAGTGGATAGAGGGCAGCAACCAAGACACTGACCCCCTTTTCCCTTCTAATCTATAATCCAGAGCATGAAGTGAGATAAAATACAAAACCTCCTTGTTTCTATGCCCCACTGCTAAGAGTGTGTCCTGTTGCATTCTAGGATAAACTGAAGAAAGCCTCTGCTACAAACCAAGAGCTTCCAGCCCCAGTGACGAAGCAAGTTGTCAGCAAGGTGTGAGTCTCCACAACACCACTGCAACTTCTTTCCTGCCAATTAGCTTGAAAACGAAGATAACCTTAGCAGAAAAGCCACTATGTTACATTGATGTTAGTATATTGAATTGACACGGACTGATACACGGCTTAAGTACCAGAGAAGGAAAGGGACATAAAGCATAGCTCAACAGCACTGGCTGTATTTCATGCTACTGCATTATAAGCACAAACTCACCTGCTACTCTTTGCACAAGATCTGTTAGTTAATTGGTGTTTGGTCATATACGAATTGCTTCCACAAAATTTCAGAGAACCAGTTTCTATTGCGAGTTCCTCAGTTTCTATGTACACACCACAAAGCGAGACAAATTAGGAGAAGTAACAACAAATGCACCATTCAGGGTGCAGGAGGTGCTTATATAACAAAAGGGAATAACAAAATATCAGGACAGACATCAACCTGACAATCCAAGAAGAAGGGACCATTCAAACAACTAGGCCATTTACTTCTCTGCCCCATTTCCCTATCCAGGGATGAGGAACAATATTTCTCTTTGAATATTCATGACACTTCAGAAATGTGAACTCAAACAGAAGGATTTCACAGAGACAACTGAGTTTAGGTCCAGACAAAAGGTGGAATTTAATAGCTCTAAGTTAGTATGTATAAGAACATGCATTTAACTCCAAGGGTTAGAAAGCACATTGATTAGATACTAGTTGTTTTGCCAACAAGGTAAGGTAGGAGTCCCACAAAAAAACCTACTGTGTGATCATGTAACTACAACAGGACAACCCTGGAATGTGGCACCTTCCAACTTCCACTGAAGAAGCAGCATTCCAAGCAAAATATTCAGAAGGTTCGTATTTACTACAGAAAAACTACCAATGAGTCTCTCTGACCTTAAAGAAAGCGAGTTTGCACACCAGAACAGGAACCTGCCACTGATGTTCTCTATTACATTTTCAGAGCATTGACTCTACCGCAGAAACTAAAATTCCTGGTGACAAAGCGGCAGCACACAGCCTACTAAAAGGCTAATTAGACCATAATATTTTTTTATTTGAAACAACAGCAATATTCAAAGATGTTCTATATATAACACACATAAGTATATAAAAAAAAAAGACATAAGAAAAAGTTGCCTCTAGTCCTCACATCTGATTTAACAGCAAGTGTTTTCAAAACAACACGTGAGGTGCAGGTCGTGTTGCAGAGAGTCAGATTAAGAACAAGCTGGGTCATTTCAGAGTGCAACCCCAACTAACTGACAGGCTCCCCATTCAATACTGGACAAGTCACTATTTGACCTATTAATATCCCTCGGAGACGGTGCACATTCTGCATAAAGCTGTGAGCAGCATTCATCTCAATGATGATCACATTACAGCTGACGTACATACACTTGTGCACATGGCTGTATGCGACCACACCACGACTCTCCTTGTCATCAGGTGCAGAATGATTCTTCATTCTTTCATGGCTAATATCGAGACATTTTTACTGGGGCTGTTTCAAGGTCAAGGAATTTTCCAATACTACCCAAGAGCTAATTCCAACAAGACAAGCCACAAAACAAACACTCCAATCCATTTCAAGGCGTTCATTACTACCAGTACCACAAGAAGCATTCTAGTTTATCCCACACTGGGATGCCATTCTTATGAAAGGCCATGTTCGCACCATAACGCGTTATTACAACAGACAAAGGGCACAGAAATCTGACAGAAAGCGTCCAGAGTTCGACCTTTTTTCCTTTTAGCACTGTATTTAACACTACTTCAAGGTATGGTAAGGTTTTTATTCCTTTTTGCTGCGACCCTCGATCAATGACGAACGATCTCCCAATTCCTTAGGTGTCTTTAGAGAAGGAAACAGCCTACATTCTGTTCATAATATTTAGAATGAACATAAAGCCAGTGACTGACCTGAGTTTACACATAGATTAAAAAAACCCCAATTAGTTAATACAAGAAAAGCAAATAAAAAGGATCAGGCAGTTTGGATAACTAAGACATCCACAAAAACAAGTACAGATGGATTTGTGTCCTTTCTCTACTATTATTCATTTACTTACCCCCATAACTGTGAAAATTTCTCATTTTGACTTCTGATGTCTATTTCTGTATAAAACTTTCAGTATTAGCAGCTTTTCCAGAAGTTAGAAATGTTAACACAAGAATTAACAATTAGCTGCATGTGATGGTTCTGTCTCCATGTGGAAGTTGACCGGTGTAGTTGTAACACTAACTTCTCACTGTGTGGATGTTACTCTGAAATAAAACTGACTATTGTCGAACACTTAAGAATATTCTGTTTTTCTCAAAAAGCAAATTCATTAATCACATGCTTTTTCTGGAACCACTGCTTCCTCAAAATCATATTTCATCTATATCCTTGAAATTTAATTGCTTATCCATACAACGCTAAATAAATTAAAATTTACTGTGCCATTAAAATTCACCTCTCTGATCCCAGATGTAATGTTTTCATTACTCATTTATAATCTCCTAGAAATGTGTTCTCATGGCCTTACAACCCAAGACTAAAGTCCGTTGTGAAATGTTTATTAAAAGAAATCGAGACCTACAAAAGTGATTTTAATGCTACTCTTTCTTAGAAAAGACAGCCTGAAACATCCTTAGTGCAAGAACACAGAAGGACCAAGGAAACAGGGTAGGAAGTTTGCGAGGTCTTGAAGGTTGTGGGGAGTCCTATGAGCATGGGATAATCTCCAACTTCTTCCTGATGCCAAGTAACAGCACTAAAGAGCAGAGGCAGATGAGGCCTGTTAGAGGCAGGAGAGCAAGAGGAAAAACTGCCTAATGTTCACTAACTCCAAGCCTGGTTATCCAAATAGAAGTAACCACCTCCATAGATGGATCCATTTTCAGAACTGGCACCAGGTTCTTAACCACTAATTAATGAACTCAGCACCATGCTTGACAGGTTGACATTCTGCACTTCCCACAGGTGAGGGGCAAGAATTGAGCTGCCTGCAGCCACCGTCTACCTGGAACTTCACTGAATGGCACTTCTGCCACCTGCCCAGCCCAGACACGGCACAGGAGGGGGTCACAGGTGACCTCTGGGGAATCCCCCCCGAACATCAGCAGCTTGACCTGGTTTGTAAAGGGTTGCAGCTCCCATTTGATGGGAATGGCTGGACTCGATGATCCAGTGGGTCCTGACCAACCTAGGGAGTCTATGATTTAGAATGGCCTCAAGCCAGGGGAGGTTTGGGCTGGACATCAGGAGGAGGTTTTTCACAGAAGGGGTCACTGGGTGCTGGCAGAGGCTGCCCAGGGAGGTGGTTGATTCACCTTCCCTGCAGGTGTTTAAGGCACTGGTGGACGAGGTCCTGAGGGACATGGTTTAGTGTTTGATAGGAATGGTTGGACTCGATGATCCGGTGGGTCTCTTCCAACCTGGCTGTACTATGATTCTATGATTTAGTCTCGTAGCATGTGCTGGTGATGGCTCCAACCCGCCCGAGGAAGGTGGCGGGGGCTGCAGGCAGGTCACGGCAGGAAAAGCTACTTTCGAGAAAGCAGAGGTTCGAGGAGTAGTGGAAAGAAAAGACACAGCGGCGGAAAACCTGTTTGAAGTTTCTCTCCCTGCGAGAACACGGTCTGACAACCGGCTCCGCCTTCCCTCCCTCCCTCCCTCCTTCCTTCCTTCCAGCGGAGCTTCCCGCCCCGAGAGCGATACAGGGACAGTGGAAGGGGGTAAAACGCGCGCGTGTGCGTGTGTGTGTCTGCGTCTCCGCCGCGGGGCGCGGGGGCCGCGCGCGCCTTCCCGCCACGGCGCGCCATTTCTCCCGCCACGGCGCGAGCCCCCTCCGGCCCCGCCCCCCGCGCGCCCAGCCCAGCCCAGCCCAGCCCAGCCCGGCTCGGGCGCCGGAGTTGGTACATACGGGTCTGCGGCGGGAGGGCGAGGAGAAGGGTGTAGTTTGTTTTAAACATGGCTTGCCTCGCTCCGTCTCCCCCCTCCACCATCCGCCGCCACCCCCCCCCCCCGCCCCGACTCCTCCCTTTTTACACCTCCGAGCCAGCCATCCCTCTATCCCTCCATCCGCCGGTCGCCCCCGAGGAGTTGGCGAGAGGGAAACTCCTCCCGGGGGCGAAGCCGCAGCGACGCGCGGGGGGGAAGGAAGGGGACGCACGGCAGCGGCTTGGCTGCCACAGCGGGAAAGTACAGAGCGGGCGGGAGGGCTGTGGGCCGGCAACAGGCGTGGATGCGCGGCGGTGCCGGGGAGGGGGGGCGGGACCCGCGGCGCCTCACCTTTCTCTTCGGCATTGCTGCCCGTGCGGGAGGAGCCCCGGGAGACGCGCGCGGATCCGGCCGGCGCTGCCACCGGCGTCGCTGGTGCCCGCGGCTCTGCCCGGCGCCCCGGCAGCCCCCGCCGCCAGCGCCCGCCTCGCCGCCGGGGCGGGAGGAGCGGGGGCAGCCCCGGCGCTGATTGGGCGCCGGGAGGCCGCTCGCACCGCCCCCACCCCCGCCGGCCGGCCCCGGGGAGCCCACCCGCGCCCGCCCCTGCCCGGGGGAGCCGGGAGCGCCCCCTCCGCCAAAGGGATCCCCGCGGCACCGGGATGGGAAACGAGTGGGAGCGCCGGAGCGGCCCCCGAGCCAGGGCGGGCGGGAGGAGAAGGCTCCGGGGAGACCTTAGAGCGACCTTCCAGTGCCTGAAATGAATCATAGAATCACAGAATAACCAGGCTGGAAGAGACCCACTGGTTGGATCATTGAGTCCAACAATTCCTATCAAACACTAAACCATGTCCCTCAGGACCCCATCCACCCGTGCCTTAAACCCCTCCAGGGAAGATGACTCAACCACCTCCCTGTGTAGCCTGTTCCAGTGCCCAATGACCCTTTCTGTGAAATTTTTTTTCCTAATGTCCAGCCTAAACCTCTCCTGGTGGAGCTTGTGGTCATTTCCTCTTGTCCTGTCCCCTGTCACTTGGGAGAAGAGGCCAGCTCCCTCCTCTCCACAACCTCCTTTCAGGTAGTTGTAGAGAGCAATGAGGTCTCCCCTCAGCCTCTTCTTCTCCAGGCTAAACCACCCCAGCTCACTCAGCCGCTCCTCATAGGGTCTGTTCTCCAGCCCCTTCACCAGCTTTGTTGCTCTTGTCTGGACTCATTCCAGAGCCTCAACATCCTTCCTGTGGTGAGGGGCCCAGAACTGAACACAGGATTCAAGGAGCAGTCTCACCAGCGCCGAGTACAGAGAACAACCTCCCTGGACCTACTGGTCACACCATTTCTGATACAAGCCAGGATGCCATTGGCCTTCTTGGCCACCTGGGCACACTGCTGGCTCACGTTCAGTTGGTTGTCGACCAACACCCCCAGGTCCCTCTCCTCCTGGCAGCTTTCTAGACAGACTTCTCCTAGTCTGTAGCTCTGCATAGGATTGTGCCCCAGGTGCACTTGTGGCAGAGCATCCTCCCCACCATGCCACAAATGAGCTCCAGGAAAGCTGGAAAGGGACTGTTCACAAAGGCTTCTGGTGATAGGACGGGGGAAATGGGAATAAACTGGAGAAGGGCAGATTCAGACTAGACATAAGGACGGATTTCTTCACCTTGAGAGTGGTGAAACACCGGCACAGGTTGCCCAGGGAAGCTGTGGCTACCCCATCCCTGGAGGTGTCCAAGACCAGGCTGGAAGGGGCCTTGAGCAGCCTGATCTGGTGGGAGGTTTCCCTGCCCATGGCAGTGGGGTTGGAACTGGATAATCTTTAAGGTCCCTTCCAACCCAAACTGTTCTATGATTCTATGATCATCAAGCCCACCTATACCACCACAGCCCCCTAGGGGACGCACCACAGTCTTTCCCCATCGTGACCCTTCTCCTTTCTTAAACCCTGTGGCTTGTTTCGCTGTGTGACAGGGGACAGGATAAGAGGGAACGGCCTCAAGCTCCACCAGGGGAGGTTTAGGCTGGACATTAGGAAAAAAAAATCACAGAAAGGGTCATTGGGCACTGGAACAGGCTACCCAGGGAGGTGGTTGAGTCACCTTCCCTGGAGGTGTTTAAGGCACAGGTGGACAAGGTGCTAAGGAACATGGTTTAGTGTTTGATAGGAATGGTTGGACTCGATGATCCAGTTGGTCTCTTCCAACCTGGTGATTCTATGATTCTATGTAGATACATTCATTCTCCCATCCAAGGAAACCGTTCTTTTCAGTCTTCTCTTAGCATGACCTCATAAATCCCCAGTGAGACCAAACAGTGCTGCTGACAGCACTGCTCCACGACAAGGTGGTATCATCAATACTTCTGTGAAGTTCAAATGCCAGCAAACACCTTTTTTAAGAGCACTTGACTTGTTATCAGCATGAAATTAAATTATGACCCCTCAGCACCTGCAGAAGAAGCAGAACAAAACCAGAGGCTTGCCAAGGGGCTGGGCACCTTCCTTTTTAGCCAAGAGGTAAGTGGGTAGGATATACACAAGGATAATTTTGGTTTTTCTCTTTACCTGCAAGGATTTGAACTCATACCTCTTGTTCTCCCATCGCTTTATTTTGACAACAAACAACAGCATCTCTGCAGTAAGAGACCTTAGATTCTCCTGTTGATACTGTTTCAACAGCTTTGTTTAATGTATATTAATTAATTGGTACTCATAATTCACCAGGGCAGGCACCCAGCTGGGCTTGCTCCCAGTCAAGTGTGTAAACCACTGAACTCGGGAGTCATGCCCACCTATTTGCATGCCACTTCCATGCATTTAAGGAGTTCATATAAACTAGTATAGTCGCAAGGGGAAGGACTGAGATACGTGCACTTTCAGGAGGAGATGCCTGTGCTAATCAAAGACTTACACAGTGTAATGCTTGGATAATGATTAATGTAGGAAGGAAATTATCCAAAAAGATTATCGCTTAACCTTTCCCTATTCCTCTTTTTCCCCAGTATTTTGGTGTCCTTAAGTTATGGATGATGGGAACAACCTCTACAGCTTGGACGTGCCTGTACATTCAGAAAAGAAACCAGAGCTAGGCCTCTAAGTACAGGCGGATGGTATTGAGAGAAGAACTGCACTCAACTGCAGAGAGGAGCATAACTGTGGTGCTTCCTCTTACGCCTCCCAAAAATTTGGGTTAAGTCCACACCGAATTCCAAACCAAAACAACCTGGAATGCACACACACATTTTTAGTGTTCCGATTAGCTCTATGACTGCCTTCCTTCTAGTTTTATTAAATTCTTATTTCATCTTGTCCTTCTGCTTTCAGCTTATAAAATAATCCAGGTTGAAATGGAACTCAGGAAGCCTCAAAGTACAACCCTTTGCTCAGAGCAGGTAGCCAAGGGCCTCATCGAATTCTGAATACCTCCACAATCAGAAATTCCATGTTCTGTCCAGGCACTCTGTGCCAGGCCTTCAATTCTTTCCCTGCTTATATGTAAGTTCACTTCTAAAATTGTTCCACCTTCTTTCCACAGCTAGTTACTTCAGTTTCTTTAAACTTTCAGCTAGTAGAAGACAACAGTTCTGCGACAGCAGCAGGAGCTTGGAAAAAGGCAGAGAAAGTCCAGTAGATTTGAAGAAGTGATTTTTTTTTTTTCCTGGCTTTACCAAAAGGGAAAAAACAATCCTGTTGACGTTTCATTCATAATTAGCAGCTTGGCAGAAAATCAAAAATTTTAGCTGCAAGAAACTGAGAGAAAGAACTGGTGGAGCTGATAAGTTCCTTTGTAGATGCCTTTCTTCACCTGTTGAACCAAACTCAGGTTCACTGGAAACATTAGACCTCAGGATGAAATCACTCAGGAAAGCTGCTGCTCTGCAGAACAGTCCAGTTAGTGTCTTTCTCCACTCCTTCAGTTATTCCTGGCTTAGCACGAAGTTGTTTCTGGTCACATTTCTGTCACTGCATGTCCTATCAGGTCTCTGGACTACGGCAGGTTGTAAGGGAAATTCACTGAGAAATACGAAGAGAAGCAAGTTGTTTTTCTACTACCTGTGTACTCACCTCCTGTGTCTGTTACGCTCTCTGTAAAGGAATTTATGCTCAGACTGGCTGGCTTACTGCTACAGCCTTCAATTAAAAACTGTGGGAATTGTCTGGTAGTTTCTTTCTTTCTGCAGCTGTTGTCTTTTTCCAGCACACCTGACGCACCAGTGTTAAAAAGATGCCCCTTGTCTGAAAAGAGCCATGCTGCTCTGGAGGTTTTCAAAAGGAAAATTTAAACATACTGTCTTCCAATATGCGATGAAAACTTCTGCACCATAGATGTTGGCCATGCTAGAAAAGCCGTATTTTTCCATACTTTTGTTGCAATAGAGACCAGTTTATAGCTTATTTTAACTTCACAATTGTTTCTATTTATACCTATACAGGGGATGCAACTGTAATACATAACTACTTGTCTATAATAATATTTACAAAGTGCACAGACCACAGTAATTTGGCCCTACATCACCTTTCACGTCTAAGGGATGACACTTGTAATGCAGAGCCACACAGATAGATAGTCTTATAACTGTCAAAAGAGGCATTGCTATCAGTTCCTTATAAATCAATATGTGGCTGCAGGCCAATAATTAAAAATAGTGGAGGTAAGGGGTTACAGATATGCAAACTAAGCAATCACACTTCTATCTAGTTCTACTCTTTCAAACATAGCAATCCTGAATTCTGGTAATTATTTTCTTATTAATCATTATTTTTAATCATTATTAACAATAATTATATTTGCTTACAAGTAACAATTCTGAAGATACAGAAATTTCTACACAACACCAGATTATTAAAAATTTATGATAGTTACCTTCGGAAATAAACCTATCAAGCAGTTCAGCTGGTATGAAGGAAGCTCCATAAATAATTTAAAATTAATTTCAGAACAGCCTTATGGTGATGGTTTCTCAGCAAAGCTCTTCTAGCATGGATTCGTGGATATCTCTCCCACCTCAAACTAGTAAAACCACACTTTAAACTTCTCCAGTACTACAAGGAATGCAACTTTCATTCATTAGTGCTCTGCACAAATTCCGCAATGAACCGAAGAAAGCAGAGACAGTAGGTGGCTACTACAAAAGCTGTAACATCTAATGCAGGGCAACTATAACAGGATACCAAGAACTGGGAGCTACTCCCAGCAATCTTCCCACATGCAAGCCGAGTATGATGTTCAAAGTATGGAATACTTCCATTTGTCAATTTGGGTTAACTGTCCTGCCTCTGCTCCTGCCAGATTTACACACCTGCTCACTTGTCAAACATGGGAAACTGAAAAAAAATACCCTAAAACCCAAAACTTGATTTCTTAGCAACAATAAGAAAGTTCAGTGTACTTTCAGCATTCTTCTCATAGTAAAATCTAGAAAAACAGCAGCTGCTGGGAAGAAAATTAACTCTATCCCAGCTGAAGCCAGGGCACTTACACAACCCCAAGTAGTTCTTTATTTTTAAGTGTTGTGGGTTGACATCAACAAGCAGCTAGACACCACACAGCTGCTCACTCACTCCACCCTCAACCACAGGAGAGCAGGGGAAGAGAAAAGGGAGAGCAAAAGCAAGAAAGCTTGTGGGTCAAGATGCAAATTGTTTAATAAGCAAAAGAGAAATAGAAGAAGAGAGAAAGAAAACAAAGCAAGCCATGCAAAGGTGATCACTTTCCACTTCCAATTGACAGGCCAATGCCCAGTCAGTTCCCCAGCAAAATACGGCCAACCTTCCTAAACATTCTTCTCTCACTTTGTATTTCCTAGCGTGACATTATATGGCATGGGGTAGCTCTTTGGTTAGTTTGGGTCATCTCCCTGGTTTTACATTCTCAGTCTATTTGAGCTGCTACAAAGTTCACTCCATCCCAGTCAGACCCAGTACAGGAACTATCAGATTCATCTGAGCATCTATCGCTGTCCGCTCCCCAATGGGCCGTCACTGATGTACTGCAGAAAACTCCTGGATTGCTAGGACCCACCCCTACAAATATGACGCTACTTCCAATTGTCTGGAAAAGGCCTCATGTCTTTCTTCCTGATCAGGCAGCTGATAGAAGACACCCATGTTGGTCTGTTCTTTAACCCATCCAGGAGCTCTCAGCTGTCCCCAGGCAGAGCTCCGTGCACTCCCACTGCTCTGTCACATCAAGGGCAACTCCCATTCTTGCCATACGTGCCTGCGCATCCTGAAGAGCCTGTATCCATCCACAGCAGCATCCTATCATACTAGTTCTCAACATATCCAAGCAAGACAAGTCTGTTTGGAAATTTCTTTGGAATCTTCTGGAACTGCTTTGGTTCTAGAGAATCAAGAACAAATGAAATTCTGGGAGGGAAAAACCAGAAACTTTTAAGAAGGTGGTTCTTGAAGGCTTATTGAGCAAGTAAATTGACTCTTTTCAAATCACTATGAGGAAAGTTAGATATCCCGAACATTCACTGTGACTTGTATAAAAAATAAAGACTGCAGGAAAAGAAATATAAAAAGCTGAGGAGAATCAGGGCTTCCTGACAAACAAGTTTGTTAAGCCTTGATGGCAGTAGTACAGCAGAAATGCAACCTTGAGAGGCAACTGAATGTTGAAGTTACATGGGAAGCACATTGTGTGGCTAGCCAACCTGTTGTCAAAGAAAGGCAACCACCTGCCATTCTAGCTTTCTTACTCCATCACATAAATCCACAAGGCAACTTATGGCTTATTTATACAAGAGCATTGTTTTATGTGACTCACTGAAGCAAGAGCAAAGGCCTTCATCTGTCTTAGGTTCAGCTACATCTCCAGCTGTGATGCCTGCTAAATACCAACAAAGACACCATCTTGCCACAACTAACAATATTATTACAATATTTTTACTCACTTCTCAGCTTCATACCTTCTATTCTCCTGGCATACAAAACCTGAACCAAGAAAGACTCCACCTTTTGAGATTAAGTAGTAGTAAAAGTATTAAGTCTTGAATTAATCTGAATAGCCAGGGGAAGAGCCTTTCTGATCTCAATTAGACAAGAATTCCAAAGAAGTGATTCTGTCTTCTTAAACACTCTCCTGAATCATTCCACTTGCACTAGCCCTGTCTTCAGAACTCTGTTTTTAATGCTATGCCAGATCTTTCTGAGAGCACCACAAACACATACCTCTATGTATAAACTCATACTTCCACTGTAATGTTTGTGTTTGGTTTTATGACTGCAGGAGACTTACCTTGAATACATTCCTTTCCACTATTTATTTCCACATTTATTCCTAGCATGCTTAAAAATGAACTATTGAATAAATGAGAACAGAGAAATACCTTGAAGTACCTTTCATGTTGTAGTATACATTAAGCACACAAACACAGTTCTGACTCCCCTTCAGAGGGGTTTAACAAAGGTCTCGTGTTGCTCTCTCTATCGCTGAGCCAGGTAAAATTAGACATTCCTTGCAGATCCACCCTAGTTCCCTGTTTATCAAAGTAGCTGGGTTAGCAACACAAGTATACAGTGGTATTCAATTAATCAAGCCATTTAATAGACCTGAGCCTGAGCGCAATCACAGATAATGTGTGGCATTTGGGCAAATGCTAACCTGCAGTTAATGAGGCAATAATCTGTAGCTGGGGGCAATGGATTTCATGTAGCTGCTGGTGGAACAGCCCATCTGACTGCAGTTCTACTGTAGCATTTTTCCTGCCTCCTAGCTTTGGGACACTTAATGACAATGATGCCCCATTTCTTTTGCATCTTTACCAGGTCAAGGCACCCCTCCACCTCCTTGACCATAAAAATCCTCTAAAAAGCTGCTGCCTTCAATTCTGCTGGCCCAGTCTTCCAGACAGTCACTCCCCATCTCAGTTTGAGCAAACTAAAACAGACCTGTGAAGACATGTTATTGAAAGCAAGTGGGCCTGGCTCATTTGAACACAGGTTAGGGAGCAATCAGATATGTTACACTGGAAGGAAGAATCTGAGCGCTGGAAATCTATGATGAGGGTGGCAATAAGCATCTTAGGGTGCTCCAAATGTTCTTTGATAAGCATTGCTACCACCAGCACTAGCTGTGTGAACAAAAACCAGTTGCCCTGAGCATCTTCTTTAACTGATGGAGAGAGCTAGGCAGCTATAGTGGATACATGATCCCACTAAGTGTCTCAATCACCCTTTGAAATTACAAAGACCGCACAAATATTGTGAGTGGATTAATAAATCGAGACTCGTATCTTTCTGATAGTTTAGACTAGCATTTCCACCACTGTCATGTTTTCCCGAAATATTTAAGCCGATTGACAAAAGCAAGGAAAAGTTTCATTTAAACTTGATTTTAAAGTTTAATTTTAAGGCTTGTTTTGGAAAGTGATAGATCCTCTGTTAATATACAGTGAGAACCTTCTCCCTATCCCCTACCAAAAAAAACCCCAACCCCAAACTATTGACTTATTGCGTTCCATAGCATTAAGCCTTGCTGTAAATAATCAGTAAGAATTTAAATGCAGGGAATATTATAAAGAGACTAATTGAATCAGCTATTGAAAAAAAATTCTAAATGTGCTGAATAAAAATTTATTTACTTCAGTAAAAGGTACATGGATTTTTTTTTTTTTGGTGTAGACACTCTATCAAGCTCTTTTCAATTTTTGCTTAATTTCTCTGCAATCAGTTCATTTTCTTCCAACAGGAAAGGTAGAAAGCATTCAAGAGAACATGAACTGTAGTTGCATTGGTCTGGCACAGAGTTTCTGAGACTACAGCAATGAGAAGGCTCTCATCTCCTCTTCACATTGAGGATGCATCCGCTACAGGGTAAGAGCCTGCTGTTAGATGTTAAATATGAACCAGTCTTCTGTAAGTTTGCACTAGGGATGTAGAGGTTAGTTTATTAGCTATTTTGTAAAAAGGAAGTAGTGTAAATATATATTCAGTCATTCCACCTTCCTTACATATGTTTTCCTGGGCTAACTGTGCTTGTCCCTTTTTGTGTATATTTCTTGATAAATATGTCAATAAATAATTGATTGAGCTGACAGGAAGAAAAAGACAATGCGATGGAAACATTGTCAAATAAGGTCTTTAAATAGCCAGTGTAATTTAAATGGGAAATGCTAAATCAACTGCTAGATAATGTAATGTGTAAATATATTAACCAGTAAGTAAACATATTAATCATCCACAAAGCCATCAATTATGTTTGTTTCTATATCAAAGTCTAATCATAGCAGCTGACAAAGGCATGAGGGAAGAGTTAATGAAACTCAGGAAATAAAGATAGGATATCATTTTATGGACTTTTAAACAGCTTCTAAACACTTCTTTAAAAAAGCATTTCCAGAGTGTTGCTTTAGTATCATTGTTGAAAAATATGTTTTGTTCCCTGTTAGACCTAACCACTTAGGAGATTTAGTAGCACAAAGATTCACAAAGGATGCTTAAAGTTCAGGAATGCACAGTAGAACTGTTATCGTTGTTCTGTACAGTAAATAGTATATAGTCATTGTATTGAAAAAGTATTTGCTGGAGAAATTTTCTCATTATCTAAAAAGAACTCCAGAACCTCCATATGCATCCATGCAGGATGTTTATGATGCATTCTGCTAAGACACTGCTATAAATTTTTTGGTGTATTAAATATGACTGTGTTTTAAAAATCCCTTTTTCTTTTATTTGCAGCATTCTTGCACCCATTCATGGTGTTTTTTTCATTAAATGCAGATTTTTTTTCTCTGAATTAATCTTGTAATTATCCCCTTTAGTAAAAAACAGAGATGAGGATAATTCATCTGCCCATTTCTGCCACAAATTGACTACTAACACCCTAAGTTGAGTAAAACCAAACAGGAATAAAACAAGCACTGCCACCCCCAAGCCCACAAAACTTTACATCATGCATCCTCTTCAAACTTGGAGACAACATTGTTTGGATTTCCCAAAGATTTGCTCTTAGTTGTCTGCTGCCAGTGAAAACAATTAAACCATTGTCTTTGATAGAAGCAAAGCTCAGCCAAAGCTGGGCACTTCTATAAGTCCTTTCCCTTGTCAACTGCTGAGAAAAAAAACATTTGGAAATATATATTTTGCTTAAAATGTTTATAAGCCTAAATGACTAACTGTAAACTCCCTAACACAAACTGAGCTAAAAAGATACTAATCTTCCTGAAAATTCATATTGCTTCTTCTAATACTCAAATGATAAATGATTAGCTATTTTGTGCATTGTTTTCTTAGGGGAACCTGTGCGGCTGGGTGAACAGAAGAAGTCAGCAAATACAGTAATTAAGTGTTTTCAGAGGGAAGCTGTAGGGACCCCATAGTTGCTAGTTTGGATTTGGATTTTAAATAGTGGCTAACTTTAGGTCGTGAGAAGAGGGTTAGTTGAAGCTGACTGAAGATCAGTTTTTGTTGTGTTGGTTTGGTTTAACAAGTAGGCATTCATAGCCAAGGCTGTGTACCAGGTATGGCCTTTACTGATGCAGCAATGCCAAACCCAGGGCATTCTAACAGAAAACTTCAGAGCTTTACAACATATACTAAACTTACTGCCACTTCCTAGAGTAATTACATTTTTTTTCCAGTATGGTGATGATGTCAAATATCGAAATCTTAAGAGATGTTTCTGGCAGGCTCTGATAGGTGAAGCGATCACCCCCATAGGGATCAGCCTTGTATGTACAAGTAGTGTGTCTCCTGGGTTTAATTTTCTTCATCTAATTGCCAGCAGACTTTGTGATGATTGTTTTGGAGGGTTCACAGTACTATATCCAGCAAGGGCATTTAGAGTATTAAAAGAAGTTGGTAAGCTGAACCTAGATGTACTGATTAAGTGAATTTCTTAACTCCTGTGAGAAATTGAAGCTACTGAAGCACAATACGTGAACATACTCTGAAAGCACTTCCACATTGTAGTTTGTAAAGCTAAACTGCCTCCGTGTTCTGCTACGGCATCTCTATATGCCATGGACATTCAGAGACCTGTCTTTGAAGGATAGGAGAGGTGAGGTTGTTCTGCTATATCGAGTACCATTTATGTTAAAATCTTTCCTTAAATGAAGAAGTAAACTCAATTTTATGTTTATACCTATGTGGACAAACAGTGACAGGGGACAGGACAAGAGGGAATGGCCTCAAGCTCTACCAGGGGAGATTTAGGCTGGACAAATTTTCACAGAAAGGGTCATTGGGCATTGGAACAGGCTACCCAGGGAGGTGGTTGATTCACCTTCCCTGGGGGGGTTTAAGGCATGGGTGGACGAGGTGTTAAGGGACATGGTTTAGTGTTTGACAGGAACGGTTGGACTCGATGATCTGGTGGGTCTCTTCCAACAGGGTTGTTCTATGATTCTATATAAAATGTATAAATAGGCACAGAATGTACCAGGTAGTAGACAATGTAAGACAATATACAGTTAGCTCATGTACTATACATTGTAATGTATCACTGTAATGTTTGTTACGTGTGACTTGTTATAGATAATATGCAGAATAAAATATACATTGAAAAGTAACATTGTTGATTTAAGGTTTCTCTAGCTTCTTTGCTGGAAGCTTCTCTCAGCCCTTGGAGAGGAAAGGAATGAGGTCACAGTCTCAAGCTCACCTCTGCAGCTTCATACATAAACTGTTCATCTGCTTCTTTCTTTCCCATCAAATACCTTATTTAAGGCTGTGCATGCAGCTAGATTGTGAGAAGGAGATTTGCTAGAATTACCTTGTAATGCAGATGTTATATCTTTGTTGTGGAACTGGTGTGCCCAAATGGTGCTGTAGCACACAGCATGTACCTCATGCTTCAGCAATAGAATCATAGAATCACCGGGTTGGAAAAGACCCACCGGATCATCACGTCCAACCATTCTTATCAATCCCTAAACTATGCCTGAATCAGCCAGCTTCAGCCAGCTCTGGTTGGTAGCCCTCTGTAATACCCTTCTTCACGTATGATATAGACTTGCTTTCTACCACTGACTGAAAATATTGACAGGTTTGTCCATCATACTGTGAGACACAGAGGAGAGGTATCTATGAAGAATGAAGTCTTATCCTTACTGAAACTAAGGAAACAAAACACCCGAAACCTTTCACAGGTTTACTTAGAGTCAACATTTCAGAACACAAGATATGAAATTTTCATCCTGTTTTCTTTGGAGCACATTGTTACGGTGTGGAGTTCACACATTCGTAAGACATATCAAGACAGGAAAAGTGGTTGTCCTTGAAATGATACGTATCAAGATAAATACAACACAACCACGATAGCTGAGAAATCAGTGCCTTTCTTGAAAGGTTTCATTTAGGTTCAAAAGTGAACAATCCTTTTGGTCTTGTGCAGGATTTATGAAATTTCTATACAGATTCAGCTCAGGGCCCTACATGATATAGACAGAGGAAGGCACGAAGAGAACATTTATAGTCAGCACAGTCTTTAGATATTGGCTTGCCTGTCCTTAGCCAATGCTGACTGCTCTGCTCTGGAACTGAGACATTCAACATTATAAGAATCTCTTCTCTCCTCAGGCCATGTGGCAGCAATGTCTTTTTAAGAATAGGAACAGACCTACAAACTTGACACCAGTGGTGGTTTGGTGTTATTTATGGACATCTGCTGCCAATTTGAACCACAACTGACAATAATTTATCAACACCAGAGGAATGAAAAAAAGTCTTTTGAGTTCCACCCAGTGGAAAAGAGGATGTGATCCTTGGCTCTTCAGCCTTAGGGCCCTTAACCAGGAGGAGGAAGATCTAGTTTTTCAGTTTTTGCTCCAAGAAATTACTTTTCCTCACTGACTGTTTCTTATAAAATGCAGAAATTGTCAAAGCAGAACTTGGATCCCAGATGTTTCTCTAAGGCCAGCCAGTCTTTCTGACCGTATTTCCTCTTTCTCCTCAGGGGGAAAGAGGAGCATCTTAGATTTGGTGCTTCAGCTGGTGCAAGTGGGAGACAGTTGCTGAGATGCTTCACATACATCTGTGGAAGAGAGCCGAGAGATTTGTAGAGAGATTTTCCAGAATGAGCTGGGGTTTTCAGAGTGTCGTTTTGAACTCTCATTTAGGCTTCAGGTCTGGAGCTTGAAATCATTGCTCCTTTGGTTTTGTTCATTTTTTTTTCTTTAAATATGCATATCAGTATTTGGTTTGATGGATACCACCTGGATTAACTGACATAACACAATATGGATGAGGTGGTAGAGAACAGAAAAATGAAGCAAAAGTAATCTCACAGCTGAAGGCTGAAGACAGCAAAATACCAATGAAGATTAGCCCACTTATGACACGGGTAGCTGAATGCGTCCCATAGCTTCAAAACAAAGAATTTTGCCAGAAATTATGTGTAGCCCCATGCTGAATTGCTAGATTGGGGAACAAGAACTACAAGATGAATTTCTGTGGCTCAATGCTAATAAAGGCTTAGACTTAAGGACAGTGCCACACTGCAAGTCTAAGATTTATATACTTTTCAGAGGAGACACAACTTGCTTATTCTGACATTGCCTGGAATTGTTTTTCTGGTCTCTCTGGTTTTAACTGCACAGTTGTGAGCCTTCACTCTGGGTAGGCATGAGTCAGCTCCAAACCATAAACAGTGTAGCCATGGTTAGTAAGCCTGAGCTACTAAGCCTTTGCTGATAGTGTGGGCGCAGGAGTTGTGTCTGCTTGGAGCACAACCAAAGCAAGCCCACATCTGCTTGCAAAAAAAAAGAAAAATAAAAAAAGTAATCATAAACATATCTTCTCTGTTCTTTTCCTGCTTCTTCCCCCTGCCTTTCTTGTTTCCTCTCCCTTTTCCTTCTTCTCTGTCCCACCCACAGACATCTACAAGAGCACTCACAGAAGCTCCACCTATACAAGCCCTACACCCAGATAGTTCAAATTCCTGAGTGGGATCTCACAGGGCACACATTTGTTTAGACCAGTAACAAGTGGCTATGATTTGGCATGAGGACCCTTGCACATTTCCTTGCAACAAACTTGAATGAAGAGGAGTTGTTATATTAATTTATTTCAACAAGGTTTTACTCAATAAGTGTTAATTTTTGCTGACTACAGCTGACGGAACCCAGAAAAGGGTCCTCTAAGTGATGGTGGAAGCTGCTGTGCTGAGCCCCAAACAGTTTTTGAGGATTTCCCTTTTCATAGAATCATAGAATCACCAAGTTGGAAAAGACCCACCGGATCCTCGAGTCCAACCATTCCTATCAAACATTAAACCACGTACCTCAGTGCCTTGTCCACCTGTGCCTTAAACACCTCCAGGGTTGGGGACTCAACCACTTCCCTGGGCAGTGCCCAATGACTCTTTCTGTGAAAATTTTTTTCCTAATGTTCAGCCTAAACCTCCCCTGGCAGAGCTTGAGGCTATTTCCTCTTGTCCTGTCTCTGTCACTTGGGAGAAGAGGCCTCATCCCTCCTCTCCACAATCTCCTTTCAGGTAGTTGTAGAGAGCAATGAGGTCCCCCCTCAGCCTCCTCTTCTCCAGGCTAAACAACCCCAGCTCTCTCACCATAAATTCACTAAATCCACTATGTCAGGGTGTCGGGGTGTCATAACACAGGCTCTGGCTGCAGAAACATCTATAGCAGCCCTGCTTTGTTGTTGATGGTGGCAGGTGATGACATGTGAATTTGGGAGACTTTTCATGTGCCTGCAAGATTCTGGTTTCTATGGGGTTTTCTCATGCACAGGATAAGAAACAGGTTACTCTTTCCCTAAATTCTTTTAATCTACCTTTTCTTCCACTAGCTAGGTACTAATTATGTCATACATCATCTGCCATTCTGGCACAAGCAGCATGTTGGCACAAGTTAGTGGAAATTCAACATTCATTAAGGTTAGACTGTATTTTCTGTGTATCTTTTTTCCCCTCCAAGATGATGACTTACAAGAATGAGACTAACACTTCACTTAATTTTATAACAGGAAGCCCTCCACATTAGACAGCAAAGCTATGTAAGCTGTGTCTTGGCTATCATAGCCTTGATGCCTGGGATTTAGTTTTTCTGAGATCTGAGGATTTTTAGCAGAAGGTTTTGAGAAATGTCAACAATCTCAGCCACCAACACACTCATGTGAGAACTGTGAGAGGCAGTACTTTTTGACAGAACAAATATGAAAAATGATGAGAAGTAGAAGTGTCATCATGGAACACATCCCTTTCTCTTTTTAAAATGTATAGTCCTTAAAGGAGATTATTGATTAGTGACTACTAGAGCTGGCACACCTTCTAGCCTGAAAGCTTATTTTCAGGGAAAGATGTCTTCTGGCAAATGTTCTGGAGGTGTTCGAGGCCAGGCTGGATGGGGCCTTGGGCAGCCTAGTCTAGTGGAAGCTTCCCTGCCCATCGCAGGGGGTTGGAGCTGGATGATCTTTAAGGTCCCTTCCAACCAACACCATTCTATGAAATTAAAGGAAATTAAGTTTCTCAGGTTCTAATTTCTCCCTACACAGGAGAAATTGATGTAAAAGAAAAGAAGCTTGCACATTCCTGTGAACTCTTCCTCTGTGTATGTATGTGTGAGATACTTTTATCTCAGTAACAAATCTCAAACACATCAGGGGCAGACGCTACCATTTTCTTTTCTCATGTTATCTCAAGGAAACATCAGGAAGATAGATAAATATGGCCTCTGTCACTTAATCCTGCTACCTGCTGGATGTCACAGGTCCTGCATGTTCACCCACATGCTCTAGACCTTGGTTAAATGTGGGAGGAATATTAGTGTCACTCTTCCTAGTTGGAAGATACTTACATAGCTCCACTGTTACACCATAGTCATAAACATATATATCTTCCATAAATCAATTGCTGTCAGACTAGCACTGAAATTCCCATTTGAAAAGAGGGAACAGAGAAATAAACTGTAAATTACTTGCCCAATATTACATATACCCATGGTTAAGAAAAATCACATTTGTTTCCTGGCAGCACAAGGCTAGATTTGTTTCACCAGTCACAACAATGCTTTTAAGAAGCCCAAAATAAGGCTTTAACCCTTACAACTCCAGACCAGTGCCTCATTATGGTGGAATTAAGAATTATACAGTACCTAAAAAAAGTACAGTTTTCTCATATCTGCCAAGTATATATATAAAAACTTCACAGTATTTGGGCTAAGCGAGACAGTCAGAGATAACAGATGGAGTGTAGAGCTCCTCACTTTTGTAACTGGTTTTGGGACTTAGAAAAGTCAGTCAAAAAACCATCAAGTCCCACATCATCTTACCTGCTGGAGAAGGTGAGAATTCCATTCCCATGTCTTCTGCAGGTTGATTTCCTGTTCCTGCTCAGTATCCTAAAGCTTCACAGCCTGCACTCTAGGGTATGCTACGGCATAAGAATAGAGAATCCAATTAATTATGTCCTACCTTGCATTCAGCTTTCAGCAAGCAATTATTAGACAAAACCTGATGGAGGCCTTTATTTGATTTAGGAGGCTTGTATGTCTTGGCATTCATCAGGATTTACTGATGTTGATAAATCGTTCTTCTCTGTCATGGCTCTAAATAGATATATCAAGTTTGTCCAAGGCTTCTTGCTGAGCCTTGATCTAAATGTTTTTTCATCTAAAAATATGGCGGAGCGGTTGTTCTTTTGTCTTGAACTGCAATCCAGAGTTCAGAAGTAGTGAAACTGGCATTTGTCTAATTACTAGTTCTGTTATTATTTTCTCTTCTCAGACAGTTGGGGGTAAATCGGCATGAATCTGAGTAAAGCTCTCTTCAACTAGCATAGTAAGATAAATTTAAAGTAATATGAGCCAAATATGTCCTAGGATATCTTTACACAGAATATTTTAAAAAGACTAGATTGCGATCTGTAGATTTGCTGTTGATAGATTCAGTGCAACCAAACTGGAAGAGAAGGGTTGGGAATATGTTCTCTAAATTCTCTATTCATCTCTCTGGGATGCTGTGTCCTTGCCTCCATCCAGCATCTCCTTGTGTAAACTGCTCTTTGAAGAGTGGTTGGAAGAGTAACATGCAGACAGATTGATAGAGTGGTGTTCATACAGCCTCCTGGTAGTATAGCATGAACTGATTGAACTAAGTTAAGTTTAGTTAAATGTCAAGATGATTGACAGGGTGCTCAGAGCCCTGGGGGACTTCTGTATCTTAAGCCAAAGGAAAACCAATGAAAGAGGAAAAAAACCCAATAAATTAAATAATTTATTGCTCGTTCCTCTCAGCCTCCTATGTTCTTTGCCAGGAGCTTTGTAAAGTACTTCGACTCATTTTTCACACTAGTTCTTGAGATAATAGCCACAATGGGCAGGAATCTGCTCTTTCTCACGCATGTACTAAACTGGAATCACTTGGGTTTTTTTCTTCCTAAATTCGTTTTAAGTTCTTGTGAATCACTGTATGATTTGACAGGTGAACTTAATGCATTTGATTGTTAAGTTCCCTAGCTGCAAAATGTTCAAAGATCACTTACTGGCAAATACCATGTAATGTCTGCAGAACTGCTGCACATGTATGTTAAATAGCCTCTGAATTTTGTTCGTTAATGCTAGATAATTTAGGCTAGACTCTTTTTTATATAATCCAATATAAAATCTAATCTGTTTTGGCCACCTCCATCTCATGTAGTATTCAAGTTTGTGACAGTTTTACACCAAAAGCTACAGAAAGGGACAATTACAAACTTCCATATTCCAAAGAACTGCCCCATACAGCTGTGTTTGAACCCCAAATGTCTTTTTTATGTAAGGGGTTTTAAATGCTCAGCACGATAATGAGATTATTCCTTATCAGTGTAGCTGTGTGTTTATAAAAAGGAAGTTTGGTTTTCCAGAAATAATGTTTGATATCTATTAGTTCACTACCTAGCTGCTTTAATAGTTTGCTGTCTGATCAATAAGTAGAAATCATGTGAAGAGTTAGCCATCACAAGTGAAAAACAGAGGGGAAAAAAACCTCAGATCTGTAAGGACTTTCAAATAAGTATCCCCTAGAAATATTACCAACCTAAAAACTGTCATGAATGTTGCTCAAATGTTCACAAGGATGAGAAGGGCTTAAATTGCTGAAATGAGATTACCTGGAAAATGCCATGACTGTACAGCTCAGTAGTCTGTGAGCAACTTGCCTGATGCAGAACGTCCTATCCTTGAAATGGAAGTGATATTCTTTCCTTCTATCGCTGTGTACCACCTGCAAGGGGAAATTCACCTCCATTTCACCAGGCTATCGCCTCAGCTGAGCGTGTAGAAATCAGCTCATCTTTTGGCACTCAGTATCTGTATATCACCTTAAGCTTTCTTATGTCAAAATGTCAGTAGTACCAGATATTTTTATACTGCTTAATATCAGTATTATTGTTCTTTTATATGTCAGCCTGAAGATATAATAGTATCATAAAGTGGTCTAGATGTCAAGGTATTTCATTATTACATAACAGTCAGTGCAGTTTGCTCTGCTCCGCTTAGCCTTACAGTAAAAATTGACATATATCTTTAGAAATATTTCAGATATGTGATTAGCATAACAATGTAACAGGACATACATTTACAGAAAAGGTCTACTGCACTTAACAATTAAGTAATCAAACAAAAGCAAATACCCAATTGCATTATTTGTCATTAGAATAATATTTTCAGTGATAAATTTTTGTATGGCTAATCAGAGGAAAAGCTGTTCCTGTCTTGACGAAATACATCATAAATTTGTAATCTGTTGTTTTCTGCTTAACTAATAATATAGGAAAGCAAGGTTAATCAGGGTGACACAGCAGGAAGAAAGAAAGCAACTGTGTGCTTTTTTATGGCTGTACAAATTTAAGTGAACCATATAGTTTTAGACAAATGTGTGTATGTTTACTAGAACGTTATTGTGTGACAAGTGAGTAATCATCTTTAGTAGGTACTCTTGTATGAAGGTACACCAGTTTATATGCATCACATAATGCAGAGATCTCCAGAAACTGTGGTTTTCTGTACAAAACCTAATATACAATTTCAGGCAGATATTCAGACGAGCACTTCATTTTGAGCATTGTCTTTTGTACTTAGTATGTAAGACTGTTGAGGTATAATGCTAATTATTATCCAGCAAGTGAATCTCACTGTTATTAAGTATCAATGAACTGAAATCTAAGTGACAGAATTATTTTGAAAAATGTCTGCAATAAGGACATGCCACTCTGTATCATATCAAATGTCCCAGGAACCCAGTATCCTGTGTCCAGCAGTGGTAATAGGAAGCAAAGAGAATCCACAACCTTATTAGCACTGGAGTGGGTGCAATAGTTTGTTTCAGAAAGAGCTGGTTCAAGTACAGCAGGAGTCTGATTTATCTCCTTTAACAGTAATCCCCAGTGTAGATGTCTACATTTGAGCTAACTGTCTAGCCTCACTGTAACAAATTAGTAACTAGAAGGACATAGAATTATTAATGTCTGATTTTCAGCCTCAGATACTTATCTAATTCTCTTCAGAGACTGCAAGAGGACCGTGCAGTGACTATCTCAGACATAGACATTTACATTATTATGTTTTAAAACACTCAAATGTTTATATATGCAGGTAGGAGAGGAAAGCCAGGGGCAATGCATTCATCTTTTCTGCAAAAAAAAAACCTGAGGCAACAGAGATGCCTCAGGTAAGACAACTTCATTCGAACTCATTCATCTGGGTGTATAAACCTTCGCCAAAACTATCAGAGTTCGTAATCTTTTAGACAAAAGGAATTCACCAAGGAACTTCTCTCGTGAAGAGTGGTGATGGAATGCTAGATTTAACAAAAGTGATCTATACACACAGCAAGGATTTTAAATGGGCAAACTTTGATAAGTTGGGAAAACTATACACTGAAGCTTGCAGTTCTGAAATGCTCAGAGAAGGGAATGCTTCAACTGGATTTTGCTGAAGCCAAAACTGCAAAAATTACTATGGAACATCTAGAAACTGATATGAAAAGTTCAGAATCAAGATGGACAATTAAACACTGCAAAAGTATGTTAGAAATAAGTAGACACACTTAGAGAAATAGCAAGAGAGACTGAAGAGTTTCTAGAGGGCAAAAAGTATAGCGCTAAATTAAGAATTGCTGAAAGTTAAAGTGAATTAGATTTTGTAAAGGTAATTAAAATAGTAGTTTTTAATTTTAGCTATATAAACAAAAAAAAAAACTAGGAAACAAAACTAAAACTAGAAAACTAGAACTAGAAAAGAAGACAGGGTCTTTGGCAGCAGAGTTGAGCTTGCTTACTATTTTGCCAGTATATCTGGGATAAAGGGAACAGAATCTGTTTTGTGTTCAGTCAAATTAGATTATACAATAACACAATTCTTCTTTTTAAGACAGAAATATTTATCTGTTTTGTCTTTCCCTTGAAATGCAGTTGCTTCAATCAACTTGGACATTACTTACTTACTTTCTATTCCACACAGGCAATCACCAGTTTCTGAAGAGGAGGATATATATGTACACATAAGAACTGAAAAGAGGATGGTTAGAAAACAGATGACAAAAGTTTGTGCTGAAAACACAGTGATAATACTAGAAAGAAGTATGCAGCAAAATTCCTTCAGGAACAGTTTTGGTCTGTCTTAATCTCTAATTCAATATTTTCGTGTAGTATATGTTGTCATGGAAAAATGTGTATATCCCAATGAAACCTGATGACGGTGCAAATTTGAGAAGCAACATTAACATAAAAATGATTTGAATATCAAGAGTATAAAACTGGATTAGAGCGTATAAAAGACAAGAGAAAAGACCTTGAAGATGGAATGGCATTTATCAATGTCAAGTGCAAATCAATAGACTTTGATACAAAGAATAACAATCTCTGCTTGTCATCAGATGACCACTGTGTGGTGCCAAGATGATATGGTCACGAAAGGCAAATGTGATTCCCACAAATGCCACAAGTGTCAGAACCACGTGCAGATCTGTCCCTGGACTTTCTTTTGGATGGATGACCATTCTCTGGTGCAGTTCTGGTGTTCATTTGTCCTAGGGGTTGTTCCGCGCAGAGAGAGGTGGCTTCTAGTTGCCACGTTTTCCTTCTTTGGGTCTTCACGTTCCTCTAGCCTAGAAGGCTTAGGAGATCCTTAAACTCCACTGGGCTGATGCCAGGCCCCAAACCAAGCAATACATAATTTCAGCATGTACATGAGGAGTCTGTGCTGGAGGAAGGTTCATTTTGGACAGCGGGGATGCTGACTGCTCTGCACCACTGGATCCGAAGGTTACCTGGGAGGAAGTCTGCAGGTGCAAGTATCGATGCAAACTGACTGTGGACATTAAGAACTGGCATCTACTTCCTTCCTACAGGCTAGAAAGCTTTTCTGGCTGCCCCTGGAACACACCAATTATTTTCCTGATCTTTGTGATGCAAACTTTCAAAGCAGCTCTTACAGCTGCCGTGGGGAAGCACTCTTTTTTCTTTTGGCTACTCTAGAAAAGCTAGACTGTTGCTAAAATCTCAGTTTAATCATAGAATCGCAGAATCACCAGGTTGTTAAAGACCCACTGGATCATCGAGTCCAACCATTCCTATCAAACACTAAACCACATCCCTCAGTGCCTTGACCATCCATGCCTTAAACACCTCCAGGACTCAACCACCTCCCTGGGTAGCCTCTGCCAGTGCCCAATGACCCTTTCTGTGAAAAATTTTTTCCTAATGTCTAGCCTAAACCTCCCCTAGTGGAGCTTGAGGCCATTTCCTCTTGTCCTGTCCCCTGTCACTGTATCAGCCTGTAAATAGGAAAACCTACTTCTTATAAACATTTACATGAGTTTAATACATATTATAGGTTGCTTAAAGACACAAAAAAATATGGTAATATTTGGATGGAAAGGAGTTTGATGTTCTTTTTAAGAAAGGAGACAAAAAGGTTTAGCTTAGGTAGCTTAATAAAATGAGAATGGAGACAAACAAAACAGCAGGATGGTTCAGGTTGGATGGGATCTCTGGAGTTCATCCAGTTCAACTCCTTTCTTAAATCCAGACCAAAATTCAAAGTTAGCTTAGGTCTTTGACCAGTTGAATTTAGAGTATCACCAGGGACTGAGACTCCACAGTCACTCTAGACACCTGGTCCAGGGCTTGGTTCTCTTGAAAATTCTTTTTCTTGTTTTATCCAATAAGAATATCTTTGCAGTATTTTGTGCCTGTTGCCTTTTATCTTTTTTTTCTGACTATTTTGAAGATGAATCTGACTCTATCTTCTCTGTAAGCCCCTAGTAGTCCTCTAAGCCTTCTTTCCTGGGTTAACAAACCCATGTCTCTCAACCTGTCCTCAATCATCATGTGCTTCATGTTGAAGACAGGATGGCCCTTTCTTTCCTCTGTTTTGATATTTGTAAAATCAGTTTTAGCATTTTTAGTGAGGACAATTTTTTCCAAGACAATCTTAATCAGTTCCTGCCTGTGGGAACCTCTTCACTGTGGACAGGAGTGGTCTGAAGATTTAGGGAAGACTTCTGAAATAATTATTTGGAATAAGGATCATATATGGTTGGACTAGAAGATCCGATGGGTCCCTTCCAACCTGGTTGTTCTATGATTCTATGATTCTATATTTTAACTGAAGTTAATTCTAACCAAACACATTCAAGACTGTCCCAATTTGTGGCATTCAGAGATCAATTAAAAAGAATTATGGCTTCTATAACTGGTGGATGCATTCAGGTTTCACTTTCAAGATTTTTCTGTACAAACACGAGTATAAGAAATGTACATCTCAAAAAAAACCTCCAAAAAATGACCACTACCTCATCTCAGTTCAGTTTTAGAAGCTGATGCCTCACAGAACTGTGCAATGCTGTGCACAAAAGACAAAGAAGAGGATAAAAATTCTTCCCCCTGCACTGTTGCAGAAATTAAGTGGTTTATTCTTACATGGAGGATCACTTTCTATTTTTACTAGTAGTTACAAAAGGAAAAGAGAGAAATTAAAATTGAGATGGCTATAAGTCCACCATATCTGGAGTCCAGACCAAGCCATGTGCTGCCCATCATTAGATAGACTGTGAGGAAAAAAAACTTCTTTTCTTGCATTAATTCTATAGTCTGGAAAAAGTATGTGAAATGGAGACCAAGGGATTAAAATTCAAAAGCTCTTGCTGAAGTGGAAAGATAGAGACAGAAAGCATTCACCACAGTGGATTTCTAGCTGCTAGCTGCTGTTATTTTCCTTCCTTGGGAAGCACAATCTTTGCTAAGTAAAGAGTTAATGCAATGCTCTGTGTTACTGTGTTGAACATCTTCTAGCAGCACATTCGGCTTGACATTAAAAGGAAAATAATTCAGCTAGTCAGCTATAGAGTGCTGCTGCCTGCTCTAAAATTGCAGCTATGCTTACTGTGTTCTCTTGATGTTAGTGATCAGATCATAGAGACACCAATTTTGTTTACAAATAATTTCTTTTTGAACTAACACCATCGGTGCTGCTAATGTTTTCGGGCTGACTGTGAATCATGCCTTCCTCCCATGCCTAAGCTAATCAAATAGAAATTAACCTTGATGGGCAGGCTCTCTGAGATGATCAGTGTAATGGACTCCCGTCAGCAGCATGGATTTCAGGAGCATTTTTCATGCATGTAATCTGTTGACATGGATCAGATTGTACAGTTAGGTAGTGTCTATGATTTTTAAGAACTCAGACACTGACAATAGGAAGAAAAATTCTCAGGCAAAAAAAAAAAAATCTGGCATGTTCTGAATATAGCCCATTTAACTAGCTTCCTAGCGTCTCTTAATGACTTTCCTGCTTCTTTTGATTCCCACAATGAATACTTTTCTTCCTAAGCAAAAAAAGGGTTATAGGATTCCCTAGCAGATATTTACTTTATATTGGGAAGAGAAATATTAATTACACAATAGAACCCCAGTATTTAAAAACCTGTGACCTGAAATTCTTCCTCTAACAAGCTACTTCTTCCACTATTATATTCCACTTTCATATTGATTTGCAATTAGCTGCAGTCCTTGATGTTACCTAACTGATTTAGCAATTAGGATTTCATTGCAAAGCAATGATGTGCTAGCAGTCTATAATGTGTTAGAGTGTTCTTTCTGGAGCTGCATTAATAAAATAAACATGAACTTGGAACTCTAGGTTTATGATTCCGTTATATTGTGCATATGGTCATGTTATATTGCTTTAATTGATTAAGTAAAATTCAAAAAAACCCACCCTATGAACTGAGTTGTGGAATAAATACATAGACTTCTTTGAAAGGCATGATGAACTCCCAAAATGTAATTATATTTTCATAACTTCTTGTTCAGCTTAAGCAGCAATTTGGGTTCAATTGGACTTCAATTTATTCCTGAATCATTTGCTCATCATTTGATATTAGATTGCCTAGTTGTACATTCTTCTCTGCTGTTTTCAAAACATGAGGTTGCAGTTCAACATGTGCTGAATTAAAAGGCTCTATCAGGTGTATGTTCTCTTCTCGCTAAAACCAACAATGAAAGGAAAAAACTCCACAACACATCTAGCCATGCCAGGCAGTAAGACAGTAAACCATCTTCCCTCTGTTCTTAGGAGCAGTACCTTTTTCTAGCACTGTACCTACATTTTAAATCATGATAATTCTTTTCCTCATTATTTCCATTCATGTTCCAGTCCCTGGCTGCTTCCTCATCACTGTTTTGTATTCTTGTATTCTTGGCCTCTTATCTTTAGGGATTCTTGAAGACAGGGCAGGAATAGAAACACAGCACTTAAATTCACCAATGACTGAAGCAGCCTAGGAGGCATTCATTAATTATAATAATTAAGGAAGCCATTAAGGAAACATTTGTAAAGCCTGTGCCTTTGTAAATGGTGTACTATAGATTCATTGACAAATACAATCAGATTATTAGTTTGGAGAGGATTCTGTCATCTCTTGTCCACATGCATACATTTCAACTGTAAACTCGGGCCAGAATTTGTAGTTTTTCATATGCTTAAATTGTTCATTATTTATTTTATGAAGAACTAAAAAAATACAAATCTTGTATGGTCCTTTGCTTGGGAGTGTCAGTCTTCTAGACGCACCATCAATGCCGTACATTCCTCCCAGCAGCATTGTTGATATTTAACATGTATTACAGAATGATAAGAGGGCATTCACCCACTTATTTTCAAAATGCTTTTGAGAATAATGTGGTCCATTTGACAGGGCATTACTGCTGAATGAAGCTTGAAGGAAATCATGTCAGCTCATGCTCTTTGTCTTTGTTACCAATCTTGTGTTTTCCCTTAATGTTAGCTGTGTAAAAAGCTCAATACTGAAAGTTGACTCTATGCTGATTTTCCAGACTGACAAGCAGAAAATTGGCCAAATATATATTGCTAAGCACACGTTAGACAGTGTTAAGCACTAGCAGTTTAAAAAATTGTAAAGACAAAGAAACACATCCATCTTCAATCAATGGATTTTCAAAAGATGATCTATTGCTGAGGAGGCTCACTAGCACTCAATGTCACCCTTGAAGAAACTGCTTTACACCAGAACCATCATGAGTGGCTCACAGACCCCACAGTCAGAGTGTGTATGGGGAGAGAATGCACCGAGCCTCTCATTTGTGTATGTCAACTTTATGGGTTTAATGAACTGCCTTGTCACAAGTCCTATGAGAACATCAGTCCTGTGGGGACATCAGTTTGCAGAGCTTGGGATATATGCGAGAGCCTTGTCAACAACAGGGCTGTCCCACAATCACACGCCAAGTCAAATCTCATTATCAACTCCTCTCCAGTAGCTTTGGTGCTATCTGTCTTTCCATCATACTTGGAATTAATGTAAAGGATGATCATTCTGGAGTGGGAAATGGAACAAAACAGAGACTGACAGATATAAAACTTTCCATTCTTGTATTTCCAAAGAATCATAGAATCATAGAATCATAGAACAACCAGGTTGGAAGGGACCCATCGGATCATCGAGTCCAACCATTCCTATCAAACACTAAACCATGTCCCTCAGGACCTCGTCTACCCATTCCTTAAACACCTCCAGGGAAGGTGAATCAACCACCTCCCTGGGCAGCCTATCCCAATGCCCAATGACCCTTTCTGTGAAAAACTTCCTCCTAATCTCCTGCATAAATCTCCCCTGGCGGAGCTTGAGGCCATTCCCTCTTGTCCTGTCCCCTGTCACTTGGGAGAAGAGGCCAGCTCCCTCCTCTCTACAACCTCCTTTCAGGTAGTTCTAGAGAGCAATCAGGTCTCCCCTCAGCCTCCCTTTCTCCAGGCTAAACAACCCCAGCTCTCTCAGCCATTCCTCATAGGGCCTGTTCTCCAACCCCTTCACCATCTTCGTTGCTCTTCTCTGGACCCACTCCAGAGCCTCAACATCCTTCTTGTGGTGAGGGACCCATAACTGAACACAGGATTCAAAGAGCGGTCTCACTGGTGTTGAGTACAGAGGGAGAATCACCTCCCTGGACCTGCCGGTCACACCATTTCCGATACAAGCCAGGATGCCATTGGCCTTCTTGGCCACCTGGGCACACTGCTGGCTCATGTTCAGTCGGCTGTCGACCAATACCCCCAGGTCCCTCTCCTCCTGGCAGTTTTCCAGTCAGGCTTCTCCCAGTCTGTAGCTCTGCATAGGGTTGTTGTGCCCCAAGTGCAGGACCCGGCATTTGGCTGTGTTAAACCTCATGCCGTTGGACTCTGCCCAGTGGTCCAGCCTGTTTAGGTCCCTTTGCAGAGCCTTCCTACCCTCCAGCAGATCGACACTTCTACACAGCTTTGTGTCATCTGCAAAGGTATCGCAAAAATACAGGAATCTTCACTCTGAAGAGGAGAAAGCTAAGGGGGAATTTAAAAGATCACATAGGATGTAGATAAAATGAACTCCCTCAGTCCTGCAATGCTGGAAGCAAGGAAATTCCCTGAAACTAGTGACAGAGCATTTTAAAGCATATATAAGGAAGTGCTCATTACACAGCAGATAGTGAACTTCTGTAATTTGTTGCCACAGGAGACACGGGAGAGATGGTATCAGCAGCTTCAAAGAGGCTGGACAAATTCATAGCCAAAAGGTTGATATCCATGGTTTAGTGTTTGATAGGAATGGTTGGACTTGGTGATCCAGTGGGTCTCTTCCAACCAGATGATTCTATGATTCAGATACTAAACAAAATGAGCAGAGTTGTACTGTGTAATGAGTGTGGCTTATGGTGGCCTGTGAGAGAAAGAACTCAGAAAGTGGCAAAGCTCCCGTGCACTCTCTAAATAGCCTGTTGCTGCGTTCAGCAACAGATCTGTGGTGTGACCCATTTCTTATACTTATATTTAGAAGGACAGTAACAACGGAGGTACCCGAAAGCCACATCCCAAACTTGCAAAATATTCGTATGAGATACAAAGCTGGCAGCAGTTTTCAGACTACGTTTCACACTGTGTTGTAAGCAACGTCATTCAAGACCAGGAGCCTGAGATAATTTCTGATTTCTGCTCAGCAGCCAAGCAAAGCTGTAACAGCAGCTGGATTGTACTTTGGAAATGTGCCTGTGGGGACTGGACCTACTCTCGTTAGACTGAGGAGACAAGTTTCCATGCCTGATGAGGTTGCCAGAAATACAGCCACAAATGATTATTTTTACAAAGGCTGCGAAGGGAGCTACAGCCAAGTCCTTGTCAGTCTAAGCATGGAGAACATTCTTCATGCGTAGTTCCATTGGCCACAAGAAAACTGTTAGTGTTATACTTCAATGCCATCCAGCTCAGTTTCGTAAGATTGCTTTGAAGCAATTCTGATTTATGACAGGTAATCACACAGATAATGAATTTATTTTAATTGAAGAGAATTAGCATAATCTAGTTATAACAACTTTAGAAAAGTGTGGCCAGTTTTTACACTAAAGCCAAACAGTATGACCCAGCTAATTGTGGTTCTGACAGCCTCATATCAATCCTTGGCAAATTAGTGGAATGACTGATACAGGGCTTGATTCATCAAAAATTAAAAGAAGGGAATGTAATTAATACCAGCCAACAGGGTTTTACTGAATATAGATTAAATCCTACTATGTTGATTTCATTTCCCAAATTAAATGTCATGTTTAACCTCTAAAGGTAATATAATAAATAAAAAACACATGGCCTGGCATGTCATGACACTTTGACTGAGAAATTGTACACATCTAAAGTGTACTGACATATATACTATATGCAATAAAAAAAAAGGATAAACTCTTTAACTGATGCTGTCCAAATGTACTCATAAACTTGGAATCACCAGTGAGACCTGGAGCTTCCTCTGGATGCCAAAGGATTCAGCTGGGAGGAGGGCTGGACTAGCGACAATGTTCTGATGCTAATGCTGTGGGAAGACCACAAAACAAGGTGTGAAAGCAGTAAGTAAGACAGACACTAAGGCAGTGTGGATTGCTCTTAAAGAATGTTGAACATGCACTACAGGGCAGACTGAGGGCAATTGTACCTCTGTGGGACAAAAAAATATAGGCAGTGTTTGAGAATCAGAGGATCTATCCTGTCAGGCTGAGGCTGTGAAAAGAAGTGGAGGATCAGAGATGTAAAGACATGGTATGAGGTCTGACTTTGGCCAGTCATAAAACACAGTGTAAGCTGGTAAGAAAGCTCAAGTAGCATTGCTGTACTGCTTAGCCTTCCTTTCTTCTGCAGAAATAGCTTTTCTATAATGTACTTTCATCTCCCTGCTCTCCGTAGGGCATATCTCTTTTATCTTTAGCAGCCTCATCAGTGCTGGGATGTTTCTGGAGGAATACATCACAAGTTTCTAGAACAGATAGGATGAAACACATTCTAGAGGAGCCCACCTCTCTTTACCGAGGAAAGGCGAAATCTAGAAACTGGCTTAGATTAAGCCCCTCTGTTTTAGAGAGATAAAATTGAATAAAATTAATCGTGCCTGATAACTGCAATTTTAGACACACTTGGAGACCACAAGTCCTTTTAAGTGTGAATGGTGATGAGACTATCTGGCACTGAAGTTGATTAAGTTTTCTTTCTAGTCAAGATAAAATGACAGTACTTGTTAAAATGTTTTGAAGTGGTTGTCTGCGTTCCTTGGAGCTGCCTATGATCCTTCAGACCAAAAGAACTTAAAATATTGAAATTAAAATACTTTGTACCACGAGCTCCTACCACATGACATGAAGGGCAAAGATAATGTGTTACAGAAGCTAAGAGACTGCAAATTATTTTCAAGGGCCTGAGTGAGTTCAGCAGCAGAAACAGGTAAATTAGAACAGGTAAATTAGAACTTTCTAAGAAATACATTAAAGTGGTTTTGAAATGAGAAGGAGAGAGAATGTTTAGACAGAATTTAGTGAAACAAATATTTGTTATAATCAAAACTGTATCATAAAAGATGAATTGCTGATATAATCCAAAAATCTACGTAATCCTGTTTATTGTTCTAATTGGCTCCATCTTGGTTAAATACCAGGAAATTATTGATAACTCATGGCAGGTGCTTTGTGAGTTTGGTTTTGGTACATCACAAGCAATTTTAATAGCTGAATATAGTTTTTACAATTCACTGATCAAACAAGCAATTTCCTTTAAATATTTTCGATGATATAAATTAGCTCTATGGTTAGAGTATTTCTTTTCCTTAGTTATATTGCGGATGCCTAGACCATATACTGAAAAAAACCAACTGTCTTGCACTTTTGAGTGAAATCCTGCCTCACTGAGGTCAATTCAGTATCTTCAGTGGATGGGGATTTTCATTCAGTCTCTCCAATATTTCTGATTTTTGCATTGAACCCAGTTGAAATACCTGCCTGTGCTTGCAGAATGGGACCTGTGTGTAAAGAAACTGGAGCCCACTCACCAAGGAATATTTGTAGCTCTTATTCAGGATTGTGAAGAAGACTGTCAATGTAAGAACACTTCTAAAACTCTTTCAGCGAGAACAGTCTGATTTCATACAAACAGTTCCAAATGTGCTGAGAGGATATTTGAAATATTTAATTCCATCCTTTTCTCCTGAACATTCATTAACTTTGGGAGAAAAGTTCATAACATAAGATTAAGCCATAATGTTAGGACATCCACAGCTTGGAATGACTGACTGGTAAAATGACAAGCCAGGACATACATATAATGATTAATATTGTGAAATTAATCTTGTGAACTCATTTTGGCCTCAAACTCAACTGAGTTAGTTCAGCCTCCATGTAGAGATTATGCTACAAAGATACCGGTGAATGTTAAACAACTATGGTGATGTACATTTCAGTGATGTCTTTTGATCCAGCCTCCTGCCATTCAGGGACCAGAAAAGTAATGGAAAACTTTAAAAAATACGTAAAATTATAGTTATTCAGTATATTGAAGTGCTTGTACCACAAAATGAAGCAATGAGTAAATTAATGTCAGGGTTTAGGAATAAAGCAATTGTCTGAAAATTTTGTAAGCACAAGTAAAATTTGCCTATATCATCTTTCTTGGATGCAAGACCCAGAGGAAAAGAGTACAGAGAATATTAAAGACAAGTTTCTTTTCATAAAGGGGATAAGGAGATGTAGAGATAGCAGGCCATGCAGCAGCATCTAGATTTTTAAGCATTTTGTAAGCAATCCTATCGTCAGGATAGGATTCAGCTGACTGAACATGAGCCAACAGTGTGCCCAGGTGGCCAAGAAGGCCAATGGCATCCTGGCTTGTATCAGAAACAGTGTGACCATCAGGTCCTGGGAGGTTATTCTCCCTCTGTACTTGGCACTGGTGAGACCACTCCGTGAATCCTGTGTTCAGTTCTGGGCCCCTTACCACAAGAAGGATATTGAGGCTCTGGAGTGAATCCAGAGAAGAGCAACAAAGCTGGTGAAGGGGCTGGAGAACAGGCCTTAGGAGGAATGGCTGAGAGAGCTGGGGGTGTTTAGCCTGGAGAAGAGGAGGCTGAGGGGACACCTCATTGCTCTCTACAACTTCCTGAAAGGAGGTTGCAGAGAGGAAGGAGTTGGCCTCTTCTCCCAAGTGACAGGAGACAGGACACGAGGAAATGGCCTCAAGCTCTGCCAGGGGAGATTTAGGCTAGAGATTAGGAAGAAGTTTTTCACGGAAAGTGTCATTGGGCATTGGAACAGACTGTCCAGGTAGGTGGTTTATTCACCTTCCCTGGAGGTGTTTAAGGCACGGGTGGATGAGGTGCTGAGGGACATTGTTTAGTGTTTGATAGGAATGGTTGGACTCCATGATCCAGTGGCAGTCTTCCAACCTGGTGATTCTATGATTCTATGATCAGTTTGTTGTCCTATGCTCAGCTTAAAGGATGTTGGACCATCGAGGAACATATATTTTACATGTATGGAAGCAAAGCTATTGAAAGATTGTGAGTCTGAGGGGGGCATAAGCATGGATATCAGGATCATCAGTGCTGATATATGTACTGAAAGCACATTGCAAGCAAACATTCAGACATATGTATCATTCATATCTCATGATACAGGACCAGGTGAAAGGTTTTTTCTTCAAAATAAAGCAATATTGCAGGTATTGAAAACAAATGTTCCAGCTCTTTTCTATATTCATGCCAGCTGGAGAAGCAACTCGTATGGGAATTTTAGCTACATTGTGCACCTCTGTGAAAAAAGATGATCAAAACTTTTTGGTAGCATAAAAGTAAACTTCCTACAGCCATTCCTCCATGTTCCCATTCCTTAATGTAATTCATCACACTTAATGTAATTAATTTGGAAAGAAGGAAGAGAATTTTTCCCGAAGGAATCTCTTGGCTGACAGCTGTTTTACATAATCAGTACAGGAAAGGTGGTGGTGGAACATACTCCAGCTATTACTTCTTAATGGACATTTGCTTTACTTTACTATTGGTTTCCTAAGAAAGATAACTAGAGAGATTCCATATAAATTCCTTCCCCTATACAATTAATTCTTTAGTCAAGCATGTAAGTAACAGAAGCTTCTGCTTTGGGGCAATAATGAGCACCCAGTGCCTGGTGAGTCTGCAGGTCACAGATATTCCCCAGAAGTATCAGCATCACAGAACATCAACTAAAGAATTCTCTTTCCCAATGAGAAAATGCTAACATCTTAGATAGTATTCACTTGGTGTGACTGCAAAGTAAGGAAAATGCAAAGACCTCAATAATGTTTGTAAAATTACTTGTGAGTAATTAATGAGCAAAACTATATTAATTTTGCTAGTTATTCCAGCCTCTTTGACTGAATTTGTGAGGTGAAATGGAAAAGCATTAGAAAGGAAAAGCAAATTATCATTTGATGCTTTTCAGCAGCAATGTGTAGTGAAGAGAGGTGGGTAGTGAGTAGTAAATATGTAATAAATTGAATATTTGATTCCTCCTGGAAAATGTTTACCTAATTTGTGGGAGGGAAAGAATCGTATCTTTCCCTCTTTACTCATATAATATATAGGTGACTTGTGGAATGTGTCTCTAATTTTCCATGTTTGTTTTAAATGAAAACCTGTGTATTTTTCTATTCTAAATTTGGAAAGAACAATAAATCTGGTAGGAGTTCACACATACAGCCCCCTGCCAGTGTGCATGTAGATGTTCAACAGTAGGTGGTGCTCCCAGGGTAGAAATGTATATAGTCTAAAATGTATATTAGAGAGATTTTACAGAGAAAGGAGAGATCTTTGGGGTTTTAAAAATTGTAACTGAGGAGTATAAAAAAGTGCAAAATCTCTATAAATGTATTATAAATGTGTTATACTAACTGACTTCTAAATCCTATGCAACAATGTGACTACTCAAACAAACATGGAAGACATGCATTTTTCAGTCTGTTCTTTTTCTTCCAAATATTAACAGAATAAATTGTTCACTCAACGTATACCGTGACTATGGAATTCTCTCCATGTGCTTTATTGCCCAGATTTCATTCAGATTTGCTGAGAATGTTAGTATCAAAATCAAATTACCTGCATGGTTTTCTCAGTTGTTAAATGATTCATCTGTTTTATTAGTAACTGTGCACTTTAAATATTCGTTTTGAATTACATCCTAGTTTTATAGCACATACTATGGGATTATTAAAAATCCTAGAGTGTTTTCAAAGTCATAAATAGGAATAGCTAACATTTTCTGTTGGGTTTCTTTGCTGTAGGCATTCTTCATTCAATATACATTTGCCTTTCTGTTTTGTTGCTTGAATTTTCTGATACGGATATGGTCTCACACATTCTTTATATGATGAGAGCATCACATGGGGGGCATAACTTAGTACACTCCAATTCCAGCTTGAGTGGCACTGGCAGAGCGTCCTACAAATCTCTAATGAAATATAGAACTAAAGTTAAATTGCAGTTGAAAACAAACCACAAAGATCAAGTATCCCAAATATAATGGTTTTTAAAGAATAGAGTGTTGGTTTGTTTTTTTTTTAATTGAATATTGGACTTCACTTGCCTGTTTACATTTCTGTAGAAGTTCAACAATATTTGTTATGAAATACGATTTGTTTATACACAATCTGACAAATCTGGTAATTTGCAAATAGTGTATTTTGTTAATTATAGTAGGTGCTTTGGCTATTTATGCATTTGAGCAGCTTGAGCTAAATTGAGAGAATAAAACCAATGAGGCAAGAAAGTCCAATTAAGAGTATATTAATCAAATGCCCACCAAATGCCTTTCCTCTCTCATACATATTGTTTTATTTCACGTAGAGTGCTTGTTTGATGTCAATTGTCCTTCTGTATCTAAACCAGCATCTTGCTCAGTCAATGTGGAGCAATAAATGTAAAACAAATGTCAAATGCGTGGTTTTGGATACTTCATTTTATATTTGTATAGATTTTGTAGTTCATTTGTATTTAAGCTATTCTTCTTTTTAAGATTGATTATAACCAAGAAACAAAGAGGAATGAGAAAATTACTACCATGTTAAGAAATGGCTGTTTAAAATCCAGGTTGGTTTTGATCTGTCGTAGTTTTGGTAGACTATCTTCCCATCTACATTGGAATAAGTAGAAGTAGACTCTGTTGGTTTTCACATAAAATTCAAAATAGAAAAGCACTTTAACATTGCACTTATAATTTGTTCCCTCGATATCTGATCAACAGCATTAGCTTGGCTCAGCTTCTAGTCTAATACCATAAATCAAGAATAGGTCTGTGGGAACCCACATGAAAAGTTTATTTTGCTGTACTGATGCATCACTCAATAAAACAAAAATGGGGACTTGCAGTTGTTCTGAAGCACAAATGAGGTAGTCAGGTAATCTGAGAGGTGGGTGTTGGAATTACACTTCTCTGTTTCATCACAGTATGTTTATGTGATGCCAGGCAAGACTTCTATGATCAGATATAAAAAAAAAAAAAAACAGAATGGACCATCTGAAAAAGTGGGTTTTTTTTTTTATATCTGTAGGTAAGGAATTGGCAGGATGGTCGCACTGAAAATGTTGTGGTCAACGACTCAATGTCTGAGTGGAGATTGGTACAACATTCCAGAATTTAAAGAGGGTCTACAGGAAAGACAGGGAGTAATAGGATGCAGGATATCAATGCAGTGATAGGATGAGAGATAATGGTTTTAAGCTCAGAGGGGGTAGATTTAGATTGGGTATTAGGAAGAAATTTCTTCTCATGAGGGTGGTGACTCACTGGTACAGGTTACCTGAAGAAGTTGCAGATGCTCCAATCCTGCAGGTGTTCAAGGCCAGGTTGGATGAGGCTTTGAGCAACCTGATCTAGTGGAAGGTGTCTCTGCCCACTGCAGAGGGGTTGGAACTGAACTGTTTTAATTTCCCTTCCAACAAAAGCATTCTATGATTCTATCTGAAATTCTAAACAAAAAAGACAGGTATATTTTGTTGTTAATAAGAAGTAAATAAATATGCTCAGGTATATGATTGCCCTTTTCATTAGTAATACTCCTCTGCAATCTGGTATGTATTTAAAAAAAAAACTGAAAAAAATTGTTTGATAGTACTTTGTGCCTTGGGCTAATTTGTTTAAATTTAAAATATTGTTCTGAACTAAAATTAAAACATATGCTCTGCACATATGTTATGCAGGCATAAAACATTTTATACATGAAGTATTTCAGATTGATGTTCTTCTCATAAGTAAATGAAGATATTTTTAAAAATGTATACCTAATTTGTTTCTAGGGATATGCAGGCTAAGCAAATGTTTCCTGCCTCAGTGCTGCTTTAAAAGCAGACTCATAGAGAACCTTGGATCAAATATTTGATACAATCCTCTGGCACTCAATGAGATACATGATAGCAGCTTTTATTTTTATTCTCTTATTGCTGTATCTTGAAAAAAATACCAAGAAAGAACCCTGGCAAAAGTTAAATATATGTATATATTAGTCCATTCTGCTTCCAAGCAAAAAATAGAGCTTGTTACATATTTATAAAGTACTGCATCCATTCCTCTGGCATTCCAGGAAGCAGCTTGACCTGTTGTTTTGCAGAAAGGGAGGACTGAGGTATCAAGAAGTTAGGAAGGCTTGCCTGAAGTCACAGATTGGGTAAAATAATAGGAGTAGAGAGAAAATAGAATAAACCCCGACTGTTTATATCTCACAGCAAATTAATAGTTCTCTCCAATGCTATTAATGAATTATAACAGTCTTATATTCTCAACTTTCTTACCTCCAGTAGGATTCCCTCATTATCCAGTAATGTTTTGCCACTTAATTAGCTTGATGGTAAGCAGAGGCAGGAACCTGTTCCTCAGCTGATAAAATCCTCCCACAATTAGGCTGAAATAATAAAGAAGCATTTAAATGACAGAGAACTGAAAATCAAGATTTCTTTCACTAGGAAAATACACATTGTAGGAAGCAATTACTGAGCAACACGCGTATATATGGCTTTAGGTTTCAACTGTATGGTTGAGTCTCCTTGTCCTGGCATGAAAAATGATGCTTACACACAATATGAATTAAAGAAGTCAAAATAAAATTATCATCTCACAGAATAATTTGCTTTCCACGGGATTTTCTGAACCTTGCAGTGTAAATCAAAGTTCTCAGTGTGCCTGGAAACTTTATTCTCTAAATAGGTTCCTTGGCCACCATGCTGCTTTATTGACCTCTGTTATCCTGCAAAATAATATATTCTCCCACAATATATACACTGTTTTATTTGGCCTGTAGACCTGTGGGACTCATTCCTTTTCCAAAATCATAAGTTATGGGATCATGTACTCACTGTGGAGCACGGCCAAGAGCCTAAACAGTTTCTGAGAACAAGTTGATAGCATTCAGTCACATTGCTTGGTTCTTGATTGCCAGTTTATATTTAAAAGCAAAAAAATAAGAGTTTAAAAGTGGACTAAGTATGGTTTACATGGTCAGGCAGTCTCTAAAGACTGGCCTGTGCAGGGCTGTATGTCCGTGCTGGGTTCCTAGATATCTCTGCCACTAGCTTTGCTTTCTGCCTGGTACATGGTAGAACTTCCCTGGCAGCATTTTGAGTTCCAGGCTATAATCCAGTTCTGGGTCCTCAGAAAAAGATAAAAACATCCTCCATTAAGAAGAAGAGAAGGGTGATTGTTGTAGGGGACTCCCTCCTCAAAGGAACAGAGGGACCCATTTGCCGACCTGACCTGCTCCACAGAGAGGTCTGCTGCTTACCAGGGGCATCAGTGAAGGAGATAGTTAGAAAACTTCCTTCTTGGTCCCTGAGACAGACTACTATCCTCTGATAGTAGTCCAAACTGGTAATGATGACTTAGTGAACAGAAAGACCAAAGTCATCAAGAAAGACTTCAGGGTCATTTAGAAAATGATGGAGGGCTCTGGGGCTCAAATAGTATTTTGCTCCATCCCAAGGCTAAATAGAGAGGAACTGGAAGTCAGGAAAAAGAATTTGATTAATGCCTGGCTCTGAGCCTGGTGTGAGGAGAGGGGCTTCAGCTTCTTTGATCATGGGGTGGCTCATGCACCCCCAGACTTTGTTGCTAAGGATGGGACACGTGGGTCTCCAGTGGGGCTAAACCCCTTGCTAAAAACCTTGCTAAACTCATAAATCAAACTTTAAACTAGATGTGAAAGGGGAGAGGGTTGAGACCAGGATAAACAGAAGCAAGCCTGGATGTGGGGAACTAATGATTCGGAGAGGGTGTGCTTCTGAGGACCATCATCACACAGAAAGTGGGGGTGAACACGCCTGGGGGTGGTATGGGAGGTACAGGCACTCTGGTACAAGCTACTCCAGTTACCAGGTAATTGGGAATGAACTTTGTTCCCTCTAAGAGGGCTGAGGGCTCGGCAGTTCAGCTGAAGTGCATTTACACCAATGCATGCAGCATGACTAAAAAGAAGGAAGAGCTGGAAGCTGTCATAGGGCAAGGAGCCTATGGTGTCGCTGCCATCACGGAAACGTGGTGGGATGACTCATGTAACTGGAGTACAGGTACGGTGGGGTACAAACTCTTCAGGTGGGATAGGAAGGGTAAGAGAGGAGGTGGATTAGCCCTCTTTGTAAGGGAGGACTTGGACAATGTGGAGATGGATTGTGGTGATGAGGAGATTGAGTACATGTGGGTTGAGTCCCCATCCCTGGAGGTGTTTAAGGCACGAGTGGACGAGGTGCTGATGGACGTGGCTTAGTGTTTGATAGGAATGGTTGGACTCAATGATCCAGTGGGTCTCTTCCAACCTGGTGATTCTACGATTCTGTGATTCTATCTGTTCCCCTAGACAGAGGTAATTCAGCTAAAGCCCTTGCTGCCTGCTGCTGCATCTGTTCCTGAGGCAAGAAGTATCAGAGCATTTTAAAGGAGGCCTCACTCAGTCTTCTCTCAGGCCATCATTTTCCACCCTCTTCTGGATCATGGAAACTGGGACAGCTGGAAAATCTATGGAGAAAGCTCTGCCTGATCACATGGCAGACAACTGCACACTGAAGAACATTAAACGTAAATGCAGTTGAGATTTTTCCTGGAATTTACAAGTTCATTGGGTGTTTCTGCAGACAACTAACATATTGGACACCTATTTTAGCTTCAAACTCATCCTAAGAACCTCTGTGCAGCAGTGTAAGGGAAACTACTGGCAAACAGAGGTCTGCATGTCCTATCCAAAAAGAAATGTGGAATTATGTTTTTAAATCTTAATGAGGTCCCCAAAGCCAAATATCTATTCTGTAAATTGATAGGAAGTATGTTATTTCTGGCCTAGGCTTGCATTAACTCAAAGTTTGGGCAGAAAATCATTCTATTCTTTTTTTTCGTTTTACTATTCAAATTAGCAGATGCACTTCCTATCATTTGGTACCTCTTCTGTCAATAACACACAAATATCATGGAAACATGCCAAAGATTTTCTTAGCAACCAAGCCTCTTGCCCGATATACATGATTAACTGTAACAGCCTGTTAAAAGCTTAAAATAAACCTGTCTTTTTTATTTAGAATTTCATATAGTGAAATGAGTTTCAGTGGTAATGAATTTAGCACAGTTTCAGAAGAATTTATTTATTTTGGGGGGAGCTGAGCACTCAAAGGATGTCAAGGCGAAAGCAAATGTGGCCGTAAAGTCAAATCTACTGGGATTGGTCCAATGACTGAGTTCAGGTAAAGTAAAAGCACTCTCACAAATTACCAGTATTGGCTCCCCTATGATTAAAATGTGAATTGATTCATACCTTGTTAGTGCATAATACTGCTGCAGAAAGCATCCTTCTCCACGAAGCAGTAGTGAATTCTGTTATGAAAGATGGGATTTTGACAAGGTATTTGTAGTTCCAAGTGGAAAACATTTCGGAGGATAGTATATGGACTCTTGGCACTGCTTTCTAATTCTCTGGAAGATGAAGATTAATCAGATTTTCAGGAAACAGAAGTTGTAGTTTTTATGTCTTTGGTGAGATAAAGTAAAATAAAATATCACAAGTTCTATCCTGTTCTAGGGAATCTTACTTTATTTTTTTTGTATTTACTTAGAATAATCTCCATTGCATTCATAGTCCTTCAATTAGACCCAAGGTACAGGCTAATGGTATACAAAAAAAGAATTATTTTTAGAAGAAGTGCACATAACTGCTATAAAAACATGGAAAACAACAATATCTAAGGTGAAGACTGACGTTCACTTGAACTCAGCTTCTTGGAGGCTCGTGTGGCAGGCTTTTGTCACACACTAGACATGCATTTATGTTGCAGCCATCAAAAACTGCAGAGACTCTTACATGTCTGTGTAGGTATTAGACACAGCTAGAATTTACATATCCTGTTTCTCCAGCAATCCTAAAAATAGGTTTCTGTGACCAGGATTTTTTCTGACACTGAGAAGAGAAAATATTATTAAGTAGGAAACTAAGAAACAAAGGAACAGCAAGACACAGCATTAAGCATTATCAGCTGAAGACCTTAAGTAGCCCTTTATTCTGGTCTTTTAAATAGTTTATGGGCAATGGCAGCCTTAATGATCTCATAGGAAGAATGACTTCTCCAGTAAACCTGTTCATTGAAATTTAATGATACACCTCCAAGTACAATTCTCCTAGTTTGTGCCTTCTGTTGGCAAGCACGATATGTCCTAAAAACTCTCCTCTCCACAAGTGACCCACAAGACGTAATGCAAACAGCTGCAGTATAGTAATGCAGAGTGATCTAATGGCTGTTCTAAAACTCACAGCAAGTTAGATATTCTTAAAGCTCTGCAAAGCTATGCAGACTAGTAAGGAAAAAAATAATTTTAAAAACTTTAGCTCTTGTTTTAGTGGGTTTTACAGGAAAAAGGTGTTAGAAAAGTAAATATTAGATATAACTTTGAAGACAAAGAATACTTCAGTTACCTGGAGCTGAGCAGCTTGAGCTGTGCCCCACTGCTGCCGTTAGAGGTCTCTGAAATTGCACTGGTGCCAAATGTTAGCATGGAGAATAATATTTTCCTATGTTACGGCATGATAATAAAATGCAATGACCAGTATAAATGGGCTCAATTATTCACTTCTGCTGTCAGGAGATGGGAAAAGGGCTTCCATAGCCATTTTGACAAACACGTTGGCATCCCTCAGTGCACTGTGCTTCTGCCTGATGCTGTCTCTAACCTTTATAGCTCTGTTGCAAAGGTAGAAAATGACCTTGAAATAACAATCATTTTTGTTAAACTTTGGTCTGTGAATACGTTTCTGAAGCAGTAATACAGCAAATGGTCTTGTAGGTAAGGGATGTACTTTCATCTCTCCTAAAACGCAGATGGCCGTAATTTCTTATGGATCTGATCCATACATACGCAAAACACTCCTGTAGGAATTGAGAGAACTGTCTGACTTTTTAGTCCATGTGACACTTGCTGTCTGACTGAAGTAAGACTAGTTTTCTGCAATAAAAATTGTGTTTGTGGTAGAAAAAGAAGATCATTCAAATTGAGCCATGCCACCCCTGGAACCAATCACTTTTAAGGCTGAGAAAGAAGTCTCTTTCATGCACAATGCAGTAGTTCAGTTCTCATCAATTTCAATTAGAAGTTGATGAACTTCTTTGGTTTATTATGTTGTCACCTGCACTACATTTTCAAATTGCAGTAAGACATTAAATATTCTCACAGGTGGTAACAGCTCACAGGGGATTTCATGCAATGCACGACACATAATGAAACCCAACTCATTATTATTATTATTAATTATTTGTACTACTTTATTGCTTAGGACTTGTAGTCATGGATCAAGACCTCATAGCATGATGTACAAAACCAGAACAAAAAGGCTTTTATTTCTGTGATTGTTACAGATCTGAGGTTGTTAATGGTACTGCTTGGCTTACGAACCTGAATTTGAATTTTCATCTTTCCAAAACCTGTGCAATGCTATCTGAAAAGTCTATCACGTTATCTGATGAGTGCTCAAACTGCCCTTTCAACCTCTGTTAGGACTTCATGCTGCTCGAGCAGCCATCCTCACTCAACTGACACCTGAGGAAATCTCCAGGATGTGGAAAACTCATTACTCACAGCAGTCTCAGTCCACTAGTGCTCTTCTCCCTGGCCTCCCACGGACTGAAGAGCAGTGACCACCTCATCCCTGCCTGGTCCATTCCATTGCCAGTTCCTTGCACAGACTTGGCACTAAGATTCTTTGTAAGTGCTAAGAAAATGCTGAGGTATCTTGTTGTATGGAAGAACCTCAGGGAGAAAGGGCAGTTGCATTCAGCACCTGTTGATGACTTCTCTCCTGGTTTCACTGGGGAGGGTCTGAGAGCCCTTACACTCAAATCAGGTGGCTTTCCTGGGACAGAAGGATGCTACTGGCCCCCTGTGGTCTGAAGCAGGTGTTAGGAGGCAAGATAAATGCAAACCCCACCCCCAAAGCAGCATTGCTGCAGTACAGCTAGCTTGAGGCCAGAAAAAAATTCTGCGGGTGTCAATGTGAGCCTGGGCAGCAGTTCTGGGTAAGCAGTGCATAGTGAAACTACCTCTCCTGGAATACTTAAGCCACAAATAAATATGTTTGATACATACAAAGTTTCACGTGTCTATATATTTATGCAAGTTACAGGAAGAGACTGAAGATGAAAGCATGACTTGAAGCATGTCCCCTGTTCTAGCACTGCCATGACCCAGGCTGGAGAGTCCAGGGGTTTCTGGGAAAAGATCCTGGGCCTCCCCATAAAATACTGAGGGAGCTGGGGTTGTTTAGTCTTGAAGAAGCTGAGGGGAGACCTTATCACTTTCTACAACTACCTGAAAGGAGGTTGTGGAGAGGAGGGAGCTGGCCTCTTCTCCCAAGTGACAGGGGACAGGACAACAGGGAATGGCATCAAGTTCCACCAGGGTAGGTTCAGGTTGGATATCATAAAAAAAATATTCACAGAAAGGTTCACTGAGCACTGACAGAGGCTGCCCAGGGAGGTAGTTGAGTCACCATCCCTGGGGGTGTTTAAAATATGGGTGGATGAGGTGCTGAGGGTAATTGGTTTACTGGCAGATAGGAATGGTTGGACTCGATGATCCAAGAACTCTTTTACAACCTAAAGATTCTGTGATTCTGTGATGTCAAAGGTTTTACAGAAGTCCATATAGATGACATCCATTGCTTTTCCTGTGTCCACTGATGTAGTCACCCCTTCCTAGAAAGGCACTAGGTTGGTGAGGCAGGTCTTGCCCTTGGAGAAGCCGTACTGGCTATCTCTAAGCACCTCCCCGCCCTCCATGTGCTTTAGCAGAGCTTCTAGGAGGACCTGTTCCATGATCTTCCCAGGCACAGGGGTGAGGCTTTTAAAAATGGGGGCAATTTTGGCTTCGTCCAGTCACCAGGGACTTCTCCTGACTGCCTTGACTTTTCAAATACCATGGAGAGCTTCTTGGCAACCACATATATCAATTCCTTCAGGATTCTGGGTCCCACAGACTTAGATATGTTCAAGTCCAGGCTCCTCAGGTGGTCACAAACCTGATCTACCTCTACTTGACTCAGGAGGTAATGGATTCAGGTCAAAGTCCCAGCCCAATGCCACTTGGGGCTATTTATTTAATGCAAGTGGTACAAAGGGCTAGTAAACATCACACAGAAGGTACAAGAGATGTGCACACTTGTAAGGTTGGGCAGCCAGGGAGGCAAAATATGGTATTTAAAAACCCCACACATAGGTGACTGTATCAAGCACTTGTTCAATGCAGTCCAGCTGACCTGGCATGAGGCGCCTACTTCAGAATGAGTTTAACTGGCTCCATTGATTCACAATGGAGAACTCTACACTCAAGAAGCACGGACATATGACATGCTTTTACAACCTACAGCCAGACATGTAAACTTAAGTTTCTTAATCTCTATCTGTCTTGTGCTCCTTCTCCACAGAGCTGCCATGTGGGCATTGCAGAGGACTGACCAAATTCCCACCCTGGATGAGGGCTGCAGAGTCTCAATACATATCAGTGTCTGGCAGTGTCAGTTTTGCAGTTGGACCTGACAATTTTTAAGGTCTTTTCCAACACAAATGATTCTATGGTTCTATACGCTTTACCATCCTCAGTGCTCTCACCCTCTGTGTGAAAATAGATAGAATAGCCAGAAAATTCTGGGGTTCTCCTGGAATGTGTAGGAGAGCTTTTGAAACCTGAAATGACTTTTCAGCAAGGGGAAACTACTTCCCACCCAACTCTAGCTCCAGTCTTATCAGGCGTCTGAGACATTAATATGTGAAAGAAAAACTTCACTAGGGGTTGATGAAAAAAGTAATGAGATCCTAACTATTTTCTTAGACAAACAAATGGAATCTTGCCAGGATTAACAAAGTAAGTATTAAGAGAGCAAACCAACCTTAGTACTCCATAAATAACAACAAAGAATGCTAAGAACAGAGACAAGAGCAGCACTCACCTAAAATTAATGAAGAAAGAAAAGTATGTTGAGGTGAAGAAGCATCAAAGTGAGAGCACAACAGCAGTGACCACGTCCACGAGATGAAAAGAAGTAAAAGGAGTTGATTCTGTCATCACAAGAATGTGCTTCCTGGAAATAGATGGACTTAATATACAAATACGTGTAGTTCTGTCTGTTCTGGAGATTTCTCTCACATTTTTGTGTCTGATTAAAGAACATTTTGGTAGTCTCATCCTGTCAAAAAATGAAAAGAAGGCAATATGCTGGTTTACGCCAATGGCAACTATATTTTGACATATTGTTTGGCATTTGAAAGTGCATTTAATGAGAGAAGCAGGAATAAAAAAATGTAGCTACATACAAGAATGTAAAAGGCATTAGAAGGATTACAAAATTAACCACTCTTCTATCAACCTAATATCAGTGCTAGTAAATAAAACAAATGATCAGATATGGGACTTCATTATTAAACAAATGGAAGCAGAGATGTACGATCAATAGCAGTAAGAAAACAAGAAAAGAAGATTTTTGTCAGGATCAACTCAGCACCTGTTTTGATCATGTTACAGATTTGGTTGATAAATGCATAAATGCCCATCCAATATATTAAATATATGTATATATAGGAAATGATTATATTTCTGCTGGATCATCACTAAGACTGCAGATGATAAAATGAGATAATTTACCAAATATCAGGATACCTAGGGAATCTTCACCAAGGAAGTGCATTTTTTAATCTGTTGTCATGTCTCTTCACATTATTTAATGTGTTGTCATGCCTCTTCACATTATTTAATGTTTATCAGTGAACCAGAAGGAAGTATAATACTGCTGATAATGTCAGCACATAAAGTACCTGAAAGGTGGTTGTGGAGAGGAGGGAGCTGGCCTCTTCTCCCAAGTGACAGGGCACAGGACGAGAGGGAATGGCCTCAAGCTCCGCCAGGGTAGGTTTAGGCTGGAGATTAGGAGGAGGTTTTTCACGCAGAGGGTCATTGGGCATTGGAATAGGCTGCCCAGGGAGGTGGTTGAGTCACCTTCCCTGGAGGTGTTTAAGACACGGGTGGATGAGGTCTTGAGGGACTTGGTTTAGTGTTAGATAGGAATGGTTGGACTAGAAGATCCGATGGGTCCCTTCCAACCTGGTTGTTCTGTGATTCTGTGAAAGCAAAAAGGGGAGGTTTGTTAAATAACAGAAAAGATGTCTTCCATCCAGCAGATGCAATAAACTGAGTAGAAAGGAGCAAACAGAATTCATTTACAGTGAAGCCAAATAGTTACATACTTGGAAAAAGAACATTTGTGACTATGGGAGCAGAGATTACACCCGGGGAAAAAGAAGTAGATCACAGTAGATGGTGTGTTAGTCACGAAGCTTCAGTACAAGGTGATGCTTTAAAGAATTAACTCAATCTTTAAATGCGTAAGGGATGGCACGCTGAGTAAGGGTAGGGGATTCTATGAGCTCTGTATTTAACATCAGTTCCTTGAAAGATAAAATTTCTGACCTCAGTAGAATCAATGGGAAATTGTCCCTCATCACATCATTTCTTTGCCCTTACATTAGCTACATGTGAGAGGCAGTTCACCTGTGAAGCTGAAAAATAGCAGAGACTGTGGCTGTATGTTGGATGAACGTGGGAGGGATGCCAAGTATATGGAAGATTAACTGGGACTAAGATAAAGCATGAAGCTGGTACCAAGCACATCAGAATAAACATGATTAAAAGACCGGGTGCTCTGAACAAGAATCTTGAGTGTGTGAGAAAGCCAGGCTGGAAAAACCCACCTGGGAATGAGAGTGTGGGTGTGAAATAGGCAAAACAAAATACCCTGTTTGTTTTCTTAGTTCAAGAATCGAAGAGCTGCATAAGTAAGCTTGAAAGAGAGAAGGCAGTGTATTTTCTTATTTTGACTTCTGTCTGGTGTGCTGATTAAAAGTATAGAGTTAGAGAAAACTGAGAGGTCTGCATCTCCTTCATTGCCACAGATGCATACTTTTATCTATAGGTCCCATCAGTTATCAGCAATACATTGGATGATGAATATCTTTATTATTATTATATATTTGATTTAACTGTCATAAAAATTGAAAGCAGTTCCTAATCAGCCATGTTTTCATTAGTGTGTTGATCAAATGATTGTAATCAGTAATAAATAATAATTATCAGTTAGTAAGAGATGAGGCAGAGATCATATGCCTGGTTCCTTTACCTTTGAAGCTGTTCACATCCACATATCAATTTCAACTCAAAATAATTTTTAATAATAATTCTAGCAAACCAATTTACCTCTGCCTGATAAGCTAATAAGGAGGTTTAAGTACAGTAATAAGCACAAATACTGTGTTTCCAGAGATAAAGGGAACCTGACTCGTTTAGCATCACTAAGCCAAGAAGGAAGAGTAACTCCTTTCAGAAACACCTTAGAGCCTGTGGAGAACCAGAAAACCACCATCAAGGTTATTTTGAAAGTCATAGACTTTCTTTTCACTAAAACAGTGAGAATGGCTTTCTAGAAGGAAGCATGGGGCTTAAAAGGCAACCTAAGGTAGACTGAACTAACTAAGCTTAAATAGAGAGTTATATGACGCAATTTCTTGTCTGAGCATGCAACTGATGATGAAGAGATGCCTTCTGCTCCTCTGCTGTTACACTGAAATAAAGGCTGGGACTTAGGAGCAGGTGCTGCTGAATGCTGTATGAAAGTTATACAAAGGTCATAAATGGAACAAAACCAAAATCTTTGGGAAAAAGTGAAAGAGGTTCTGGAGTCTGGAGTGCTATGGGGGCTTGCATGGATGCAGCAGGACACAGTGTTAGAATCAGGGTGAACTGGAGAACGTCTGAAAAGAGAAAGAGAGAAAAGGAAGGTTTGAAAAGATTAAAAAAAAGGTAGGACATTGAAATTGCTTTAAAGTCACCCTAACAATACAGCAGTACTTGAAGGAAGTTGAACCCTCAGAGCAGTGTCCAAAATATTGCACAGGGTTTCCATTCAGTACTGGAGGGTGGTCGAAACAGGAGTATCTTGACCATCACTTTTACAGGCAATGGGAAAGCCTAATGGTTTGAGCAAACAAGAGTTTGGTGTTGTCCCATTGGAAACAGGGTCAGGGGAAAAAGCCCTAGAACAGGTACCAGGATGCTACTGGTAGAGGAAAATGAGAAGTCAACTTCATTTTTCAGACACAAGATGATTTTACATTATAAAAAAATAAATCACACCAGTGACTCCACACAGACTATGAGTACTCAAAAAACCCCAGCAAGCCCTGGTACAGAACCCAGCCAAACAAATGCTAATATCAGCTGAAACCAAGTAGTACTACAATGGCAGTGATTGAGAGCAGTAGCCAGGATTGATCACTGCCCAAACTCTCCGGGAAAGGCTACAAAAACCAGAACAAGCTTTGTGTCCAGGGAGTGATCTTTTCTATGGCACTTCATGCCAAACATTTTGCCTCAAGCTCCACCAGGGGAGGTTTAGGCTGAACATTAGATTAAAAAAAATCACAGAAAGGGTCATTGGGTCCTGGCACAGGCTACCCAGAGAGTCGCCTTCCCTGGAGGTGTTTAAGGCACGGGTGGACGAGGTGCTGGGGGACATGGTTTAGTGATTGATAAGAATGGTTGGACTCGATGATCTGGTGGGTCTCTTCCAACCTGGTGATTTTATGATTCTATGATTTGAGAGTCTTTCTGATAACTCGCACAGAGCAGTCCTCCTCAGATGCATTGGGCCCTGCTATACCTACATGTATAGCTCTGGCTTAGCGAACAACCTTTAGGAACAGTTCTAGGCCTTAACTAAGCATTGCATCAGAAAAAAGAGTTCCTTTAATTTGATTTAAATACATTGCATTAATGTCATTGCCACAGCTCTGATAATACTGTCACCACCTATTGAGTCAGTTGTATAACTTCCATGGTAGACCCACTCCATCCCAGACATCTTTTTTTTGCCCCACTCTGAGGAGTCTCATCGGCTGGCCACTGTCTCTTTGCTGAGGACTTCCGACAAACAAAACAGTTGTGGGACAACATTCAGAGTCCAAGCTGTCTTTGGTATAAGATACAAATCTATTGCTGTATTAATGACATATGAATAATGAACATATAGCTCAATTTTTACTTTCCAGGGAGGCCAGTGACTGTTTTGGAAAGTTAACTCTAGTTTAAAATTCAAGCAGCACCTATTATGGACAGTGACAGAGGAACAATTCCATAATTTTGCATTATGAATGCAGACCAATCAGAGGCAGCATTAATTGGTCTTCAAATCAGGAAGATCAGCACACACCTTTTGGCTGCAGCAGGTGAAGCGCTGCTGTATTTGCGATAAGCCTCCAGAAAGAGAAGAAAGGACAGCCGAAACTGTACTTGTAAGAAGAGAAGTAACCTCCTGTGCTGCTGAAAGGCCCTCTCACAACTGTGATGAGGATGCAGCCCCGGACTCAACCTCTCCTCACCACTAGAACTGTCTGTGCTGCTTTGCAGTGGAAAGGTGAATTTGGAGCCTATGAGGCATCCAGGATCCCAAGTGCTTTTTAATGCTGTGTCTGAGCCCGCAGCAGGGAGCGGCACTGAAAGGAGAAGATACACCATGAGCAGCAAGTCAGCACAAGAACCAGCTGCAGGCTCAGGTTCAGTTTGTGTCTGTGCCCAGCTTTTCCTTTGCAAGTTTTGATTTTTGACAGCAGGGAGTCCACTTATCATAAATCATTATGAGCAGCAAGCTAATGAGATAAACCTGAGACATCCCCTCGTATTTAGTAAGAATAAAGCATTCAGTACAATGGTACAAACCAGCCTCAAGGTCAGGACCATCTTAATAGATGCTTGAAGAACTGTTTCTCTGAGGTATTCCAAAACCATGAATTATCACCTTCTGTCAGGAAAATACAGTTGTTATTTTTTTTAAATGAAACATGCATTTAGAACTTTAGTTGTTTTATAATGTATTTGCATTTCTTAAATGTGCTTTCTTTTTCTTTGAGACCTCTATCTTCTAGATTTCAAGGTTTTCTCCATAACAATAGGGGAAAAAACACAGTCATTTTAAAATCACAGCTGAAAATCACATGGAGTTTGCAAACAGTCAGTAGCTCTGGAATGAAATGCAATTCTCTGATGTTTAGGATCACAGAGATGTAAACACGCCTGCCATAGAGGAGTACCCAAGTAAACTAAAAGTCTGGAAGAAATAAATGTTCTTCCAACTTTGTTCTACTGAGACAACTGAAAAACGTATTTGTAGAAGAGATTGCATGTTTTCAATGTGTTCTAATGGTGAGGCTGCAGCCCTTTGTGGGTTGATGCATAGCAGTGAATCTCACTGACACAAGATAAGTTTAAGTTGAATTTCCTGAATATCAGGTCCATTCAGAAGGTTTAATCTGGTGGGTGCTATGAAAATCTCTTATAGTAGGGATGGAAGAAGAGATAGGTGATGGGTTGGTGAGATTCATAGGGTTACATACCCAGGAACCTCTGCTGGGCTGCCTTCCAGCTAGTGCTACTGCCCAATGAGTGCTTGGTCCTTCCAAAGATCATGGAATGGCTTGGAGTGGAAAGGACCTTTACAGGTCATCTGCTCCACCTCCCACTGCAATGAACAGCGACATCTTCAACTAGATGAAGTTGCTCAGAGGGTTTCTACCACCTCTCTGGGCAACCTGATCCAGTGTTTCACCACCCTCGTAGTAAAATATCCCTTGCAAGTCATCAAAGGATGATTTTCCATCCACATATGAACTTTTCTTCTTCCTTCCACCCAGTCCCCATAGTCTGCCTGTGACAGCCTGCTCCTGCTGTAGGCTATAGGTGTCTTTCAAGCCAATGATACTGCACCACATTGTGAGTGTGATCAAAGATTTAGATCAAGGGCTACTAATGCACTGAACAGTCCCCAGTCATCTGCAACGTTGGAGACAGTCTCACTGCAGCTCTGCAGTTAATTAACTATGTAAGCATAAAACATAAACTCATATTTTCAGGACCACATTGATGAAAATGCACAGAAGAGTGCATAAGCAGTCATAATGAGTGAGAAGGCAAGCATCTGGATAACCATTTTGTTGGATGCTCTTTCACCTCTATGAAAGGATGGTGATTGTCTGGACAAATCCTTTTGAGGGTTCAATTCTAAAATTAAGCTCATTTTTTATTGCAGAGCAGAAATTTACACGATTATCCTGCTTACATCACTGTGGACTTCCCTTGAACCATGCATTGCCTCAAGCTGGGAGAATGCAGTAGGCACTTTTTATATTTCCATGATATCTGTGCTTCTTCTGACAGGGGACAGGACGAGAGGGAATGGCCTCAAGCTCCACCAGGGTAGGTTTAGGCTGGAGATTAGGAGGAGGTTTTTCACGCAGAGGGTCATTGGGCATTGGAATAGGCTGCCCAGGGAGGTGGTTGAGTCACCTTCCCTGGAGGTGTTTAAGACACGGGTGGATGAGGTCTTGAGGGACTTGGTTTAGTGTTAGATAGGAATGGTTGGACTAGAAGATCCGATGGGTCCCTTCCAACCTGGTTGTTATGTGATTCTGTGATTCTTAATTAAAAATTAAGAAGCAGAAGAGTAGATTAAGAAATCTGAAAAGCAACTTTCTTCATTCTATGAAACAATTCATGTCACCAATCTGCCTCTTAATACTGCATCCTTTCAGCTTTGCTTTATCATGCAAGATGACCACATAGAATCATAGAATCATAGAATCACCAGGTTGGAAGAGACCCATTGGATCATTGAGTCCAACCATTCCCATCAAACACTAAACCATGTCCCTCAGGACCTCGTCCATCCATGCCTTAAGCACCTCCAGGGAAGATGAATTAACCACCTCCCTGGGCAACATGTTCCAATGCCCAATGACCCTTTCCTTGAAAAACTTCCTCCTAATGCCTAGCCTAAATCTCCCCTGGTAGAGCTTGAGGCCATTCCCTCTTGTCCTGTCCCCTGGCACTTGGGAGAAGAGGCCAGCTCCCTCCTCTCTACAACCTCCTTTCAGGTACTTGTAGAGAGTAATAAGGTCTCCTCTCAGCCTCCTCTTCTCCAGGCTAAACAACCCCAGCTCTCTCAGACGCTCCTCATAGGGTCTGTTCTCCAGCTCCTTCACCAGCCTCGTTGCTCTTCTCTGGACTTGTTCCAGAGCCTCAACATCCTTCTTGTGCTGAGGGGCCCACAACTGGACACAGGATTCAAGGAGCGGCCTCACCAGTGCTGAATACAGAGGGAGAATCACCTCCCTGGACCTGCTGGTCACACCATTTCTGATCCAAACCAGGATGCCATTGGCCTTCTTGGCCACCTGGGCACACTGCTGGCTCATGTTCAGTCGGCTGTCGACCAACACCCCTAGATCCCTCTCCTCCTGGCAGCTTTCTAGACAGACTTCTCCCAGTCTGTAGCTCTGCACAGGGTTGTTGTGCCCCAAGTGCAGGACTCGGCATTTGGCCATGTTAAACCTCATGCCACTGGACTCAGCCCAGCGGTCCAGCCTGTTCAGATCCCTTTGCAAAGCCTCCCTACCCTCCAGCAGATCGACACTTCCACACAACTTAGTGTCATCTGCAAACTTGCTAAGTAAACATAACCACATCCTGCCCAGCTTGGATATAGTATGTAAGCATAGAAAGTAAGAGTGGCTGCACAAACATCACTTCTGAAGGAAAACAGGTAAAGCCGCAGGGAAGGTGAATCCAGTATATATCTGTAGATCCAATGGCTAGTCACATAGGATGGGAGAATGGGTTCACATAGGACATAGTCATGTAGTCGCATAGGATGGTGAGGACATAGTCACATAGGACGGGGAGGATGGCTTCACAAAAGGCAGGTCTAGCCAAACTAACCTGATCGCCTTCTATGACAAAGTGACTCGGCTGTTGGATGAGGGAAAGACTGTGGATGTGGTCTTTCTGGACTTCAGTAAAGCCTTTGACACAGTTTCTCACAGCATTCTGCTATGGAAACTGTCAGCCTCTGGCCTGGACAGACGCACACTCTCCTGGGTACAAAACTGGCTGGATGGCCGGGCCCAGAGAGTGGTGGTAAATGGTGTTAAGTCCAGCTGGAGGCCAGTTACAAGTGGGGTTCCCCAGGGCTCAGTGCTAGGTCCAGCCCTGTTCAATGTCTTCATCAATGACCTGGATGAGGGCATTGAGGGTACCCTTAGCAAGTTTGCAGATGACACAAAGCTGTGTGCAAGTGTTGATCTGCTGGAGGGTAGGGAGGCTTTGCAAAGGGACCTAAACAGGCTGGACCGCTGGGCAGTGTCCAATGGCATGAGGTTTAACACGGCCAAATGCCGGGTCCTGCACTTGGGGCACAACAACCCTATGCAGAGCTACAGACTGGGAGAAGCCTGACTGGAAAACTGCCAGGAGAAGAGGGACCTGGGGGTGTTGGTCGACAGCCGACTGAACATGAGCCAGCAGTGTGCCCAGGTGGCCAAGAAGGCCAATGGCATCCTGGCTTGTATCAGAAATGGTGTGACCAGCGGGTCCAGGGAGGTGATTCTCCCTCTGTACTCAGCACTGGTGAGGCCGCTCCTCAAATCCTGTGTTCAGTTCTGGGCCCCTCACCACAAGAAGGATGTTGAGGCCCTGGAGCAAGTCCAGAGAAGAGCAACGAAGCTGGTGAAGGAGCTGGAGAACAGACCCTATGAGGAGCGTCTGAGAGAGCTGGGGTTGTTTAGCCTGGAGAAGAGGAGGCTGAGAGGAGACCTCATTACTCTCTACAAGTACCTGAAAGGAGGTTGTAGAGAGGAGGGAGTTGGCCTCTTCTCCCAAGTGACAGGGGACAGGAGAAGAGGGAATGGCCTCACCTCCGCCAGGGGAGATTCAGGCTGGGATTAGGAGGAAGTTTTTCATGGAAAGGGTCATTGGGCATTGGAATAGGCTGCCCAGGGCGGTGGTTAATTCACCTTCCCTGGAGGTGTTTAAGACACGGGTGGATGAGGTCTTGAGGGACTTGGTTTAGTGTTTGATAGGAATGGTTGGACTAGAAGATCCGATGGGTCCCTTCCAACCTGGTTGTTCTATGATTCTATGAATCTATGAGAACTTGCATCCCTAATTCCACACAGAGGAAATCACAGAATCATAGAATCATCAGCTTGGAAAAGACCCATCAGATCATCAAGTCCAACCATTTCTATCAATCACTAAACCATGCCCCTCAGTGCCTCATCCACCTGCGCCTTAAAGACCTGCAGGGAAGGTGACTCAACCCCCTCCCTGGGCAGCCTGTTACAGTGCCCAATGACCCTTTCTGTGAAAATTCCTCCGGTAGAGCTGGAGGCCATTTCCTCTCATCCTGTCCCCTGTCACTAGGGAGAAGAGGACAGCACCCTCCTCTCCACAACCTCCTCTTAGATAGAGAGCAAATGAGGGCTCATTTGCCTGCTGGCCTCCATGGCTTGAAGCTAAGCCTTTCAGTCCTCTAAAACTCTCAATTAGAATCCACCAGCACTCCGGAGTGTGTGCTCCCTCTGGTTTGATGACTAAGATCATAGTAGCCAAGGCCTGAGAAGTCTATTGCAAAGTATATTCTATGCCAAATGGTTGCATACAGTAGACAGTGTGCACTAGACCACAGCATCCCAAATTTTTTAGAACAAAAAAATACTCAAGGGGACATCAGGTGTCCAGTCGTGGATAACAAGACTCCTTAATCACAAGTACAGACATTTCTGTAGACTTCTAGGAAGTCAATGGTGCCCTCTAAAGGAAACTCATGATACACAGGAGTTCTTGACAGCTGTTGTACCCACTGTCCATACAGTCACAGAATAATTCACAAACTATTTCTGAGCAACCATTTAAATAATCAACAAGATGACAAAATACAGGGTTCTTAATATCCCTTTTGAATTTGGGAAAGACAGCCTTTTGCAAAGTTCGGGTTTTTTCCATTTATTGTCTAGGGTAAGATGGCATCTTTGTCCAAAAACATGTAAATGCTGTTGGGAGTAAGACCTCACATCATGGCTCAGAAAAGAAAGATACATCAAACTGGTAGGAGAGTCTGCACAAGTGACACAGGGACTTGGTATATTTCATAAAAGTTTATTGTGAGCTAGATAAAGCAGCAACAGGTACATAGAGGGCAGTTACAAGTGCTATTCAGGGATGAAGTGTGTGAATATACAAGCAACAGAGAGGATCTCTGTAGGCAGTGTTTTTTCTTGGTCTTAGCCAACAGGAGTCTACAATTAGTCTGTATTTCACTTAGGAAATTCAACATATTCTCTTTCAAGAAATATGAAATACCTTGAAGAATAACACATGATTTTTTTTCAAACTCCCAGCTGAGCTCTGGCTGATTGCACCAGCCAAAGAACATCATTTGGCCAAATCAGGAAAAGAGCTATTGATCTCCAATGCGCAGAGCTTATACACGGGGATACATTATTTCAGGACAATAGTCTGCTGCTCTGGAAGATTAATCTTGTGTTGAATTCAACAGGCACTGCAATTCTTTGCTGCCCAGAAAGTAAGGACAATAATTCCCAGGTTTTGTGATTGCAAGTCACTAAAATGAAGACTTACTTCATAAGGTTTTTACATTCTAGATTTTGGAGTGTAATTTACAACTGAGGAGAACAAAAAATATTAATATTGCTTAGAACTAAATATTTCTAGTGAATGTTGTAACTATCGCTCATGCGTTAACTGTACATTTTTTCACTGGATTGTGGGTATAGCATCATGAAGATGCTGTGATTTATCAGTTATATCCTTTGCTTACAAAGGTTACATCCATGTGCCAGCATATGCAAAGCTGGGGAGGGACTGTTTACAACGGCTTGTAGTGATGGGACTAGGGGCAAAGGGTATAAATTGGAGAGGGGGAAGATTTAGACTAGACATAAGGAGGAATTTCTTCAGTATGAGGGTGGTGAGACTCTGGAACAGGTTGTCCAGGGAAGCTGTGGCTGCAGATCATAGAATCATAGAATCATAGAATCACCAGGTTGGAAGAGACCCATTGGATCATTGAGTCCAACCATTCCCATCAAACACTAAACCATGTCCCTCAGGACCTCATCCACCCGTGCCTTAAACGCCTCCAGGGAAGGTGAATCAACCACCTCCCTGGGCAGCCTGTTCCAATGCCCAATGACCCTTTGTGTGAAAAACTTCCTCCTAATCTCTAGCCTAAATCTCCCCTGGCAGAGCTTGAGGCCATTCCCTCTTGTCCTGTCCCCTGTCACTTGGGAGAAGAGGCCAGCTCCCTCCTCTCTACAACCTCCTTTCAGGTAGCTGTAAAGAGTAATGAGGTCTCCTCTCAGCCTCCTCTTCTCCAGGCTAAACAAACCCAGCTCTCTCAGATCGTTCCAGGACTGAAGACTGGTGGAATGCCTTTCCATTAAAAACATCTGAGATTGGCATAGAGCCTATGCACATACTAAATTGGGGGCAGTGACTTATAATGCATAAGAATGGGCAAATTCCTAGTCAAGCTTCCATCACCAACCAGTGTGACTTGGAGGGGGTCCTTTGCACCTCTCATTTCCTCCTGGTTTCTGCACAGACTATGTGATGCCAATAGGTTTAGGGCAGATGTTGAGGTAAAAATGTCTCTGAAACCCAAGCACTGTTGCTGTTATACTATACAATGAGAAAGGAGACAAAGAAAACCGTGTACCAAGCAAACAAATGCTTACTACTTAAATAAGAACCATTCCCTAGGGCTCAGGTGTTTGGTTCACAGAGACGGTTTAAGGCTTAGTTTTGTGCTTTTTTTCAACTGAGAATTCAAAGCCAGAGTTAGCTTTACAGCAAGAGGAAGGTCAGGAATGGGAGTTCAGTTTGTGCTCTTCGCCAATCCAAACTCTGTTTTGTCAAGCTGAGTACTAGTAATTAACTGATCTCTAGTGAATTACAGCACCTGGGTTATCCATCCCTGCTACCATGAGAATTATTAAGCAGCAAACTGTGAAGCTAACAGCTCATTAGTAGCTTTGCAAAACACAGCAGCACACAGCCCGAGTCCCACAGACTCCCAATATATCACAGTGTAGATAACAGCAATGGAAACCAGAAGACTGGTATAAGGGGAAAATGACTGGGAAAGTCTGGGAGGAGGGAGTAGCAGGAGAATCAGCACAAGGGCTGTAAGAGGCACCCAGATTAGCAGGTCATCAAGATCCTAGCAGAGCAACACGCAGCTTTTCAGGTTTCTTGGAATAGAAGAGGGGAAGTCTATATCCAGACTAGAAGAATATCTTAAACCATTGAGGGGCAATGGAGGGAAGATGAAGATCAGGCTGGAGCCCTCAGAAGTTCAGAGGAGGTGAGAAAGAACAGTGAGGAAATCCTGGTGACTCAGAGAGGTGGGACAGGACAGACAGAAAAATTACAATCAGCCCCTAAGTGGTGCAAAGGGCACTTCCCAAGCAGCCACCAACCCCAGTCAGTGCAATGACAAGAAGATGTGAGGGGGACTTCTGAGCAGGCAAGTCTTGTTCTCTGGGTAGTTGTAAGGACCCCTGACAAGGCCAACTGAGAACAAGTATGTCAGTTACTGGACAGGACAGACTGCTTGAGTACATGAATCTTAGTGCTCATTTGCAGGTGTGCAAATACAGGCAAAATCAAGATAAATCAAAATAAATCAAAATTTCAGAATAAGATCACCTCCCCTTCCTAACAAGACTTTTCCTACCCCCTTGCAACATTACTTCCACCCGCCGGTGAGAAGCAGCACAACAAACGTGTCTGGTAGGGAGCTCCAGAGTGAGGAAAGAAACTGTGGGAGAGAAGATATAAAGGTAAGGACAAGAGGAGATCTTGTCCCTCAATCCATCCCACTCCTACCAGTTTGATGACAGTGTCAGCAACAGATGCCCAGAGCCTGAAGAAGGATCACAGGTCAACAGGAGAGCACCTGAAGAGCAACAAAAAGGATTTCCAGCCAGGAAGACAGCTTCACTGGGGCCCAAAATCGAGTGTCTCTACACAAACACATTTAGCACGGAGAATCAACAAGGGGAGTTAGATGTGCACACACCTGCAGGGCTATGATCTCATTGGCATCAAGGAAACATGGTGGGATGTCTTCTGGTTGCAGTGATAGAACACAGGGATACAGCTACAGGCCACTGGACCAGGTAAGAGGGTGAGGACCTCTATAGGGAGATAGGCACAGTCTCACATTCACAAGCCCTTGTCCTCATGGGAAAATTCAACCACCCGGATATCTATCAGAGGGACAACACAGCACAGCACAAGCAATCCAGGAGATTCGTGGTACACATTGATATTTCCTTCTCCAAGTGCCAGAGGAGCCTATGAGGAAAGGTGCTATGCTGGACCTTGTTCTCCTCAACAACAAAGGGCTAGTGGGGAGAGTGAAGCTCAGGGAAAGCCTTGGTTGAAATGGTGGAGTTCAAGATCCTTAGAGCAGCAAGGGACCTTGACAGGCTTGAAAGGGAAACCTATGTGAACCTCATGAATTCAATGAGGGGAAGTGCAAGGTCCAGCATTTGGATTGGGGCAATTCCCAGCATAAATACTGGCAGGGTGGAGAACGGATTGAGAGTAGCCCTGTAGAGAAGGACTTGGGGGTGCTGGTAGATGAGAAGCTCAACATGAACAGGCAACATGTGCTCATAACCCAAAAGGCCAGACGTATCGTGGGCCACATCAAAGGAAGCATGGCCAGCAAGTTGAGGGAAATGTTTCTGCCCCTCTACTCTACTCCCTTGACTGCTCAGCTGGAGCACTGCATTCAATTCTGGAGTCCTCACAGGAATGACAAGGATCTGTTACAGTGAGTCCAGAGGAGGCCACAGAGATACTATGAAGACCACTTCCCATATGAAGGCAGGCAGAGGAAGTTTGGCTTATTTAGCCTAGAGAAGAGAAGACTCCAAGGAGACCTTGTAACAGCCTTTCAGTACTTAAAGGTTTAGATTGGGTATTAGGAAAAATTACTTCACCAGAAGGGTTGTCAAGCATTCGAACAGGCTGCTCAAGGAAGTGGTTGAGCCACCATCCCTGGAGGTATTTAAAAGATATGTAGATGTGGCACTTAGGGATATGGTTTAGTGGTGAACTTGGCAGTGTTAGTTTCATGGTTGGACATACTGATATTAAAAGTCTTTTCCAAACTAAATGATTCTATGATTCTGTCAAAATCAGATTAAGGAGAAAGTAGCTGGTGCTTAGGAGACAAGAAGTGGAAGCCTGTTCAGATAAAATGAATGAATGAGTGATGGTCCATGAATAGGAAAGACACAGTGGAAGCAGCAAGAAGAGTTTATGATGGAGAGAAAGAGAAGAAAGAGAGTTGTGGGACAAGAGAAGATAAACAGAAATAACAGTAAAAGGTCCCGAAGACAAAGTTTGAAGAAAATGTTTCTGGAAACAGGATGGTGGAGAAAAAAAGGGTATTGGAAGGATAAGCAGGCACAAGGCAGCTGTTCTGGAGAGAGGTGAGTCGAGTTAGGATTTGTGTCCTGAATGTTACACTTCCATATTCAAGGGCAGATGGACAACAGGAGGTGTCTGAGGCAACTCTGTGCAAGTAGCATGAAGGAGCTTTGTGTAAAGGCTTTCTGCTGGAAGGGCGCATTAATACCACAGAGACATGGCAAGGATGACAGAACCATAGAATAGCTTCAGTTGGAACCTTGGTGGGTCACCTCGTCCAAAAATCTGGCCAGAGCAGAGAAAGAAAAGCCCATAGGAGATTCCATTGCATCATCACAGATAGAAAAATAAATCCTTAGCTGTACACCTGAAACATGTACCTGAAGCCAAACCTTCTCTTAGTTCTCTATGGTTGGTGTTCCGTTCTGGAAGCAATGCCTTTACAGACGATTGGAATTGCTACTATAATTGCTCTGGATTCTTTGCTATGGAGTACAGGGGGTTTGCATATCAAAAACAGGCTAAAGACACACATGACCCTGAACTTGTAGCTTGCTCTAAACACACATGCACATCAGATACACAGTTGATGCAGGCGCAAAACAAAGACAGGAAAAATATTTCTCATGCAAACTGGATTGGTGGTTAATCAAGTGAATCGTACCTTTTAGCGAGGTATCCTAGCAACTCCCCAGCAGCCACAAGTCCCGGCTGACAGTGCACACTGATGCAATTGTTCTCCTCCTGCAGACATCAAAACTTTGCAGCTAATCAAAGAGATAATTCGAAACAGGAGACCACGTTAAATTTGATCCAACAAAAGGGAATTCTATAAATGAGCAATGTCAGCCAGAGCATCTCTCATGCTTAAAGTCATCATCTCGGAACAAGAGTAGGTCAGGCTTAGTGAAGCCATGCAACTTTGAGAACAAAATCCCTTCCTGCAATTGGCAGCACAATTCTCCAAAAAGCGTTTGCTTCTGCCATGTCACTTTTTGCTGGTCTGTGCTTTACCACACTACACAGTACTTATTACTATTTTCTTGAAGAGCAAAGGCTGACTCAAAGCACTCTTAAAAGCATAAGTATCAGCAAAAGCTCTGCTAATGCCCTTGCAGCCATTTGCCTCAGGATGTTTCCTTGAACAAATCCCTACTCCTAGCATGCTAGATTGGAAATTCCCATCTTCCAATAGTGTAATTAGCCTCTGGGCTAGTTGGGTTAGACCTTCTGTCTCAGGACCAGCAATGAACCTGAAGCTACCAAGTAGCCTAAGCACATCCTCTCCAAGCTGCCCTCACTTTGGAAGCATTATAGACTTGCAGTTCACCTCGTTTGGCATGGTTGCAATAGGTGAAGCAAAATCAGAAACACTGGATCTATTAACGTCCTGAAACATCTTTTTTTTTTTCTTCACTCTTTTGCTAGCCTAAAGAAACCACAGATCCGACAAAAATATTGCAAACATTTCCCCATTTCTCAGTTCACTTTTCACTACTACAGTGTTCTTCAGGCTTCAGTTCAGAGCTGTGAAGGGCATCCCAAGTTCTCTTCCTACAGCTTATGCATCTTTCCCTGGATAACACAGACCTACTATGTTCCCCTCATCCTTTGCCATTTGTCTCTCCCGAAGAGAAAAATCTTTATTCTTAAAAATTCCTGTTTCCTCTGTCAGGTGAGCCCTGGCACTTGTCCAGTTTCATCAAATGCTCCTCAGAGATTTTTGTTTGATGACTGCTCTTCTAGGGATCAGAACTGGAAGTAACAATCTCCCTGAACATTCTGCTAAATGATCTTTTCTTGTTGGAATGTAGGAATTTCTCCTCTCACCTGTGGTGTTTCAGGAGGAAAGCAAAACGCAACAGATGTAACAGTCATATGATCTGAACATCTAACCAATAGAATCTACAACTCATAAAACTGTTCGGGTTGGAAGGGACCTCAAAGATCATCTCATTTCACCCCCCTGCCATGGGCAGGGACACCTCCCACTAGACCAGGTTGCCCAAGACCCATCCAGCCTGGCCTTGAACACCTCCAGGGATGGGGCAGCCACAGCTTCCCTGGGCAACTTGTGCCAATACCTCACCACTGTCATTGTGAGGAATTTCTTCCTAATGTCTAGTCTAAATCTGCCTCTCTCCACTTTAAAGCCCACTCCCCTTCATCCTAACTGGATATAAACATCAAATTAGATAAACATAGAGACGTTATCATCATAACATTTGTGACCTTTTTACCTCCAAAGATGGATTCTTTTGCAGTCAATAGAGTGCTATTACACACAACAGTTGAGACCAAGTGTCAAGAGGACTACAGAGGATCAATGTGTGCAATTGAAAGATTCATAGACCTTACTAAGACTTTGCAAATATTCCTTATGGTCAGTAGGAAACTGTTAGTCAACAGCAGAAACACGGTTTACAGGTGTTAGAAGGACCCAAGGATTTCCCACCACCAACAGAAGGTCCCCTCACAAAACGCTGGCCGTATACATTTCAACTGCAATGGTATTTGCATACATGGAACTCTAAAGCTGGAAAGTGCATCAAGAGAAGAGAACAACGAAGGGAAAGGGAAAACTATACCTGTGATACTGCTGCCAGCAAATTAATTTATTTTCACCTTTCTACAGCAGATGATAACACCTTTATTTTTGTGCAAGGGGCCACAGGATTTGCTTCTGAAAGAGTCTGGTAACAGGACTGGAACATTTATGAACTTAAGGGGGTGATAGTATGAAACAGCTTTAAAACTACATATTTGTGATTGAAACAGCAGGGCATGTCAGTTCAGCACAAGGGTTAGGGTTTGCCAGATGTTAACAGGCTGATTTGCAAAGAAATAACACCCAACCCTACATCTGCTACAGGATCCATAACAGCCACAGCAGCTACATCATTGTTCCTTGCCTTGGAATCCTCAGCCACAGAAAAGAAAAACAAACAATCCACCCCAGTAGTATCTTCAAGAGCAAAGTGCCTTCTTTTGGAAGGGCAGCAGTCAGGCACAATTAGAATAATAGAATCACCAGGTTGGAAGAGACCCATCAGATCATTGAGTCCAACCATTCCTATCAAACACTAAACCATGTCCCTCAGGACCTCATCTACCCGTCCCTTAAACACCTCCAGGGAAGGTGAATCAACCACCTCCCTATTCCAGTGCCCAATTCCAGCCTATTCCAATGCCCAATGACCCTTTCCATGAAAAACTTCCTCCTAATCTCCAGCCTAAATCTCCCCTGGCGGAGCTTGAGGCCTCTTGTCCTGTCCCCTGTCACTTGGGAGAAGAGGCCAGCTCCCTCCTCTCTACAACCTCCTTTCACGTAGTTCTAGAGAGCAATGAGGTCTCCCCTCAGCCTCCTCTTCCTCCAGGCTAAACAACCCCAGCTCACTCAGCCATTTCTCGTAGGGCCTGTTCTCCAGCCCCTTCACCAGCTTTGTTGTTCTTCTCTGGACTCACTCCAGAACCTCAACATCCTTCTTGTGGTGAGGGGCCCACAACTGAACACAGGATTCAAGGTGCAGTCTCACCAGTGCTGAGTACAGAGGGAGAATCACCTCCCTGGACCTGCTGGTCACACCATTTCTGCTACAAGCCAAGATGCCATTGTCCTTCTTGGCCACCTGGGCACACTGTTGGCTCATGTGCAGTCAGCTGCCAACCAACAGCCCCAGGTCCTTCTTCTCCAGGCAGCTTTCTAGACAGGACAAGGAAGTTAACACAAATAACCAGCCATTCACAAACACCCAGTGCTTACCCTAGACTTCTACCTCTTACACCACAGTACTCTCCCAAAGAAGTCATTGCAGAAGAGTAACACAGTCAAATTCACCACTGCTGATCACAATTGTCCTGATATTCTGACCATCTGCAGGCAAAATGAACCAGTTCAATTTCTAATATTATAATAGTTATAACTGGGACTGTAAGGAAGCGGGTGAAACATGAGCTGATCTTCACTGCAGGGTGCCTGCTGAGAGCAGTCCCACACACTGGGTCTAGATCTGTGACTAATTTTCTTTCAGAATGGGGGAGCAAACAAAATCATTGCATGATGCAGACACCAGCCTTTCTTTTCAGAAGAGCCAATGCGTTCAGAGAAGTCTTGGCTCAAAGCATCTTAAAATCAGATGCTTTGGAATTGGGATCAGAAGAGGCATATCAGAGAGGCATTTAAAAATCTGTTGTTCTACTAAAGAATGACCTTCAGCTTATTTTCTTGAGTGCTTCTGCTTATTCCTTCATTGCCTACCTTTTTAATTCCTGTACATGGCACCATGCAGTGAAAAACATCACTAGCAATGTTGCTACCAAAACTCCCTCCCACCTCATCAAGCACATGATATGAAATTCAGAACTCTGTGTTAAAGATGAGCCACACACAAAAACTTTACTCATTTAATAAAACCATTTTGTTAAAAAACAATCCAGTAGGGATTGGAATTTTACATAGAAAATTCAGAAATTACAAAAATTTGCATTATGTAATAAATACAACCAGAATATATATGAACAGTTAGACAAATTTGGTAGTAAGGTCTAAGAAAATCTATGGAGAAGAGAGAACAGCTCTTCCTGAGTTAATTGTGTTTCTGTTGTTCTTCTGAGTTAACATGATTGCAAAGTAGATCATTGTCTTTCTACATGAGCCTTTGTGTTAGGTGCATCTCTTCTGTCCATTTCATGACACTGATGGTACACTAGTCTTCTCTTGGTACAGTTAAGAGGCCCTCTGACACCTGAGAAAGAAAATATCTGAGGCCTAAAAGTAGTATTCTAAAAGAAAAGCAGTGTACTGTGCACAGCCTACAGGTAAAACAACCCAAACGACTGCTATGCAGGCTAGCCAGATGCTCATCTGGCATCTATTCCGAATGACTGGGCTACCACAGAAAAGCTTGTTGCCTTCTTAACTAACTCATTCTGTAGTAAACAACAATGCTCTCTTGTGAAAAGCATAATTTTATTTAACATACTACTGCACATCAGTAAGGCTCAAACATTTAGAAAGCAATGGCAAGAGAGAGAGGATAAGAAAGCAAAGGGCAAGAATGAGAGAAGGGTGAGGTAGGAAGAGAGCCAGGGCACAAGAAAGCACAAGTGAAAGGGAGTGTGAAGGCTGCATGAGGGAGTGTGAGTGTAAGCTCAAGTGTGAGCCCCTGCACGTCCTTCCATTCCTACGACACCCTACCAGCTCTCTACTACCAAGCCTCTCAGACACCAAGCTACAGCTGCACATATCAGACAGTGCCACACGGCAACAATGACAGCTGGTCTGGACCCCAAAGTGGGGTAAAAAACATCTTCTCTGATTGACTGAAGCAGCCAGCCAGCACCTCTCTCATCTATCAAAGTCCCTGTCTTTCAGCCAAAAGTCACTGCCAGTTCTCCCAAGGTCTGTATTTGGTTACATTCTAGAAGTTTCCCCGCATATAGGTTAGGCTGTTCAATCAAAGTGCATCTTTCCTCTATTCACATACCCATTTATGTAAATTATTCTGTCACTAGACTTTACAGCATATCTAAAATGTCTCATATCTGTACCTAATAAATATTGCATGAAAATATTTTTTCGGTATTTACATACAAAACATATAAAAATATAATCAATGTATGATTACTTCTTCAATTTCATCTTCCAAGGAGCCAAGAGTCTTAATTCCTGGCTTGATTGTAGTGTGTTGCAAACGGTGCCTGTTTAGGTTTCTTCCTTCAGCAAAAAGCTCATTGTCTTCTTTGACTTTGCTGTTTTTCTCAACAAGGAGAGTATTACTAGATCCCCAATCTATGTCAAAAGCTGTTGCATCATTATTTTTAGAAAGAATGGTACTGGCACTGCTTCCAAAGAGTTGTTCCATTAAATTGGACTTCTTTTCTTTCTTAGTATTGAAATCTCCATTTTCCTTAGCATTTTCATCTAGCATGTCACTTCTTTGAGTAAGCCAACTTGGTCGTCCTGATCCTTTCCCAAAGGAAGGTACATAACTACCAAATGTTAACTCGCTACTTATATCTACGGTTCTTGGATTTTGTTGCTTCTGCCCTTGTGCTCTTGTGGCATCATCCTGGCTGCCATCTACAGGAAACCCATTAGTTATCTTCCCAGGAATCTCAAAGAATTGACTAGTTTTTTCTTCTTTCTCCAGGGAATCTGATTTTCTTGCTGTATTTGTGAATGGTGCTTGGGAAACAGGTTTCACGTTTGTTATGTTTTGAATTTCTCTATCAATTTCTCGCATTTTAGCAAGCAGGAACTCTCTTTTTTGCCGCTCTTCTAGCATTTCAGTGTTTTCTCTCTCTACTTCAGGTTTACGGATTTCTGTCTCCATCTTTGTTTTCTCCTCTCCATCCAATAAAATGCTACTTTGATTTTTCATTTTGTCATATTCCTCCTTTTCAGACTCTGCAGGAAATGTTTAAACGTTATTTAAAATGTTTTATTTTTTAAATACTTAGTATTATATTTGAATACAAAGTAATCAAAGCCATTGAGTTTTTAATATGCTCTTCTATGAATAACATGGTTCTCCTACTGCAAAAATAAATTCTTCGAAAATTAAAACTAAATCGACACCAGGTTCTCTGCTAAGATATAAAAGTTTACTGTCATCTTGGAAAGGGGTTAAGTCATTGTTCACATTTTACAGTTTTCAGAGGAATTTAATTTCTGAATTCCCTGGGTTTGGATGAAAATGAATACATCACTGATTTCAATAGGTCCGACTTGCACAGAATCTATTCTTTGTCTGGACCACCAAGTACGATAGTTCTGGAACATCTATTTAGGGTTCTGTTCTATAAAGAAGCTACTCCTGTGAAAATATCAGGCCACAAAGTCATAGGAGTGATTACTGGTTTCAGGTAGGGAATAATTTAAAATATACTACACCTGCTGCACACAGAAAACACCTTTGCACGAGTGTTCTGTGCATCACCACTTGAGTTCAATGGCAGTGTCTGTGCAAATACCAAATGTCAGTTCAACACAGCTGTAAAGTGGCACCAAAGGTGCAAACCAGTAATAAACATCTAGCTAGAGCCTTCAAATACTTAGGTGTACAAGTAAAAGGAAGCTTCCCAAATATTTCTCTCTTCCAAATATTTTTTGGTCAAGACAAAAGACATGTTTGGTCAAAAGTTGAATACAAATGCCTTCAACACACTGGCATTACCCTTTGAAAACATCAGTCAGAATTTGAATAAAGTGTTCTAAGTTCCATGTTATCTATTGTACTTCCAATCAAGTTTGCATAAATAACTGCAACAATTCAGTTAATGTATTTAATACATGTGCTTTTTCTATAGCATATCATTATGCCAAGTTAAGTAAGGAGCTACTGTTCTCTATGTAATAAAAATATCTTATACTATAAGATGGGAAAGTAGGTCAGAATCATTTTACTTAGAGACACAACAGAGCAGGTTCTTGGCTTGTGTAAGTTGTGACCTGATGTCAGTTGAGGTAAGAGATTCTACACAAAATTTACCTCTAAAAGCAGCTACAGATTTTTAGAATTCTTCCTTATCATTTAGAGCGTGTGTCACTGTTCATTAACTATAATCACTGAAAGAATATTTTAATATGACAGGTGGCAGTCTATCTAAAATATTTTTGGTTAAGGGACTTACAAATGTAAGCATTTGAGATGTGAAAACCAAATGAGTGAAATAGTGATACTAAAATATAAAGATAGAAACTGACATTTCTCAGATATCCACACCAGATGACTGAGATAACCACAAGTGAAAAGAGAAACAACAGTTTCAAATGAGGCAAGTGAGTAGATATATAGTGGAAAAAAACAGGCTATACTAAGGAAAACATACATTCTATAATATTAAAAATCCACTGCCTACCTCAATAACATCTAGCAAGCCAGAAACAACATCAGCATTTACCTGCTTTGTCATTTTTTGCTGCTGCATACTTAATCACAGCTGAGTACAGGGCACAGAACACACTGTATCCTGTATTAATTTCTGATTTTCTTTGCATGGTATAACTGAAAATAATTTTCCACTGCAGTGATTTCTGCAAAATCATTTTGCTCTCCTCACAAGAAACTAAGAGTCTCACTCAATTAGTATTCTATGGTGTATTTTTCAGCCTTCAGCTGCTTGTTTCCTTACCATCATGTAGTTTTTGAACTCTCTCCTCTAAAGCCTGTACTTCATGAAAATGTTTTAGTTTCTCTTCCCTTTCCCTGTCTTGGTCTTGCCTTAAGAGGTCTGCTTGATCTTCCCACCCCTTGTCTTCAATTTCTTTTTCCTGAAATAAAATAATACAAAACTGAAACTGATCAGGGAAAAATCAATAAAACAAACAAAACGATATGAACTTCTATGTCAATCTGAAATCACATTCTTACTGCAAAGCATAAAGCCAGGCAAGGCATTTAAACCCAACTAGCTCTGACAACCCAGGGATTTTGGCCTAAAAATCTTATCACCTCTAACAGTTTTATGCACCTAAAACAAAAAAAACAGACAATCAACTTTATTCTGTACTATACATTTCAGGAATGTTGCAACTCAAATATCATAAAGCAAAATTATCACTGTGTTAGGGTAGAAGCCAGAAGTTATTTTTATCAAGGACTTTAATGGAATGCCAGACCTCACCATCTGATTTTTTTTAACAAGCAAACAACCTTTTTACTAAAGTCAGTGGGTTGTGGATTCAGACAGATTCACAGTGATAAAATTATGGTGTATTAAGTACCAAATAGTGAAAGAGAAAGGATTAATCTTGGTTGAATAGTTTGGCTCTTGAATATGCATATACATTTAAAAGGAAAGAACCTGCAGAAAAGACATTAACATCAGCAGTAAAACTACTAACACAGAAAAGTAGTGTCAACAAAGTGAAGAGAAAGATGGCATAATTCAATATGTTGATGCTAACTTGTAGAATTTTAGAATAAAACTTCAGGTTTTTTACCTCCATGTACAGGATTATCATTATTATATTAAAAAAATAAACTTCATGAAGAGATGGTGGCCTAGTATTTAAAATGATTGACTAAGAACAAGGCAATAGCCGCATACAAACTAGACAGTTTTGTAAAATGTCATTTAGTTGGATTCCATGAGCTGCACTCATACCAACCTTGCGATTATGTAACTCACGCACTGAAGTATATGCTGGAAGAATGCATACATTAAACTATATCCATACTTATAGAAAGGATTTTGTGAGACAAGAACACATATGAAACAGCTACAAAAAAGCTTTAGTCCTATCAGGAAGCCAGTCAAGACCTTTATCAGAGCATTATTTCTGACAAATACTCCTTGCCTTATGTAATCAAAATTTGTATAATTTGTAGCAGAATCTGTGTCATTCTGATTTGTAATACTTTACCAATCTCTTCAAGTTTAGCTTGAGGTCACAGAAGTATTAGCATTACTTCTAGTGGTATTATTTTGTAATAGAAAGGGAAATGGGAAAACAAACAAAAAATTCAACCGTATTCACAAAGCTGGAAATACAACAGAAGAAATACCAGTACTGCGACAATAAGAGGAAGTGTTAGATTTATGCATTGTGAAATAAATCTGGGAAGTAAAAGACACCATAATTAGGACCAAAGCAAAATGAAAGACAATGCAGCCAGGATAGTTACAACAGATTTCCTTATTTTTACTGGTTATTTGAGCAAAAGGAAGAAAGCAAAATGAAGTCTTGAAAACATAAAGGAAACAACTGTGGCAGAAAAAGAAAGTGAGCTAATCAATAAGACAAAGAATACGATGACCTAAGTGTCACAGAAACAGAGTATGATATTTAAGTAGAATTTCTTTTAAGAATAAAAATGTTTTCTAAAATATATTTCCTATACGTTCATATTTGTGTATTCACATTGTTTTCTAAAATATCAGCTCTGCATTAAACATTCAATCCAATGAATGAGTTAATTTGGCGCAAGTCTCAAATTTTTACTGTACTCACTATTTTAGGTAGAATCCCTTCTTTCTTGTTTACTGTCTCACCACAGACAAGTTCTGACTCTGGAAGAATGTCTACCGGTGAGAAGTATCCACTGGTCTGTATACCTTTTGTGACCTGAGTTCCTTTTTTAATATTTGGGTTGTTGGCTGTAGAAAATACAAACTAATCAAATTATGTTTTCATTTGAAAATATCCCACTATACATTTATGTCTCACTTTTAATGATTTGCATCTAACAAAAGACTGGAACTGGAAAGTATTTGCAAGTTTCACAAAGTTGTATTTAGCATCTGTAAAAGATAATGTAAAAAAACTGCATGCAAAACTTCTACTGAAAAAAAAAATCCACCTTAAAGCTACTAAAAGTAATTACAGTATACTCAACAATTGTTAAAAAAACCCCATGAAATATCTTACTCATCTTACTGCTTGTTACAGAAGCTACATGTAGAGAAGCAAACTTATAAAATTAAAATTTGCTTATCTGCATCTTGGAAATAGAATAATAATAGAGCATCTATAATAAAATGAGCAGTAGACAAACCGTTTGAAATGCTGGCATTAAATATTTAAAACTGTCCCATAAATTCCTGCTTCTTCTGACAAGTAGATTCTACTGATCCTGTGAAAACAGTCTAACTACACACACAGATACAAATTTATAAACACACATTTATGTGGGTGGCATAAGGCTCGATGCTACCCTGCCACACCAGCAGAAATCACTGCACTGATACTTGTAGAAGATTATGTTCTGGGACATATGTGCTCTTCAAAGAAAGAGAGAGCGCAGCTCATCTGACAGATAGTAAATTTGAATTAACAAAAAGTAAATAAAAACATCATCAAAAGATTCATAGCAGTGAAGTTACAGATTTTTAAAGTCTCTAATTTATTGTTATGCAGACATTATCTATGACCCACTAGAAAATTTACTAAACTATGTCCTCCTCTTCCTTCATCCAGGAACATCTGCTATGAAAGGAGTTAAGTACACTGTTCGATGAAATTCTGGGTCTTCGTTCTACTGCAGTTACAGTCAAACAAACAACGTGCCCTTCCTTGCAAACAGTGCCGAGTGGAAAGCAGTGCAAAAAACAAATGCTCCACAACAAGCAGCAGTAGAGACACTGAATAGCACAAACAATAAAACACAGCAGAATACTCTTAAAATGTCGCTATTAATTTTTCTGTCTTTATTGCTCTATGTAAGTTACCTCTTTTTCTTTGTAGAACATCTGTCTCTTTTCTTGGGGATAGCTTCAACATACGATTGGCATATATATTTTTTGCTTCAAGTTCTCTTTCTTTTTCCTGTGTGTGGAAGAGGTAGTTATAAAGAATGTGTTACTAACATTTAATGTACTGGTCAATAGCAAAGCTGTAAACTAAGTCAAAAATACACATTGTACACAGAAACAAAGTAATCCATTGTCATATCCAACATTTTAAGAAGCAAAATCACATTCTTAACTTCCCCCACCCCGTCCCCAAAAAGAAAAAGTCATTAGCAAATATTCAGGCATGGAAAAAAGCTTCTCTGTAGTGAAAATAAAACCAGGTGCCAACGTTCCCACAGACTTGAATAAGGGTTACAATGTATGGATGGACTACGCAACTGAACTTTCAGTATTGTAGAGAGTTAAACACTTCAGTGCTAGCAATGTTACTTGCCACAGAGCACATCAGTACCATAAAGCAGAAGTATAGTGCATCTTAGAGGCAGAGATTTATTTTCCCTTCATGACATTTCTTGAATAAAATACAGATATGAAGAGCAAGTTATCAGAAATCATCTGATAATGAAGATATTTTTAAAATATCAAACTCTTCACTAACAAATCAGCCTTAAAACACACCAAACAAATAAGTTTACTTATATAAGTTACTAACACTACTGTTAATAGCTTAACAGCTAGTAAGGTAGTAAACAGGTGCATCTCCATTATGGAAGTATGTTTGAGAGCTGAGGTTTCAAGGAAATTTTCCTAGGAACTAAGTCTTTGTTCAAGTCTTACTTATTTTATTCCTGAAGACAAAGTGAGTAGGTAGAACAACAATATTTTCAGTCAAATTTAGGATCTGGGCAACAATAGGATGGGGAGATATAAATAAACCTTTGCACAAACTCAGCTATACATGTGGATACCACAAATACATTAATCTTTACACAAACCTACTGTAATGCTACTACACTACTAACAAAGTACAGTATACACTTGCAGATTTCATTTTATAAATTAAGCCTTCAAAACCTAATTCTCTAGTAGATCTTATGGCTTAATCACAATGCTTGGTTATGTACTTCATCTTGGGTTTTTTAACTAGTGCTAACAGTAATGATTAACATAGAGACATTCCTGTTATAAACACTGTAGGGGCAGAGCACAGAACATTTCAATTTAAAACAGGAAAATAACTCACATGTGGTATTATAATTAAGTACATATCAGAGAGTGCAGTCACTGGTAAACTATGCAAACCTGATTACAGATACTGCCAACAATAAAATGCCAGCACATGGTTAGCAACTTGTATTGCTACATTTTACCTTCAGCTTTTGATTAAGTTGAAGCAGCTCTTCTTGAAGAACTCTGTTTTCTTCTTGAGCCTCATGTATCTTTTTTTTCTTTGAATGTAACTCACGTTGAAAACTGCTACCACTTAATTCAAGATTTTTTTCCAGATCCTTCAATTAAAACAAAATAATATTTTTTCAATTACTGAGGTACAGTTCATCTTTGATGAATACTGAGGGGTGGTTTGAGGACATGATGGGAACACACGCTGTCTTCTGCAAGGCTCTTGGCCTCCAGATATTGAAGACACGTCTCAAACTGATGGTTAAGAGACAAAACACCTCCATGAAAGTGCAGGATTAAAACAAAGATGATAAGAATCAATTTTGAACCTTTCTACTAGAAGCAAATTTGTGATTTTGTTTACATATCCTCACCCTGCAGTAGCTGTTTTAAGTGAACCTGCAATGATAAGAGAAGGAAAAAAAGTAGAAGGAAATACTTTATTTTTTAGAAAATGATTCATTTTAACATTATCCGGTACTACAGATGCTGAAATACGTGATCATAAAACTACAGATGCCAGATGGTGACTCTACAGGGTGAGGCAATTTGGATAACTCAGCATTTTTTACCTTGGTATTTTGGGATTTATTTTATGAAAGCTTAGTTTCCAGCTTAATCCTTTGGATTTCCAGATTCATTATCTCTGTAATGTAATTTAGGTTTAATTACTAATATAGACAAACTTTAGCACCATTTTAATGGCAAACATAATTTCAGTTAAAACCAGTATTGCATACTATAAACTAACAACAGTTAGGTAGTGTTAACGTCATTTTTTAAGATGAAGCTTTTGACATATTTGTAAACATTTTTGCTGAATAAAACATATTGCAAACGTTCTTAAAATAGATACCCGTAACACATTCTAAAGCTCACAAGTATTAAAAAAATGCTACCATTTTGTTCAGCTATACATGTTTCTTAGAATTTTAGTATCATAGAATCATAGAACAACCAGGTTGGAAGGGACCCATCGGATCTTCTAGTCCAACCATAAAGTATAAAGTTCCCTAAATACCCAGAAAATTTTTAACAAATGCTTCCCCTCCAAGAGGTTAAATTAGTTTGCATAAAGTTGTATTATAGCTGCATGCACTTCTGAAATGTTATTACCAGTTACAAAAATACTTAAAAGCACTAGTCCACAGTACATATTCTGACAAAATATATTTAATTTGTAAACAGAAATCTGAATGCACAGCTACCAAGTATGTCACTATATAATCACCTTGGAAATAATTTACTCGAGTATAGTTATGTGTTAAAAAGAAAACCCAAAAACTGATTTTCCATTTGCTCCACTACTGTGAAAAAAAGAGAACTCATGAAGCTCATTATGGTAAGATATATCTGTCACCGAATTCCTTACAAAAAGAAAGTCATCTCACCTTGATTCTTTTTTCACTGTCCTCTAGCCTGCTCTCTGCATAGGCTAGTTTCTTTGCCAGGTCATCTCTTTCGGCAAGGTGCTTATCTGCAGACAGCTTTTTCAGTTTCTGTAAGACAGTTTTTGTCCTGTACAGTTCATCTTCCGAATCTTTCAGCCGTCTCTCAGTTGCACGTTCTCTCTCTTGAGATTTTCGTAGGCGCTCCCTTAATATTCTAACCTCATTGTTGTGCCGAGCAAGGAGTTGAGAGATTTCGTTTTCTGTATCTTCAAACTTATTCAAGGCTTTCTCCTGCCTGTGCTGAAGCCTCTTCAGTGCCCTGTTTTCCTTCTGCAGCTCATCCAGTTTGATGTGGAGTTCAGTCAGTTCATTTCGGAGCTCATTGATTTTCAGCAGCCTAGCAGAGAGCACTCTTTTTGTAACAAGATCTATATCTTTTGCAGGAGAATCCCCAGTGAGGCTCCGAGAATGGAACCCCCACTGTGTCCCTCGTTTGCTTGGTGCATATTTCGAACTCAATTTCTTTGTGGCTAAGAAAGGACAAATAAAAAGCATTTTTACCATAAGGCAATGCAATTCATCTATCCAGACATCCTTCTTGGAATAAAGCTCTGCCTGAAACAATTTTACAATACTTAGAAGAGATTGCAGCTTTCAAGCGAGATAATAAAAAACATATATATGATAGGCTTATGTTCTTTTTCATAGATAAAAAAAATGGAGACTTATGTTTGAGATGTACTAGGAGAGGTAATATTTGCAGTCATCAATATAGAACCATTGTAAAGCAATCATCTGCAAATTGTATCAGAAGCAACAGCCATATTCTGCTAATATTTGAAGATGCTTATTAAAATGTTTTAGAAATACTGTGCTCTTATGCATACAATGTTATCAAATGCTTTTAAAATGGCAACAATTAGCTGAATCTTAGCTAGTTATGTTTTATGCAAGATGTAATTCTCAGACATATGCAGTAGTATTTTCAAATCCAGCTGCTGTGCTTACAGACAAAACAGCAGATTTCAAAGGCTCAATGCAAAAAGCCTCCAAAGCAAAATTATAAATCCCATGGAAATTCTTTCTCCTTTGAATAATTTATTCTTGTATCACAAATTATTTTCCACAGAGTATTCTTATTTGATTACTAGTACACATCACTCACACTCCTATTTGATATTATTATTTTATTATCATCCCTATAGATAAAAGCTAAACATTTTTTTTCTATTGCATTTGCCTCTCAAGCCACACTTGGAGAATGAAGCACATAATCCACCAAAAATATCTCTTAAAACAACTGAATACACAGAGAATACATAATTCATATTAAGGCACATCAGTGTTCAGAAGAAACATGCTGAGCCGCAGCTTATAATTCAGGTTTGAAAGCTGGGATGCAGCAATAGTGCAGTCACCTATACAGTGAGTGTGTGTGACAGTAAATTCTTCCCTTTGGCACTCACCATGTTTCTATTCTACAGAGACAACTATACAGCAAAAAATAACTTTAAAATATTTTCTTACAATTTCCTTTAAACATTTTGTAAATGTATGCATTATCTGCTTGATACTCATTTTTATCACAGCTTGGGCAAACAAAAGAAGTGCTCTTTTCCCTCTACAAAGAGCACTTATGTCACATTCAGGTGTGAAAAGATTAATACAAGCACTGCAGGTATGATGCCACTCCAATCACCAATTAAGGGAGTTCCCACTAACCCTAGCCTTCCAGCCCCTTCCAAGATTTTCTTCACATTTAGAGCAGAGCAGAAAGTTACAATCCCAAGTTTGTATTTTTGATCATATAGCTAAATTTGAGAATGGTGTCTTTCAAGAATGTGACATTCACAACACCTTCGTGTAATGATTATGTTCAATTCACAGAATCAGAATCACTAGGTTGGAAAAGACTTTGGAGATCAAGTCCAACCATAGCTGTCCCACTATTTAAACGTTTCCCCGTGCACCTCATCAATTCATCTTTTAAATACCTCCAGGGATGGTGACTCAACTGCCTCCCTGGGCAGCCTCTGCCAGTGCCCAATGAATCTTTCTGTGAAATTTCCCAGGCAGATAACCCATGACTGCTGTGGATAAAATGCCACCTATGAACATAGAGAAGCTTGGCAAAACACCAGTTGCCCCAGGACACCAACACTGTCAAGGATGTTAAGAAATATACTCCCTGGCCAAATTCAGTATTTATGGGCAGATGTCCTGGCACATTCTAGATCACGTTGACAAAATAATTCATATGGTATCAAGCACTTATGAATGAAATAGACCATTTGCTTGAGAAAGGTAGGATATGCTCTTACTTAAACAGAAAACGTGTGCAATTATTTAGAACAAGATGTCAAAGTGTGGCAGAGAGGCTTCACATCCCTACTTTACCCCAGGACCTACATAACTGTTCTCTCACTTTTTGTAGTGATGTTCACTTCACAACAATCTCAAGTGAAGCTATTTAATCTCAAATTTGAGATATTTATTTTAAGGATCAGTAAAAACTTTTTAGGATGTCTGCATGCACCTAACTTTCACCAAAAGTATTTTCTCTCTCCCACTATGTTAGTAGACTTTCATTCGTTGCTTTTTTGAAAGTACGTAGTACTATACTGTAAAGCTTAGTCAACTAGGTTTCCGCAGGAGAGGCATCTTTAGGGGCATTTCGTCATAGAAACCTTAACTGTCTCTCTTTTAGGCTGCACAGAAAAGACTTGAGTCCTTGGCCTCAAATGTTTTTGTCAAAGGCAAAAAGAGAACATCAGTGTGATTCAACAAACAGCTAGCATAAAAGCCACACTAACTTGTTAAGAAAAATATTAATAATTCTGAAAAAATCACCCTCCTCCTCATGCATGAATATTGTCCTCCTTATGCAGGAACAGGTTAATTTCAGTTTTCAATGGAGTAGTTGCCATCTACCTGTCATTCAGCCTTATTTGTAGAGTCTCAATGGTCATTTCCCACTTCTATTTCAGCTTTCAAAGATAACTAAGTATTAGAGTAGTTACAAAGCAGCAATTTCTGCTATTTACTTACCTTGGTAGTGCACAAGACTGCTGGAAATTTGGGGTTTGTGATCTCTTTTTTCTTGGCTTGTAGATGGATAGCTTAGCGTTGGCGATTGGCCAGATGAATGAGATGCGTTATCTTCATCTGAATAATAGGAGTCACTATTTTTATCCCCATCTGATTTCCTGTCATGTTCAGACTCTGGGCTTCTTACTCTTTCTCCCATTTTTCAGATTTAATTGCTTTCCAGATTTTTCTCAACGACTCTTCATTTTGACACAAAGGACTTTTCAGTTGTCACAATGGAAGCAGCTGGATTATTTCTTTGGATTTATCATCTTCATCTCCAAAGCATGAGATCTCTGCATTTCAGTTCAGCAAAAAGTAGTTATCATTTAGAACACATTTTTTTTCTGTAATGATTTAGAGAGAAAAAAAGTGAGAATGGTTTTACTGTTCAACTGAGAAAGGTTAAAAAAGGTAGAGAAAGAAAGGTTAAAAAAAATCTATAAAATTATTCAGAATTCCTATAACCTTATGCCACACGCTGTGCTACATTAGCTTTATTATTTATATTAAATGTGACAGATATCACTTTAGGAATGCTACTAGCATTATACTCAGTAGTTTGTGGCACTTAAACCCTGCAAAAGAAATCAGAAAACTAAGGCAGCTGAATCTAGAATAAGGAATTAGTTCCAGGTTAGAGAAAGGGGAAAAAGAGTATTCAGAAAACAAAACAGAAGGAAAGCAAAAGCTTGATGGTAGTCAGTAAAATAATTTAAACATATCTTAAAACTTTTTAAACAAATAAACTAACAACTTATTCATGCGGCTAGAACTGAGATATTTGTAAAATTTGACCATATCTTCCATTTTCAATTTCTGACACTCCAATGATGTCAAATCATGGGCGTAGAAATTGGTTAGCCCATTTGTTTGGAGGACATTCTGTCCCTGACTACTGATGAGACAGTACCTGTATCATCACAGTCTTTTCCTCAGAAAGTACTCTCACCCTCCACAACATTTACTCTTTCATACCTTTAAGAACTGGCAGGAACACACACATGTTGTGTGCTTTATAGGAATATGCAAATACAACCTTTAGGGTTTTTTGTATCCGATAAGGCAGATCACACTGTGAGTATACAACTGCATCAGTTATAAAATAAGAAAAGAAGCTCCTGCAGCCTGTCTTGTGATGTAAACTGAAAAATCCCCTAATCTCAAGGTAAAATCACCTTATTTTGCCTTTTTTTTTTTGAGACCTTTCCTGAGAACATTATGGAGAAAATATAACCAAAATTTCCCCCACTTTCTCAGTCAGAAGCATTTTCTCATCAGCTTAGGAAGTATTTTACCAAATACTCTGAGCCTCCCATGTCTTTTGTCTTTCTCACCACTCTTCATGGCTCTCAAGATTATTTCATCACCTATTGCCCTTCAATCCAACTTCAGGACATCAGGTCTCTACTGGGTGTATAAACAGGACTTGTATCGGAGCCCATCAGTTCTGCCTGTTGAATGAACTAAGCTCCTTGCCCATTTCTAATTGGTAAAGCAAATTACACACAAAGAATCGAGCAGCTTTCAATCAAAACTCTTCTATACTGCAAGGCAAACAGCATGCCTGTAAATGAGCTGTAAATCTTTCACTATATTATTTCCCAATAAAATAAAGTTAGCATGCTTCTCAGCCTTCTATTCCCCTGTCTAGACAGGCAAAACTGCATAGTCAAGGAGAACAGAAGCATCAGCTGTTTCATTACAGGTTTCATTACAAATTCAAGCTTTCTGGCTCAGTTCACTGTCAGCAAAAGTCTGTCTGCATTGGAATCCATTTGCCCTCATAATCTGTACAGAAGGAATTACGGGAATAAATATCCCAACACATTTCTAAATTGGAAAGCTACTGGGAAATTAATACTGAATAATTTGGAACAGTGTGTCTTTCTTTACTCAGGGAGTAACTTTCCAGAATAATGTCTTTTAAACACCTAAATATTTTCAAAGTGGTCCAAATAAACTTTATGGTTAAAACTTATGTCAGAAAGGATTCTAATGAAAACTAAAATTGCACTGCAAAGTCCAGAAAGAAGACAGCTACGCTTAAGATCACTTATCCTAGCAACTGCTAAGCACATCTTGGAAGGTATCAGTTACTGCAAACATTCAAACGACCAGTAAAAATATTCTCTTTATTTCTGAAATAACAGAGTTTTTGAAGGTATTTCAAAAGTATGTATCTAACCATCATTGTATTATCTGTTTGTCTTTAAGTGTAATGAAGACCCTCAGTTATGTCACTGAGTACTAAGATCATGTAAGAATATTAGAACATATCAGGGTGCATCCCTACTCCCAAGTCCTAGGCTTACAAACTCTGTGCAGAACGTGTTATTTTGACCCTCAAAGAGCAAATCAAGCCCAAACTGAAACACGGGTACAATCTTGGGAACAGCCTTTCCGCTAGGGGGCGCAAAGGCAAGCCTGCATCAGTTCTCTCTCCACGGGATTGAACCTCAGCAAACGCAAAACCTATAAAATAAAATATAAACTGATAAGTGTTTATTAAAATAATAAAAATATAAATAGAGCACTCTGGTGGGCTTGGACCTCATATTACTATAATCATCTTGACTGAAAAAACACCACATTAAAAACAGTAGTTGCATGTGTAACCCACACAAAGCGTGGTGCTGCCACTGAAGCCAAAGGCTTAATTTCCAGATAACAGTATGGGCCACAAAACTTGTCAGACTTTGTCTGAAATCATCTTGGGTGCTTGGAGCTTTGCTATGGCTTATTTAGCTGCAACAAAATTAGTTAACAATCAGGGAACTTATCCAATTTGTTTTAGCTTTTTGCTTAGCTTTGTACATTGCCTAGCACCTACTGTTACATTTACACTTATAAAAAACAGAGCGAAACAACTAGGAGTTATCCTGTGCAGAGCCAACTGTCTATAACCCTTGCAAAAACGCAGCACAGAGAAGCACAGGCGTGGGGTTGTTTCAGGGGCCTAAAAGCACAATTGCAAGACAAAACTATGGCCCTAAGCTATAACATAAATCGGTCCTGTAACAGCTCCATAACTGATCATCATCCCATCATCAATGGGATGCAGTCTTGGGAGCTTGGTAAAACCAGTCCTATAGGCAACATACAAAACAAAGAACAAGTACTTAACCTATTTAAAACACACCACATATAGTAAATTCAGACGTAATGTGTAATCATGAATCAATGAATAGACTAGGCTGAAGAGCAAGGTGCACAGTGTTTTAAAAACCATTTGGTACTATAGCTTGTGCCTTTATCACTGTGACAGAGCATAGCCTGAACCGTGTTAGTACCTGGACTAATACTAAGTCTTTGATTAGACTCTTGAGATTTTAATTAGACTAACAATCAGTGTTGACTCCAAAATGTGTTCCTGTTTTGCTCATAACATGCTTAATGTTACGAATTTAAGCAACCTAGTCTGTTACATGTAAATCTGCCCCAGTGACACAGGGGCATATGTAGCATCTACAAGTGTCCTGGATTCTGGGAAGTGGGCACATCGGTGTTAGAGGCACTACCATATTTACTAGAGTTAAACTAGCCCTAAGCGCAGGCAGGGATTACTCTATGTGGCAAATATCTGTAGATATAGTCAAGATACACCGAAACTATGTCTGCCTTCAACACACAGTAGGACATCATCATGCATAGACATTTCCTTGAGAAGACAACAAATATGAATGAAAACAAATGGGATCACATTTCAGGAAAAGAAATGCCTACAGTTCAATCATCAGGATGTCTAATTATATATATATATATATATACACACATACACAAAAGCAGAACACTCACTTTCACTTACTGACTTAAAGCTGATCAGTTATTTTATAGTCCCACAAGTGTTTACTTTGGGGGCAATAATATTTTTGAAGAACATTTTTCATAACTTATAAAACAGACAAATTGTAAGAACTGGAGGATTAGAATTATCCACCACTACTATACTAGATATTCTCTGCTTTTGAGAATATTTTGCTAAGCACCATTTTGACATACAGCAACATAAATGAGCAGTAATTTTTGATGTGTTCTAGAAGTACTTTTTCAACAGATTGAAAACAAATTGAAAAAAATGAACTAATAAAAGCTGCCTTGAAGAATCACCAAAATAATTTTCTGAATCTTCCAAAGTTTTCAGATTTATAAATTGGTAGTTTCACCATATTTTCCATACAAAACAAGAAACCTTAGTCTGCCAAGTGTTGCCAAGTTCAGTTTTCCTCCAGTTTATAATGTAATCTGATTAACAAAGAATGCACAGTTTATCTCAAGAACAAATTAATCACTAGGCTATTTGAGCTTTGCTTCAGTTAGCCTAAGGACTGTCTAATTAAGAAATGTTTTGGTTCACTGACTTTTCAACTGTTACCAACTAGTTTGAGTTGATTATAAAGTTAAGTTCAACTTCCGTGACTAAGATCCACAAAGATACCTACTTCAGTACGTTCAGTAGGTTTGTGAGGAGTGCCTGTACTAAGCACCGTAACCACCACCAAAACCCCAACTCTCCCTGCTGAAGCTCCATGCACGCATTTAGAAGCCAAGACCAGATCAGTATAGAATAGCTGGAGTAAATATGGGACTTGTACAGACTTTAGGAGCAGTTTTAGTTCCAGAATTTCATACTCCTTCACTTCAGCTTTTCTTTATGTATTTTGTATTGAAATCATAGAATTGTTTAGTTTGGAAGAGACCTTTAAAATCATCAACTCCAACCCCTACTCTAACACTGTCAACTCCAGTACTAAATCCTGTCCCTAAGCACCACATTTACATGTCATTTAAATACCTCCAGGGATGGCAACTCAACCATTTCCCTGGGCAGCCTGTTCCAGTGCTTATTATTACCACAGAAACAGTCAATCTCCAGGTCAGTGTAAAGGATGTGACAGATAAAACAGAGGACATAAAACAACTGCCATAGTGACAGACTACTGTCACCTTATCACTCCTATGTAAATCACTATTTGATTACAGGTATTAAGCAAGAGAAAGAAAGGAATATTACACAGTCATTCTTCTCTCACAGTGGAAGCAAAGCTTAGATCTGTAATACAAGACTCATAGTACTTCTAAAGTCCTTTTCAATCTTAACACTTTTCTAATACCAGAGGCTAGATGCTTTTCTAGATGCTAGATTCTATGCTTTTGTCACCATATAGACACCTTCTCAGTACAGACGTTGATCTCTAATGGTCCACTCAGTCCTCCTACCAACTCTGAGAAAAGGGCACCACAAGCAAGAGCCAGCTTCCAACGAGCACAAAAGCATCAATCCAAATTATTAAAGCGTTCAATTTAAGAATAGAGAATACTCTGAAAAGATATTTGTTTCCCTTTTCTTCCACCACTTGTCTTTTTCAGATCCAATTACTGCAGCTTTTCCAGAAAAGACAGGAGCAAAAGAATTTACACATATCACATCAAAATATATTAACTGATGAGGAGTAAGTCTTTCATTAGGGAACCTTCCTGCAGCTGCTGACTTAACTGTACACTATTCTCCTAAATTTACCATTTTTTTGGTAAATTACAATGCTCTATGGTTTTAAAAGCCAATGTTAAATCTACCTGCTTCTGTGACAGTAATACTTTGTACTACTTCCAACAGATATCTCAAAATGAAAAAGATGATCTGAGTCCCAGGTCACAGCATCACGGAATTGTTAAGTTTGAAAAAGACCTTTGAGCTGATCAAGACCAACTATACCTGCCCACTAAATCATATCCCTAAGCACTTCATCCAACCGTCTTTTAAAATACCTCCAGGGATGGTGACTCGGCCACATCCCTCGGTAGTCTCTGCCAGTGCCTGAAAACCCTTTCAGTGAAGAAATATTTCCTCTTGTCCAATCTGAAGCTCCCCTGGAGCAACATGATGCCATTGATGTCTGGGCTGGAGCACCTCCCATACGAGGACAGAATGAGAGAGTTGGGCTTGTAAAGCCTGGAGAAGACAAGACTCCAAGGAGATCTTATAGCAACCTTCCAGTACCTGAAAGGGTCCTACAAAAAAGCTGGAGAGGGACTGTTCACAAAGGTTTGTGGTGATAGGACTAGGGGCAATGGGCATGAACTCAAGAGGGGTAGATTTACACTAGACATAAGGAAGAATTTCTTCTCAATGAGGGTAGTGAGGCACTGGAACAGGGTGCCCAGAGAAGCTGTGGAGGTGTTCAACTTCCACATCATCCCTGGACGTGTTCGAGGCCAGGTTGGATGCGGCTTTGAGCTGCCTGATCTAGTGGGACGTGTCCCTGCCCATGGCAGGGGGGCTGAACTGGCTTTAAAGTCCTGTCCAACCCAAACTATTCTACGATTCCATGATTCCCCCTCATGCTATCTCCTGTCATTGGAGAGTAAAGACCAACACCCACCTCACTACAACCTCCCTTCAGGCAGTTTCAAACAGAGATAAGGTGTCCCCTCAGCCTCCTCTTCTCCAGGCTAAATAACCCCAGCTCCCTCAGCCACTCCTCATAATGCTTATTCTCCAACCCCTTCACCAGCTTCATCACCCTTCTCTGGACACGCTACAGGACCTCAACATCCTTCTTGTAGCGAGGGGCCCAGAACTGAACACAGGATTCGAGGTGCATCCTCACCAGCACCGAGTACAAGGGCAAGGAAGCGACGTCGGAGACGATGTTGCAAACAGGTAACGCGCAGGCGAGTCCCACAACCCGGAAAAAACAGAACACAAACCTGAAATTCTCAGCCAAGGAGGCACAGGACGCAGTGCCTTCCCTGCTCCAACTCACCCAATTCCCGAGGGCAGCCCTCCCGTTCCTAGAGCGTCAGCGAGCCCTTCGCCTTCAAAAATAAATCCCCCAAACCAAACAACATAGTCAATATTACTTCAAACGACCACTTCAAAACGACGAGCGGCCGCACGCGAACCGTTCAACCCCAACCACAAACGAAATCACATATCCCCCAACCCCGCCCCGGGACGAAGCCTCCCCCTCGACCCCTCGTCCCGGGAAGTAGGCTTCCCCGCGCTCCCCCCGCCCCGGGACGAAGCCTCCCCCGCGCTCCCCGCGCCCCGGGACGAAGGCTTCCCCGCGCTTCCCCCCCCCCCCCCCGCCCCCCCGCCCCGGGACGAAGCCTCCCCCGCGCTCCCCCCCCCCCCCCCCGCCCCGGGACGAAGCCCCTCCGAGGACGAAGCTCCTCCTCACGCCCACCCCTCAGGCCGAGGCCAGCGGCACCGCCACCTCAGGCGCTCGGGCCCCGCGCGGACGCGGCAGCCGTTGCCACGCGACGCTTAAAGGGGCCGCGCGGCGCCCGCCTCACTGCGACTGCGCGGGTTGAGGGGGCGGGGCGAGGCCGCCCCTTCTCGCCAGTCATTGGCCGGCTGCCCTGTCGGCGTGACTGCTCGCGGCCGGCCGCGGCGGTTGATTGGCTGAGGCGCTAAGGGGAGGCGGGGCGGGTGGTATGTGTGTGTGTGTGTGTGCGCGCGCCGCGTGGAGGCGCTACGTGACCCCGGCCTCGACGCCTACGTTACGTGATGTTGTGTCACGTGACGCCTCGGCGGCAGGGGCTGGCCTGGAATTTGATCCACGTGGCCGCCATCTTGATTGGGCGGGTGTGAAGGGAAGGAATCACGCGAAAATTAGTTGCTATTACAGAGGTGGAATATTTCGATTTAAGCTGAAGCAGAGGTTAAGTTTTCATCCAAGTAACTGTATAGTTGTAACGAGGAGTGGCTGAGGGAGCTGGGGTTGTTTAGCCTGGAGAAGAGGAGGCTGAGGGAAGACCTCATTGCTCTCTACAGCTACCTGAAAGGAGGTTGTGGAGAGGAGGGAGCTGGCCTCTTCTCCCAAGTGACAGGACGGGAGGGAGTGGCCTCAAGTACTGCCAAGGGAGGTTCAGGCTGGACATGAGAAAAAATACTTCACGGAAAGGTTCATTGGGCCCTGGTAGAGGCTGCCCAGGGCGGTAGTTGAGGCACCATCCCTGGAGGTGTTTAAGGGATGGGTAGATGAGGTGCTCAGGAACATAGTTTAGTGGCAGATAGGAATGGTTGAACCTGACAATCAAAGAGGACTTTTTCAACCTGGTGATTCTATGATTATATGATTTTGTTTAAACTCTTACAGCTTAGGTTTACTTACAGCATGCTTGGGTCCGTCCTTCCTTCCTTCCTTCCTTCCTTCCTTCCTTCCTTCCTTCCTTCCTTCCTTCCTTCCTTCCTTCCTTCCTCCCTCCCTCCCTCCCTCCCTCCCTCCCTCCCTCCCTTTCTCCCTTCCTTCCTTCCTTCCTTCCTTCCTTCCTTCCTTCCTTCCTTCCTTCCTTCCTTCCTTCCTCCCTCCCTCCCTCCCTCCCTTCCTTCCTCCCCTCTTCATTCTTTTCGAAGTGGTAACATCTTGTACCAAGTATGATCTGTGTTGAGCAGAGGTGTCTTTTTCAGTGATCATCTCTGTTTGCAGTTGCTTCCTGTCTCAAATGCAAGGTCAGGCAGAGCTGGAGCCAGACCTCCAAATTAGTAAGAGTTTTGACTGTTGTGATGTTCATAATCACATTAAAACTAGTCCTTGGAAAGTCATAGAATACACATAAGACTCCCAGGAAAGTTTATACATATGCATGAAAGTGGGAAATGTATGCTGTGAACTTGTCTCACTGCACACAATTAGTGGAGATCATCAAATTATTAGGGTTGGAAGGGACCTTAAAGCCCATGCAGTTCCAACTAACCCCCCTGCTGTGGTTAGGGACACCTCCCAGCAGTCCAGGCTGCTCACAGGTCCCATCCAACCTGGCCTTAAACACCTCCAGGGATGGGGCATCCACAGCTTCCTTGGGCAACCCCAACTTTCTCAGCCTGTCCTCATGGCAGACGTGCTCCATTCTTCTGGTCATCTTTGTAGCCCTCTTCTGGACCTGTTCAACAGTTCCATATCCTTCTTATGTTGAGGATTCCAAAACTGAACACAATACTCCAGTTGGGGTCTCACAAGAGCAGAGTAGAGGGGGAGAATCCCCTCCCTTAACCTCCTGACCATGCTTTCGATGCAAGCTGTGATACCATTGGCCACCTGGGCTGTGAGTTCACACTGCTGGCTCGTGTTGAGCTTCTCATCAGTCAGCAGGCAGTGGTCCACCTTGGTGCTAGCACCCATCATGAGCCATTCTCCTCATAGTTTTCCAGGCAGAGGGGAGCCTGGGGTGGCCTTGGCCGCTGACCATCATCGGGGAATGGGGGTTTGGGTCAGGAATAATGGCTGATCAGAGAGCAAAAGGGAAAAAAAATCTCTTAGCTTTTAATATTTAAGTACAACAGGAAGCTGGGTGAATAACCAATATACGACAGATTTTATGCATGTGTCCACATGTGTGCTGTGTGTTTGTCATGTAAAGTAAAACTCTTAAACCCGGAGGAAATTAAAAAAGGAGAATCACATAAAATCATAAAATACACCACAACTTAAAGCAAAATGGATTGTATTGACAAAAGGGTAAAAGCACTGTGTAAAGCTAGCAAGTAAGCTTGAATTAAAGGGCAGGACAAATTTAACAAGGCTGTTGTGTTTTAGTCCACAAGGAATTAGCAATTTCTGCAACGCTATGGGCTTGCGTAAGAGTGGCTAGAAAGCTACGTGTCGAGAAAAAGGACCTGGGGATGTTCATCAACAGCCAGCTGAACATGAGCCAGCAGTGTGCCCAGGTGACCAAGAAGGCAAACAGTATCCTGGCTTGTATCAAAAATGTTGAGGCCAGCAGGACTGAGGAAGTGATTGTGCCCCTATTCTCAGTGTTGACGAGGCCACACCATGAATATTATGTTCAGTTTGGGGCCCCTCAGTACAAGAAAGCCATTTTACTGCTGGAGTATGTCCAGAGAAGGGCAACAAAGCTGGCAAAGGGTTTGGAGAGCAAGTCTTACAAGGGGCAGCTGAGGGAGCTGGGGTTGTTTAGCCTGGAGGAGGCTGAGGGGAGACCTTATCGCTCTTTTCAGATGGCTACCTAAGAGGAGGTTGTAGCTAGGTGGGTGCTGGTGTCTTCACACAAGTAACAAGTGATAAGACAAGAGGAAATGGCCTGAAGTTGCTTCAGGGGAGGTTTAGTTTGGATATTAGGAAAAAATCATTTACTTAAAGTTGTGGAGCCTTGGAACAGGCTGCAGATGGTGGAATCCCCATTCCTGGAGGTAGTAAAAAAGCATGTAGATGTGGTGCTTCACAGTATAGTTTACTAGATGTTTTAGTATTGTGTTGATGGTTGGATTTGATGATATTGGAGGTCTTTTCCAACCTTTACAGTTCTTTGATTCTATGGCTTCTAAACTGTGGCTTTATTACTCCAAGGTACTGCAATTTCTTTTTTTCTAATACTAACTTTTAACAATGAATGTAGTCAAGCAAACTGTGTTCAGGAGAAACAAAGGGAAAAAGGAAGAAGTAGTAGCTCTTGCTTGCCTCACTTGACTTACTGATTAAATATGATAGCACAGTGATGAATATGACATTAAAATATAGGTGGAGTAAAATAAAACAACATTTATGAAAGTTATAACATTCAGGAGAGAGAGACGTATTTGCCTTTGACGGAACTCTTTCTGCAGGTCTGAATGTTCAAAATTAACACTCATGAACGTCTACATGAAAATGAAAAACCCAGAGGAACAGGACAAGGTAGCGGTTTTGCTAACCAAGTTAATGGAAAAGACCCAAACCTTCTTCACAATAAAATGTAAAGAAATATGTAAGAAAATGCAGTTTTAATGCACTTGAAATTAAGATTGCCATCCCACTCCCACTATAATTTTTAGGAGGAAAAATGGTAACCATTTCTATGGTAAATGAATAAAAATAATTCATTATTATTAAAGTCAGAATTGAGAGATTGTCAGAACTGACTTGCATAACTGACATTGTGCACAAGAACTCTGAATATGCTTAATTAAATTTCTTGAAAATGTAATTTAGTGAGTGGGCTGGAATACAATTTTGACTGTGTTGGCATAAACTGTAAAAGAAGAGCAGATAGGAAGAGGTATTTCAAAACCACAGGACACCTAGAAAACGTAGAGCTGCTATGAATTCTCCCAAGCTGAATGGAGCTTTTAATTTTTTGATCCTAATATCCCATAAAACAGGCATGAAGGATGTGAAAAAAACAACAGCCAGTCCATGAGTTTCGTAATTTTGATTGTCTCCCTAATCACACGTAATATTTTTGCTATATTCGCATTACTATTATAAAATTTATTTTAAAAAATACCACAATACAAACTCATGGATAGTTTTTTAAATTCATCCTCCTGTGACTTTGCATAGCTTACCCTTGTGCTAAACAGCTAAAGCAGATAATTCATTGCAGCTATGCTGGTAAAGAGTCATTGATGTCCTTCAAAAAGATCCAGGGAAATGCAGAATAACAAAGACAGAATAATTTTTATTGCTTGCAACTGGAGGAAATGTATTGCTTGTATCTGGCAGCAGGCCAAGCCAGAATCTGAAATGCTGTTGCTGCTGTAAATAGGATGAAAGGGATTCGTAATCCATCTCCATGCCCACTGTAGCTAGGAAAATTATAAGCAGAAAAAGCAATTAAAAAACCACAAGAGAAAGCATTAAAAAAATGTGGTAGAGCCTTCTTTTGTGCTGGTAATTTATAGACTAATTGTCATGACTAACTGTTCAGGTCTTGGTTAGCAACTTGCTAATCATTAGTTATTGAATATAGGTAATAGAGGTATTGAATTTAAGCAATATGTACATTTAATACATGTATTGAACACAAGTTTTGAATTATACTGAATGCAGGCCTCTTGTTCAGAACAAATGACCTCTCACCAGACTTCTCCATCAGCTGCTCCATCCTGAGCATACTTGAATCAGCTGCTGAACTGTAATAAATCCACATTTTGTGCAATATCAGCATAGAGATTAACTGATGGATGTTTGTTAATGCAAAACCTACAAGTAATGTATTTAAGGTATTGTCCTCTGTGTAACAGTTGATACCATGCAGATAAATGGTGTGGTATTTCAGATTCCATTGGACAGGGCAAGTGTATGAATCACCTGAACAAGAATTAATGTTTTTTTTAGCTTTCTTTTCTCTGCGTAGAGCACATGTGATGTCTTAACTGCCTGACTGGATGGGAAAGTCTCTGAAAAAGAATATTTCATTCAAGAGCCAGAGGGTGAAGTAGAAGGCTTGAAAGGAACAGCCCTAGCTTCAGAGCTTAACTGAGGGGAGGGCTGCTTCAGAAGGGAGGGTGGAAACCTTCAAAACCTGAATCAGGTCTTAGTGTCACACTGCTTGATATTCCCAGGAGTACCAAGATGGATAAAGCCCCTGGGCTTATTCAGATAAGTGGAACTCGTGCTCATTTAATTGTTTTACAGAAATATCAATGGGGAAATCCCTGATGCATAGGAAAAAAAGCTATTGATTTCCTCTGCACCATAGCAATGTTTGTGGCATATGAGGAGGGAGCTATTACAACAGCAGTGTCTAATGTGATGGATAAAACAGATCCCTGAATTGCCAGAGCAAAGATGGTGTTCAGATTCAGAAAGGTAGTGTCTTCCTGGTATTGCTTTGAATACCACTCCTTGATGAAGAAGTGGGGACATAAAGAACACAGAATGATATAAATGGGGGAACCAAAGTGACGTGCTGGTTGCTGTAACTGGGAGTGTGGCATGATGTGAAACTTGGCTCTGAGATTCAGACTTAGACATTCCCTTTCTGCAAAAGACCAAAGGTTGGTGAAAGCCATCATATTGAGTCTGAAGTAGCAAACACAATCGCTTTTAGCTCCTTGAGCCTTCATGTTTTCTGATGTTTTTTTCTCAGAATGGACCATGTGGTACTGCCTTGCCCATTGGAACAGATGCATAAACATTTATACAGACCTCTCTAAATACACACCAGAGGTAGTGACTTGCATCTGCACTCACAGAGAAGCTTTGTTCAAAATCCAGGAATTAGCAGTAAAGAGACTTTGGCTCAAAGCAGTTCCACAGATCTAGGCAGCCAGGAGTGCCAGTTCATGCTCCTGTTTCCAGAAGGAAGGGAGGTATTTGTTCCCTCTCTCCACTGCCATAAATGCGGCCAACGATGCAATGATGTGACTAAGATCTCTATTAAGAGTCTGAGTATGGATGTAGTAAGGTCTCCCTGAAGAATTTTTTCCTTAACATACCTTGGAATATTCCCCTGGACACAAGATGTATTATGTCACCACATACTTCGCTTTGCTCTCAGTTATCTGCAGTCATATCATCAAAATATTTTCAATTCTAATGCAAATAAAATAAAATGTCAGTCTGTGTCAGTGCTAAAAATATTCCTGGTCTCCTTGTATGCTTTAATGACTTAGTCAAAATAAGCTGTGGCGGTGTGGGAGGCTAGCTGCTTCTCCTACTGGGTATTCACCTGCCTTGAGAAATGAGAAGCCCAGCATCACTTAGAAAGCCCGTCTCATGCCCTGCACTCTAAAGTGACCTGAGACCTTTTCACTGTTTCTTTTCTCAAGTGCTCCTGAGTCATCTGCTGGAAAGTGACTGCTCACCTTTTACAATTTAGCATTGTAATTTTTCTAAAGAATGTCTATTGGTGTTTCTTCTCATGCTATGACTATTTGCGACCCTTTCGAGGGGATTTTCTTGAGCATTCTCTGACTGCGCTGGCATTGGAGCTGCCACGCTGTTGCTGACACCCCTTTTGTGTCTCTGACAGACAACGGAGAATGGGCTTCTGTGAACTCAGCTGAACTTGAAGATGTATAAAAGAAGCACGTTGGACATTGTTCATGGCAAATTGTTTTTAACAATACAATTTTCCAAGCTGTGAAATATTGAAATATTAAAGAGGAAATATAGCACAATGAAAGAGATGTTCACATGTACTTCACACCACCAGTTGATGTCAGAGACTTTTTGAATTTGTTAAAACTCTTTGTTTCAGGATATCTGCTTCGATTCTGAGCTTACAGCTGCCTTGGGGAGAAACACTGGGTGAACAGCAGAAGTGGTTGCTGGTGATACAGGAATATAATTTACAACATGATTATTTAACATTTCCACATAATAAAATAAGATGTTCCATTACTAAAATAGAAGCTTTAAGTGCTCATGATGAGCATGTAGATGTATTTTAATAAGGTCCCAAATGAAAATAATGTAATTATTGCTTATAGACTAGCAACAAGTATTCTGTATGCAATTTACATAACAAAAAATCTCAGTAAATCCTGGGAAGGTGAGGAGATACTGAGGAAACAAGTATTGTATGTTTGAATAGAAAAAAGTATTGTTTGATGGAGACCTTTCAGATAAGGATATTTTCTTCCAGAGGACACATGTTACTGGGAAGAAAATTTAATGCAGATTGTTCAGGATCTGGTGGTTTTATATTAAATGCTGCATTTGTCTTTAGTAGATTTTAGAAACATTTTTCCAGAAACTGCTTTTTGAAGGACAAAACTGGTATCTGTGGATTTCTTTCTACTGTTTTCGCATAATCTACAGCGTCATATGCACAATATGTATATTAGTCATTGACCAAAAAAAACGAGTGACCAAATAAATTTGACATATTCTTTATTCAAAAGCAGCATGTGTTGCTTCTAACATCCATCTCTTTTGGCTTTGAAAGTCATTTCTATTGCTAGGACAGCAAATGAATTTTGTTCTGTCACTCTAGAGTTTAGTGATATAAATTATGTTGTAGAGAAATAAAGTCCAATGTATCTTTGAAACAGTAAAAAGAATGCATATTATATCAAAATAAATTCGACCTCAGCGTTGAATGCAACTGCTTTGAAAGCATTTTTATTGTCTCAGTTACATAAATGGCATGTAGTGATGAAGGAGAATCTTCCCCTTAAAAAAATCTTCATTCAAAATTTAAACATACCTTATTAGGGTAAGACTCAGAAAGAGACCTAGGCCACTCACACCACTTCCCAAAACCTGATTGTATCGTCAAAATGTTGTTTTGGTTTTTCTTTTTTATGCAAGATGGAGCTTTTCCAGTGAGGGGGAAGGAGTGCTGACATCTCAGCCCACAGACTTATCTATCACAGACAGGGCAAGTAGGAGTGGGGAGCTGAAACTTGGGTTGTTGGATTGCCGGATGCATCTCCCAAGTCCAGCTTGTCATGGGAATGTAGGCAGACTGAAGTTTTCCATGAGATATATCCCAAGCTGTCCATAACTGTGATGGCTGAGGTGCCCTTGGGCACAACACCTGCCTTGGGAACTTTGGACACCACTGATTAGGCCTGCAGCTTGGAGACAGCATTGTTAATGTAATTACCTTCATTTGTCTTACTTAGGGTAGGCCTGAACCTTTTATGGCTTGAAGTGTATGAACTCTTGCAAAGTATGTATCAGCTTACTGGATTTCTCTTTATTGGAGTTAAATAACATTAACCTGACATCCTTTTCATCTTCTGAGGATTCGTAGTAGTTTAACTTTTTTTGGTAATAAAATAGCTAGAATATTCTATTATTCATGTTGTGTCTCCATACTGTGCTCCAAGGATGCTTTGATTGATGATGACAACTTTCTAGATGCTTTTCCCTTTCTGTTTTTATAACCAAAACTGTCAGTACTCTCCTAAGACCCAGAAAATAATGAGATCAATCACTCTGTAGTCGGCAGAAACGCAAGGACAGTGACTAAGCCAGCACTGGGCTGCGGGTGAACAAACAGAGGAGGGATATTTCAGATAGTTAAAGCAAAATCCTGTTCTGCTTAGAGAGATTGAGGGACTGCACAAGGGATGTTTTCAGAGGCTGGTGTTAGGCTGGAGGGGCTAGTCAACTCATGTCATCAATAAAAAGGGAGAGACGCCTGTTCAGACAGAGCAGGTGAAGTAGGATTTACTCTCATTTGCTTCATTGCTTTCTGTTCACCACAAAGGACACCTTCTAGAAGCCCAGCACAGTGACACAACCTGCCTCCCCATCTGAAGTGTGGTGAGCCAGCTACTCTAAGGTGAGGAAGGCAGTGGTGGGGAGTGCTTCCTCAAAAAAGAATTGGATTAATCTGTATCACAGAGCAGATTCTTCTCCTTTCTTTCTGTCCTGAACCTTTCATGGTTGTGAGTTTACTGCAGTTCTGAAAGGGTCAGTTTGTAATTGCGGCTTTAAGTCCATTTTAGTTAAAAGTAATGTAAAAAAGGATAAGAAATACTGATCACTGGGGGCTTTGGAGAGGAAAGCGGCATTGCATCCTTATGTGCTATAAGTGAATCCTGTCAACTGAAATAACTTGAAGAAAGATGTTGAAAAACTAAAAAGGCTTCAGAAGCACATTGCAAGTATCTGTGATATCCCTAAAACTTAATGTTACAGGGACAGACATCCAAAAGATGATTGAATCATAGAATCATAGAATCACTGGATCACCGAGTCCAACCATTCCTATCAAACACTAAACCATATCCCTCAGGACATGTACAGGAATTGAGTACAGGAAGGGGTTGAGAGATCATTTGATAGCGAGTTCTGTTGTTCCTGGTGGTAGATAGTGGTAGTCTAACAGTAAAAAGGTGTAATGAACTTTAATGGTCAGAAGTTGGAGCTAGTTCAAAGAGAAAAAAAGTGCATATTTTTAGCATTGAAAGGAAGTGCTTTTACCCAGACGCGCTGAGCAGAAGAGAAGTGGGAGATTTAAGTCGTGAGTGCCCCCAGCTGTCTGCTCTGCCCCACTGCTGCAGGTGACCGCATTACAAGAGCCTACAGAAGGAGGTGAGGGGATACATCTGGTATTTTCAGTCGAACTCTTCTTCACTGGTAACTGAAGCTGCTGTTTTGGGGAGGAGGGAATTGTACCATGCTGAATTACCGTAGCAGCATTTGCCAGAACTGGTGGGTTGTGTCCTCATTACACCATGAGAACAACATGAAATGCCTGGTTGGTGGTGACTCTGTGTCATTTGCTGAAGTAATTGTGATGAAGCAGGCTGGAATAGTTCTCCAAAGCAAGATGCTGAAGTTAGGTAACCTCGTGGTTTTAACTAGGTTTTAGCTCCAAGGTCATTTGCAGTCTGGACCAGCCTGTGTGTGACAAGGATAACTGTGCCAGTGAGATCATAGAATCATAGAATCACCAGGTTGGAAGAGACCCACCAGATCATCAAGTTGAACCATTCCTGTCAGTCACTAAACAATGCCCCTTAGCACCTTGTCTACCCGTGCCTTAAACACCTCCAGGAAAGGTGACTCAACCACCTCCCTGGGCAGCCTGTTCCAATGCCCAATGACCCTTTCTGTGAAAAACTTTTTCCTAATGTCTAGCCTAAACCTCCCCTGGTGGAGCTTGAGGTCATTCCCTCTTGTCCTGTCCTCTGTCACTTGTGAGAAGAGGCCATCACCCTCCTCTCCACAACCTCCTTTCAGGTAGTTATAGAGAGCAATGAGGTCTCCTCTCGCCTCCTCTTATGATGACTCAGTACTGATCGCTTGAACATAACACAGTGTGTAACTGAGTGTGTGCAAGGATTCATCATGCGTGATACATGAGTATTAACATGAGCCAGCAATGCTCCTTTGTGGCAAAGGCAGCCAATGGCACCAGGGGCTGTAGGAGGTGGAGTACTACCAGCAGGTGAAGAAGTGACCTTTCTTCACTGCTCAGTACTGGTGGAGCCACATTTGGAGTGATGGGACCAGCTCTGGTCTCACCAGCACGTGAGAGGCATGGACATGCTGGAGTGAGTCTGGTGAAGGGCCAGGAAGGCGATGAAGAGGGTAAGGGATCTGAGAGAGGAGGAGAGGCTGAGCAGGCTGGGACTGTTCAGCCTTGAGAAGGGAAGGCTCAGGGGAACCTCATCAAAGCCTAGAAATACCTGACGGGGAAGTAAAGGAAAAGGAGCCAGTCTCCTCTCAGTGGTGCCTAGAGACAGGATGAGAAGCAATGGATACACTTTGAAATCTAGGAAATCACGTTCAAAGATAAGAAACCCCTTTTAACTGTGCAGGTGATCAAAGACAAGAAGTTTGTCCAAGGAAGTTTTGAAGCCTTTCACCTTTGAGGTACTCAAAACCTGAATGGACATGGTCCTGGCTGAACCTGCTTGATCAGGGTGGTGTTGGACAAGACGATCTCCAGCGGTCCCCCCAACCTCAGCCATTCTGTGATTCTGCAGTACCGGAATGCATATAACATTCAAGGAGTGCTGGGGCTGACAATAGTGGTTATTTGAATTCTCATGTATGGAATGTTTTGATTAGGATGTTTCATTGTGGTATCAGCTGCTTTTGAGTTACCCATCAGGATTTCTTTTGATTGAGTTTGTTCTCCATGTCCTGTTGCATTTCAGGACTCATACTCAGATCTAGGAATTGTTGATGTTTTTTGGTCATAGGTGCATGAACTTGCATTTGGGTTCACATCTGCATTAACAAAACCAGACAATTTTTTGTCTCAACAAATTGTCTGCCTGTATAATACAACTATTGCCTCTATTGTTTTTCGTTTTAGCAAATTGTGTGTTGTGTCGCAGATTTTACATGCAGTAAAGCTATGTTTTCATTAAGGGCATTGATAAAAATATTTTAAAAAGTTGTGCCAAAACAGATCCCTCTATAAACTCCCAAACACACAATCCTGTAGGATGACAACACTTCACCTGTAGTATATTTTTATGACCTGGTACTTAACCAGTTTTTTAAATTATCATTTAATGTATGTTACATTGATTTTGTTTAGTTATTTTTTAGTGCAAGATTATGTCATATGTTTGGTAAAGACACTTTTAACCACAATCTTCATTATCAGCCTGATGCTTAATATCATTAAAACAGTATCAAATGCGTTTGACAGTCTGAGTTCCTGGGAAACTGTGTCGACTGACATTAAGAAATCCATAATCCATTAATTCTTTCATTAGTATCCCAAATCATTCCCATTCGTTCGCTTGATGACACTGGCTAGCGAGCGCTGCCTGTTTACCCTAGCGATTCTGTTTATTGTGTGAAGATATAGGTCCAGCATTGACTTTTATCCATGCAGAGCCTGACAATCCCACGGTGAGGGCCCCATGGCCGCTGGGCCGGGCGGCGGGACCGCAGGGTTGTCGCACGGGGGGTTCCCTTCTGTTTCTCGTCCCTCGGGGGTTCGCTGGGGCCGATGCGGGGGGGATGCGCTAGGGGGCGCTGCGGCACCGACTGCGACCGCCCTGACAGCAGCACCAGCCCTGAAAGGCCGGAGGGATCGGGAACAGCTTTGTCCGGCTTTAAATTCGTCGTCGTTCCTTTGATCTGGCTCTTTTTTGCCTCATGGGCTGCTTCCTTTCATTCCCTGTGCAGATACAGACTAGGAGTTTCAGCTCCCCCCTCCTACTTGCCCTGTCTGCGATACATATGTCTGTGAGCTGAGATGTCGGCACTCATTCCCCCTGACTGGAAAAGCTCCATTTGCATAAAAAACCCAAACCAAAACAACATCAATGACCTGGATGAAGGCACTGAGCGCTCCCTTAGCAAGTTTGCAGACAAAACTAAGCTGGGTGCAAGTGTCGATCTGCTGGAGGGTAGGGAGGCTCTGTAAAGGGATCTGAACAGGCTGGACTGCTGGGCTGAGTTCAATGGGATGAGGTTTAACACGGCCAAATGCCGGGTCCTGCACTTGGGGCACAACCCTGTGCAGAGCTACAGACTGGGAGAAGTCTGGCTGGAAAGCTGCCTGGAGGAGAGGGACTTGGAGGTGTTGGTTGACAGCCGACTGAACATGAACCAGCAGTGTGCCCAGGTGGCCAAGATGGCCAATGGCAACCTGGCTTGTATCAGAAATGGTGTGACCAGCAGGTCCAGGGAGGTGATTCTCCCTCTGTACTCAGCACTGGTGTGACTGCTCCTCGAATCCTGTGTTCAGATCTGGGCCCCTCACCACAAGAAGGATGTTGAGGCTCTGGAGCAAGTCCAGAGAAGAGCAACAAAGCTGGTGAAGGGGCTGGAGAACAGGCCTTATGAGGAACAGCTGAGGGAGCTGGGGGTGTTTAGCCTGGAGAAGAGGAGGCTGAGAGGAGACCTTGTTGCTCTCTACAAGTACCTGAAAGGAGGTTGTAGAGAGGAGGGAGCTGGCCTCTTCTCCCAAGTGACAGGGGACAGGAGAAGAGGGAATGGCCTCAGGCTCTGCCAGGGGAATTTCAGTCTGGACATTAGGAAAAAAAAAATTCATGGAAAAGGTCATTGGGCACTGGCAAAGGCTGCCCAGGGAGGTGGTTGAGTCACCTTCTCTGGAGGTAAACTATGTGGATGAAGTGCTGGGTGGAATAGTTTAGTGTTTGATAGGGATGGTTGGACTTGGGGGTCTTTTCCAACCTAGTGATTCTGTGATTGCACTTGAAAGATAAGTCCTTTCTGTCTGGTCCTGTTTATCTTTGCTTAAAATTCATGTGTGGCAACCAGCCGATGTGTTGGAGGCTTGCACAGCAGTGCAAGGATGTAGTCTTGTTAGCAGAAGATACATCCACAAGTCCTCTAAACTATTTCGAAGATCTCAACCTCCCATCTTAGAGTGCCAGTGGGGAACAGTATTGCCTTGGTCTGGCATGGAGGTCTCTGCAGGCAGAAGGAGAACTAGCCCAGCATGTGATTCAGGTACTGAGCTATAGACTGGGATTTGGAATCTGCTGTAGTGAACTGAACCCTACTGGGAACTTCTCGGTAGCACAGCTGCCAGTTGCTGGGATTTACCCACTTCCAAGTCTTTTAAGTCTCTTAGCCTCTACAAGGCACAAAGGTGCAGACTCAATAAGGTGCGTGAAAAGTGCTGGACTCAAAAGTTTGTGATCAGCAGTAAAAAGTCCAGCTGTCTGCTGGTAACGAGAGGCATTGCTCTGGGATGGGCATGAGAGCCAGTATTGATTCATGTCTACATTACTGAGCTGGACAAGGGGATGGGGTTTGTTGGGGCTTTGGGTACATACTCCCACACCTAGGGCTTGGGGCTAGCACCATGCCTGTGCAGCCAAGAGTGACCTCTGTGGATTGAGGTGGAGGGTAGGGGGACCTTCAAATGTGGAGGAGTTGCAGCCAGAGCCAGCTGTTGCCACTGGGAGCTGCTTTTAGCTGTCTTGTGCCAAGGGTACTGACCTGTAAACAGGATGTCTCAGCTCATCCACAGGCAGGCCCATGGCTGTGGACCAGCCTGGGAACTACAGGGACTGAGCTGACCCCATCACCTTCCCAGTCCAGCCCTGCTGGCTTTGCAGGTACTGTGGGGCTGGCCTCAACCAGTGAGACCCTGTGGGCCCCACTGTCACCCATGGGGACAGAGTAACCCCATGCTGTGGTGCATGCTGGGCAGGAAGCAACTCTCCAGAAAAAGCCTGGGATCCTGGTGGATAACAGTTTGTATATGAGTCAGAGATCACCAGTATAACAAAAACATTGAAAACCCAGAGTGAGCCCTGCAGAGGAGTACCAAGCTAGTGGGGGTCTGAAGCACAGGATGTTTGAGGAGAGGTTGAGGTCGCTGAGTTTGCTCAGCCTGGAGAAGAGGTGCCTCAAGGATAACTTACTGCTGCTGTCTACAATTTGTTACCTGCTGAGAGGGTATGCAGATGAAGGGTCCAGACTCTTCCTTGAGGTGCCTGGTGGAAGGACGAGAGGCTGCTGGACACACTTTGCAACATGGGGAATCCTGACCAGATGTTAGGAAAAAGTTGTTCACCACAAGGTTGGTCAAACACGGCACCAAGCTGCAGTTGCAGAGGTTGTGGAGTCCTGGAGATATTAAAAATTTTACTGGACACAACCCCGAGCGACCCAATGTAGTTGCCCCTACTTTGAGCAGATTGTCTGACTGATGACCTCCAGAAGTCCCTTCCAAACTCTGTTAGTCTATGAGCCTGTCTGCAACTCTGTAGCTGTGCCCAAATGAGTGGTGCTCCCTGGCCTCTGCTGCCTCCCAAACCATGCATGGGAAACAGTGAGGAGAGTGTTAGCTGAGTAGAGGGAAAGCCATGGCACTGGCCATGCTCATGATTCAGCAATGAAGGAGAGTGAGTTTCAGAGTCCTGTATGATTTAAGTAAATATACAGTTTCCAAAATGGTATCACTGAAGGCTTGTATGCACCATTACGACTATATGCAATTATCTTTTCATTAGCAATTATATTTAATTTTTGCTTCTGTAAATTGAAAACTCTTTTTTGAAACTGGAAAGTTTTAGAACTGAACTAAAGAGTTTTTACATTTGACTGATTTTCTGCAATAATATGTGTGTCTAATTATTAATTCCTTATTTCTTAAGATCCATTCATATAAAGATTTATAAAACATGACGACTTTTAAGACTGCCCTATTTTTTTTCGCATGTAGGAGACTGTATTTACTATATGCATATTTTTAAGCAGATTTTCAGGAAAACCAGAAAGCTGAGAATCTTTCCTGTACCTTCCAAGTTCATTCCTAGAGGGGGAATGTAGTCCAACGTAACTGAAAATGCCCTTCCATCAGCCTTTCTCTGTTTAATCTATTAGCCACTCAGCTGTATAATGTATTATCTGACACACAGTGATAAGCAGCTTAGCTGTCGCAGATCATATTAAATATGTTCGATTTAGCCTAATTCTGCAGCGCTCCATGAGGACACACCCTAATGTCCATCTGGAGCCCTTTTTGAAGTCAGTGCAGGTCTGTGCAGGGATGGGGAACTCTCCTGCACAGCTTGTGGCCTTGGAGGAGGATATACTTTCTGATTGTCTGACCCACCCTTCTTTTCTAAAACCCTTTCTTCAGCTCCTGTTCATGTGCTTAGGAAATGAAATATTCAAGTGAGCCCATGCCCTAGAAAACAAAAATATCCCTGTAGCTGATCATCCATAAGTTTGTAGGTTAGAATGGAACTGACTTGATTTCTTGTTTAATGAGTGTTGCTGGAAAATGTATTTAAAAAAGAACTCCTACCCTGCATTTCATATACTTTAAAAATACATCTTTTTAGTATTTTGTTAGTGATTCATTGGAAGTTTGACAATCACGTCTATTCCCTATATTCTCTTTTTAATTGCTAGTAAAATTCATGTCACCTTGCAAAAATCCCCCGGATAATCAAGTTTCTCTTGAGTCTGCCAGAAGCACTGACACAAATACACAGGTGAGGTCTTTACCTCTTTTTAATGCCTCTCTGAGGTTGAAGGGATAAAGACTCCATAATGACATATCTTCTCAGCTCCATTGCCCCTGTGGCTCCAACTGTTCCTGGCACAGATGTGTGGACTCCTTTTACTGTTCGGGGAGCTCCATCTGCAGCTCAGTGATCACAAGCTGAATTTTAACCAATAGATATAAATAGATTTAGTAGGGATGATGAATGTGATAGTCATCCCTAGACAGTCAAGAAAACAGCAGTATTATTTAAGAAAAGAAATCCAAAATGTTTGGCATATGGGGGGATGGGGGGGTGGGGGTGGGAAATAGGACAAACTAGTGAAGGAATCAGTTAAGGCAACCTTAAAACTAAAAAATAATATTAACTGATATTAACGTAGGCTAAATATAATGAATACAGCACTGGATAAAATGCAGATCTACTAGTATTGGTGGGTGACCCTGAAGTAAGAATTTGTGAATACTTCTTGCAGGAAAAGGAGAACAGACACCAGTTTCTTCTTATTTTTTTCTTGACTTTTCCAATAATTCTTTGCATATGTTTAAAGACAATCACAACCCTCAGATAGTCAGCTTAAAAAAAAAATCTGCTTAGGCTTCTTCTCCTTATAAATTTGAAAAAGCCTATTTTAAGAGGATTGCTTGTACTCCTTTTGGTGGGAAATTACGTTCAGCCCTGGAGTTAAAGGTCATATAACCTCAAACAAGATGGGTACCAGTGCTGAGAAAACTGAATAGAGTGGTACAATTTCCACAGGATTTAAAATTAACCTCATTGCATGATTGGCTTACATTTCTAATCCGATATATCAGACTAAATATAGCCTTTGAAGACAATTTCTTTCCATGCAAATAATCACTGCAGGCTAAATATGAGTAAAAATGTAAATTAAGAAAGAAAAATTGTTAAATTAAATTATAGACAAACTGTTGTTTTGCGAGAATGCTGATGTGAAACTGCACATATAGATGATACCTACAAGGGAGAGAAGACAAAACGGAAAAAATAGAGAAATTGGTATGTTTCTATGTATATAATTATAGAAGGAGAACTTCTGATGCTGTCAGCAATTCCTGTCAATGATTTACCTTCAGAGGCACCACTGCTGACTTTCAAGCATTTCATGTTTTATTACTGCATTTCCTTCATTAACTATGAATGGTGTCCCTGAATGATCTGCAGAAGCTATGAATCATTCATTACAACTAAAACAAACTCTTCCTTTTTTTTCATTAAAATAAACGAATGCTAAATAGTTTAAAAAAATCAGGACAGCAAAACCTTTAAAAAATAACTAGTATTTTAGGAAATGCTACAAATCAATACTACAAAAAACTCCAAGGTCAGAAAAGGAACCAGGGAGTGGAGAGCTGAGATTAAGGCTGTATGTAGTTTTTTGTTTTCTCCTCTAGTCTCCTAAATTCCTGAAGAATGAAAATATAATAAAATGTATTATATAGGCAGATGCAATTCCAATTTAATAAGGCCATACTAATAATTTGTAGATAAAAGAGCTGCTGCTGTGTGAGAACCAGCTCTGTGGCACTAACCCCATTTGGGAGCAGTCTTTCATTTCCCATATTAATGTGACATGAATGTCCACGTGACAGGCAAAAAAAGATCTGCTTTGCTGACAAAGGTTCTTATCTCTGTTGGAATTCAGCAAGCTCCAAACATAGGAGAAATATAGCTCAGTTCACTTGGTTTTATTTACTTGTTAGTGTTACTTGTACCAAGAAGTATAAATAGCTCTTAGTTCCTGGGGAAGTTCACAGCACAGATCAGACTCACAAGAAATTTACTCTGAATCCCTAAGGAGTTTATTCTTAATACATGAGTTTAAACCTATGAGAGAAACTACATCTCTAACTGTGGCCTTCATTAAATCCAAGTCCCATAAAAATCAGTGAGATGCGGTTCAACATCTCGATGCAGGTAAGCAGGTGCGACAAGCCAGGCTTGGAAGTGACAGCAACATGGAAACAGGATGAAGATACCACAGGTAAAGCTGATTCTGAGCAAGATGGGGATGTCCATAGGTGTGAAAACCATTACTATTATCTGCTGCTTGTCTAAAGGCTGCATTTCAGTGAGTGACAAAGTTGAAAGATCCTGAAAGAACTATTGTAAGAGAGAGACTGTTAGAACTGGTTGTAAAAAAAGATACAGTCAGACAACTGAAAAACTCAGAACTAAACCACGTTTCTTGGTCTGTAGGCCAGTGTGTCACCACTGTGTCATGCTATGTAAGGTCTGTAAGACCCTTGTAGTCATATCCCAAAGTCTGCTGTTTGAGATCATGTTGATTCACAGTTGCTATCTCACAGTCTGAATCTGCAGCCAGTTTGCTGAGCATCCCTTCTTCATACAGACAGTCCCATTTATTTCACTGAATGCTACTTGTCTGAGTGAGGTCCACTCGACAGGAGTAAGGACTGCTGATATGGTCTTTAGTGATTAAATGGAGAGGCAGTTGAGTAAATCTAAATGAAGAAGCTGGGTCTGTGGGTGTTTGAAACAGTATTTTTCCCTTTCCTGGGAAGACTTCCATGAGGCCTTTGCTGGACCCTTGCTAATCTATGACCCAGTGTTGATGGGGGGGGATCTCCAGAGGAACCCTTGACACACTCTGGTGCAGCCTATTCTGTAGTCCAAAACTGGTGAGAAAGGGTCTGTTGTATATCCAGTTATCCAGATTCCATTAAGAAATATTCTGTCCAGTTGTGATACCAAAGTATATATCATACTGAGTTCAATATTTCACAGACTTTCCTAGACTGCAGTCATAACATTAAAAAGTTCGACTTAAGTTGAAGCTATCTTTTATTATTTTAAATAGAACTGTTTTTGAAAGTGTAGGAAGTAGACTGGGCATCATCGATATTTACCCACTTAGAGTCCAAAATAGCTGTGATATCAATATTTATCCATTTGTGATCAAAAGAAAACTTTCTGTATACAAAGATGGAAATAATAAAACATCAGGTTTTTAAAAACTGCAGCTTCTTTTTTTTTTCAGGAGTAATTTAAGAGCAGTCTATGCTGACAAATTCATAGGTTATGACAGAGACAGGAATACTGTCTAAAATAGGCTAGTTTGCATGCATTGTTCTTGTAAAACTTAAGATTTGAGGTGCATTTCTACTTGCTAAACTACTTTCTTATTTTTTTTTTTAAATTTTAGTCAAATCTTTAGCATTTTTACTGAGCCCGGGGTCATACTCTGCACTCATATTCATCCCCAAAAGCATCTGAGAGCGAAAGGTTGTTGTTAAGAGTTGCTTGGCCATACGTTCATTAGTTATTTTATATCTGTTATTCTGAAAGTAGCTCTAGTTCAGTTGAGCTGCTTTTAGAAAAAAATCAATAGCAGTTTTGACATGCTTACCCTTGCCATGCCATTAGCACAACAGCAGCCTTGACCCTGCTGGCTGCATGATGTGTCTGTTGCTTAGTGAAACAGAAAGGACCTATCTTGAGAATATGATTTTGGTGACTCGAACATATAATTTTTCTTGCAGAAGGATTAATTTTGCTAACCTCTCGTACCTTCTCGTTTTGCTTGCTGTGTTTGTTTTACACATTTACAATAAAGGCCTGTTGTGTTCCTCTCACCATATTTTTTCCATTAATTAAAAAAACCTGGGCTGAATTAGATTTTTGTTTTTACTATCCAAGTCATGCTCTGGATAGTCTGGAAGCTGTCCTAAGCTGTACCTTCACTCACAAAAGTAATACATACTTTTTGTGTCAAACAGCAGTTCTCCCAGTGGAAAAACATGGACAGAAAGCATTTAATTTTTTCTGCAAAGAAGAGCTGGTAAGATCAAATGTGACTAGAGATAACAGCACTGAGTTTTGTAGCTTAACTTTTGGGAAGTACTAGAAATGCCACTTAACATTTTCACCACTTTACATTTTAGATCTGAACAACACTTATAGGTTAATTAGTCCTCCATGGAAAATTGCTTCCCACCTGCTACCTCCCCAGTACCTTTATGGCAGTGGAAAATAAAGCTCAGATAGCTCCGAGACAGCTGCAGTGAAGATCTAGGCTGGGAAAATATGGTGCTAAACCATGACATGGAACAACAAGATGTATCAAACTTTACACTACAAATCTGAAAGGAATAAATAAATATTCACAAATTTTGCAGTCTTACTTTCTCAATATAAAAAAAAATGTATCTGCTTTGACAGGCAGGTCGGTGCTTAGCACAAAAGTGCCTGGATTGAGGCTATTAAGATCATAGAATCGTTTGGTTGGAAAACACCTTTGAGATCAGCGAGTCCAACTATACATCTCCACTGCTAAACCATATCCCTGAGAACCTCATCTACCTTTGGTGACTCAATGACTTCGTTGGGCAGCCTGTGCCTTTCCCTGTGCCTGATAATCCTTTTAGTGAAGAAAGTTTTCCTAATATCCAATCTGAACTCCCCCTGGCACAACTTGATGCCATTTCCTCTCCTCCCATCAGTTGTCACTTGGATGAAGAGACAACTGCATGGAAGGGCAGTGATTTGTCGGCCCATTGCCTGAGATGTCATATGGTTTCTCAATTACTTAGCTTCTGTTTAGCCTGGCTTACATTGCCTTCTACGTTCTCCTTTGCTCAGCGAATTAGTTGCAGAGGTTGTGTCTATGCTGACCTGATGATGCCAGGTCAGGTAGCTTCCATCCAGTGTGCTCCTGCTCTGAACCCACATCTTTCCCACTTCTGTCCAGGCACGAAAGAGTCCTCTCTGTCCTAACTAGCTCATGAAATTGCATCATACATGTAGGTCAATACAGCCTGTGTGCAGCCCATCCCTAATCACTGCTGCCACATTTGGTTTTTCTGTCTTCTCCTTTCACCAGCTCTGGCTCCCACTTGCTAGATGTGTCTCCAGTTTGGGATGCAGGACCCACATGCCTTCCCTACCTCCATCTCCTTGCCCTTTCCCCACAATGCCTGCAATGCTGACAGGACAGCGCATCCTGCTCTAGCAAGATGCTGATAGGTTGGCTGCAGCCACGTGCGCTGCTTTTACGGAGTTAATTCATGTCATTTATGCATCCTGTCTGCAGGAAAGGCTCTGCCAGTCATCTGACATCATCTCCAGAGGGAGAGGATACACTTGCAACAGGGTAGAGGCCAGCACAACTCTCCTGGGCCACCCATGCTGCACGTGGGATACCTTAGGCTCTGAGCTGAGGATTAGTGTGGGCCAAACACTCATCCCTGCTGGATCCTAAGATCACCTCAAACCTGTGCCTGAGCACATTCTTATGTCCCCACAACATGAGTGTGGCCTCTGTGGATTTGAACCACAAATCTTTATCCTCAAATTTATGTCAACTTTCCAAGTTTGAGGTTCCCTTTCCTCCCCGCCTATGTTCTGTGAAACATCTAAAAAACCCCTAAGTATTATAAAAATAATAGCTATTCTTAGCTGATTTGGTACACACACTTCAGGAAAGTTGCCAGTATTCATGTACTCAGCTGCTTCTTATTCTCTGCAAGATTACTCTGCACTTTGTCCTGGTGTACATAAATATTCTTGCTGATCCAGTTCTGCATCCTGCAAGAAATGAATTTTCTAAAGTGCTTTGTCATAGTGGAACTGGACAGACGTGGAAAACCATCTGGAAAATGTCCAAAATTAATGTGGTGGTAGATTGCTTTTCCAAGGGCTTGGCAGAAGGCCCCCAGAAAAAGGCTTGCAGGAATATAATGCTCTATGGCTGCTCCCTGAGTGCACTTTGCATTTTGAGTGCTTGCTTATTTTAAATTTCATTGGAACTGCAGATGGGGAAATGAGATTTGTGGGGGCTTCCACCCCTCAGCCCTCTGCGGTAATGTAGATTACTTAAAGTTGTTCAAATTAGCAGCAATAAGGACAAGTCTTTTATAAGGTAGAAGGCTGAAACCTTCCTGGATTCCTGCTCCTCAGTCAGAGCCACCAGGTTCAGCAAGGGTGGGATCTTTAAAGGCACGAGTGTAAACCGAATCCTGGCACATCTTATGCAATGTAGCTCTAAGTTTAAGGAATGATGAATGATTTAATACAGAGCATGAAAGATGTTTTGCCTCCTGGTTCAGTTACTGCAAGTCAGATGACTGAGGTACATCAGATGATGAATTTCACAGGAAAATGTTTTTCTTTTCAAAGGTCCTTAAAGTCTGGAATTCATGGAGGGAATCAAAGCAGCCACAGATACTAACAACTAGCTTTGCTTCAACTAAAGAGTGGAAGATTGTGATTTAACTAAAGGGCAGGAGCTGAAAAGAAGGGACTTCTATATAGCTTTGGAATTATCTAGGTATATTTAGATTTAAATGGCATGAAAGGAGGTTTATGCAGCTCTCTGTGGTTTGGGTTTTTTTTGTTGTTGTTGGTTTGGTTTGGTTTTTTTTTCCCTGTTAGTTATAGAGATGATACAGCAGTAATTCTGAAATCAAGAACAGCCATACTTTTCTGCTTTCCCCAACATGTCACAAACTTGTGAATGCACGAATCAAAACTTTCCTCAAAATTATTATTATTTCAGTTCTGTCTCTCCCCAGGAGCCTGCTTTAACACCTGTGCTTTGTAGTAGCTTCAGAGTAATTTGAGCCTAAAGAGAAAAAGCTTTATCTTGGGACAGTGTTTCATTCTGTTGATGTTATCTCTAAAATCTGGCTGAGAGGAAAACTGTGAATGCTCAGAATGTAAATCTCTAGCCACGGTCGAAGTTCTGGAAAAAACCAGTGTCCTGCATGAAACTGAGTTTGTTATTGGAACACTGTGAGTTACAAAACCTCCAAAGCCATTTTTGCAAGGGCTAGGGTGATCTTGACTAAGAGCTGCTTGACCTTTCGTGCGGGAGCAATCATAATATTCTGCACAACCCACGACTGCAGGTATTAATGTACAACTGAGAGAGCGTACCCTGGAGGTTCCTTTTGTGGTTAAACTGCTCCCTTAAAAATATAATGGCTTCTAGGATCTATGTGTAGAATCAGGCTTCAAATAGTATTATCTCATACACTTTCAGGCTATGTCTAGCCAAGACATTTATAGGCTGTCAGCCTCCACACTTAGTGACATTACTCGACAAGTGGAACAATCCTGTACTTCAGTCACATTACTTTGACCATTTTTTATGTCTGTAGTGTGAGATCACCCTGCTGCAGCTCAAATATTCTGTTTTTTCTACTATTTATCTTCTCCTTTTGCTGCTTCTGCCGTGATGATCACCTTTCTACCAAAGAAGATTGCTCAGGTCTGTCAGAGCTCTTAATGACACTCTAAATGAGGAATTTTCAACATATTTTGATATGTATGATTTTTAAAAAGTGTTAAATACCCCTTTAGGAATTTCAGGTACATTGATTGTTAGAGTCTATATGAATTTTCTACTTAGCAACTTTTCCACAGACCAGAAGACTTCTAAAAAACCTCAGACAGACTGCTTCTTTCAGTCGAGAGATGAAGCCATCCTAACTGATTTTTCAGTTCTGAGTATAATATTTAATTTCTGCAGGATTTTTCTCCTATGCCTGTTGCATCTTGTTATACAAATAATCTTTAATTATAATTAGGAACTTCTTTGTCCAAGGTTGTAGTTTTGTACTTTTGTTTTCACATATTTGGTAGCCTTTGTTTTGTGTGATCTTTGTTACCTTAGCAGCAACAAAGTTCTGTTTAATGTTCCTTGAAGATCTGGCATAACAATGAATCATTCTTACCATGAAATCTTTAGAAACTACCCTTTGCCCCCTATAAATTCCCATTTTCAACTCCAGTCTTAGAATGCAGGGTTTCTGTACCTCCTGTAAACACAGAAATCTGTTCATAAATAATTTCAATGATGTTTTTAATTTATTACATTTCTTCTACTTAAGTAAATATTTGTACCATTTGGTCTTCAAGCTTATAGAACTGTACAATAGAAATGAAGTTAAAGGCATGGCCTCAGGGCATTTTGCAGCAGGAGCTGCAGGATGGAAGATGATGGCTGGTCTTAACCTGTACACCCCTTGGAAGTGCAAAATGTCAAGTGATGATATCTGATAGGTTTTACACTCCACAGAGTAATAATTCTCTACTTAGGAGCCATATAAAACAAGAGGCCACTCTACCAGCTTAGAAATCTTCAACTTCTTGGTGTAATATTACTTTTTCCTAACTTTCTGGAATGCTTCCACATCAGAACACAGAAACACTAACAAAAGAGAAAAATGAAAAAGCTGTCTGGATTCTCAATGCCTGTGCTACACCAAAGCCGATACTGAGAAGTTATGAGTGCAAGGTTTTTAGCCCCAAATATTATAAACTTACTTACAGAAATTGAGAATTACAAGAAAATTCATTGAAATATAGTTTCAGATTGTTCAAAATCTGTTTCGCTGGGTGTTTGAAAGGGTGCTTCAATTAAGTTGCTGCATTTATTGTCAAGTAGTTGAATGCAGGGAGGAAGCCCCCTACTCTGTCTTTCATAGCATCTCTAAATACATGTAGAATAAGGGTGCTGAAGAGTTGACTAGAAGCTGTGTCGAGTGTTATGGAAGGAAGATCTCCGTGAGCTCTAGCATTTTAGCTCAACTTGGGTCTATTGACTCTGAGTTTGACTGCTGAGGCTCTGCTGTAGGAGTCTACTCACCCAAGAGCTGTAGTAACAAATGGGAGCCTCTAAAAACAACCAGAAGAAAAACTTTTATTGACTTGGCTGGCTGAGTATTGGTTTGGCGTGTTCTAAATGTTCTTGAGGGACTTGGTTTAGTGTTAGATAGAAATGGTTGGACTAGAAGATCCAATGGGTCCCTTCCAACCTGGTTGTTCTATGATTCAATGATTCTATGAAATGGAGTAGTGGGTTTGGATTCTTCTAATGGAGCAATGTGTTTGGATTCTTCTAATGGGTACTGGGTTTACATGGTTTTACTTTTCCTACCACCTCTTTTTTCCCCATAGTTTTGAGAATTTAATCTAGCTCAGTAAGACTTTCAAGGGAGCTGAAATGAAAGTTAGGTGTTTTGCAGATGGGAAAGGAGGGTAAATTTGTGGCTTTCAGAGCTGACAAAGTGGAGGACTCTTACAAGGGGAGGAAACAACTTTAGCATTACCTTAGTTACAGTTTTTACAGTCCCGTGACTTGTTGACCACTGGTTTGCAGTTCCCCACAGTAAGAATTGTACTCAAATGAAGACAGGAGCACTGAAGCCAGAAAATCTTAACCTTTGTACTTAAGTTTACTCTGATAATGTTTACTCTTTTCAGCAAACACTCTCATGAAAGCAAAGTAATGCATAGTTACAAATCTGTGCAAGATTTGTTCCTGAATTCCCATTACAAGATCGGAGTTCATATTACTGATATTAAGCCCCGCTCCAGAGGACAGTAAAGTCAGTGGAAAGCCTCCCAATGACTTCCAAAAGGTATAAATTAAGCTCAGAATGAGCACTGAGTGTCCTTATTATTTTTATGGCTCTTGCTAGGTGTTTTCTGTAAGACATGCAGGATTTCAAAGTAAACTATCAACATTAACACGTAACAAGATATTTAAGGACATATTTGGCAGTGAGTCAAGGCCCATGCTTTGTCTGCACAGTGAAGGTTCACTGAAGATGGTGGTGGGTGATACAAAGGTGGGAAGGAGACTAACACCACGTGCTTCAGTATCAGGGTGGAATGGTGGGAAGGGAGAGTTTAGTCAGAGGGAATGAGTAACCATCTGGCTCCATGTGTGGAAGTAAGATGATGAGGCAGTAGTAGATGAGATAGTAGCACATATAAGGCTGTCAGCTACACGGTTCTGAGTCTTTAAATAAAGACAGGCTGCATCCTCACAGACCCAAATGCTGATGAGGGCCATAAAGATTCCCCTCAGACCTTCACAGATGAGCTGAATGATGAAGGGTTATTTCCGGTTATCTGCTTATCCTGTTGATTAATAGCATCTGTTCCACATCTGACAATATTGAGAACTGTACATCTATACCAGGGAGTGAAAACAGCACTATTTAACTCCTTTGAAATATACCCGGTAGGGGACTCTTACCTCCCTTGCATTTTCTCTTTTTGTCTGTTCTGACAGGAATGTGCCTGTGTGACCTGCCCAGGGCAGTGACATTTTCATCCCCTTCACTGCTGTAAGTCATAGAATCGTAGAATCGCTTGGTTGGAAAAGACCTTTGGGATCATCAGGCCCAACTCTACCTGTTTACTACTAAATCACATCTCTAAGCATTTCATCTATCCGTCTTTTAAACATCTCCAGTGATGGTGACTCAACCACCTCCCTGGGCAGCCTGTTCTAGGGCTTGATAACCTTTATGATGAAGAAGTCTTTCCTAGTGACCAGTCTGAACCTCTCCTGGTGCAACATGAAGTCATTTGCTTTTGTCCTATTCCTTATGTGTGACTCGGCTGCTGGACGAGGGAAAGGCTGTGGATGTGGTCTTCCTGGACTTGAGTAAAGCCTTTGATACAGTTTCTCACAGCATTCAGCTACGAAAACTCTCATCCTCTGGCCTGGACAGGTGCACACTCTCCTGGGTAGAAAACTGGTTGGATGGCCGGGCCCAGAGAGTGGTAGTAAATGGTATGAAATCCAGCTGGAGGCCAGTGACAAGTGGGGTTCCCCAGGTCTTAGTGCTGGGTCCAGCCCTGTTCAATGTCTTCATCAATGATCCTCCTACTGTATATGCCAGCAACTACAAACAGCTGGTTTTTTTATACATTGAATTTTTACATATGTATGAATTGGATTCTTCTAATGGGTACTGGTTTTACCTGACCTTACCTTTCCTACCACCTCTTTTTTACCCATAGCTCCTCATAGAAATATATGTAATATATTTCTTGTAAAAAATAATGCATATTAATCATATTTTCCAATACTAATTATAATAGGCATCCTTCCCCTTGTACATGCTCCCCACAGTCCTTTATTGAGTTGGAAGTCTATAAAGCAGCCCCCTACTCTACTTTGTTGGCATCTGGCCCCCCTTTGAAGTTTCTCTATAAAGTTTTAAATATCTTGACCTCCCATCCTTTTTGGCTCCTGAAGTGCTGGGCAGATGCTAGTCATCTGTGGACTTCATTGTTCTTATTCCTTAAGTATCACCAAACAAGGACTTTTCTGTTCATTGATTTCAATGACTAGATTAGGCATTAGTACGGACACTGCATTCTACAGAAAAGCTCTTATTTGTTTGCCTAGGAACACAACACTGATTCTGTGGTTCTGTTCTATGATTTTATGATTCTATGATTCTATTCTATGATACTATTCCATCATTCTATGATTATATTCTATTATTTTATTCTATAATTCTATTATTCTATTGTATAATTCTATGATTCTATCCTATGATTCTATCCTGTCATTCTATATTTCCTTTCTATGAGTCCATTTTATCATTTTATAGTCCTGTTCTATCATTCTATGATTCTATCCTGTGATTCTATGATACTATGATTCTATCATCCTATCCTATCCTATCCTATCCTGTCCTATCCTATCCTATCCTATCCTATGTCATGCTGTCCTGTCCCATACCCTGCTATGCTATCCCATTTTCCCCTTCCCATCCCATCCCACCCCATCTTTCCCATCCCATCCCACCCCACTCCATCCCATCCCATCCCACCCCATCTTTCCATCCCACCCCACCCCACTCCACCCCATCCCATCCCACTACATCTTTCCCATCCCATCCCACCCCATCTCATCTTTCTCATCTTTCTCATCCCACCCCATCCCATCCCATCCCACCCCATCTTTCCCACCCCACTCCATCCCACCCCACCTTTCCCATCCCACACCACTTCATCCCATCCCACCCCACCCCATCCCATCTCATCCCACTCCACCCCATCCCATCCCACTCCACTCCACTCCACCCCATCCCATCCCACCCCACTTCATCCCACCCCACCCCACCCCACCGCACTTCATCCCATCCCACCCCACTCCATCCCATCCCACCCCACCGCACTTCATCCCATCCCACCCCACTCCACCCCATCCCACCCCATTTTTCCCACCCCACCGCACTTCATCCCATCCCACCCCACTCCATCCCATCTCACCCCATTTTTCCCATCCCACCCCGATTCATCCCATCCCACCCCATTTTTCCCATCCCACCCCACTTCATCCCATCCCCCCCACTTCATCCCACCCCACCCCACTTCATCCCATCCCATCCCACCCCACTCCATCCCATCCCACCCCATTTTTCCCATCCCACCCCACTTCATCCCATCCCATCCCACCCCACTTCATCCCACCCCATCTCATCCCACCCCACTTCATCCCACCCCACTTCACCCCACCCCATCCCATCCCATCTTTCCCATCCCATCCCACCCCACCTCACCCCATCCCATTCCCCGCTTCTCCCCCACGATCCCCGGTCCCTCCCCTCTTCCCTCCCGGACTACATCTCCCGTCGTGCCCCACTCTCCGCCCGCCTCCCGGCCCTGCCCAGCCCTGCCCGTCTCGCCCCGGGGGGGGTCTGGCCGCCGCATCCCCTGCCTCCCTCCCTCCCTCCCTCCCTCCCTCCCTCCCGTCCCTCCCCGTCCCGTGCGCTGCCGCCGATGCGCTGGATGAAGGACCATGGTGATCCGCGTCTTCGTCGCCTCCTCCTCGGGCTCGGTGGCGGTGAGTCCGCGGGGCGGGGATGCTCCGGGCGCGGGGACCCCGGGACGCGCCTGGGGAACCGCAGAATCGTGGGATAATCACGGAATCCTCCAACCGCCGGCTGGGAAAACCCCTCTGCGATTATCCAGTCCAGCCGGGGCAGGGGTTAGAAAAAAAAAAAAAAAAAAGACAAGTGCACCCCGCGTCCCCGAAGGAAGAAAAAGGCTGCCAGAGCTTAACTTGTGCGTAATTCCCTTCGGGAAACCGAGCCCCGAAACCTCTTTGCCGATGAGGGGCACGGGGTGTGTTTAAGAGGTTTTCGGGGTGGTAAAGGGGAGCTGAGCCCGGTTACCCTGCCCGGGGTGTGCGGAGCCGGCAGGTGCCAACGCTCTTTTTATATAAAACGAGAGCCTTGGAGGCAAACTTGAGGCCGGCGGCTCCTCCCTACCCTGACAAATGCGCTGGTAAAGGTACAACTCTCTTCAAACTCGGTTTTGAAAGGCACCGTTGCGTCCTCTGCTGAATTGTAGCGCTTACAGCTTTTAAGTTGAATTAACTGTGCGTGTGACCTATGAATTTTTATATTTTCCTATAAAGCGACAGCTCCTATTTCCATTAAGGCATTCGGAGCATAAGTGTTCTGCTGGGTTTGTTCTTCAATGAGAAACATCAGAAGGATGAGGGACTTGGTTTAGTGTTAGATAGGAATGGTTGGACTAGAAGATCCGATGGGTCCCTTCCAACCTGGTTGTTCTGTGATTCTGTGATTTGGATTTAATTGCTATTCTTTACGGTTCACCACTGAAGGCAGCGGCGTTTTTGCGCTGTGGGAGGACGAACCGCTGTGTTTTCCCGTCTGAAGGTTTATTGTGTGTTCGCTTCCTCCAGCCTTTCATCGTGCGATACTAGTTTTCAGTCCAGTGGCACGGTGACAGCTCTGTGTCCTGATATGTTTCGGCATGAAACGTTCAAAATGCTTAGTGCCGGCATTACAGCTAATAAAAACTAATTATCCGTTTCGGTAGCCAACTGAGCAAAGACGGAGAGTACGGAGTGTCTTCAGAACTCTATAATGCACTCTATAATGCATGTTCATCAAGCATTCAGTATAGATCTTCCCTGCATGGGTAGTTTGTTTATGCTGGTTTGTTTACGCTCCCCCCCCCCCCACCTCCTGCGCGGTACCTATCCAGTTAGCAGGAGCAATATGACCCTCTTCGCTATCTGTTAACAGCCCAAATCTTAGGTTGACAAGCAGTTTAATTTGCGAATCGATCCATTTGCTGTCTTTTTTCATAGAATCACCAGGTTGGAAGAGACCCACCAGATCACCGAGTCCAACCATTCCTATCAAACACTAAACCATGTCCCTCAGGAACTCCTACCCGTGTCTTAAACACCTCCAGGGAAGGTGACTCAACCACCTCCCTGGGCAGCCTGTTCCAATACCCAATGACCCTTTGTTTGAAAAACTTCCTCCTAATCTCTAGCCTAAATCTCTCCTGGCAGAGCTTGAGGCCATTCCCTCTCCTGTCACTGTCACTGTCACTGTCCTGTCCCCTGTCACTTGGGAGAAGAGACCAGCTCCTTCCTCTCTACAACCTCCTTTCAGGTACTTGTAGAGAGCAATGAGGTCTCCCCTCAGCATCCTCCAGCCTTTTTCTGGGTTGGAAAGCAAGATGATGATGTGTAATAGGGATAACAGTTTGCATTCCAGTGATAGTCAACTTTCTTAGAACAGACAGCCAGAGAAGAATAGATAATTCAGTGATTGAAGGTATAGGTACACAGGAGCGGAACTGTGACACCTCTTTTCTGTCAGTTTTTCTTCAGCTGTGTTGTCACAGCATTTAGGAACCTTCATTACGGGCTAGGTTCCTGCTGTGTTCCTGCTGTGCTCAGTGTTGCATCTCTGAGGACTTCTTGTCTGTGTGCTTTGCAGGGGGTTTCCACAGATCACAGCTAAGTGATTGAGGAAAGTGCCAAGGAAAAAGCTATTATCAGTTGGTAATGTGGGAATCCGCATCTGGAGAAACGGGCAATTACTGTATTGTGCATCTCTAAGCAGGAAATTTGAAACTAGTCTTCATCCTCCTAGAACTAAATATTTGTGAAGGAAAACAAAAACTGTTTGAGTCATGTAATTCGTAGTCATCTCCTTTAGCCTTCAGCACAACTACGTCAGCTACTTCAGGTGCTCCCGTGCAATTCACGAGGATCGGGTGATCTCCCTGTCTGGAGAAATGAGTACTCGTTATAGGTCCTACTCTGTCTTCTGCTAAAGCCATTTTCAGAACCCATGGTTTAAATTCCACCTGTAGGTCAGCTTGAGTCAAATTGTAGGCTAACTACTTGTGAGAGTGGATGTGGCTGAGATTATTATCTGACCTGCTGTAATTGACCAAAAACTTCTATCCGTAATGTTCAGTGATAAATTAAAAGCAATATCATAGTAACACAATTCACATTCCTAGTCTCTCTAGAGGTGTTTTGTTAAATTACTCTTTATTTTAAAATGAAAAGTCTGTTGAGGCTCTAGAGTAAGTTTTTGGTTGTATTTGTTGCCTTACCAGCAGTGTGCTGCTAAAGCAGGGGCACTTCTCACTCCTCTTTCCTTTCTGTGCCTGCAGAGAGGGAGCAGTGAAGACAGTGATTTGTTTTAATAAAAAAAAATGCTGCGATTTCTTTATATTAACTGATGAAAGAGGTGATGCTGCCTAGCAAAAATAACGAGCTAAACTCTTTGTGGATGACTCCTTTTACACCCTCGAAATACCCAGGTCAAACGATAAGCATTTGGCTGAAACCTTCCTGAGAAATATACTGGCCATGCAGTCAGCAAAAGCTTCAGTTTGCAAAAATGTAACTTTTCCTGGATACTTAAGGTGTTTATTGATCCTGATACTTGGTGTGATTTATTTTGTGCCAAAGAAGATAAAATATGTGATAGTCATTCATAAATTCTAAGAGTTCAGCACATAAAATGTTTTGGGGGGTCATTCTGAAGAATGAGAAAAGGAAATAATTGAAGTGGATGAGAAGGATCCAAGGACAATGAGAACCTTCCATCCATTTGGTCTTGGAATTCTCCTTACAGCATCTTCCTCACATCTGAAGGCTCTCAGACCCCTGAGAGGTTAATGGTAGTAACTATTTTTGTTGGTTTTTAAATAAAGCTTGTGAATATAGATGCCTCATGAACTTAAAAGAGCTCACAGATCCCAAGACCTAGTTGTTGCTTGAGTGGAAACATTCATCTTCAGTGTTTATAGAAGCTGGACTGTGGGTTTTCCCTGCAGGGACAATGTAGACAAGTTCCTGAGACCTTCTTGTGGGAAGGGAGGAGAGAGGATTTCTAAATAACCTTGTGTTGTTTTAAGCATGCATTAGGCATCACAATGGGAAGCCTCTGAATAGGCAGGCAGAAAGGCATGTTTCTACAAGACTTATTGGCTCCTGCTTTTTCTGACTTGAATTTCTACTTGTTATTGGTATGCTGTGTCTCAAATTCCAAGCATATACTTCTTTATAGGACTGGGAGGCAGTCTTTGCCACTGCTCCCTGATAAAGACTATCAGTGTTCTTTTCTGCGTAGGAGAAAAGCTACTTTAAAATTGGAGTTTGCTTTTTTTCCTCAGAATTGTTTCACTGTTTTCAGGAAATAATTGATAACCACATTTTTCACCAAATGACTGTAATTTAATCTGTTTCCCACTTTCCAGTCTGTCAATAAAAATTTACACTTGTGCTACTGTGCTATGCAATTGATTCAGTTTTTGGTATTTTAAAGCAGCTCTGCCTTTGACAGAAAACTGGTAGTATGAGCTAAGTAACTCTTATGTCTCAAATTCCTACAGTTTGTAGAATTATAGAATTGTAGAATCATTGAATGGTTTGGATTGTAAGGGACACGTCTCACTAGCTCAGGCTGCCCAACACCCCATCCAACCTGACCTTGAACACCTCCGGGGATGGGGCAGCCACAGCTTCCCTGGGCAACCTGTGCCAGTGTCTCCACCCTCATCATGAAGAAATCCCTCCTTATGTCTAGTCTAAATCTGCCCCTCTCTAGTTTATACTCATTGCCCCCAGTCCAATCACTACAAGCCTTTGTAAAAAGTCCCTTCCCAGATTTCTTGTAGGCCTCCTACAGGTACAGTAATCTAGAAATGCCAAATCAGAGGAGACTTCAGTCCCCCTGAAGTCAGAGAACAGAAGATCAGGTAAGGGAGGGGGTCACACAGCTTTCAAGTAGTGGAGACACCTCAAACAACTATCTCACTTGTACTTTCCCCTCTGTGGTAATCATTTATTGCCTTGGAGCTTCATCTGTTAAACTGAACCTATATTGGGTAGTTACTAAAATGATGTAACAGCGGGTGGAATCTCTTCTGTCTGGTGAGAGATGAAAAATACTTTCCCTATTGAAATTTTTGTCTGTTCACAAGATATGAAAAACATATCACTGAATCAAATTCCATTTAGTGTACAAGGGCATGTGCTGCTCAGCCACGTTCTCCACGAGAGCGTGTTTGGGGCCGCAGGAGAATTTGGGAAGGAACAGCACAAACATGAAAAGGATAGACTTTTTTTAAATATTCAAAAATTGGACTTTGACTTGTGCTACTGTAGGAAGTTTGATAAGATAGGTGCAGTCATAAATTGTTTTTATAGCAAATATTGGTTTTATGAAACCAAAGCTCTGTGTTTTTTTAAGCATATTATGGAGGTCAAACACATTGGAATTTTTGTTTCCTGGAATGACCTTAAATCAGAATATAAAACATCAGAATGTCAGAATAATTACAGTCATGTTTGTTTCATTCACCTGTTGTTGAATAATGGAATAAAGACAAATACAGTGCTAACATTCGTTAGGCTAAGCTTGTCTGCTAGTGATAATGATCAATTCCAACTCCACCCTTGTTAGTACAAAGTCATTGTAACTCAACATTTCTCACTGGACTTCTCAGGAAGAATGTACTTCTTATTGAGAGGTGTGGACTAAATTAACTTAGAATATGTCACTTTTAGAATATTCATTATCTAACTGGGATTTTTTTTCTGCCTCCCTGCACCCCAGAAGCACAGCAGTCAAACCTAACAGTGCTTGGTTTAAGTGATACAAGTGCCTTTTCTTGAAAACTGTATTAGTTATGGTGGTCATTGGAGGGATTTACATCTTGTTGCATGTGATTTACATGCATTCATCTACCTATTATATAAAATCTTAAACATTGTAATTATTTTTTAATATTAGAAGTTTGTAAAATCATGTCATAGCAGCAGTTAAGTTAGCTTTTCAGAAATAGGACAATAATCTATGCAATTGGAAGCGTCCCTTACAATATCTACATGGGAAATAGCAGCATTTAAAATGTATAACATAGTATTATCAAACTTCTATGATTCTATGGTCTGTCAGGATGCTGAGGATACACCTGTTGGATTGGATCCTCAAAGCCTGATTTGTGAATCTCACATGAACGTAGTGCTGTGTCACTTCACTTGATGAAGGTGGCGGTACTTTTGGTGCTGAGGGGAGACCTCATTGCTCTCTACAACTACCTGAGGTTGCGGAAAGTGGGGTGCTGGCCTCTTCTCCCAAGTGACAGGGGACAGGACAAGGGGGAATGGCCTCAAGCTCTGCCAGGGGAGGTTCAGGCTGAACATTAGGAAAAAAAATTTTCACAGAAAGGGTCATTGGGCACTGGCAGAGGCTGGTCAGGAAGGTGGTCGAGTCACTTTCCCTGGAGATGTTTAAGGCACGGGTGGATGGGGTACTAAGGGGCATGGTTTAGTATTTGATAGGAATGGTTGGACTCGATGATCTATTGAGTCTCTTCCAACCTGGTGATTCTATGATTCTATGTATGTACAGAACAGTGCTGCAGCAACAACAGCAATGGTGGAACAAAAGCTGGGTCCTCCTTCAGTTGCAGCATGTCGTGTATCTCTGGCTTGCATCTTAGCAGTTATATCATGCCTCTAGGAGAGATATAGGGACTTTCTGGGTCTCATCCCTTTGACTGACAGAATTAGATTTCTCATCCTTTAGCTTTAGCTATTTTTCACCCTGAGGACTCTCTGTGGATCTCAAATCTTTATTCCAAGAGAGTCTAAAGACTAGTTACATCCTCCTGTTTCACGATGGAGAGAACTAGAAGCCTCAGGACAGTGGTTCAGGTACTTTAAGGAATGCGTTCAGGAGTGAGCGGGGTGAGAACTCTAGTCACAAGGATATAAGTGGAATTTAGACCATCTGTGCAGGCTATTCAGTACCTAACTGTTGCACCATTCTTGTGTGCTTGTGTGTATTTCAAATATTTACATTTCCTCTTGGCAGACGATTATGTCAGAAAAAATGTTACCTTGAAGAACACACCTTAGACTACATAGCGTCATAAGCAGTCAGGGCTGTTACTGACCTCTGATTACAAATTATTGCTGTAGTGAAACTTGAAAAGAAGTATTGTCCTGACCAGGTTTCTGAAACACTGCTTGGAGACTCTCCATTTACTGCTTTGTACAGGCATGTTGTTCAATGTCTCTAACAGCTATACAGTGACATTTTGAATATTTTCACATGGATTGGAAAAAATAAAACAAGTAAGAAAAGGCAAAATGTCGCTTTTAAGAAGGTTTTCCCCCCATCTTTTATACTATGGAGTACAACAATGTCAAACTGCACGTCCATGAGTAGGCATATGTCACAGCTGGTGGTGATCTGTTCTTCTTAATCTTCCACCCATATCATCAAAGCCAAGAAATTATTTTTCCTAGCACTAATTGTAGTGTCAGTGATCATGAGAGGTCACATATAACTAAATTTAATTACATGAATTAAAAAAAAATACAAGTAGTAATCAACTTGCATGCGATTTATTGGTACATATCACTTTTGGATTACTTTTATTTTCCTTGATGTTTTATAAAATGAGAACTAATTTAAGCACATAAGTCACCTGTCTGTTTTCTAGATTGTACAAGCCAGGAGGAAGTGCAGGGAGCAAAGCACTTGCCATTCTTTAGTCATCCCCATTTTATTGTCTGATGCTGTTTCATCAATATATAAGTCAACACATTTGTAGCTGTCATTGTCACATTATTCTCTACAAAACATTGCTCCTGCAGAGGCAAACACTAGCAGAGGGGCAAGACAGGCATCTCTCATGCTCTAGCACATTGGATCACTGCAACTACTTGCACTTCAGTGCTGCTGGACTGGAGCTCTTGGTACCAGCAACTTTGACCTGATGAATCCAAATCAAAAGCAGTGTATTTTCCATATCAGCCTACAGTGTATTTTCCATATCAGTCTGGTTTCTTGTCACTACAAAGGTCTCTTTGCCAAGGGACAATGAATTGATTTCCATTACATTTGGGCATCACGGAAGTGCTTTACCAAAATTTACTCAGCTATTCTTCTATAACCCTAAGTCAGAGAATTCTTCTGTGGAGGTTTGGGGTTTTTGGTTTTTTTCCAAGAAGTATTTTTTTGGCAAAATATGTTTAGCACCAGAGCATCAGTATTTTTTTTTTCTTTTGGAGCTAAGGATCTTTGTAAAAAGACACATTGAAAAAGGTTGTATTCAAGTCATTGCTGAACTAATGTGAATCTTGTGATCTGCAGTCATTTACTGGGATGTGATGTCAAGTGTAGTAAGTTCACTTGAGATGTGAACCAAAGCTTGCTGAAATTAGTGAAAACATCTCAGTTGACCGACTGGACTTTCATCCCTGCCAGGTGACTTCTGTGTCTAAATGATGTGTCGCATGCATCAAGACTTCATTAATATGTATTGTTCTAGATTTTTTTTATTTGTGCATATAAAATGTACAATGTTGCTGCCTCCAACTTGGAATTACCCAAGTATTGTCTGCAAACATAACATCTTCATTAGCAGCAAGATGAAATGAACCTCAGCATATAATCTACCTATAATGAAAGAACTGGGTTGAACAGTTGCATTGCACTCCTAAGCCTCTGTCCTTGGGCAAACCATAGCAAGTAAGTACTAGTTGTGTGACTTACAGGCCACATTCTGGGCAAGAAAACTGAATATCTTGAATTTCCCATGTTCTGGTGGACAGTGATGCTAGAAACAACTAACTGGCTCTTGCAAAGCTATGTCTTTCTTCAGGTCCTGAATACTTCACCATTTTCACCTGTGATTGTCAGTGAAAACAGTCTGCAGTTAGCTGCAGTAGCTTAGAAGAGCTTCTGAGTTCCTCAGTAGCCATGAGATTGTTTCCTTAATCTTCTTTCCTGGGGCTAGTGTGTCGTTTAGTTAGTTAGCAGCCATTGGACAGGCAGATGTAGTCCATTCAGAAACCTAAGCCATTGTTGACTTATTTCTAAAAACAAACAGATTCATTTCAGCGGTACTCATGTGGGTGAGCAAAGTGTGACCTGAACTGTCAAGGAATGACTCAAACTTGTTGGGCAACTTTAGGTGCTTTAACTGGGAGGAGGGGGTGATTGAGGTACAAACAGTGGAGGCAACGCGTCTCAGCCAGGGAGCATGGATGCAAAGCCTGCTTTCTTGTCTTTCTTAGGCTTTAGCCTCCATCTGTGAAATATCTTGGGTTGAAATCTTTTGATACTTCTGTTCAGGGCTGTGACAGTCCTTTCATTCAGGTGTCCTACTCTACTGTAAGAGGTATTTATCACCATTCTGAATGGGCTGAGTCTAAAGCACATGAATGTTGTTCTTTTGGGATGGTAAGAACCGTATGGACAAGGGACTTCCTTAAAGCAAGTAAACAAGCTTATTCAGTCTAAATTTAATACTGTACTACAGTACAAAGTAATTGAATTTGGCATAGAGGATGGGGAGTGACTGTCCTGCTAGCTGATTTATGAAGAGAATCTCTTAGGAGACACAGGTTGTTCAGTGACTCATGTTAATCATCAATAAAAACCTTTCCTTCTGCTATTGCCCATCTCCCTTGGGTAGGATAGAGTTTGTCTTGACAGTTAAGAGTTCTAGGATTTGTTGTTGTTTGTTTGGCTCTTTTACCTCTTAATAACTAACCCCCACCATTCCCAGTAAGACAATGTGGAAAACCGCAAGACATTTCTCATTTTACTACAATGAAGAAACTTGCAGGAGTTAGGAACTGGGAGTGACCTTTGCCAGTGTATCAACCTGCCTTTTGTTTGATTATACAAGTGCATTGAATATAGATGTGCATTTTTGCATGCACGCATAGATAGCAATATATAGATATGTTTATATAGATCGTGTTTATATCTGTGTATACGTGTATCTTTCTTAACCTCAGAAGCACTGGTAGATGCTAATTACCTTATTAATGGTAAAAGTAAACTGCTGATTTTTACAACCCCAGCAGAGAAATAAAGATAATGTCCTAGTACCTCACGTTGGTTGCTCAAGTTATGTCAGCATCCTTCGGGGCCCGTCAAAAATGACGTCATTTGAACAGCTGGACCTTAAGGAATTATAACAATGGATGTCTGGCTTCTGTGTAAGCTCAGGTGCAAATCGTGGTGCTTGCTCAGCTATCTCTGCTATTCTGTGTGTCTAGCCTACGCTTAAGATCTTTACTTATGTAACTCATTTCAGATAATGAGATGCTCACAAAACATCAAAATGGTTATACTAGTATCTCCACCAATATAATTGTGCTGGCTTGCAGGGACATACAGTGGCATGACTATTTCCCTTCCTACCTTGGAAAAAGGTAACATCAATGTGAACAAAGTTATGAAGATTCTTATCTGAGAGCTCTGACAGGGCTAGATGTGCAATTTTAAGACTTCACTGATGTTAACTTCAAAGTTGCTTGTCTGCCTGTTGCGGAGCTCCAGGACAGAATGTGTGCTTGCATTCTAGCCTCTTTGGTTGCAGCCCTGCAGCCTTCATGGATGCTGAAGGGGGTCTAGTAATATGTGGTGAAATCGAGCATCTGCAGCACCAGGACACATTCAGTTTTGCCAGTGTTGATGATAACTTTTGGCAAGAGGAAGGTAGCAAGCTTCTGCTTGTGATAAAGCCTTAAACAGCCATATTTCCTGGCTTTCTGAACATCCCACTTCAGAGAGTTGTTCTACTGCAAACACTGCCAGCAGGGATGCCCTCAGAGCTTTTATTTTGTAGGCAGAGCCCTGAAACCATGAACTTGTGCTACTTATTAAATACAAATCAAAACATGAGAATATCTATGTTCCCTTTGCACATGCTGATAAGTTTTTGACTTTTTTTTTGTTTTAGTGATTTTTCAAAAAGACAGAACTTCAGTTACCTTCATGCACTAGTAGATAGGACCCATTTGGACCCTCTTCACCGATCTGCTGTATAACGTGGGTCTTCTGAATTCACTGGATAGATCCCAGTTGAAGCGAGAAAACATGACTCAGAAAAAGAATTAATCATAATTGAATGGTGGAAATTCCATCACAGCTTTCATAAATTTGTTTTATTTCCTGACATTTTCATGTGCTGCAGAGAATGATTCTTGGTATGAGCGATTATTTGGAACAATTTAATAGTAATTTTACAAATCAATTAAACACTGGTTTCTTAGTCACGGAGTCTGGGTCTGTGCTTTTCAGAAAAAGGCAAGTGAGTTTTTGTGTGTCCTCATTCAAAAGAAAGCTTCCTTTGATCTGATGAACGACAAAGCATCAGCAGCTGAAACCTGTCATTACTTTGCTGAAGGGTTAGTGAAATTATCATCCTGTCTAATCCAAAGAAAGACAATTCAAACTGCATTAAACCTTTGATCTGGATCTACATCTCCCAAGGTCAGACAATTTTCCTGAAGCTTCTCTAATTGAGCGATCTCATATATTTGTATAGAAGGAGAGGCAGGACTCTCATTTGAAGGATTTGGATAACATCAAATTCTTCAGTAGAAACCCGCTAGGAAGCTAAAATTAGTTAGAAAGGAGATACAAAACTAGTCTTTGATCAGAGAAGACAGCTGCTTTGAAGTCCCTGATGTGCAAGTAGTCCCTTTCTACTTAGTGAGACTGGTTTGACTGCAGAAAGATCTCTTCTCTGGTAAAGGTTCCCAGCATCAGGGCCCAGGAGACTCTGAAAATCTGTGGGTTTATTCAGCATGGCATTCATTGGTACCTTTGGCTATGTGGAGGTCACTCCTGTTGACCTTACAGGAGATGTGTCTGCATTTTATGGGTTAGCAATCAGATGGCTACAGTGTTTGGGGATGCAGCTAGTCATTACGAAATAGGGCTGCAGAAGTATTAAAAAAAAAAGGTAATTTGCACATGTGGGAGCTGCAAGAACTCATAAGCCACATGGATTTAGTCACACTTGTTGAAAGGGAAGTGATATTTGTTAATAGAGTTAGAAGCCTCACGCTGCTCTTACTTGGTCAAAGGTAATTCTGTTATTGATCTGAATAATAGCAATGGCAGTCAGCCCTCATTTAGAGAATGTTATCCACAAAATCCATAATCCTAGCTGTACAAAACTGATAGGACTTTGCAGTAACACGGTAACATTTGTCTGGAGCTTCAAATGCATTTTTCTGTTGTTATTTCATATACTGCTGTGAAAACCTGTAAATAGCTGTAAAAACTTAGCACAGCAAGTTATGAATGACTAGCACTGCTGTAACTGCTGATATTTTAAAGTGCATTATCAGGGGTGTGTGTATCTGTAGCTGGCAGAATGACACAGCTGTGCTGTACGGATTCTTTGGAGTGTCTTGGAGTCACAATATCTCATATTCTTCAGGATGAGAAAAGTAATTGGAAGCAAGTTTTCAATCGTCTCGAATTCATGGAGGGTTATTAGTGGTTGTGTGGGAGAAATATGGGTGTGACTTTCTCTTCATGTGGGAACAGGGATCTCCATGAAACCCAGTGTGCCACTACTGGACTAGGCAGTATTGTAGTCTTGGAGTTTGCCTAAATGTCTCTCTGAAACTCTTATTATACCGTCAGGGGACTCTCTGCTGCATGTAGGCTCCACATTTTGCCCCAGCTATAACAGTTCTTGTTTAAGAAAGAGCTGGAGCTGCAGTTGAGTGTAACTGTGTGGTGGGCTGTGGGTCCTGAGTGACAAAATAAAGAGGGTGCAGCCTCGCAGGTAGTGTAGGAGGTGGCCAGTAGGACTTACTTTTTGAGCTAACAGAACTGACACTCCACCCAGACTTAACAGAGCCAATTATTTCTTATGTCTCATGGGTTCCTAGGCTTTTTTTATCCATTCTAACAGATAAATACTCCTGTGCCACTGGGTTTTGATGCTTAAAGCTAATATGAAGGAGGAGACATGACCTGTTTTTTTTTTTAGTGCCAAGACATTTGCTTTTATATCTCATTTGCAGTAAGTACAGAAAATACAGCTGGGGATGCTTTATTCATTGTTGCAAAACAGTGTGACTGATAAATACATAGAACTAGTTCACAACACTGAGTGCTCTGCTGACTCACCATGTCACAAAAACAGCCAATTGTATGTTTTCATCTTAGAAATTTAAGGTGATAAGCATGTTACATAATAGTAAATGTATGTGAATTTCTTGTTAGGGGGACTTTTTTGTTTTAAACTTTTATTTTTCTTTGAAGAGTTTAGAGTAGAATAAAGTATTTCAGTTGGAAGGAACCTACAATGATCATCTAGTCCAACTGCCTGACCAGTTCAAGGTTGACCAAGTGTTTAAATCATGTTGTTAAGGGCATTGTCCAAGTGCCTTTTAATCACTGATAGGCTTGGGGCATTGACCAGAAGCCTAGTCCAGTCATTGACCACCCTCTCAGTAAGGAAATTCTTCCCAATGGTCAGTCTAAATCTCCTTTTGTGCAGCTTTGAACCATTCCCACATGCCCTATCCCTGGACACGAGGGAGATCAGCACCTCTCTTTCTACTTCCCTGCCTCAGGGAGCTGTAGAGAGCAATGAGGTGACCCCTCAACCTTCCTTTTCTTCCAAATGAGACAAACCCAGAGTCCTTAGCTGTCTGTCAGAGGACATTCCTTCTGTCTCTTCCACCAGCTTTGTTGTCTTCCTCTGGAGACATTAAAGGACCTTCATATCCTTCTTGAGTTGTGGGGTACGCGGTACTCAAGGTGAGACTGCACCAGTGCCAAAAACAGTGGGATAATCCCCTCTTTTACCAGCTGGATATGCTGTGTTTGTTGCATCTCCATCCATCCCGGGATGTGGTTTATCCTCTCGGCTGCCAGGGCACAGAGCTGAGTCATGGGAGTAATATACTATTTGCTTTCTTTCCAAAACCTTCCTATAAAACTGCTCTCTTCAGTGCTATTTCAGTGAACTTTAAACAGTTACCAAATATTTAACACATTTTTAGAAAATAAAGAAACAGAACATAGTTATTGTGGTTTTATTTCCTCCAAAAGTCCATAATTCTACTAAGTAATCTCGATTAAAAGTGATATCTCTTAAATCTCTGCAGATTTTCAGCTATAGGAGTATTGGACTTCTGTGTGCAAGGCATCAAACTATTCCTCTGTCTTCTAACTCTGCAGGAGGAACTGTGAGATTCAAAGGTCAATTTTCTGTTCATCACTGCAGGACTGAGTTTCCAATAATTCAGAGATTAACAGTTCTCAAGTACGTTGCTCAACTGGGACTTTATTGGGAAGCAAAGGATATTCTTCAGAATCAAAAAACTTACAGAAATAAAAAGAAATAAGCATACAAATAAACGTAATGTATCACGGAGATCTGAGAACATCTTAGATTTAATTAGGAGATACTAAAGAGTATTCGAATTATTAAGGGTTGTGCTTAATCATACTTGTATTTATGTGTAGTATACATTTTGAAAAGGAAGATAGATGTTGCTTGTTGAAAGGGTTTCTTTCATGCTGCAGAACATTTGCTATAAATATGCCACTAACAAAAGAGCATAGTACAAGGAAGAGTTAAATATAGAATGCTAAACAGGAGATTTAAATTTTTATCTGGCAATTATGAGAGGTTTCTGTTGGAAAAATGCATGAAAATAACACTTTGTTTTTAACCACTCTCATGAATTACTGAAACATATGGTAAATTACAAACAAACCCATCTATCTATTGCAAGAAGTTAGCTGCCAGCTAGGGTTTGAATCGTTAGTCTTTTGAAATTAATTATCCTAGTTCTGCAGGGTGATTCCATTAGGAGAAGTTTTTGATAGCTGAGAATATGCTTTATGGATCCCTGAAGTCTCCCAGATTGCTCAAAGTTTCTCTCACCTTTTTGCCAGCCACTAGGATCCCCGACCTCTTTTAAAGAAAAAAAAAATCCTAGCACATAATTCTAATTATTTTGTAAAGTTTTGGCTTGCTATTGCCTGAGCCATTTTTGAAAACAGACCAAGTTACCAGCATGTCTTGGTAATCTGCCCTCTATTTTAGGTAGAGACCCAGCTGAAGAAGAACCAGTAATTCTTCCCAGTCCCCTCACAAGAAAATACCGACAACTAGGAAAGATCCTGTGTCTGTAGCACAAATATAATTTCCAGCATGTATTTTTGTCAGCTAGAAATGTGAACGTTTACAGGGTAGTGTAATTCCCCAGAATGCAGCTCTTGTAGAGATTATGATCCAAGCTGACAGTAGGTATTGCAAGCTTCCCTACCAGAACAACCAGCGCATCCTGACCTTCAATCTGGCACTCATCTACTGCTTGCCAAGCTAGGCTGGCACATTTCTCAGTCTGCATTGAGTCTGTCAAGATTTCTCTGATTTGGAGCTGCCTTCCTGTACACTCAGTGGGACTTCCAACTTCTGGTTCAGTTACTGTTGCGAAGTCTTTAAGTTTCACTTTGTTTTAGCCATTTTTTATTTCCACAAGCAGCGCTGTTGCTTTGGTTTCACGTTGATACAATAGAATACTGTGAGAATTAGTTGATAAGTTTTGCTGCAGCTGGTGTGCATGTTTAATTATCTTGTCATATAAATCTGTCATGTATCAAGAAATAATATGTAGACGATATCCAGACATGATGCTTAGCTGTCTAACAAGGTACAGTTGGCAATAATAACCTGATGGGAGTCTCCGGACATGGTTGAATACGCCAAAAATATAATAAGCAACCTTGAAGAGATTTACAGGACTCATCAGACATGGTTGAATATATTCTTTGTTTGAAACTAGTTTATATTCTCGCTGGTTTTTGTAGGACCCTATGCCTTTTTTAGAAGGGTATCCAATTCAGTGCTGAATTGTAAAATAAATTTATTATTATATTTGCTTTGAAGACTTTGTCCTTTTTAATATTTCACCATTGAATGAGTGTTTCTCACAAATACAAATTCATATCATTAATTAGAAGATAGATCTAGTTTCAGTGGTGTTCTTATTTTTTTGATGGGAAGTAACAAGCCCAGATCTGGGTCTCAAAAGCATCTGGTTTCCTCCAGTCTGCTAGGGACTCACAAATTAATTGTATATTCAACACTGCTGATGCACAGTGCTCCTAATGCAAGAAGAATGTGATGATAGACTCACTTCCTTCATTTCTGTACATCACTGGTAAGTCTTATTTCCTGAAATACCGAAGAAATGGAAAGTGGAATCAGGAGTGATTTTAGAGGCTTTCTCTGCTGCGCACAACCAGACAGGCCTGCGTGGCGCTGCCTGTAGCTGATATTTCTGTAGAACTTTATCTTTTTACTTTCTCGGTCTTTCCCCTCTTTCTGTTTGTTCCATGTTCTATCTCTCTTTTTCTCTTACATGCTTAATGAAATGATACCTAGTAAAACCCCTGCCCACACTCCCATCATCTGGTTTTCCACAGTCGTATTTGTACTTGTCCTTCCTAAAGACTCCTTTGTGTTTCTGTTACCTTGTTGTTTGCACAGAAAACATTGGTTTCCTACAAACTATCTTAAATAAGAAACTTTACCCTTCAGCTTCTAGTAGACACGCACACACGCAGAAATAGACTGAAATTAATTTTATCATAGTGCAATGTCTGATAATGAAAATATGAGGTTAACAGGCATTGGGCATGGGGCCGTCTACTGTCTTCTGTAGCTTTGTAGGAAAAGAAAATAATAAATTTTCCTTTACTGACTGCTCAAATTTTAATTGCATTTTTAAAATACTAGATTCTTCAAAGATACCACATGTATACTGCACAGGGGTAAAGGTACTCAGATTGCCTGGCTCAGCAGTGTCTCAGCAGCTCCTAGGGACGTGCAAGCTTACTTTGCATAAAGCTGAACAGATTGCCTTCCCAGTTCAATAGAGTATTTCATATGGCATGTCCTTAATTACATCTCTGTGTGCAAGCAGAAGATTGTAACTAGCAGGAGACCAGAGCATTGCAGGCTGCATGTGACCACTGTTCAGGGACTGTTCTATTTCTTTTCAGATTGAAAACGTCTGTGGTCAGTTTTTATGATTTTGAAACATTTTCTTGAGGATGAAACACTGATCATTTTAGCTATTTGAATGTCTGTTCTGAGGAGACTGTTTTGCTTCTACTATGTGTAATGCGATATTTACTACTGGAGGTAGTCACTTTACTTTTGAGAATAGTTACTCAATGCTCTTTTTTCTATGTTTTATTTATTATATCTCTTCTTTATTACCCTCCTTCACCTCACCACAACTTCTCACTTCCTTTTATCTTATGTACATAGCCGAGTTGTATTTTCCTATTCCAAGAACACTGAATTAATCTTACGAACCTTTATAAACGTCTGTCATAGTGCTGCCACCTCTCTGCAATAAGGTTACCAGTGGTCAATTGAGCTCCCCTTTCCTAAGATAGGCAAAGAAATTTGGCAGAAAGTCTCTTTCGCTACAGGTCGTAAGTGGAACAGGAGGGACCTTGAGGATTTTCCTGTCAGCCTTGTGAATGCGTAAGGTTGTTTTTTATTGCTTCTATATGAAAGCAGAAACATGGTGGAAACAGAAAAGAATGCAGATGTTGCTTAGTGTGTTTGTTAGTAGCATTGTCTCCTTGCTTTTCTGAGGAAGGTATGTATAGGTTTGCACTGCTTAGAGCTCTGTTCATTTGATGTGGTTAGGGCTTGCGTGACTTTGTTAGAGCATAGTATTTCCCTGTTATCTGGGAGTTATGTATTAAGTCTCATCTGTATGAGAACTGAAGGTTAGTAATCCTCGGCAGTATCATCTGCGTTGTACACGGCAACAGTCCCTTTGGTTATGTTTGCATGACCTGTAAAGGCAGAGGCTCCTGTTTGATATTTTCAGCTGTGAGAGTGAACTGGAGCTTGTGTTTATGTAACACAAATGCTGTTTATGCAGTTCATATTTCAAATACCTGTAGCTATTCATACTTCAGTTTCTGCTAAGCCATTTTCTTAGGGTGCAGTTTTGCTACTCATAGAAACTGGTAAGACTGTGGTGCTGCCATTACTGGTGCTCCTTCCCTTGTTTCCCTGGTTCCTTTATTATGTTTGTGCAAGGAAAGCTGCAAGAGCTGCTTGGCAGGGGGAAGGAACTTTGTGTCATCTCAGTGACAGCCAAGGGTGAGATCTGCTTAGCTGTATCTTCAAACAGAACCCTGAAGGTGCCCCTGCCAAATGCAAATCTGCATTCAGTTTTCAGCTGAGTCAGTGAGTGATTAACGTGGCTGCTGCAGTTCTGGAGTAAGGGCATCAGGGAAGACTTACCAGGCTGAAAGAGGAGGAAGGGCACCAGCAGGACCATCACTGTCTTTACGAGGCACAGGTCCTAGACAGACATAAGCCTATCTATGAAACAAGTCTTTGAGGTGGGCTTACACCTGCATTTTGGTTTATGTTTTTTTAAATGTCAGACTTCTAAAACGTGTTTGTGTTCTGACAAAGTATTATGTATGTATGTATATAATATATATCTTAGAAAATATTAATCATAAACCTTATTCTCAGTGTGTGTGGTCTGGATATTTTTTGGGGTGTAGAAAGCAGATTGTTTTTTCTTGAGATCTGTCCAGAGTAAGTGACAGTTTTGGTTAGACTTTTTGATCTCGTCTGTGCCAGCTGCAGAGGCTGTAGGGCAGCAGCACTACACTCACCAGGTGGGGCACTAAATGGAACCTGCTGTCATTCCTTCCACTTGAAGGCAGCAGGACTGAAGCCTTGGGAATGCCTTTTCTCCAGAAAGTGTGAGTTAAAAGTCCAGAGCAAAAAGCCAAGATCCTTCATCCACTTTGTGGGCACCAGACGCTCAACAACATGCCTGCTGCCACCACGAAGAGATTTGAAGCTGAGAATATGTCTACTTTGTCCCATTTATATTAACTGGGCTAATGAGATAAGGCAGAGAAGTTCTCTTTAATTATGGCTATTTCACAGTTCCTATTAATAACCGCTACTTGAGTCATTCTTGCCTGTAGTATAGTAGAAGTGATATTCATTTATCCTATCTAAGTTAGATAAATCCTAGACTAGTGAGATTTTTGCAGCGTATTGAATATCTTATTTAAAATTCTAGAGAATAATGAAATGGTCTTGCCATTTAGTAATTGAGAAACTGCATGATATGCTGCTTTGGTTCAGCATCTGTCAGTAGGCAAGCCTTTCTAGTACAGGACATCTTCTGAAAACAGGTTCAGGAAGCATAGAGAGGGAAAGAAGGAGGGAATTGTGACCTTTGGGAAGGGGCTTCTACGGAATTTTGGACAGAGGATGTGATCTCATTTTACTAAACATCTGCTGCAGTCTGGACATGATTTATGATGGTAACATTGTCATTTTGTCATTCTGCTGTTAAACAAGCGATAGGATTTCTCTTGTTACTGAAGATCACTGGTCAGGTTAGCTGGGAGATCTGTTTCTTCCCCATATTAGTTATGGGAGGGTTTTTTTCAGTCTAACCAAAGATATAAAAAGTAAAGCTGCTAACACCTGGGATTGAGGTGAATTCTGAACAGAAACGAGCAAATATTTGGAGTGAAGGCAGTTAACTAATTTTGAAAACAATTTACAAAGACTGCTCAGTTGTCTGTTATTTTCAGTTCAGGAATGGTGCTTAGTGGGGAAAAAAAGTCCAAAGAAACTCTTTACTCCTAAGAGGAATTAATTCAGGGTTGATGAACTTCAGAACAGATAATTCCAGTGGTACCACCTGGCCACACCTGAGTGTAGTCTGAAAGTTTATCCTCGTATTACCTGTTGTAAATCAGTCTAAAGAAATAAAACTAGGGCAGAAAGATAGAATAGTGTAGCTACAATAGACTTTCATTATAAATCAGGCTACTGAGTAAGTGATTAGCTCCTTTTAGCAGTAGTGTATATCAAAATGGACATTCTATGTTTGCTGCTTGTTAGTCCTAATAAGGAGACCAGCTCTAAATAGCAGGAATAAAATGGAGATGTCCCTGGGGATTTTTCCCTGTCTTACTTTTGCGAATAGCAATATAGATTAGCAGTAAAACCAAACCCTGAGGAATGATGTTCAGAAAATAATCACCCTGCTAAAAATACGGGATACAAACATTGAATTCTAGTAGTAGAATGTTAGCTCTTTCAGAGTTGTCTTTACCACATTAAAGATAGATTAGGATCATAAGATGTAGAATTTTCCTCTGAAACTTCACAATTGATATATATCTCGGTAGTGTGTCTTGCAGTGTCTTCTGGTGTGCTGAAAAGTATTAAAACCAAAATGTTTTGATGCTAAAGCAGACTGTCTTGTAAGAATACAGATGCTTTCCCGAAGTGGTGCATGAATAGCTACAGACTGACTTTTTCTGAATATGGTACCTCTGATTATATGAACACTGTCTTCAGGTTCCTTTCAGCTGCATCACACTCTGGCAGCCCTGGAAGCAGCAATGAACAAGGCTAAATTTCAGAAAGAGGACTGAAGTATCCACTACCATAGTTTGTCAAATGAGGATGTATTTTTTTCTTCACTGGGCTCTTGACAGGAGCTCAGTTCCTTCCAGCATAGGCTAGTGAGGAAGGGAGAGCTGACAGTGCTCTTTGTGCCATGTTGGCTTTGCTTGGTGTTTCATGTGGTCAAATGCTGGAAGTTTTTAGAGCTCAGAGTAGCCACAGATGAGAGCTGCAGGCAGAATTGTGAGGCTGACGCACTCCTGCGGCACAGATCCAGTTGCAGAGGAAGACAAAGGTCCTGTGATTTTTGTGGGTGATAATCAGCCAGCTTCTGTTGTGTCAGATGCACTGAGCATCCATATTAAACAACAAGGAATAATTTAATAGGATTTTAAATGTAACTAATGCTTTTGTTTCAGTGTACAGGCTTGAACTAAATCACTTGGAGGAGGAGGAGATGTTACTTTCTTGGCTAAAAATTTTCAGGGCATTTTGTTTAAATTTATGCATCTGGCACATCCACAGCTGATAACTCATGCAGATGTCATATGGAGAATTGCAAGGCTTCTGGCAAGGAAAAAACCCCACAATTTATTTCACTTCAACATCTTAATTAGTTTTATAAAAATAAAAATGAGGTATTAGGAAATGTGGGATGTAGGAGAATTCTCATGTTGTGAATAGTGAAGTACCAGGGATCTGATTAAGTCTAAGTTGCAGTTAAACTTGTGTCCAGCGTACAGACTACTGGAAGACAGCAGGGGAGAGCAGGTAGGTACCTGTAGACTCACACGTGCTGGGAAGTGTCCTGAGCTTGAGCAGTGGAGCGTTCTGGCGTGGAGAAGCTCTTAGAAGAATGATTGCCGACACAGGCAACTTTGGTCTAGGCTAACTTAGAGTCTCACAGTTCATGGCCATGATTTAGATGTTACTGCATGCCAGGGTGATTCCAAATGTACAGTTAATGTGTGGCCATTTGAGAGGCTCCAGGTTTAATAGACTTAGCCAGATGATGCTGTTTGGCCTTAGGGCCAGAGGGCTGGCTGAGGCACCCTGTGGTGTGCTGGTTGCTGTGACCAGTGCAGGAAGGAATTCCTGTTGGCCTTAGCGATGCTTCACTAGAAGGAAATTACTTCTCCCACACATAGCCTTGTTTCTGCTTGACAGCCTTATTTCTGCTTGAACAGGTCCTTAATAGTAATGTTAAGAAAATATCGATGTCTCTCTCTTTTGGACCTCTCTTACAGCGTTTTTTTTGGTGAAAGAGAAAGTTATTTTTGTCTTTCACTTCTACCTTGACACAAAAAAATTGTTTCTGCAGTTTTTAGTGAGATAGTGAAAGGCATATTGTCCTTTGTACCAGCAGTGGTAATGATGCAGAAATTTTTCTCTTGTTGATAATGTATTATTTGCACACAATTCTAGGAGCTGCCTTCTGTACGAAAAAAAGTGATCCTTTCACATATGTCTAACACCCACCCCCCCACCCCGCCCCAGGTATCTGTAAGAAAAGGGGAAAGAATAAAACACTGAGATGCAAACTATTGTGCTAATAATTTGAGAGCTTTGTCTTTGCAGTATCTTTGGATGGCTACCCTCTTATTTCAAGGAAACAATGTTTCCATCAGTATTACCTCTAAAAGTTATGTATTTTTGTGGTGCATTTAGACAGACAGACTGGGTTGTGTGCCAAGAGCAACTAGCACATGCACTTCAAAAATTCTCTGATTTCCAAATGGTATCTAGGTCATATGATACCCACAGGCATGATTCATCCACCTGGGCTTTAAGCCAGTCAGCAACTGCGTGGATCTGACACTTCAGGAATACTGTAAAATTATTAAAGCTGTATTTTTTTTTCTTCAGGTAATACTCTTGTTAATAGCTGTAAAAAACACAGTATGTAACGTATAGTTCCTTTCTGAAAAAAATAATTTCATTAAATAAGGCGCAAAAAGTATAGTATGGACTGAAGGAATGTAGAGCAGACCTAGCTGAATGAGCCCAGGTAGCTTTCCTCATCCCTATAGACTTTCATGTCAAAGGTTGCTATCTGCATGTAAAGTCCTGTTTGGGGCAGAAGTAGGTCTTTACTTGAGTGTATCCACTAGAAGCCCAACTAGTTGTCGAGGGTTGATCTTAGTCAGCTACAATTAGCTAAAAAACTGCCAGCGTTCTGCCTCTGTTAAGGTTTTTGTATAGAGATGATAATCCCCATACATTTAGTTCAAACCTCATGCATTTTTTTTGCAATGGAATTACTTTTCAAGAGATGAGATCATGCTTATTTTTAGGCATCTGTATTATGCAGGCAGACACTATTAATTAAAGATTCAGCAAGCCTTGTTCAAGGAACCATCTAGCTGCAATTTTAAAAGATGTGTAGATATCTAGGAAAACAAAAATGTGTGTAGCTGGGGTGCGTTTTTTATGGATGTTGCAACATGTTTATCTCAATGAACACTTACAGGAGGAGATTCTTCCCAGGCTTCCTGGGTTTCTTACTTTGCATTTCTAGGTTCCAGGCACTTAAAAAATATTAGCTTTAATAACACTGAAAACAAGGTACCTCTTTTAACTCCTTCTTAAGAGTCCCATACAGATTTTTTTTTAAAGGCGTCTGTGGAGGCTAAAGGCTGAAATTCCCAAAGCTGAACTGGAGAGAAAGCCTTATAGAAATTAGGTGAGGAAGTATAACCTTCATCAGCTTGTAAAGAAATAACAATGTATAACTTTTTTGAACTTAAAAGTCAAAAATAAATTTTCTTCTTTGTTTTCCTGAGTTTGTTACTTCCCATCCATGAAAGCTGGATGGGAGAGGAGGAGTGCTGTCAAGTTTTAAGCGTGTTTGTTATGGTAGACTTGCTCTCAGCATTGCTTTTTTCCCCCACCTTTCTTTCCTCTAGATAAAGAAGAGGCAACAAGATGTGGTGAGGTTTCTGGAAGCCAATCGCATAGAGTTTGAAGAAGTGGATATCACAATGTCAGAGGAGAAGAGACAGTGGATGTATAAAAATATTCCTGAGGACAGGCAGCCCGCGCAAGGCAATCCGCTGCCACCACAGATATTCAGTGATGATCGGTACTGTGGAGTAAGTAGCTGTTATGGTTCTCAGTGGGCAATATATTAGTATACCCTGTTGGCCATTTAAAAAATTAGGACTTACTGTTGATCCAGTAGGATCTGAATTAATGGTGGAAATTTGTGGAGATAAGTGTTGATAATGGTCATACAGGGAAAACTCACGTCATTTATCTTTAAATCCTGATGTTGTCTTCAGCTGATAGAAGCCCTCCATGAATGTAATAATGCTTCTTGTACAACCTGTTGATGGTAGAGTCCCTTGTGAGACTGCTATAAGCTGGGGATTTATGATATTCTTGCTACTGGGGCCTAGTCCAAGCATAAAAATTCAGAAGGAAATCTTTAGCACAGTACATGATAATATTGACTAAATTGAGTTGTATTGCTGTCATAATTAAGCTTCTTCTCTGCTGCTGCATAGTGTAAATTTCACTTATACTTAGAGACCCTTTATGCTTCAGAGCATCTAGGATAAATGAAAACTACTTGCTGTTCGAACTGTAGAATAATTTTACTTTTCCCTAAAGCAAAGCAGCTTGAGACCTGTTTTCCTCTGCTCAAAGACAGCCTTGCATGAGAGCTTGTAAATCTGACAACAGATTGATGGATGAGCTGGTTTCTCTGATGTTGTAAACGGCAATAACTTCTTTATCAGCTACTTCAAACTGAAACAGTAGCATTTAATATGTTAGGAATGGCACCATATGAATATTTTACTCTTCTACTTTGCCAGTGTGGTGCAGTGCAGCCCTGAATATTGGGCACTGTTTTCTGGGAGAATCTTCTGAGAACTTTTACTCAGAACAAAGTTTTGAAAAAATCCCATTCCTGATCCCTCTTTGCCTTGCTGCATCTTTTCATACTTCAACTGTGTGACTTGTACATCCTTTAGGAGGCAGGTTTGAAATACCTGTTAGGTTGGCTGGTGGGAGGAAGGGTGGTTTGATGTGCCGTGAGGAAGTGATTGGGCAAGATTTGTCTGGGAATTCAGTCAGAGGATGAAATGGGGAAGAGGATCTCTGTGGTTATAATAACTGGACCAGAGAAAATGTGGGTATTGTGCGGGTTTCTGACTGCGACATAGTGGAGATGTAGCCAAACTGGTTCTAACTTAGTCCCTGCCAGACTCAGTGGTACTGTAAGAAAGCTGCTTCTGGCTGGTGGATTGTTCAGATCTGCTGAGAACCTGACAACTGCAGTGCAAGCATTAGTTTAATGTAGGAAGCGCATAAGAAGTGATGTAGGATTTTCTTGGGTATGATACAGCAGATAACTGGCTTCTTGAAGCAAGGTATTTAACATCACTCCAGTATGTTTTGTATTGGCCTTACTGTTTATGTCAGCAATATAACTCATACCTTCCTACTTCAGGTAAGAGATTTAAAGAAATGTACCTGGGATATGGAAGGGATTTTAACCCTCACTTACAGAGTAGCTTATAAATAACAACATTTACACTGTTTTGTGTGATTTTAGTTTGCATGGGAAATACAATGTTTTAAAGTGTTCTTACCCTTTCAGCTTGTCTTTATAGCACAATTTAGCCCGGTCTTAGAAACTGCTGTTTGGAATTAGCAAGGAAGAAGATGTCATGCAACATGTGAGATGATCTCATTAATCTGTCTGCTCAGCTGATAGCTGTTTTAGTTGAGCGGAGTTAATCCTACTAGTAGACCTCACTGTCTGCATGAACATCTTTAAAAGGCATCCATGTTTTGAAAGAAACTGTATTTTCTAGGGTGGAGGAAGGAGTATGTGCTGGATCTCCAGCATTCATCAGTTAGCCTTGCTGCAATAGTTAATGAAGTTCCAAGGTAATAGACTGGAGGCAAAATATTAGCCAGGAGGGGAAGAAGATCAGTGCTGGAAAGGGGGTTAAAATATCACAGATAAAGTCAGCAGACATTGCATGATTTGTCTCTCTTTGTCATTTCTGCAGTGTTTTCATTTTTCTTGACATAAATAATAACAAAATCATTATCAAATAACTTGAACTGAAAAAAAAGTTCCCACTGAGTTTTCTGTTAGTTGACTTAGTGAAAATCATGGTTTATCACTCCTGATTTGTGTTCAGGCAGTTTCTAATCCAATTTGCTCTACCAACAAATACCGTCTGTCCTTCTGCCTGCTGGTTTTACAGTCTCACCAGGAAACTGTCTGTGTGCCTGTTCAGGCAAGTACATTGTTACTGACAGTACAGCCTGACTGACTGACATATGAACTGATCCATTGCTCTGCTTCTAAATGTATTAAAACTAGACAAGGCAAAGCAAAATACCTTTTTTATTTTGTTGATGTTATTTCAATAGAGGCTCACAAGAATGAGAGGCTCACATGACTTCATGTCATGTCATAGCCATGCTGTTTTTTCTGTGTTAGTAAAAGCATTAATATATTTTTTCCTCTTCCCGTTCTTGCTTTAGTAGGAAACCTCAGCAGTTCACACAAGGGTATTATCTCAGAATAGATTATTCTGGCAAATTATTATTTGAAATAAGCACTTTTCAGAATGTAACTGCGATATAGAGGAAGCTTGTTTTCAGTAAGTATCCAAAATGGGTTGGTGTCAGACATCTAAACATATGATAGTGTAATGGGGGAGGGCAGTACAAAAAGATGACCAGTGCTTACTGGTTCACAAGACAAAATATCTTTTACTTCAGAAGGAGGGATCCTTCTGGTACCAAGAGGCAAACTCCAGGTTTTGAAGTGCAAAACCTTGAAATTGAGTCCATATTATCATAAATATGATCACTAATCTATCTTGTCCTTCTCTTAGTCTTCTGAGGTGCAGTCTCCAGTTTTTCAGTAACAAGTTCTGCTAATGAATTTTGAAATGAAGTACTCAACATGAACCCTTTTTGTTTCCTGTTCTGGCAGCCTGGTCTGCCTGCTTGTTGTTTCCATGTACAGTGGTGTCTCTCTTGGGTATGTGAGTAACACACTTTTACAACAAGGTTCTCTACTTGAGCAGCAATGTTGTGCCACAATGCAGCAGCCCAGATGAGCTTATTTCTGTGCTGTCAGCTAGCTTCTGTTGCCACAGCCACCCTGTAAGGACTTTTGCTGCCATCTGTGAGTCAGTATAGAGTCAGAGTACTAGCCACTTATCTCTTTGAGCAATTTCTAGGTCCAGCTGGATGGCTTTCACTTCTGCAAACTGACTTCATTCACCTTTGCCTGTGACAGTTTCTGTGACTTGTCTGGTGGGACTCCACATAGCAGCTTTCCACTTCTGATGTTTCCTCACAACATGGCAAGACCCATCAGTAATCAGGATATTATTTTTCATTTTCTGGTTATTTATTATACAGCAGGGCCTCTTTGGCATGAGTCACCTCCCCGGGCAATGCTTCAGAACGTCTGCCTTCTGGCCAGCCCATGATGGCTGGCTTCCTGCTCTCCCTCAGTAGAAACTTCTGTCTCTTTTACTCACTGGGTCTAACTGTGCTTCTAATGTTTCATCTTGACCACAGGAACAACTGTTGTAGTTGAGGGTTGGGTTTCTGATTTATCAACATGTCTGCTTATGTGTCCTCAGATCCAGAGACCTTCACAGTGTGTTTGTGTCCTCAGATCCAGAGACCCTCTCGCTTCTTTGAGCTTAGGCATAGACATACCCTGGGTTCCAGCACAGTACTAGAAGTTGTGTCTTTTTGGTATATGCAAGGCATCCCTCCTTCAAGGGATCTGCCATCTCAACAGGGTTCTATGTCTGTTCAGGAGTAAAGTCCCAGACCACTGGAGGTAAAAACTGCTCTTGGCACCTGCCCAAGTTCTCTGATATACCTTGCCACCTGGGTATTGGCTGCCTCAGGGCATGTTTCTGTGTGGCATTCCCCACTCCCTGCTTAACCTTAAAAAAAAGCCAAAATAAGTTATACAGTTACTCACCAATACACCCTTCAGGTTAGTGAAAGGCCATTGCAACAAAAGTGGAAGGAAACTTCTGTCCTGGAGAAGAGGAAGATGCTGTTCTTCATTTCCTCCAGAAGTGGCTCCTGCCCTCTTGGCTCACCCAGCAAGATGGTGGAGAAAATTGGAAAATCGAAAGCAAGAGAATTCATGAGTTGAGTTAAAGACAGATTAATAAGTGAAGGAAAGGAAAAAAAAACCAAACAAGTTATGCAAATGTAATCATTCACCATCTCTCAGAAGCAGACTGATGCCGAGCTGGTCTCTGAGCAATGGCTACCTTGGAGGACAGCATCATTTTTTAATGAGCGTGACATTACATGTTATGGACATCCCTTTGACCACTTAGGCTCACCTGTCCTAGCAGTGACTCCTCCTGACTTCTTGCACACTCCCAGCTTCCTCTATGGGGGCTGCAGGGGGCCCTGAGTGAGAAATGAAGAAGGCCTTGATACTGTGCAAGCACTGCTTGGCGATAGCCAAAACACTGGAGCGTTATCAAAGTTGTTTTAGCCACAGATCCGAAACACAGCACCATAGGGTGCTTTCAAGGTTACGGAAAATACTCTGAATTCTTTACCTGCTGTTGTGAATTTATTTTACACAGCCAACTCAGTGGGGCTTTGAGTAACCTGGCCTAGTGGAAGGTGTCCCTCCCCATGGTAGGGGGGGTTGGAACTAGATGGTCTCTAAGGTCCCTTCTGACCCAAAACACTCTGATTCTATGACTTTGCATGCGAGTTATTCAGATTTTTCTAAAGTACTGCTGGTAGGATCCAACATAGTACTAACTATTCAGTATCCTGCAAGTCAAAAGCACTATTTAAAAGAACAAACAAATAATTACTTATCCCTACTTACTTGTTATTTATTGTTACCTTTTTTTACACAGACCATGGAAAGTCCAGACAGACTGACAGATCATTGCAGACTGATGCGTTAGGACCAGATTCACAGAAGGACTATAGCATGATGTCAACCACTGAAATGCCTAAATTTGGGTCATGTGGCTTCTGGAGAGGGTTTTGCAGTCCCCAGGTAGCCCTCTAGCTTTTTCACATGGTAGGTGAGGAGCTGTAAGTACATGTATCCAAACACGATCTGCAGTAGCCAGAACACTGCACATGGAGAGCTCCTAATGCAGCAAGCAAGATGTGCTGGGAAAGTGATCTCTGGAATTAGGCCTGTGCCTCACACCTCTCTGCTACTTTCTCTGAGATCTTCATAATTGAATGCATAATCCTTTATAAACTTAGATCTAGTGCCTCCTGGATCTTCCAGAAGACTGTAAATCTCCACTTCCCAGTGAAGCCGCACTCTAATTTTAACCTTACCAAGCTGCAAGGTGGCACTTTTAAACAGGGATGGTTTTATGTGCAGAAATCTGCCACTGCTGTGAGAGAGCTTGAAATTTAGGCCAACCAAGATTAAAAAGAATTCTGTTTCCAGGTGAGCTCAAGGGAAAATATTTACATATCAGGCTGACTCTCCCTCCCACTCCCTTTTTTTTTTCTTGGAAGCTGCTCATATGGTTTAGAATGTTAGGGTAAGTCCTGATGGAGTCCCTAGGGAGCACAGCAGTAGAGACAGAGATATGTGATATTTATTGTCCTTCTGTGAAATGTAATATACGAGTATCAACTCCATCAAAACAGTGAAGGCCTATAGACAAGAAAGAAATAAAAAGGGCTGCTGAAAGAGGTGCAGTGTTCTTCAGGAACTGTTTGATGCACACACGAGTAGTGTGGCAATGACTTCTTTGCATTAATTATCTTTGGTGTGTATTGGATCCTGCATTTCTTTTTTCCTCCCTTTTTATCTGAATCAATATCCCCCACCCACACCCCAGGATGGGCACTATGCTAGTTTGAGGTCTTCAGTGCTTGAATTGGGGAAGTGCTGGCACTCCCTGGGTTAGAGGTGAGGGCTATGGGTTCTTAGACAGCTGATGTCTGTTTACTCTGTCACTGCTGCTGGATGAATGGCAAGCATCACATCAGCCTGAGTTTGTCATGTACTGGCTAAAACAATAGAGCTGTAGCTGACGTCTGCTCCCTTTTATCAAAGCCTTTGTTTTTGGAAGCCTACAACAAGAGATTGCTGAAATAAACATCTGGCCCTTAGGAGAGGAGTAACAGGTTGCTTTGTAGAGTCAATTGAATAAGCTCTTTAAAAATCCCATCTAGGGGTTTTGTCAGAAGGTTAGCTAATTGGAAACTGTCATGTTTAGAATGTCCTGTGTTGTGCAGACAAGATCTTATTTTTGAGTATTTATGTGATATTAAAAAAAAGACTCACACATGCGCACACATTTGTTCTCCAAGGAGAGCTGTGCTGAGTAAGAGCTTTCCATTGTAATCCTAATCAGATCAGTAAATGAATGTTATCTGACCTAGAGAACTGGAGTGCCCTTTTCAGGGAGGATGCTAACAGCTCATTCTCTGTGGCATATGATATTAACTCGGTCAGTAGAAGAATGTTGATTTAATGTATTTAAGTTATGAGTTCTCTGTTACTACTTATAACAGCAGTTACCCCACCTCTTTTATAAGAATGGAGAGATCATAATCGTATCTTAAAGAATTGTTGCCAAAGAAATCATATTCAAACAGCATATCAATATCTATCTGTAAGTATCTTTACATTCTGTCCAATAATCAACACATTTTAAAAAAAAAATCTGTGTAAAAAGCAGTGCAAGCTACGCTTGGGCGGGTTTCTTGGATTTCTGCTTCTTGCTGTGGTAAGCAATAAGGAGTTGTCTGAGACATTTAATAAGCTTGCTGTTTCTCTCCTTGCAAACTAAAAGCAAACAGTGACAAAGCCAACTTGCTCTTTTAAAGAAACTTACTGGGAACTATTTTATCCACAGTCACTGTCTTTGAAATTTCATTAGATGTGCTTCTCCTAATCTCAGTTTCAGTAATAGATAGTGTCTGTATAATTGCTAATTGTAAATTAAACCAACCTTATGCTAATGTTTTACTTTGACCTACTGCCATCCCGCTTGTAGCACAGATAATTGTGTATGCTGAACTGCAGTACTGCCAGTTTTAACTTTGGTTTGTAGTAAATAGTTTCTTCCAGCAGTGACAGTGTTTATTTAAACAAGCCTCCGTGTACCTGCTTAACAAAATGCTGAGCCAGATTAGTTATGGCAGTGCCTGTAATCACATCGCTACAGTGATCTGGTTTCCTAGCACCAGGAATACAACACTTAAAGCCTCTGCTTCACAGCTGAGACACAGCTACTGCTGTAGCCAAGTTGAGTTTTGTGAATTTGGCAGTTGCTGTTGAGGGTAGAAGCTACCCTGGAAGTGGGATTTCTAAGGAGGAGAGAATTCCCAAGGACAAACAGTTTTCCTCCTGGAGTCAATTGGCATAAAAGCTACACAAATACCAGAAGGACATAAGGCATTTATGTCATAATGAGGAGTTAAATTCAGATTTCATGAATCCAGTCCAGTATCTCAAAGACAAAGTTGTAGAATTTGGGCAGTGGATGGCTGTTGGGATTTCTGTGTAATCTAGGCATTAAGAGAGTTCTCCTGCCCTTGATTAAACTGGTTGTAAAAAGGTGTGAAGCAACCACCTCAGCTTTTGATTTGGGGATAAACTGTAAGGACTCAGCTTTTGGATTATTGACTTTGTGGACTATTTCAAACCTTTATGTAAGATATAATACAACTTAAGATAACACAAGTGGCCTTAATTGTGTGACTCTGAAGATCCATCTCATCCAGTTTTGTCTGACAAGTGGTGATAAGTGTACATCTAGGAAAGACTACAAGTGAGTCAAGCACATAAAATACATTCACTGAGTATTCTCCCTTTCCCTGAAACAAATATTACTAATGAATTTAGTAATTCTTGTTACGTTTTCCTTTCGTGAACTTCAGCCTTCTGGTGAAGCCACGTGACCATTTAGCATAGTTAGTGTGCTTGGGCAATGTGCTCCGTGGGTCTGCTGAGCTCTGCATCTAGTACCAATCGTCCTGACAGTGAGAAGGTTGCTAGCCTTCCTTCAGTTACCACCTGGAGCAACTTTGCTCCTGAAGGACTTTACAGCCACAGCCTGCTTCTCTGTCCTGGTTTAGATCACTCACCAGGAGCAGGGGAACCAGAGAGCTTCATACCATGCAAGGCCAGCAAGATTTTGCTTGTCTCTGTAGGTGTGCTGTTGAAACTTCAGTACAGTTAGCTTTGCTTATTTTTAACAAGATGTCCTGGTGGTAAAGCAGAGGGGCTGTGTCTCAGACTACTTGGTGATGAAGCTGCCATTGGCTTTAAAGGTGAAGAGCCAGTCTTAAAGCAGTCAGATGCCTGTTATCCTGTTAAGAAACCTTTTCTGACTTGAAAGAGCTTTTTACTGTGCTTATTTATATTCCTGCCACTTCTCTATCTCCTTCTAAATGGCATTTGTCATTCTCTGTAACTTTTCATGCCCTTGTCTTTGTGATTTGTCATCTGTGCTTTTGTGACTTTTCAACTGTTCCAAAGGGACTGATTGTCTGTGCATCACTCAGGATTCACGTCCACTGTCTCTGCATCTCCTTAGTTTTAGTAGCCTTAATCAGCTACTAACGTTGCCAGGATTTTTAAGTTAATAATGTGTAATTAACAACTCTAGAAGGCAACAAAGATCATCATTTGAAGTGATACATTCAAAATTATATTTGTGCACATAGTTGGTTGCCTTTTGAAGTGGGGCAGTGGGTGGCAGTTTGCCATGCTCAAATTTTTTAGGTTAACAGCTGCTTTCTGAATGCCTCCAGAGTGTCAGTGGGAGCCGCTCCCTTGTGCAGGGCCAAGATAATATTGCTCAGCTGGTCCCTGCAAAGCCACAGTGCCCACTGGCTTGGTAAAGCTGCTTGGCACAGCAACAAGGGGATTGAAGTAACTTCAGTCTGGTGCAGAAACTGGTGCAGAGACAGGGAACCACTGCCTTGGCAGAGCCAGTGGATGGTGGTGTCCTTTGTCTGTGGGAAGGACACCAAGTGGAACCTGTTGGCTCTCAAGTGAGTTGGACTCTTGCCTGTGAATGAAGTTCTCAGCTTCCACTGCTCTTGGCATCATTTTCCTTCTTCAGTCTCTGCATCTACTGGTAGTTGCAGTGGGGTGTTCTTGATGTGAGACAAGAATTTTCATGTTCCTGGATTTAATGTGTGTACATGTGGCCCAAATCTGCACAGACTTTCTCTCCTTATAAGGGCAAGGTCAAAGACAGAATGTTTTTGGAACTTGTTATCTTGCCTGTATTAATGGGAAAGCCAGGGATGCCCACTTTGAACTCCTACCACATGCTGAAGCTAAACGAATGAGTCATGGAGATCATCCTTCTCAGAAATCTTTTAAGAAACTACCATACTAGAATGATTTCTTTCAACTTTTATAGGACTGTTATGTGTTTTTATAGCATTTTTTGCACATTTGAATATTTTGGGATTGTATATTTTCATTGCAGAGATTACTATAAAAATTCTCCTATTTAAATTTTTACTTTATCTAAAAGCACGATGCTTCTTTCTCCATCTCGCGTGGAAGTAAGGTGTCAATAGCATTTTAATACATTTTGCAAAGAAAATATTTCAAAACGGTGGGGAGATTTCTTCTTGAGGATAATCTTTTGTGGTTATGAAATATTCTGCTCCTTTTGAAATGAATCACAGAATCACACAGAATCACTAGGTTGGAAAAGACCCTCTGGATCATAAAGTCCAACCATTCCTATCAATCACTAAACCATGCCCCTCAGCACCTCATCCACCTGTCTTTTAAACACCTCCAGGGAATGTGACTCAACCACCTCCCTGGGCAGCCTCTGCCAGTGCCCAATGACCCTCTCCGTGAAAGATTTTTCTTATGTCAAGCCTGAACCTCCCCTGACGGAGCTTGAGGCCATTCCCACTGGCTTTTGTGCTTTGTCAAACATGCGCTTATTCAATGTAGCTCACCATTTAACCTTCACAGCTTTTTTTCAGTAAGTGAATTCAGGTGTGATAATTTGTAAAAATGTGAAAAAAAAATAATAAATCAGACCTAGTTACTTCTAGAAGCAAAAATTGGTAGCTAACACTTGCAGAAGGCTTTTTATGATCAAGTCTTAAATTACAGAGATTAAGGTAAACAGATGTTCACAGCTATACATAGATTAATTGAGTAACAAAGTCACTGTTAGAGCTGGGAATGCAGATTTATTTCTGACATTATTTTCAGGTTGTGAATCCTTCTCTTCTCTGTTTTTCTTTCCAGTTTATTAACAAAAAATGAAGAAAACCCTGGTCTTAGAGTAGGGATGGTTTCAGAGCTAATTGAATTACTGGGATTAAGACACTTCAGGAGCACCCCAGAACTTGAAAATGGTGATGAGATGATGACTCACCTGAACAAGCACACAGCCTTCCTTGGACAAACTGTTGAGACAGGCAGGTGTTGGGGGGTTCATGAAAACTGCCTGTGTGCTTAGGAGGAATGGGTGCTCCTGGTAGTGTGAAAATAATGTGTCCAGAGCCATGCTACTGCAGAAACGCCCTCAACAGCTGCCTGCTCACAGGTTGGCTACTTACAGTTTACAAGATTGTAATGAGTAGCTTAAGACAATTTAAGCCTGCCCTGATATTAAAGGAGGGGTGCCTTTCTTCTTCTTACTGTGGGTTGTACTTATCCACTGCTCCTCTATCTTCAGATCCAGAGATAGTGTGATTCACTTTTTGATCAATCCAGTGCAAAAAAATATGATTATTTCTCAGTTAGATCAGGCACTGTCTTTACATGTGGTTGCTTATACACCTACTGTCGCTCATGACATTTCATCTGCCTCAGCAGAGTCAGACTGGACCTATTTGAGATTTCATAGAATCATAGAATCATAGAACAACCAGGTTGGAAGGGACCCATTGGATCTTCTAGTCCAACCATTTAATAGTGTCCATGCAGTTTTTCCCATTTGTAGAGGTCAAGAGTTTAATCAAACATTGTTCTGCAGAGCTTCACTATTACTTCATTACTCCTTTAGGTATCCAGTGATTACATTGTGCCTTTCTAATCCATGGCATTGTTGGGGTTGCTTTCAGTGCCGTTTTGTGCTTATGTTTTTTTTTTTTATGTGCTTATACCATTTTTTGCTTATGTTGTGATATCTATATATTTTATTTGGACTTACTTTCTGGCTATTAATTGTAAATATGTGTTAATTCAGAAATCAGCATCAGCTCATCACCTTTAATGTTTTGGGTTTTTTTAAACTGATGTAAAAGTATCTCTTTCCTCTGCTTAATTATATGTTTAATTTCGAAGTAGGTAGGACAGATCATATCAACAATTAACAGGAAGGGAACCAAAACTGTGTCTAATAATCTTCATATGTTAGCGTTTTAAATAAAAATTGTAGTAGTTCTGTGCTCATCTGTCTGCAAAGTTTATTTTCCACTCGATGATGCTGATCACTGCAGGAGATTTTACCTTCCTTTGCTCCAGAAATGCTTTATTCCTTGAAGTGTTTTGTCCCTCTGACGATGAAAGCAAATAAACTTGATTCTTACCATAGGGTGAAGTGAGTAGATTGTATTCATTGGAAATTATGCATCACACACAGAGAAAAAACATGGAACTGAAAACCAGTTAGAAGAAACGTGTATGTTTTCTCTCTCTGTGTATACTCAGGTATGCACATGTGTATGAAAGCTGAAAGGATCAGTAGATATAAAGCTTAGTTCTGCAATGCTGACTTTGTGCCCTTGTTTTAAGAAAATGGTGACAAAAAAACAGGGTTAGGCTGGGAAACTGCCTTTTTGCAGCTATGGTTTTTTCTGGGCTGAGGGTATTCAAATGATTATGCAACTGCAAAGTATCACTCTGCTAGAGCAGTTGTGTTTACGTTTACCGTATATCATTATGGAAATGCTAGTAAAGCATCTTAGTCCAGCACACCATAAAGGTATTAAAAGAAATTCTGCACTTCCACAGGATGATTATGGATCTCGTGGGAGGTATATTATCCTTGCTATGGTGACTATGTATTTTCTGTCCAAACGATATTTTATTTTACGTTGGTGGAGACAAAAAAAGAGAATGAAGGGAAGTAAAGTCTTCATCTACAAGCACACACTTCCCTTACAAAGTTATTTTGCAAAATACTAACCACCCTTCTGCAAGGATATAATGTGGTATATCTTATAATTGGGTCTGGCAGGCACGATGAAGATCTGTTCAGAGATTTGAAGTGCATTGTGAAGATCTGAAGACCAAGAGAAATTGTGGGAAGTAGAATGCATTCTTCCTTCCTCCTTAGAATCTGAGAAGCCAAAATAGAAGTACAAGTGGATACTGGCTAGGCGTGATTAAACTCTGGTTGGAAGATAAAAGAAAGTTCCGAATCTTTGTATATCTTATGATGGCCTTCCAAGAAGAGCCAGGTCAAAGAAAGATCTGTGCTTTTCAATTAGAGCTGCTTCTGTGTAACTTACATGCCCCTCTGTGATTGTGCAGTGGTTTGTGAGGTTACAGCTTCTGCTGGGGAAAAGCTGGGGTCCAGTTTCAGGGAAAGCACCTGAAACTAAGACAATGAGAAATGAACTCTCAAAAAGTAATGAGATTAGAGGTTAGGAGCCAAAGAAGTGCTGACTGTGGGGATCAGGTGTAATGGGAATGACTTACAGAGATAAGAAGCATGTGGAAGCATGAGGACAGTGTGTTACTATTTTGTGTTGAAAGTATGCATGTTCACAAGTCAGTATTTAAAGGGATTTTTCTTGTTGAATGCTTTGAAGTGTAACTACTAATCTTAGAAATTTACAGTTAATTGTAATATAGTGGTGAGCACATACCTGAAATTTCCTGACATTTACAGAGTATCTTATGTGTCAGAAGTGATTAAGTAGGGAGTAGTGTTTCCATTTTGCAGTTACGTAGAGGAGGAAGAGAGTCTGAACTAAGTGCTTTATTGTGTGCTCATGGACATAGAGGAAATCTTTGCTAAACCACTAACAGAACCTGAAACTTTCTGGCTTCTTGCCATATGCCGAATCTATTCACTAAACTGTACTCTATTTTTCTCTTTTTCCCTTGAAAATTGAATATCGTCAGCTCATATGAAGGTAGAGTAGCAGGTGCAATACAAACCAGTAGAATTAGTAGTAACAGTTTGAGATCAGAACCTGATCTTAAGCTGCTGAAACCTAAAAGGAACTTGAGCCTGGTAACAAAGCTTGGTTTTTATCTCTCTCTACAACAAATTTCTTTATCATAATATTTTATATTTAACTCTGTGGTTGTCCAAGGCTAAGATACGATTGCTGGTTTCAAAGGATACAATGATGTTGAATTCTCTGTTCCAGCACAAAACAAATGAGTAGTTAAACTGCTATAGGACTTCTTGGAGATTTCCATGTTAGGAAGTGTTTTGTTTGCTAAAATGCAAATTGGAAACCCAATCGCAAACTTATTTGCATTGTTAGGTACCTTTAAAACGTACCCCAAGTCCATGTTTGTCCTTTCCTGTCATATAAAGTAGTGAAAGATGTTGTAGTTGGAGAATTTGTCTGCTTATCTTTCCCATTGCAGTTGATGATATGAGTACAGCTTAGAATAGCTTTTAGGTTTGCATAGGGGAATATGGGTGAGTATCAAGTTTTTAATGAGCTTTATTATATATCACCCTTTCGTCTAATACATACTGTGCTAAGATCAGTCAGAAAAAGATTAATGCAAATGTTGACTCATGATCGTTTTTTGGGGTTGTTTTTTTTTTTTTTCCTCTAGGATTATGAAGGCTTTTTTGAATCCAAGGAGAGCAACACTGTCTTCTCCTTTCTTGGACTGAAACCTACTTTAACATCAAAGGTCAGTGTAGTATTTCATACTCGTCATGGAATTCTTGAAATACTGAAGCTGAATTTTCTTTGAATCGAAAGAATTCTGTGTTTATTCATACCACTGCCTTTATTCATATCTTGTCCATATCAGCTTCATGCTAATGAGGTAATTGAAACTGTTGCCACTAAAAAGCAAAACATTTTAAATGAAACCAAGCATATACCTGGGAGTTAATTTGAGACAGCAGATAAATCGAGTTTAAAGGATATATTCTCCTTCACTTTGTCAATATAAATTGAAAGCAAGTGACTTTATTATAATAGGAGACAGAACTAGGATCTTGATCAATGGAATATCTGTAGATTATGTCACCAAAACATCGTTTTACTGAGCTGACCTGGCACAATGGCTCAACCAGGACAGGATTTATTCATTAGGCATTTATTTATTTATTTATCTATTTATTTATAAATGCTGAAATACTGCAGCAGTCAGAAGTTACAGCAAGTTTTTGGATAAGAATTAACTAATATACACACACACACACATGCACACACACAACTGAAGATAGAGCCAGATAACATCTTTCTATTGAGGGCAATATGATAGAGGAGATATTATTGCCATACGAAAGCCTGGATGCTTGTTCAGAGAGACTATATGTTGTACTTTTGGGCAGTAGATCAAGCACATAGGAGAGGAATTTTCCTCCATTGGCCACTATAGTTACTGCTGCGTTTGGTAGGAGTTTTGTTTTGGCTCTGTACTCTCCTGGGTATGTACAGAATTCCTCTTCTGCCAAGGTTTCATTTATTTGAGGACACCATGACAGACAGAAGTGGGAGGGAACCTCCGCTGGAAACAACAGAAGCAAGTTATTATGGCAGCTTGCTTTTCTTCGTAGCTTGAAGAACCAGTCCTAGGAAAAGGATAACTTCCTACTGCAATCAGAAACAACAGCTTCTGTGCAGCTCTGTTCCTGGGAAATAACCTGTTGTAGGCCTGGAGGAGTGTCTCTATGAACTTGGCTGGATCACTGCTTCAGTCTGACAGTACTTTAGACTAAGGCATCCTCAGCTCCTGTGTGGACCAGGATTAGGGGCATCTCATGAATGAACATTACAGACACAGGAGATGAGAATTTATTCATAGCATTAATAATATTTTTTTTCCTCTTCTTTTAAATAGGAATCAGAACCCTAGAAAGCCTATCTGAAGTATCAACAAGCACATCTTCTGGATGAATGACCCTGTTCTTCAGCACACAACACCTTCCCTAATGGATCACTGTGATAGAGCAAACACGCATCATTAGTAATAGTCTGCTTGCCATGAGATGGTGCTCTTCAATAATGTGGAGTTAATAACACATGTGTGAAAGAGGATTAAGGCCAGGCTACTCATCTTCCTTTTTAAAGATACTCATTTTTGATTTTTCATTTTTGTCTTTGTCTTTGCCTGTGGCAACTGGCACTGATATTCTAATGGACATGTATGTTTGAGTATAACCAGTGCAATGCAGGGTTTCTGTTGTCCATGGATATACTTCTATAGTCAGACTCCTTACTGTTTTTAATTCTTCCCACTACTGTAGCTGAAATTAGCTCGTGATAGTGGTGGTCATTAGAATGTTTGTGCTGGCTATGATCCAATCATAAGATCTCAGACTAAGCCCATAACTGCCATATTTTTGCTCTACATTTATTTATTTTGGTGTTTATGCTAGATCACATTTGTTGTAAGAGACATGGGCTGCTAACCTTGTACATGAAAACTTGGTTTGTCACATGATGCGCATTGCAACTGACTGTTTAAAAGCACTTGTTACCATGGAGGAGGTGCCAATGTAAAATATTTTTACATGGTTTCTCTTCCAAATGCAGGCGAAACATGCAGGAAAACACTTGATAGAAAATACTGGGTAGTTCAGGAAAAGGGGCCTCATAGCTAATGATGATATTAAATTATCTCTTAACTGCGAAAGACTAAACACCCAGAGTTGGAGCTCTATTGTTGCACTGTCTTAAAATGAAATTTTGCCAAAGCCTCGAGTTTACCTTCAGTAACACACAGCTCCACCATTAGCCACAAGAGTCAGGGTTCAATCCCATTGATAGTCAAACACGCTACCACAGTCCAGGAGCACATCTAACTCACTCTGCTGTTGTCCTGATTATATCCCCAGGTGAGGAGATGCTGGAGGTGCCTCAAAGAGACTGAGAAAGGAATAGGAATGGTTTGACTGGATGATCCAGTGGGTCTCTTCCAACCTGGTGATTCTGTGATTAAAGCTGAGCATGTGCTTTGCTGGCTAAGTCCACAACAGTCAGCTCAGCTGTGGAACAAGAACAAAGTAAATAAAGTGGAGATTGTTCCTGTGTAACTGCATTGATGCACATAGCAGAACTTAGGCCCATGATTTGCCAATAATGATTACAAAATGCATTCCAGACAGAAAACAAACTGCATTATGCATTTTGAATCAAATCTGACTATGAAAATAGCAGCTATGCTGTAATGTAGCTTTTACTCAATTGATTTCATGATGACAGGGTAGTGCCATTCCAATAAATGTCCTTACGTCTTTGGGCTAATAAGAAACCATTATGTGGTATCTATGCCATCACAGTATCACTCAGACTGTGCGGCTTTAAGGAAGTCAAACTTGTAGAAAGTGTCAGAAAGCAAGACTGTCTGTGCAACAAACCACCTATTCTGGTAAAAACAGTAACCATGGCATCCGAGACATGTTAGTTGGAAGGGACAACTGGAAGTCATCCTGTCCAGTACTGTCAAAATCAGGGCTAACACAAACACTAGCTTGGATCATCTATAGGTCTGAAAAATAACCAGAGATGAAGATCTCGTAACTCTGTAGGTAACCTGTGACACAGTACTCTCATAGAGAAAAACGTCTTTAATGTCCAGCCTCAACTCCCAGGCTGTAATTTGTAGTCTTTGCTGTGTTTTCTGGCACTCACGGGAAGAGACTGGCACCATCCTTTTTGTAACTGCCTTGAAGATAGTTGTAGGTCACCATTAGATCCCCTAGTAGATGCTTTCTTACCAGACTAAACAAACGTGGCTTCCTCAGCTTTTCACAGGCTTTCTGCTTTAAGCCCCTGGCTGCTTTGCTTTGGTGCAGGGCTACTCTTTCCAATTTGTTCACATCCCTCTTGAACTGGGAGATGGTCCCAAAATGGTATTTTGGATGTGTCCCCACCAGTGCTGAGCACAGGGGAACAGTAACTTTCCTCAGCCTGCAGGACACGCTTCTCCCAAAGTAGTGCACCATGTGCTTTCCCCTGATTGGAGTGAGTACCTTGCTGACTCATGATCAACCTGGCATTCACCACTAAAATCCCCAGGTCCCTTCAGCAGAGATGTTGCTCCAGCAGTCAGTTCCCAGCCCACACTGATGCCTTGTCACACCCAAAGGTAGAACTATCCACTTATTATCAAACTTGATGAGATTTGTCTTGGCCCAGTCCTGAAGGTTATTGAGTGGCTACTGGACTGAAGCTCTGTCAGCTGTTGCCAACCACTGAACCATGTTTAGGTGTCATTTGCAGATTTGCTGAGGATGCACAATAGGTCATCGTCCAAATCCCTGCTGGAGAAGCCAAACAATAGGAGAACAGTAGCCTCTCGGATTTTGGACAAAACCTTGTCTCTACAGAGATATGACATGAACAATGTTTATTGCTACCATTTACTGGAGTAAAGAACAGGTTTCTTTCCTGTTCATGTTATCTCATCTACAAGCTGCTTACAGCTCTGTGACTTTTCTGTCTACTACAAAGGCAAGAAAGCTTTAAAAAAGGAGATGTTAAGGATTCCATCCATTAATCAGTTTGTCTTTGGATCCCCTGGTGCCTCCTTGGCTCAGTTAAGGGCTACATGGAGGAACAGCACTTAGATTTCAAGTCTATGTTTGTATGTACCAGTCAAATCTTAGCTACAGCACCATCTCCTAGAGGAATCCTGAATGGGAGTTGATAGCTTGCATATACATATGCATATATGTGTATATATGTATGTGCATTTTTAAGAATTATGTTGTCTGTGGTAAGTTATTATGATGTGCTTGTCACCAGTCTCATATTTTCATGAGACTTGAAACCTCACTATAGGAAGGGGATGTGACATGAGGTGGAGCTATATGTTGTTAACTTAAAGTTCAATATAGTTATTCCTAAAAAAAAAAAAAAAAAAGGTTAAATAAAACAATTTAACTTTGCAAATGAATACAGATATGAATTTTCAGAGAAGCCATCCTGGATTTGTCATGTACTTGATATGTTGTCCCAGTTTTGAAAAAATCCTAAGTATGTGAGTGTACATGAGCAATCCTGGGCAAAACCCCAGGCTTACTGATGTGAAAGGCAAAACCACACTGATTTCTCCAGGGATGAAATTAGTTTCACACAATTCCTCTTGAATTTTGATAACTGTAGAATGAAAGCCTCCTGTTCAGTGGAGAGCTAGTCCTGTAGCGCAGTCAGGTAAACCTAGCTTATTTCAGAGCACACGTGTGGGCATAATCAGTTGTATGAAGGACAGCACTAGCTCCAAAGATATCCTGCTTGCTTGCATGGATTGGCAGTGTAAGTCCCTTAGAATATGTGGGTTTGAAGTATACGTGGTTAGTTTTAAAATAAAAAGTATATCTATTTCTCAAATGTGAATTTGGTCTGTTGTGCAACAGCCTTATTTTTGTAATTAAAGCAAGTAGAGTTCTAGTTTGTTACACAAGATGATCTGGAATTTTGTAAACCAGTTTTTTAAATAATGAAATGTAACTATGAGGAAGAGGTCTGGAAACTAGAGCCATTTATTGAAAGAAATAGCAAATTCTTAATTTTGTTTAAAACATTTGCATAAAAAGGTATGCTTGAGAATCAAATGATCCCAATTTTTAGCTAATACTTGTGTCTACCCCACTTTTTAAAAGGGAGAGCAATGTGAATTAAACTGTAAGTCTTTGTACCTTGCTAAGTTGCTGTGTGGGCTGACATGCACATACACTGTATCAGTGGCTTTGATAGAGGTGGTTTTGTTTGTGCCACACACTACTGGATAGTGCCTTGCCAGAAAGAGGACTGTAACTGTAGGGTCTTCTTAGATGTGCTTAAACTTTGAACTGAGAAAGGGTTAGTTTCTATATTGCTATTTTTTTTTGATAATGTAGTAAACTGATTTTGAGGCCTGAGTCAAGGGACACATGCTTTGTAAGGCTGAAACAGTTTTTGATGAGTCTTCTGAACTCTTCATTTCTCTCAGTGTGGCTTTCTCTTTATTTTTTTTGTTTTTTCTTTCCATTTTGTTGATTGTCTGGAATCAAACCTTCCAAGGGAAGTGAACCTAGAGTAAAGCCCCTAAATCCATGTTTACACTTCTAAATAACTCTCTGATTCAAGTGTTGAGCAGCCCAAGTGGTATCACTGAAATGAAGAGGAGCTACCAAGCTCTCAGTGGATATCTTGACTGTTTCTCCCTGTGCTGTCCCTGTCAGACTATCTATTTAAGGAATCCAGTCTGGGAATGTCATGATTTAGAAGTAGGACCTTGAGATTTTGAGCAGTGCATTGTGGCACTTCACAGGAGCGCAGGAGTGGGGTTGTCACCGGGCAAGTGCCAAATCCAATTAGTCTTCAGTGACTTGTCCACTGGTTTCACTAGATCTTGGCAAGAGTGGTGAGAGGAAGAGGGAGCCCTGCGTGTTTGCCTTGCAGAGAGTGGGAGTGGAAGATGTGCGGAATGGCCTGTGGCTTGGTGATGGCAGCTGGAGCAGTGATGTTCACAGGGTCCATGGCTGGCAGCGCCCTGTGTGAAACAGCACTGCTCACCATGGGATTGCACCTGCCTCATGGCCTATCCGTCACCCTCTTACTCCCTAAAGAATTTGGGAGGGGAAATGGAGAGCAGCTTCTTGCGAGCAGTGCTTCAGCCAGGGCAGATCCGGCTTACTCTCTTCTTCCTATTCTTTACCTCTTCCTAATGTGCTTCATCCTGTCCTGCGTAGACCTACCTGTGTGCAAAGTTTCCACTCCTGATCACTTGTAACATCCCTGTGAGGTCGCAAATGCAGAGCTGGTGTTCAGCTTCATGGCATCAGTGTTTTGTAACTGAATGGGGGAGGGAGCACGTTGCATCCTAGGCTGTGTACACATGGAGTTCTAAATTGTGTATTGAAATCGTGTTCACCTAATAAAAAATGTAATTCTAAAAAAAGCATTTGAACTGTGTTGTGTGTGCCACAGGGACCTATGAAACAAGGAGGAGTCTTTATCCTTGCTGCAGCCCCCTCTGCTGACAGCCTGTGCTTTGGCTGAGGCTCTGCAGAGCTCCTTGCCTGGGATGGGTGAGTCTGGTTCTGAGAGATGCTAAGTGGCTTTAATCCCTGTTGACTCAGTGGGAACTGAAATTTGCAGAGGACCTCCTGGGTTAGGGTCGAGGTACTCTCCAAATAAACAGCAGTAAAGGAAAAAAAAAAAGGATTATATTTTTGTCTTCCATTTTTGTGCTTGGGTTAGTTGATAAATACCATAAAAATAAAGGTCAGACCCTCTGGGGTGGCTTGGGCAGCAGGGCCAGTTGCTGAAGTTTTGCACCTAGGGTTAAGATATTACAGAGTGATGCTTTTTCTTATCTGAAAGGAATGTGAGTTCCTGTTTTGCCTGCCCACTTTGCTACCCTTGAAGACTGATGGTCCTTTTGGTGTCCCACCATGCTGTGTCCTGTAACGGCTGATAAAAGCTTTCACTACTGACCCCCTAAGCTAATGGTGTTCCTGCTATGAAGCTATAATCACTGGGACTGCTGGTATAATTTTCCTTCAATCACTTATCTTCTCTGGGTTTTCACTGCTTTAAATTCTTGTGTTTTTTCTTCCTGGCTTTATTGGATATGCTTTTTAGATGTCTTCTGCGAGTGGCATAAATTTCAGTTTAAACCATGAGAGGGCTTTTAGTTCAGGACAGCTGTACAGCTTTGCTGTGGAATATGCTCTTGAGTCATTAAGGTAAATTGCTGTAGCATGAGTACTGCTCCAGCCAGGCTGTAATACTTAAGCCCCAAGTGGTCATTTCATGTTCTTTGGAACATTCTCGCTCTCAGCAAAGTGTAGGTATCCATCAAACCCACTTATTCCTACAGAAACATGCAGAGATGATGGCATTTCAGTGCAGCAAAATGTCATGGTCTACATTAACTAGTCAACCTGGACATGTCCTGGAATACAGAGCCAAATGCTCAGCTGTTTCTGTCATCACAGAGTCTGTTTCATAAAACAACCATACTCCAACTAAAAGCAACAATCTAGGTCTTGGCTGATGATATTTTTTCAGGGTTTTTTTTCTGGTTTGGTTTTGGGGTTTTTTGGGTTTTCTTTTTTTTCCTTTGGCTTCACTATGCCAGTGGGAAGGTTGCTTCAAAATCCCACTTCTTGTTCCAGAACCAAAACCCAAATCTTCCAAATTCCAGCTGAAGTTTATTCATGACTAGCTTATCCCCATTCCTTCTTGTCCTTTCATTTAAGAAAGTCTCCCTCACAGGTATTACCTGCAACAACCACGTAGTGGTTTCTTCTGCCTTAACCAAGCTTTTGTCTGGCAGGAGAAGCAGCTAAACCAGTGCAGAGTCCCGTTCTTCTGCTGATGCCACTGATATCCCAGAACAGCTGAGACCCTTGGGATGAGACAGTCTCCCCTATATGACAGCATAGGGATACTCCATGAAGTAAGCCCAAGAAGAACTCTTTAATAACTTCAGTTAGCAGAATTAATAATTTAGAGATGTAACGAAGACAGAGATGATCCTGATTCTTTCTTTCTGCGGCCTGGCAGGGGTCTTGCTATTTAAGTTTCTCATTTTAGCCCTGACTGGGCTGCTCCAATTTAGCATTTTTTTCTGGGTATAATGTGTGGGAAGATGAAAGAACTGTGTTTACTGAATGCATTACTTAAACACTCTCTTGACAGACTTTAACCTTTGATTAATTGAAGGGTGTCAGAAAAATCATTAGACAGGGATGCGCTCCCTGAACTTATACCAGCTACAGGAGTAAAATATGGATCTTGGAAAGACCATGAGTAGCCAGCCATCTTTTAGGAACATATTTCAATACATAGACACACATCTAACAAAGAGTTGGTAAAGGTAGCTCCCAATTCCCTACTAATTCAAACAAGGAACATGACTCTCCATGGCAGACAGGAGTTATCGAGGCACAAAAATCTGTGCGTGAGGGGTCTGAGACTTGCTGCAGTCATGGGTTTATTTATGTGTGCTGTGGTGGATGGGATAAGGGCAATGGCCACTTTCCCCCAATCATATTCACAATCTACTTCCTGCCCTTCAGTAGCAAAGTGCTGCCTGCACTGGGCTTAGGCTCTTCCCTCTTTCTGCCTCCCTGCAAGCTCTTGCTGCTGCTTCTCCTTCACCTCCCAGAGAGGAGGTGCTGTCCTGCTGCCTGGCTTTCCTGCATAGTGAGGCAAAATCACTGTATTTGCCCCTGAAATCACTCACGTAGTGTTTGCTCCAACCTGCTCCCTGCATACAACCCTCAGTGGACTCCCACAGCTGAATCCTCCACCCTTGTTGGACGATCCTAGCTGGACTTCCAGCACATTTATCAGTGCATTTTCCAGTCTTCTCTCCTCTCTTTACGCCTTATTGTGTCTTCAAATACCACCTCTGTGCTGGTAGTCTCTCCCCTTTGCCTTACTCCTTGCCTTCCTCTCCTCTCCCTGCCTTGTGTCAACAGCTGAGAAGATATTGTGTTTGATAGGACAAGAGGGAATGGCCTTGAGCTCCACCAGGGGAGGGTCAGAAATTTTTCATGGAAAGGTTCACTGGGCACTGGAACAGGCTGCCCAGGGAGGTGGTTGAGTCACCTTCCCTGGAGGTGTTTAAGGCACGGGTGGACGAGGTGCTAAGGGGCATGGTTTAGTGATCGATAGGAATGGTTGGACTCGATGATCCTGTGGGTCTTTTCCAACTTAATGATTCTGTGATTATACCATAAGGGGAAATGTAAAAAAATATCTTGATTGTCTTCTTCCCAGGGTGATCAATTGCCATTACAAAACAACACACATCAGAAAACAACCTCTGACTGTTACCCAAGACCATTAGGAGCAAGTACACCACTGCCACAAGGGGTTCTTATAGATGCTACTATGGTCAATAATAATACAAAACCCAGCACTGGATATCTCCTAAAACCACTGACGATAAAACATTTACTGGTGATTACTTCAGCAGTTTTTCCCAAGTGGGAAAAGTTTTGATCACTGGAACTTTACAAGATCTTTACCATTAAGATCTGCTCAACAACCGTCCTCACAAAAGACCCTCTTACAGAAACTTAAGACTGTAGGGGATCAGTAGAGGCAGCTACTTTAAGACCTTCTTCACATCCTGAAGTAATAAAAGGGGTAATAAGAGGGAATAGGGGTGAAGGATGGTGAAAATAGGGTGAATTTAGAGAATGAGGTAACATTTTAGTGAGAATGTTGCATTGAATGATCTTCGCAATAGAGATCTTTAGTAAAACATTGCCCTTTTCCCTTAACAATCCCTTAACACAATGAAAAAAAGTTAAAAGCCCCAAAGAGAGTAGGTAAGTTGACCATGTTTTGGTGTTATTTCACCCACTTCATGGCAAGAAACCATATTACCAAGGATTGGTAACCCACAGGAAAATTGGAGACCAGTCTTCAAAAAAAAATACACCACAGATTTGCATCTCAGCTTTGTTTGGAGGACCATCTCACTGTGTTCTTGCCAAAAAAAAAAAAAAAAATCAGTTCTGTATCACTGGGACAATGAAGCCATTGGAGGGAAGGGAAGAAGGAGGGAAGGAAGAAGGAGGGAAGGAACTAGCCCAGCCATGATGGGTTGTGGATGGAGCTAGGGGTTGGGTTGTGCTGGTTGTCACTGACATCTAGAGGACATTATATATATTATATAGGTTATATATATTTCCTCCCCATGGTAGGGGGGTTGGAACTAGATGATCTTTAAGGTCCCTTCCAACCCAAACTATTCTATGATTCTATGATTCTATGAAGCGTGATAAAATAACCAAACCTTGGGCAGGATGAGTCTTCCTTTGCCTTGTCACCACTCACAGGCACAGCAATACTTGCAGCTGAAACTCACTGGCTTTCCAAACTGATGCTTGGACTGTCTTTAAGCATTTTACCTGGTCTGGACACTGGTACTGCATTTGTTGTTGTCAGTGCGGCACTTCTGAGGGGTTCTTTTCACCTTCCTTCCTCCAGCAAACACATAAAAACTGGAGACTAACAAAACTAACTTGCAACGATGGACATTTCCTAATGGGGAACACGCGGGCAGCTGCCATCACCCACCGTGACCATGAAACTCGTGGGCTTTATGTGACCAGATGAGGGAGATCAGGGGCTGCAAGAGCCCCTCAATCAATATTGACTCAATATTGAATCAATATTGACTCAATCATGGACTCAATACTGGAGTCCATGGGCACCTACTTGGCACCCTGTGCAGATTATGGTGTCTGCAGAAGGCTGTGGGGTGCTGCTGAGTGCTGCATGGTACAAGCCCTACTGCATGGTACAGAGGCCCTCTGGTTAGAGGAACAGACAGGAACATCATGAGATGCTATTGTCATCCATTTGTATTGCAATACTTTCTGCACGCCTATAAAGACTATTTTCTTCAAGCCCCTGTTAATGCAAAGTAGTTTTAAAAATTCAGCTTTTTTGAATTAAAGATATTAGGTAGGGAGGGTCCCGCAAAATTATTTTTAATTTTAGAGACATGTTTTCACAGTAAGCTCCTCTTCCTGGCACAACTAAAGATGTTGAAGACAAAGTTTATTATAGAGAGGCTACGTTCTCTATGTCCTTCTGCTCACATCAAGCTTTTGCAGATGTAGAAAATGACTGAAGAGGCTGAAACAGAAATTCATAACATTTCCAGAAATCTTTAGTGGGATTGTCTTTAACTGTTTGCATCAATTTGTGTTGAATTGGTTTCTTTTGTCCCAGAAGGTGAGCAGTAACCCCTTTAGGTCAAGGAAATGCTTCATCTGCATCTGCAAAGGCATCACTAGCTAAGACAGAGAGGTCATTATCCCACTCTTCTCAGCACTTGTCAGGCCACACTTGGAATACCGTGTTCACTTTTGGCCTTCACTATGCAAAAAAGATGTGAACATGCTGCAGAGAGGCCAGAGAAGAGCCACAAAGGCGATCAAAGGATTGCCGTATGAGGAAAGGCTAAGAGAACAGGGTTTGTTCAGTCTTAAAGAGAGAAGGTTTTGTGGATATTTTATCACCGTGTTCCAGTATTTAAAGGGCAACTACAAAGAAGACGGTGAGTCTCTTTCTACAAGGAGTCATGTGGAAAAGATGAGGGATAATGGGTATAAGACATTGCTGGGGACATTCTGGTTGGGCACAAAAGGAGAATTCTTTGCAATGAGATCAATCAACCGTTGGAATACTCTCCCCAGGGAAGTGATGGATTCTCCAACATTGGACACTTCTGAGATTCAACTGGACAGAGTGCTGTGCTTTTGCCAGGAAAGGTTGGAACAGATGAGCCTTGAGGCCATTTCAAACCTGGTATTCTGTGATTCCTCTTAGAGTGGCTGAGCATGTGCAGAGCCACAAGCTGCCCTGCTTAGACCGTGCCAATTTGCCACTTAGTGAGGCAGTGTCTCAGGATCAACAAATTACCCCACACCTTGGTTTTCCAGCACTCCTGAACAGGTTGTCCTCATAAAGAGACTGTGCATAGAATAGTAAATGGATGAGTAAACTGTTTTGCACAAAGCTAATAAATATTTTTAGAGGTATTTTAATTGAGTGTTGCATTTAATTAGCTTCTCCCAAGCTTTCAGCTTTGCTCTCTTGATTTACAGGACTGAGGTCAGCTTGGACAGGGAACACTTGCCACTGCTTTCCAGCAGCTCTGTGTGTTAGCTGAGCAACACCCCTGACTGCCACCCCTGCTCCTGCCTACTTTGTGGCTGGGAAGGCTTCTACCCATTTGCTTTTCTAAGCAAGGGACTCGAATGATTGACATTTCCAGGGGTTCGTTTTATTTTATTGGGTTGTTGAATGATTTCCAGAAAAAAAAGAGGACTTTGGTGAGCGTGGTCCTCAAGCCTGGGGTTTTAGAGACGGCCTTTCTGCTACCCCTGTATACCATGTCAGGAACAGCACAAAAACACAACTGGAAAAAAAGCAGAAAACCTGCTGATTAGCAACGAAATCATGTCGTATGTGGAAAATACATTGGGCAGTGGACACCTGGTGGTATTTCAGTAGAGCTGGATGACACAGGGATTGAATTCTTTACAAAGTTTTAAGGTTCTTCCTGTTGTGCCCTGGTACAAAACCCCAAAATCTTTATTGTTTCACTTTACAAACTGGGCAGTTGCTGCTGTCCTTAGACCAAGGGAAATTTTGTCAGTGGGTGGAAAGATCACTTCATTCCTCCTCAAAAATGAGGGACTGTCAGGTACAGTTTCAACAGGGACCTGCTGAAGTACAAGGATGGATGTGGCAAAAATCCCCCCACCTCAGGGGAAAACACTCCCCTGTCACAGAATCCACCTCTCTGGGGTGCTCCTGCTTGAGGGCAATGGCTTTGGGAGCTGTTTTGTACCATCTGAGATAGCCAGCACGGAGAACAGCATCCGCACACTCAGGAGAAGACTCATCAATGTGGATTTGGGGGCTCAGCCCAATGCCACACATGGACACCCAAGGGCTTAAGCTGGTTGCTAAAGGAAATAAATTTTAAAAGTAGATGGTTAAATTAGAGTACCAGGCTCCCTCATTGTAATACTGTGTCTCTAGATATTTTTACTGTTTTATTAACAAACCTCCCGTACTAACTTCTTTCCTATTACTTGACAGATGCTTTCATCAGGGTTATATAAAGTCCTATTTTCATCCCAACTTTGCCTAGAAATAGATTAAAGAAAAGCTGAAATACACATTAATAGTGATATGCAGAGTGAAATGTTTACTGCATATGTTTTTAAAATGAAAAAATGTGTTTTTAAGGCAGTTTTACAAGAGTTGAGGCTCAGCAGCAGTATCTGCATGCCTGGGAGTGGTTTCTTCAGGAAAGCAGCTGCTTCATGGGGGCTGACAAGAGCTGTGCGATGCAAGGGGAGAGCCAGAGTGAAATGACTCTCCTTGCACATTTACAAGCCAGGTCACCTGAAGTACAGATTATTTTAAAGCAAACTATGGTCATAGTAGCCACCAAAACATAAGTAGCACCATTTTCAGTTGTTTAAATACAGATTACAACCCTTCTATTTCATGATCAGAGATGGGATGCCCAATCCCCAGGGCTCAGTTCTGGGTCCAGCCTTTATCAATGTCTGGATGTGTCTTTATCAATGACCTGGATGAGGGCATTGAGTGTACCCTTAGCAAGTTTGCAGATGACACTAAGCTGGGTGGAAGTGTCAATCTGCTGGAGGGTAGGGAGGCTTTGCAAAGGGATCTGAACAGGCTGGACCACTGGGCAGAGTCCAATGGCATGAAGTTTAACACGGCCAAATGCCGGGTCCTGCACTTGGGGCACAACAACCCTATGCAGAGCTACAGACTGGGAGAAGCCTGACTGGAAAACTGCCAGGAGGAGAGGGACCTGGGGGTGTTGGTCGACAGCCAACTGAACATGATCCAGCAGTGTGCCCAGGTGGCCAAGAAGGCCAATGGAATCCTGGCTTGTATCAGAAATGCTGTGACCAGCAGGTCCAGGGAGGTGATTCTCCCTCTGTACTTGGCACTGGTGAGACTGCTCCTTGAATCCTGTGTTCAGTTCTGGGCCCCTCACCACAAGAAGGATGTTGAGGCTCTGGAGTGAGTCCAGAGAAGAGCAACAAAGCTGCTGAAGGGGCTGGAGAACAGGCCTTATGAGGAGCGGCTGAGAGAGCTGGGGTTATTTAGCCTGGAGAAGAGGAGGCTGAGAGGAGACCTCATTGCTCTCTACAGCTACCTGAAAAGAGGTTGTAGAGAGGAGGGAGCTGGCCTCTTCTCCCAAGTGACAGGGGACAGGACAAGAGGGAATGCCCTCAAGCTCTGCCAGGGGAGGTTTAGTCTAGACATTAGGAAAAAAATTTTCACAGAAAGGGTCACTGGGCATTGGGATAGGTTGCCCAGGGAGGTGGTTGAGTCACCTTCTCTGCAGGTGTTTAAGGCATGGGTGGATGAGGTGCTAAGGGACATGGTTTAGTGTTTGATAGGAATGGTTGGACTCGATGATCCAGTGGGTCTCTTCCAGCCTGGTTATTCTATGATTCTATGGTCCCTGGAGGTGTTCAAGGCCAGGTAGGATGAAGCTTCGAGCAATGTGGTTCAGTCTCTGCCCATGTTGGGGTGGAGGTTGGAACTGAATGATCTGTAATGTCCCTTCTGACTTAAACCATTCTGTAATTCAATGATTCTACGATTCTAAGATCACAGGAACTCAGTAAATACGTTCTCACTCCTGCTGCCTCATTAATTTGCTTTATCACTGAATAAATGCATCATCATTCTGTTGACGTTACTTACAGTCCAACAACTGAATGCATCCTTCAGCTTTATGTTTTTTTATCCAGTTTAGAAAACATATTAAGAGAGGGATGTGATTTAGGTCCATTTAAGGTATCTGAATGCATGTTCTTAAGTAAGTAAGATCACAGATCCCATTGCTGCCAGTGGACACATAAGGGAAGGCTCATTTCACCTGCCAGAATGTGGGCATTTGTATATCTAAGCCTGGACTCAAATCCTGTGTTTTGTGGGAAAGAAAACTGATCACCATATTTTATTCTGTGCCTATCTCTCATGCACCAGCTGCCACAGCTCCCAGGCCTCCAGAGACACATTTTCTTAATGCTTGTTCCACTACAATTGCCTAAAATTTTAATACAGTCACTGTGAGGTAAAGCTTTGGGGGTGGAAGGAAATGAGAAGAAGTCTACTTGAGGTCATTTAGCAGTGGTTATCTTTTTGAGAAAAACTTATTTGGCATAAATTGAAAGTCAAATCAACACCAAATTTAGTCTTGGAAGAACTTTAAAAGTCTTATCTGTGCTTAAGAGGATTTTCTCTGAACCTGTATGTTTACATTACATCAATCACAATTTAAGATCAGAAAAAAAGTCAGTATTTGTTTTACCTAGTGTAAATATATCTCGAAGATGGTTCATAGATAGGTCCCACATGTCATTCTGTTCTTTAAATAAACATCTGTAGAAACCAAAGGTGGTCTAAGGAAGTATCTTTGACAGCAATTCCACTCTTGCCAGATGCAGAAGTATCTCCCCATAGCACCTGGAATCTCAAAATCTCACCACATAGTGACCAATTCCGATTTCTACCTCCTACCATCTTAACACCAGAGGGTACAAGGAATGAGTGCAAGTGAAATGCAGGCCATAGCATCATCTGTGGCCAGCAAAAGTCTTGCCTTTTAAGTGCTAACATGGAATACATCACAAGCGTGCTCCCTTCTTCAAAGGGCTGGATTTCTTTTTTAAGTGAAAATATACATATTCCTAATAAAGTTCTAACACAGCTGTGCCTGATTTTGTGTACAAAAAAAAGCACAGAATGTCCTTGAATTGTTCATGAGGGAAGGTCTGGAGAGCCAGGGAACAGGATGATGTCAACATTTGTTAAGAAGTTGACTTTAACAAAAAAAGAAATGAATGAACTACAAGCAGCACGTGTTATGGTCTCCATGTAGTTTAACTAAAAATGGTCATGACCCTCTGGAGTTTATAAGTGCTTTGCATGAACTAAAACTACTTGGTTGACATCTGCCTTTACAGCAGATTTCCCATAGCATTCAGCTGTTCCAGTGTATTCATAATTAAATTACATTGGAGACATCTGCTTTAGAAGTGGGAGCAAGCCTTCCAAAGCACTTACAGTTGCATGGTCTTTATTTTATTTTTCAAAGCAATGGGACCATCTTCTTTTCTAAATGACCTTTAAGAATCTCCTTTTTCTAACTATCCCTATAAATACTACCTTTGCCCATGGCTTGTTACCACAGTATAGACTGAATCAGGAACAATGCAGAATGACCTACTTTCTGATAAGATTAGTGGGGGTGCAGTGGCAGCAGCAAGGAGTAAGAGAGAGATGGTGCTTAGCAGAAGTAAACACTGACACAAGCAATGATACCCTAGAAACGTTTCCTGTGAACTGGAGATCAGGTAAGAACATAATTGGGTCTTTATGGATTCTATCATACTAAAATAAAATCTTACATGGAGAACAATCACAAACCTTTCTACTCAAGTGGCATTTCACCTGGTTTAGGTGTTGGAAAGGAGGACAAAGCAATGGAGCAAGTGACACATTTCCCACAGGCCAACTCCCTTCATAAAGTATTCTATAAATAATGATACATAGAAATAAAGTCTTGTTTACTTGGGAAGTGAAATATCACTGTTTGTTTGTTCTTGGTGCACTTTTGTTTCAAAGGAAACTTAGGTTTCTTCTGCATTTTCCTCTACCCTTTCATCAGCTGCCCTGATCATAGCATGCTATTTTCAGCTTCACACAATTGCTTGCCTTGGATTTGTAGTCAGTGGCATTACTCCTCTGAGAAGGTAACTGACTGACTGCAAGGACAAAAGAGGTCTCCCAAAGCTCATGTTCATACTAAAATTGCTGAAATAAATGACTTTTCACCTCTGAGGAAAACACCTGAAGAAACAGAAAATACCTTTCTCAGACACTTATAAAGGAAAATTTCATCAGCCCCATCAGATGTCAAGTAACATGGCTTGGCCAATTCTCATCAAAGGTGTGTCCTCCGCAAGAAGTGTTTCCTTCCTGAAATTATGCTGTAGTGCACACATCTGCTCAAACGCAAACCTGGGAGGAGATGAATACACTCCAGCACAGACAGAGCTGGGTAGACCAGATCTCCAGACACATTTTGTGTACTTCCCAGTCAGTGGGAGTTCATATGTGCCTCCTTGCCCTAAACCTGCTGCAGTGACTGGACAGACACTGGGCTCAACTGGTGTGTTCCTCGAACACCAAGAAAGCACCATGGTAGGGCACCAAGTTCTAAAGGATCAGGATGGCGTTGTGAAGATGTCTCTGCGGGAAGTAGGATAGAGTCACAAGAACTCGCTCAGAATAATGATTTGTGAATGAGCAGCAAAGGATGAGAGCAGGATGCACTGTGAGCACAAAAATAGAGTGAAAGAAACATGTTACAGGGTTAGCTTTGACATTGCTTATGGGAAAAGTATGTAAGGTAAGCAAACTGAGATCGGTGTAAACCAGATAGTTCAAGGGAAGTTTGGAGGCTTTCTGAGGAATGAAGCCTTGCAAGGGCAGGTGTACCTGGGAAACTATATCATTAATGCCATTTAACATTGGGATTGCATATGTAATGGCATCACAAATACCAAATGTGGAAATGGTTGTAGCAAAATAGGGATAACATGGTGGTTTGCTTAAGAGGAGATTGGGTGGAGAGAGAGAGTTAAAAGTGTTGAAAATGAGAATAGAAATGGGGGGGAATGGATTAAAAATTGGAGAACAAGGCACGAAATCAGTCAGTGAACAGCAAAAGGTGGAATGTTTGCTGACAGGAGTGTGGATGCCTACAGCTAATGCTGAATGTGATGGGCACATCCCAAATCCACCAGGATGCTGCAGCAAACTCCTTGGGTAACCCACCAGAACTCTGCATCACGTTTGTGTCTAAAAGACTTCTGTGCAACTGTAGAGCAAAGAAGAGTGGAATTGCACTGCAGTAATATGTGGTGTGAGAGGGCCCAGGGAACTGGGATCCTTTGGAAATGACCAGGGTGTAATCTGTCAGACTGTCCACTTTCACACTATAGCTTTCAATTTCATAAACTGATAGACAAAACTACAGTCAATCACTGGAAAAATCATAGTGTTATCACCTGGTCTAAAAAATAACTACAATAAAAATAATAATATCTATTTTAAAAAAAAGAAAATATACTTTGCATGAAGCTTTGGAAATCATTTTTATTGCTGAAAAACATATTTGCGTTCAACAGGCATTTCTTAATACATGCACAGTTAAAATGAAATATTTGTTGACAGATACATAGTTAAGTTGGCTTTTCCTCTTTATGATGAATGATGATGAAACATATATGCATTTACAAAGTGACAGAGTAGCATTCATAATTTATGAGCTGGCTGCTAAACTAATAATGTGGGACTGTTCCCTATTAACCATCTGTTCTGGCAGATAATGGTTCAGCTCTGAGAATAATTTTATCAAGAATGCAAAGGTTTCTGCAGTCTTGCACACCAACAAGGGGCTGGAAATGCAAACTACGGAAAGCCCCTCGTTGGGTTAAGCATTCAGAAACTCTGCAAGTGAACCTGTAATCTTCTTACTGGTTAAGCTGGTTGGGAAACAAGCAGCTGAGATCCTGCTGACCTTGCCAAGAGATCATCTCAGTTCACACAAAGTTTGGAGGGTCTCATCCTTCACAAAGGCAGTGTGCTGGTGCTGCCCGTAGTTACTGCTACCACATCTGTCAGAGACATGTCCTCTCACCTGCATGAATTTTTAGGAGAAATCTGGGTGGTATTATGATGGTAATTAGCTGTTCATTTGTAAAGTCTGACAAAAGATGAATAACTCTCTGGTAGAGCTCAGAGGCTTGTGATCAGTGCTGCAGAGTCTAGTTGGAAGCCTGTAGCTAGCGCTGTTCCCCAGGGGTCAGTACTGAGCCCAGACTTGTTCAACGTATTCATCACTGACCTGGATGAGGGGACAGGGCATAACCTCAGCAAGTCTGCTGGTGGCACAAGACCTGGATAAGTGGCTGATGCACCAGCAGGATGTGTTGCCAGTCAGTTAGGCTATAAGGAACCTTATCAAGTTCAACAAAGGCAAGTGTAGAATCCTGCACCTTGGAAGGAGTGACCCCATGCACCAGTAAAGATCAGGGGTTGACCTGCTGGAAAATAGCTCTGTGAAGAAGGACCTAAGAGTTGTGGTGGACAACAAGCCAACCATGAACCAGCAATATGACCTCATGGCCAAGAAGGCTAATGATATCCTGGGGTGCATTAAGAAGAGTGTGGCCAGCAAGTGAAGGGAGGTTACCCACCCACTCTGGTCCGCCCTAGTGAGGCCCTATCTGGAGTACTATGTCTAGTTTTGGTCTCCCCAGCTCGAGAAAGACAAGAGAGAGCCTAGAGGAGGGTCATGAAGATGATTAGGGGACTGGAGCATCTCTCTTATGAGGAAAGGCTGAGACACCTGTGTCTGTTTAGCCCAGAGAAGACAGAGAGGGACTCTTATCAATGCTTATAAATATCTAAAGGATGGGTGTCAAGAGGATGGGGTTAAACTCTTCAGTGATGGCCTGTGGCAGGACAAGGGGTAATGGGCACAAGCTGGAACACAGAGAGTTCCACCTGAACATGAGGAAAAACTTCTTCACTGTGAGGGTGACAAAGCACTGGAATGGCTGCCCATAGAGGTTGTAGAATCTCATTCTGTAGAGATATTCAAAACTCGCCTGGGATGTTCCTATGCAACTGCTCTAGATGAACCTGCTTTAGCAGGGGGAGTTGGACGAGATGATCTCCAGATCCCTGACCATTCTGCTGTTTTGTGATTCTGTAACTGTTGCAGGAAGAAAAGGTGCATTTTCTACCAGTATTAATAATGCTGAATCAAAGCAAAGAACAGGGATAACTTTTCCACCACTCTCTCCAAATGCTTTGAAGTACAAAGACGCCTAACCACTAAATTATATTTATAATTTTTCATAGAACCATAGAATCATAGAACAACCAGGTTGGAAGGGACCCATCGGATCTTCTAGTCCAAATATTCCTATCAAACACTAAACCATGTCCCTCAAGACCTCATCCACCCGTGCCTTAAACACCTCCAGGGAAGGTGAATCAACCACCTCCCTGGGCAGCCTATTCCAATGCCCAATGACCCTTTCTGTGAAAAACTTCCTCCTAATCTCTAGCCTAAATCTCCCCTGGCGGAGCTTGAGGCCATTCCCTCTTGTCCTGTCCCCTGTCACTTGGGAGAAGAGGCCAGCTCCCTCCTCTCTACAACCTCTCTTCAGGTAGTTGTAGAGAGTAATGAGGTCTCCTCTCAGCCTCCTCTTCTCCAGGCTAAACAACCCCAGCTCTCTCAGGCGCTCCTCATAGGTCCTGTTCTCCAGCTCCTTCACCAGCCTCGTCGCTCTTCTCTGGACTTGCTCCAGAGTTAATGTGCTCCAGTCAAGGGGACTGGCTTAAGGGGGAGGGGAGCAGGAGGGGTAGAGTTATGCCTCTGCCTTAAAAATGCAGTGTGATATGATACCATTGCATACTTATTCATGTTATCACTGAAAATCTGCCATTACAACCTTTTATTTCCTTACTTTAACTATTTAGTTACACCTCAGAAGCAGATACACCTGGTGACCTTTTACCTAGTGTAGTACTAGATCTTTTATACTTCTTTTTCCCTTACAGGAGGAAGCCACATCCAATCCCAGAGATTGCCAAAGGCTGGCTTTATTGGGAAAGATCAAGGCAAAGAAGACATTGTGTATTTTGGCTTTTTCCATCACCTTCCCAGGGATGGAGGTGTGGCTGATGGTATGTAGTTTTCTGGATACTCCTTCTTGCCCTTGTTGAAGACAGGACCATGAGCTTTCCAGTCTTTAGAAACCACTCCCAATTGCCATGACCTTCCAAAGATTATCAAGACTGGCCTTGCAATCACATTGGCTGGTGCCCTCAGCACTCGCAGGTGCATCCCATCAGGTCCCAGAGACTTAAAAATGCACAATTTCCTTAAATGTTTCCTAAACCAATCCTCCTTCACAAAGGGTGAGTCTTCCTTGCTCCAGACCTTCTCTCTGGTCTCAGGGTTTTCCTTGAGCCTGGTTTTAACAGTAAAGGCAAAGGAAAAAAGGAATAGAGCATGGCTTTTCATTGTCTTCTGCCACCAGCTCTCCTGCCCATTCATTAGCAGGCTCATGTTTACCCTTGTCAAAAGGAATTTGCTGTTGATATACTTGAAGAAGCCATTCTCTTCATGTCCCTTGCCAGATTCAGGTCTACAATGACTTAACTGGTCACTTCTCTTTCCATCTGTGCTGCATTCCCACGGAGGCCTTCTGCGTTTAACCTTAACAGTATTTTCTATTTAGTTTCCCCCAGTAATTCTGCATGATTTTCTGTTTCCTATTATTAATGTACTCCACATTGCCAATTTATTTTAAATTGACAACATCCTGTGGGCACATATTTGTATGTGACCGTTTGAGAAGACGACTCACTTCTTTAGAAGAAGTGTAACAGCACTAAGCTGTTACCATCTTAAAGGTTTCACGTATCATCATTTATGCTTAATATGTATTTTCTCTTTATGGGATGGACAGAAGAGAAGAGAGGAGAGTTAGAATTTTTCCTTCACATGTACTTTCATTTTTTGTGAAGATGATCAATATGGATTAGAATTTCTCTGCAGAAGTATTTCCCAATTTGGATTCTTTCTGGTTTTGAAGAGTTTTTGATCCTGTAAATGAAGTATAAAAAAAATTAATCATCCATACATTTATGTTTATTATATTTGTAATTATAGAAATATGAACTTTACACTCATGAGAGATCAGTAGAATGAGATCAGCAGACACACCTATTACCCAGTGTTGCCCTGATTATGTGTGGATGGCTGCCACACTGCTGTGGCTCTAGAAGAACCTTCTGGAGTTTATTGCCATGTCATAGTAATTCCTACAAGATGCATTTCTTTTCTCGGTGATACCAGCTTGAAAAAATCCTGCCTCAAATGCATTTGCCTGAGAGCACTTGTTCCCCTTCTTGGTTTCTGCACCCCAAGACACCGCACTTTGTTGCTACTTCATACTATTGTTGTTCCTCAACTCCCTCGTCCTATTTACAGTGTAGACATCAGTGAAGAGGGGACAGAAAATGAACTGGAGAAAGGAAATTGTGACACAGGCAAGCGGTTTCTGGCTTGAGGATGACTGACTTAATCCAGCCCTGCATTAAGCCAGTCTATTATGCAATTATGATTTTGGAGGTCATCTACTTCTTCAGAGGATATTGAACTAGCCAAGAAGTCTATGATGGTTCAAAGGATTTTTGGGTTTACACTATCTAAGTCTCTTGGTTTATCCTAAGCAAAAAAATCATGTCCTTGTGAAATGAAATCATGCTCTGTTTCTCATCTTACACATAAATGAGAAGCCAGCATGTGTGGGAAGTGGAGAACCAGGACAGTTTTCCATATGTTGGGCCTCAGGAATGCCCAGGTTTGTTTTTAAGCTAGATTTGGTAAAGGTTTGAGCAAGATTTATTTACTTTTGACTGAAATCACAACTCCTTTCCTAACTTAAAAACATTTCTCTGTCTTACCTCTTCACCTTCTGAAAGAGACTGAATTGTTTGTGCCAGTGGTAGCAAAATTCAGTTCTTCCTTTCTGACAGCTTGTCCTGTTACGCTGCAGAGCACGGCTTCTTATAGATCCCCCTGAGAAAACCTATATATGCATCCACTGGGGAGGTTCAGTATTCCTCAGTAGGCAAGAAGACTCATCTGCCATGACTTCTGAAGTTTAAGCATACCTCTGGCCATTCTGGAATTATTTCCCCATCACCATCCTTGCCCCCCTCCAACCTCTTCTTCTCAAGGGTCATTAGTCCTCCTCTTCTAGTGCTTCAGCATTGCACATGATGGACTAGACACTGCTGGTGAGTATTCCTTGCAGTCCCGAGGGTTCTATTAAGAATGTTGCAGATTTCCCCTAAAAATATGATGTGATGAGAAGCACTGTTTTTTTACAAGCTGTGTACTGACCTTGAGTTAGTTTAAAATGGCAAGATTCACACCTGAATAGAAGCATATGGATTGGTTCTACTTATTCATTTATTTTTAACTGTCTCTAGAGGTTTTCATTAATATTCTGGTTTCTAAGCCCTGGCATAGTAAATAGGCCTTTGCTTGCAGACAGCTCACACTTCTGACTTGCCCAGTGATGTTCTTCCTAATTATCCATTGGGAAGAAAGCATTACATGTCCATGACTCTGGTTCATTGGAATCTGGTAATAACTTCATTTCAATAATTTATTACTTGTAATTTAATGATCAAAGTGGCCCATCGGTGTCTATTTTTTAACATACTTCATATAATTTAGGCATCTAGGCAATGGAACAGTCTGCCTAGGGAGGGGGTTGACTCGCCTTCTCTGGAGGTGTTTAAGGTGCAGGTGGATGAGGTACTGAGCGGCATGGTTTAGAGATTGGTGGGAATGGTTGGACTCAATGATCCGGTGCGTCTCTTCCAACCTGGTGATTCTATGATAATTTATGACGTAGTTATGTTACGCACATTTATACGTAATGTTAATTATATAATGACAATGGGTTTGCTTCTCTTTTAGATTTTATCAGACTATATCAGATTTGTATTTACAACTTGATTTTACTAATCTCTGTATTCCTACGCTTCACTTCCCTGGCAGCAAGAGGAAATACAACAGCAAAACCAAACAGATAGCTGCTCTGTTTTTTATTCAGTAAAACCCATTTCAAAAACTGATAACTAAAATTTGGTGAGACTACTTTTCTCCAGTCGCAGAAGAAGAAGAATCAGCCCATAGGTCTCAAATCAGTTATTAAAACAGAGCAAAACTGCAGTGGCACAAGGCAATGTGCTGTCAATGCCCTAAAGTGGTTCTGCAAGGTGGGAATGTTCCCAACATGGATCAATTTCTGAAGAAAATGTTCATTAATGTACAGATTTACAATTCCAGTCTAACAGAAGGGGATTTTCACTGTCCTGTGCAGTGACATTCCTTTCACCAGTGTTAACACAAGAATATATGTTAGATGAGAAGTGTGTGTGAAGTTGTCATACATCATAGGACACTTGTGTATCTCCTCTATGGGACATTGTCTTGTTTCTGAACAGACTCTTTGTTTCATGTTTATAAGATAATAACAGACTTAAACCCAAAGTGGGCACTCAAACAGTTCCTCTATAATTAATGTATCAGGTTGCGCTTGTAAATGCTGGTCGCTATTACAGCCAAGTCTCTGATATAGAGGATAAGGAGTGAGATGGGGTCTCTCTGCCTTCAAAGGGGGCATTGCTGTTCTCTTGCCTTTAATCAGTTTTCACAAATTTTAAAAAAACTCAGCAACACTTCTGTTTTCCCTCTCAAAGGAGTTTGAATCCTTGATCAAAGTTATAGGGGAGAAGAAGGTTAACAGGTAGAAGAAGTTCAGGCAGCCACGTTGTATTCTTCTCTCCTAGGTGGTGATCAAAACAACCTTATGGGAAAAAGGCTGAAAATCAGGGGTTCTGGTAAGCCCCAAAACTGAACACCAGCTTCTAGTCACGTTTCAAAATGGACAACGCTGCTTAAAAGTAAGTCTTGTTAACAATGTTTTTTCAAAATACAAAGGAGTTTCTGTACAAAACATGTACAATCAGATTTTTTTTTCTAAAAAAATGAGGTGTTCAATTCCAGTTATAAATTAAGCAAATGTTACTTTAGAGTAGGATTGATTTCCCATATCAAGATAAGATTTCATTGCTCATAGTTCAGTGTGGATGACTAGTTACTTCAAACCCTATACAGAACCACCAATTTGGAGATCTTTATGAAGTGCTGAAATTTACCCGTGGTTGATTTACTCAATTCAATAAAATTCCCAGTCATTTATGACAAGATGCAAAATAGTGAAAATTACGTAAATTATTTAAATCCGAAATGCTCGTTTTCAAAAAAAAAAAATGGATGGATGTGAGCAAGTACTGGGAGCTTAGTCCCACAGCATCAGCTAAGGAAAGACGTCTCATGCTCTACATATTGTGCATCAGGGTAGCTGTGTTTAGGAATTAGTTTTCAGTATGATTCAGTTTGTATTTCACCACCTTACATCTGAAAAGCACAGAGGTTAAATGACTAATTTAAACTCCCTGTAGAGGCAGGACACGGCTGTGTACCCAGCAGTACTGGTTAGGGTGATTTCCAGGGCTACACAAGCCGATGCTGATCATTGCTTCTGTAAGCCATCTGCAACAGAAATCTGACATATTTTGACTCAATCCCATCACTCAGACTTGACTACCAAAGAATCTTAAATGACCAGGTTCCAGCTACAGAGTGGTAATTAAATTTTGTGCCCTCTTATTTCTGCTGATGTTCTAAGTTTTTATTGTATTTGGGAAAGATTATGAATATACAGCTACAGAAATAGGTATTCAGGAGCCCTTTCAATCCCCTCTCCAGCTCCACTGAGGCTAAGCAATAGATAAACCATCCCCAACAGTAGTCTAAGTAGCCTAAAAGCCTTCCAGTGCTAGAGACCTCTTGTGCTTCCAAGGTGACTTATGCCGGAGCTTTGCTATCCTCACAGCTGGAAAGCTCCTCCTGGCATTTCACCCACATCTTCCCAGGACCTAGCTAAGGCTTGTGCTCTTCATCCTTCTCACAACAGACATGAGAATAAGCAATCCCCTTTCTCTTTGTGAAAAAAATCTTTTAGAAACTTTTATTTGTACCCTCCTACACTTGCCTTCATCTTCAAGCAACCCTCTCAGACCTGTGATCTTGATACATTGCTTCTCCCTCCCTCCTCAGGGAGACAATTGCCTCAATGTCTTCTCCATTTTCCAAGTGCATCCATAGTTTGTAATTACAACTTTGAAAATTTAAATCCACTTGTCCTTTATAGTCCTGTTTATCTCCTATTTCTTGGCAAATAAATTGAAAAAATTATTTCTCAGGCTAGGTCTATGCCAGTCTATTCCTCTAATCCATTTCGCACGATTTTTTAGTTGACTGTCATGGATAAAGCAGCATGAAAGTAAGCTGGGTGATTGAAAGGTATCTTTCATAAAAGCAGGGGATACAATCTGCTCTCAGCATTTCACTGAAAGCTCTGCTCTATTAGCATTTGTTATCTCTGCTGGAAAACAGTCAGATAACTTCTCTGGGTGATTTGCTCCTGTAAGGGTTTCTTGCAACCAAGTCACAAAGAAATGGCAGTGCTGGAGCCTGGTTTTCTTTGAAAGACAATACTTGTTTTATAAAGTATCTTATTTCTGAGGGAGGTGGAAAAGGGGGAATGCTTACTCCATTGTGCCTATTTCAATACCAATTCTTATTCCAAATACTGTTACTTCATCCATTTTCCAATGATCAGCCCTATAATGTGAGGCAATTCTCTATCTCATTTCAGTCTGCACTTTTTAAATTTCCCTGTTTACTTTTGCTTTTCTTTTCTAGTAAAAGAAAGAAAAGTAAAATCAAAGAATTTTAAAGGAGTGTTGACCTTCTTTTACCTTGAAGACTTGTACCCAAACCTTGCTGTCTTTCCCAACCCAATGAAACCAAGATATTTTCCACTTTAGTTCTAATACTATCACCTTGGTACAGAAGATGTATTTCTCCTTCTTCTAGATCAATTTAAAAAATTGGATAAATTTCCAAATTATCGAGAAGCAGAATTAATCCCGGTACATGTAGGAGCAACTTTGCAAAGGATGGCAATAACATACACAATTTTGTTTGCAGGCTAAACACAACCTGCTTTGCTTCTTACATGAAGACTATCAAATCAAGTGACTGCTACTCATCTAGCTAAGGAGGAGACAGGGTGCCAGGGTCTGATACCTTGGATAAGCGGCTGAGGTACTGAGGATGTGTGTGATTCATGTTCCTCTCAAATAATCACAACAGGTAACAATGGAAACCATGCCCCTACACGCAATATGCACCGAGGGAGACTGGGGCAGGCCAGTGCTGGAATTGCCTCCTTGTTCAAGCATTTACCAGAGAGCCAATATGCGGCAGATCCTTTTAAGTCGGTGGAGGGAACTGAGGGAAGGATGGTCTCCTCCAGGACACTGGGCACTTCTGCAGCTGGGTTTTGTAGAGTCTCTAAGCAGCTGGCATGCTTTGAAAGACCTCTAAAATGGGCCTGATGGGTGAAATAGCAAGTGAATTCACCGTCTGCCAAGGGGATGAATGTCCAGGAGCTGATCCAGCCTTAGCCTGAAATACATTTGAGGTGTTGGTGAGAGTTATTTGCAGAGACAACTCTACAGGTGTCAGAGGCTCTCAAAAGAGTGCTGTAGAGGTGTGTGCATGAGTGTCTGAGGAGCAAAATATTTATAGCTAAGCTATATTTAGTGGAAATTCAGCAGTATTTATGTAAATCCTTTAATGGAACAAGTTCATATGGCAAAGTGAAAGGTACTTTCTGTACTGTATTTATGCATGCTCTGTTGAAAATTCTATCCTTTATATCTGTGGTTGCCAAGATGTGGGAAGTAGAGGTCTTGGGCTGCTTTCACATCCCTCTTTCTCTTTCTGTTTTGTAAATTTTATCCTGTCAGACTATGCTGATAAGAAAAACTTATCCAGGAACATGTTTGTCATAGCCTCTTAATACTCAAAACCTTCTTTTTCCTGCCCCATCCATCCCCTTAGTAGGTGTTACAGGCACAAATGCCTATAAGGTAAAAAAAAAAGAGTCTCTGACTTACCTGTTTGTTTTTTTCCCATTACTATGTCAAAGCTCCATTCAGGCTTTGTCGTATACTGGTTACTTGGGGCAATAATTCTAGTCAGGAACATACATCTTAAAACAAAAGATGCCTTCAGCTGCACCTCTAAACTATGCAGTGGGCCACTGCTGCCAGCTACCTTCTCTGGGGTTGAAACTGGTGGCAGCTCTTGAGCTGAGTGTGAAACCTGCACAAAAATGACAGAGTTGTGGTCCTACCCCTCTGGGACACGCTGAGCATGTCACATGCTTGGACTCCTTGGATGGAAATCGCCCCTGAGAGCACCTCAGAGCCAGCCAATCAAACTGAAAATCACTCAAAGAAGCAACAAGCAAGTAAATAGGCTTTGTTTGGCATGCTGTGTATAGTCCTGGTCTTCAATGTTCATGAAAGACAAAATTAAACTGGACCGGGGGTAGAAAAGGATTTTGAGGGTCTCTTTGCTCTCACGACCTTCTTACTGCATGTCATTTGATCAGCTCTCTGTGTTTAATGTAACTAAAGTAATGCAGGACAGGGATGTGTTTGCACATCAGACACTGTGAGGGTGAAGGGGGTAAGCAGAAAGGATGGGCCTATTTCAGCTATAGACACTGTGGACACTAGAACAAGTGATGTAAACTGGTCACAAATAAATTTATACTGGGGAATAAAATATTTCTAACCACATGTGATATAAACTCTGGAATCATGTCCAGATAAATGCAGAAAGAACATCTGTTTTCAAAGCAGACTTTAAGCAGTATATGGGAAGGATGAGATAAGGTAAGTACATAAGCTGCCTTCTTTGCAATGATGTATTTGCTAGAATTTATTTTTCATGGTGCAGTCTGAATCATGATGCAGATGTGTTCTGCATCAGCAGACCCTAATGCATGGCAGTCTGTGCTCAGGTGAGGAGGTCAACTATGGCCAGTGCCCAGGGGGACCAGGTATTTTGCAAGGATGAGTGTTTCAGATTGAACTGGGGGAGCCAGGGTTTTAAATCCATACTTTGATGTACCAGGTGAGTACCCACATCTTCTGTTTGAATCAGCTTATAAGCTCTAAGAAAAGCCCTTGGGTCATTAGGATCTTGCAGACAAGGCAGGTGGGGAAATGCCTGGTTTGAAAAATCCTCCTGTGGCTGAGATGGGAGATAAAGCCCTGAGCAGCTTAGTGGCGTTAGACTCTTACTCACTGTGCCCACACTCCCAGAGGAATTGTGGCTACCGTGGAGAGTGAGCATGGGTGGAGTGGTTGCTGAGAGGGTGCCTATGGCACATGTGTTGGGAACAGGTATGGGTGGCTGTGTTTTGTGGAATCAAACTCTATAACTCAATTAAGGGTTATAAAGTAGGTATGTGTTTATTCACCGGTGGGTGCGAGAGGGTAATCCTTCTAACTCACACACCGTATGGTCTAACAAGCAGATAGTTATAGTGTAAAGACATGCCTATTCATAAACACCTATTACATATTCATGACCTGTCTCTGCTTCCTGTTATCCTATTATAATTAGATTTGAGAAGCTTCTCCCATACTGGTGCAAGTGCATTGTCTCCTGGTGGTCATGGTCAGGGGTCTCAGAGGGTCTCAGTGTCCATGAACTCAATTTGTGCACAGGTGCAGTCTCACCGTGGTCGAGCTCCAAAACCACAGAGCAGGATGCAGTCAGCTTTCTGCTGTTGCTCACATTCCAGCTTTTCCCTTATCAGTAAATGTCTGTGAACAAGATCCTTCCTTATCAACATCAAGGGTCTTCAAGGCCTTTACTAACACTTCAGTGAACTAAGCACTCTAAGATTTTCTAACTTTTCTCCTATATCATATGCTCATTTATCAGCTGGGTACCTCTAGCTTTAGGGGACACATCTTCTGCTCAGTCCTACATTTGAATATCTATGAAGCCTTTGGGAGAGAGATGGCAATTTTATTATTTCATACTTAATGTTCCAGATATTTCCAAGGGATTCCACCTGAAAAAGGTCTTTCCTTCACCTTCTGGCTGCATTTTCTCTGACTATATTGGAAAAGCATTATTTCTGTGATAAAATGTGCTGAGTAACCCTGACAAAAAATGGTGCCAGCGTTTGAGGTCTGGAGCTAGTGGTCAGGTCTCTCACCTCAGAGTGGGAGTTCAAACCCCTGGGGCTGTGGACCGTAACAGTATGAAAACATATATGTGTATATAGCTCTTGCAGTGTATTTCATTCTTCAGCCAATTTAGATATAATTCCATTTCCTTTATGTGCTTTTAAAGGCCCTAGTCCCTAAAGGAATAAAATGAAATTGTTTAGTAGATTAATGTAAACATTTCATTATATAACTAGAACTTTTATGTTTGGGCCAAAATATTTATGGTTTCCATCAATAGGAAAATACATAACATGTACCTGCCCATTATTAATCATCTTTCATTTGTGGTTACCAGGCACATATTGTGTGATTAGGCTATTTTAAAATGTGATGAATGAAAATTTTACCCCTGTTCTGCCAATGAGGCAGTTTTTATACTCAGATGATATTTACATTATAAATAGCACAAGCTGACTGCATTAATACTAATAGAATCATTTGTTATTGCTCTCTCAGCACTTCTTGTGAAAGCTGGCTTCATTGGGTTTAAATCCAGCCAGAGTGCTTGCCTGAGAAGGTATTCGTGTGCCATTAACACCCTCTTCTGCACTGGCACTTGGGGGCTGGTGGCAAGGCACGTTTCCCTGCATAATTAGCATCACGTGGAAACAAATCATTGGTCTTTCACAACTTAAATTAGACTATATCTCCTCTCCTCCCCTTGCTGATTTGAAATATGGTTTTCACATTAATCTCGTGAATAAAGCTTAGAGGCACCTGTATTACATTTCATCAAATGTTTATACATCCAGATTTCCATGAAAGTTAAATCAGGACATCTGGCTCACTGTAGTCACAACACCTCTTCCTTCCTCATCTCTTTGTACAAACAGTATTTCCTAGGGAGAGCTCCAAGTCAAATGAGGTGTTATGGTAGTTAGACGAACGCTGCTGGGCGATAGTGCAAAGTTTGCTGCTGGCAGGATTAACTCACTGCAAGGTCTCTTCATCACAGGAATACGTCACTGCACTGATACGCATTCCTACACTCAATTTCTTCAGCCAATACAAGACTAGGTACAGGATTGGAGGTGAAATTACCCATATACATATTGATTTCTGAGAGTGCTTAAGGACATGTGACAGCCCTGATGTGAGTAGGGATACAGAAAATCTCAGTGCTAGACCTTTCTGTGGACCTCCAGCACCATGTGGCTCTGTGCCCTGGCTCATGGGAAGGAGGAGGTTGTGAGCTCCAGGTCAACATGCTTTGCTTTATGTCTCCTTGGGTAATACCACGCACATGTACGTATGGAGAGAGCCACATGCACATGGAACTGCTTTAAAAACACTCCAAGGAGAGGTGATGGCAGCATGGCAGCCTGTGCCAGGCCCTCAGCACATGGCATCCCTGGCCTCTGCTTGGCTTCTTCTGTAGGATTGCTGCCTGCTTCAGAGCTGCGTAGGAACTGAACCTACTTCAGGAGCAGCCTGTTCAATATTTTGTCATCCCTCACTGCCAAATGCATGGTCTCAGGCCTTATTTACCGCATGCTAGCCAAACCCTGCTCTCAAAAACCAATTTCTTAATACTTTTTTTTCCCTGTGGCACTCGTTACCCCATAATGAGACTGCTTCACAAACATGAAAAGGAGGATGAAAGGAGACCTCATTGCTCTCTACTACCTGAAAGGAGGTTGTAGAGAGGAGGGAGCTGGCCTCTTCTCCCAAGTGAAAGGGGACAGGACAAGAGGGAATGGTCTCAAGCTCTGCCAGGGGAGATTTAGGCTGGACATTAGGAAAAAATGTTTCATGGAAAAGGTCATTGGGCACTGGCAAAGGCTGCCCAGGGAGGTGATTTAGTCACCTTCCCTGGAGGTGTTTAAGAGATGGGTCAATGAGGTGCTGAGGGGCATGGTTTAGTGTTTTATAGGAATGGTTGGACTTGATGATCCAGTGAGTTTTTTCCAACCTGGTGATTTTATGATTCTATGAGTCTATGATTAATTAACTTGCCTTCACAGCATGCTTGCAGCAGCAGAGAGGCACCTCTGGCCTTGCTTCCAGCCCTTCTGAGATGCAGTGCGATAAACACAAACAGCTACCTGCTGAAGGCTAGCCTGAGGTGAGCTCTTGGTGGGTGGGGGTAAGAGGAGTGAGGAGGACACTTTGATGAATTTTGCTCAAGTGTATGTGTAAACACCCACCCTGAGCCCCTTGGGTGGTGCTGGAGTGACAAAATCCTGCCCTACCTGAAGTCAAAAAGAGATGCTCTAGATGGACATTAACCTCTGTTCTTTAAGACAGAGCTAAGACCACTGCTTTTGGTACACTGCGATCAGAACCGTACTAAAATATATGACCTTTCTCCATCCTCCTTGCAGCTCTTGCAACTTGCTTACAAGTATTAGAGCAGCAAATCAGATGACTGGTTTCAGGAGATAGCATCTCCATCATCTGGATCAAGAACCTAGACAACAGAGCAAAAGTAAAATAACAGCTGAAATTCTAACTTTCTATTTTCAACTGTCTTACTTTAGTCTCTTTTAGTAGAGAAATAAATAAGAAACAACCTGTAGTCACAAAGGGACATGTTCAGACCACCTGCAACAGAACAAGCACTGAAGACAGCAATAACTGATGTAGATTCATTTGCTGTATTCTACCCCCTGGCTGATGGAGTGAGTTAAGTAAGCTGGGTTAGACACCTAGGCATGAGCTGTGTGAATACAGCCCTTTTATCCCTGGACTGCAGAGACCAAGGCATGACTACCTCAGTGTTTTGAATGTCTGAATAACACAGTTCATTTTGGTGAGGGACATACTAATACTTACCTTTGTGCTGGTAGCAGGCAGTTTGACTTCAGCACAGTATTATCAGAGACCTGGAATGAATCATCATCTCTCTGTGAAGAGAATATGTATAAGGAATACTGGGAAGGGCACTACAAATGGGAAAAAAAGCAATCCTGAAATAAGCAAAGCTGTGGTGGTGCATTACTGCTCTGTAACATTCTGCTTACCAGAAATGCATCCACATCCTCACTTTACTGCTCATCACACATTTGGACCGTGGAGACTGTGTTGCTTTTAATATTTAGTTTTATGTAAATAGATGCATAGTGACAGTCAGATTCTAATTAAATAGCGTTGTTTAGAAATGTAAGATTTCCCAAAAGATGGCATATGGATTGTCTTGCTATAGTAATTGGTGCTTTTTCTCATTCCTAGATTACAGACATTGTAATTATTTCACATCATCTTCCTGCCAGCTGGAAAAAAAATCTGCTTACTTTTTGTGGAAGGCGGAGACGAGAAGGAGCTTAGCCATTTATTTGTCTATATTGATTTGTTATGCTAAGAAAAAGAGAAATACAATGGCATAAAGTGTCCCATTTCACTTTTTCTGTCTTATCTTAGGTTATGCATTAGCTGCCACCAGAGATTATCACAGCTTTTTTTTTTCAACCAGATGTTTCAAAATCTCTCTCTTAATATAGTTTATTTAAAACCAACATGGATTTCATAATCAATGCTTTGACAAAATGTGGTTTAGGGTCTTTTTTTTATTTGTTGTCTTTCTGAATAAATATTGTCATTACATAAACACAGAATCAAAGTAGCTGCTTTTGCAGTTACATCCCTAACCTGTTTTGTACAGCTGCTAAAGTAAACTTGTAGAATTACACTAGCAAACACCATCTCTAACCTCTTTCATGTTATTTTTTTAGTTCCATTAGAGAAATAGTAACAAAATACCCTTTAAGATGCTGCCTTTGTACTCTAAATCACAGTGTTTGGCAGGGATAAGATGAGTGTATGTGGACCATTATTTGATAAGGTATTAGATTGCTTCAGCAGTGAGTTCTGAGCAATGAAAAGTTCAAATAAATAAATTGCAGCCCATAAAATCCTCTCACCCTTCTACTATATTATTCTCTTCCAAAACATCAGCTTGATCCCACAGTCACAACTGCAGCATCAATATGTCTCCAAAACAACAGTTTAAACATTTCTTGCACCTGCAGAGTGTGGCTTCTGCTTTTATGTCATTTTACACTGCCCCACAATCACATCCAGTCCCTCCCCGGTGCTCACAGTTCACCTGTTCATCTTCGGGGCAGTGATCTTTTCTGTAAAACACACAATGTCCTTCATTAATCTGGTATCCCTAAACACTAAGGTATCATGCATCAGTATCATTAAAATGCAGTCAGGTTATGACAGAGACTTTTGAAGAGGATACTGGGGGTTGCAAGTACTTTTTTTTATAAGAAATACTTGGGATTTAGGTAGGAATCTAGTATTTTACTGAAATCCATAATTTTAACCTTATTGTCCATCTCCATCTTCTGTTATTAAAACTGCTCTTCATAGACACTCTGAATATTTCAGCTGCATCTCTGTCATCCAATTTGTCATCCATTGTCCAGCAAGCTTAGGAAGTTTTAAAAACTAGATTCCCAAAGCCTTTTGGGAGTAGAGAGAGGAACTAATCAACTATCTTGAAAGATGCTGGAGGAGCTCATTCCTATAGCAGCACGTTTTGACATCTGGTGCCTGCCTCTGAGATGTGTGGTTGTTCAAAAGAAACAAACAGGTAAAATATGACACTGCAGTGATCTGTGGTGATCTCCAGTTCACTGATGGAGAGTATCCTGACCTCACTCATATGAAACTGGCCCAAAGCTTGTCTCTGTCTACAGATGCATCCCACATAATATTATTTGAGCTGCTGTAAATTAGGCTTCAAGTTCTTTCTGTGAAAAGCTCTGCATGGAGTCTTGTGGATTTTGACTGATGACTTGAGTGATGTGAGAGAGACCAAATTGGTGAGGGCCAACCCAAATGCCCAGGAGAAAATGGGAGCAAGATAGAGGACCACCTCACAGGACCCCAGGCAACAGCGCAGGAATCCTTAGAAAGGGTCTGGACTCTGGATGTTTCAGGGTTTTTTACTTGCCAACAAACTGTTTTATATTTTTGCTTGTATCGAGACAATTACAAATTTTCTGCCTTGTGTATTCAACCTTGTTTATACTTTCAGTTTTCCTTTCAATCACTTTAATTAAATTTTATTGTTTGTTTCTCTTGGATATTCAAAGGATATAGCTGTTGGAGTAGATAAAATGCAGCTAGGGCACTGGCTCTAATCCTGGCACAAGATCATTCACCACATTTAAATGTGAGTAGAGGGAGAGGCAGTTTTGCAAATTGAGTCTTCTGTGAACTCTACCAGGCCACTTGAGCACAAGCCAGAAAGTGGCCTCTGGTCCCTTTCATTTGCTAACAAAAATATGCCATTGAGTCCAAACTAGTTATTCTTCTCCCTCCCCCGTGGCTGGGGAGCTGGTCTGTTTGCAGTCACTCCCACCGTAAGTGTCCCATGTGGTTTTTGGACAGCGTACTTAAATGGAGATAGGTTTGTTTCAGTAGCAGTTCAGCATGCTAGGTGTTTGTTGCAATTTTAAGAAGTAATCTTTCATCACTGGCTGCCCAGGGAGGTGGTTGAGTCACCTTCCCTGGAGGTGTTTAAGGCACACGTGGCTGAGGTGCTGAGAGACATGGCTTAGTATTTGATAGGAACGGTTGGACTCGATGATCCAGTGGGTCTTTTCCAACCTGGTGATTCTGTGTGTTAATATGCATTTTTGTAAGTAGATCTCTTATCTCGAAAAATTTCAGTGCTCCTTACTGTGAAGATACTTCCTTATCTCTTGGTGATCTTGTCTGGATGAAACATGTAAGTGAGCAGAGGTGCCGCAACAATAGAAAGTTCAATCACATAACTAACAACATCTTAATTGATTCATGAGTGCTAAGATCATGGACAAATCTTTTCAGATGCTATCCACATGTTCTGTGTTTTTGTGTGGTGAGGTAGAAAGGATCTGGAATGTCAAATTTTGTAAATCAGGGAAACCTAAGTAGATTCATTAAGTTGAGTATTTGGGTGAAGGCCATCAGGGTCATTATGGTCCCACAAAAGCTGTGCAGGCAGAATCAAAGAGGTGATATGGGGCTGAGAGCCCTAAGAAACAAGGCAGGACAGGAGGCATCAAAGGGAACCTTTATCAGATGTCAGCCTGGCAGGCATTATAGTTAGTCTCTTCAGTAAGTACATCAGCTGCTAAGTTATGGGAAATCATTGACCTAAAAGTGTGCTTTCAGTAAGCCCATATACATGCCTAGTACAGGCTCAAGCAATTTAGCTGCACCCTACACCAGTATCTAGCTCACAAAACCAAACCTGCCCAAGCATACTGCACTGGGAAAGGATTTGGGATGATACATTACTGAGTTAAGAAGCTACATAAGAAAAGGAAATTCATTTTCGTTCAGAGACAACTTTAATTTGTTCAAAATCACATAGGTTTTAAGTTCTTAAAGCTCCCAGGGTGTTTAATACATTTTAAATGCATGATGATGAATTAAACATTCTAAGATTTTCCCTTTCTCACATTGATTTAGGTCTGAGGGGAGATGAAAAGGTGGGTTTGATGTCATTGTTATGTAATTAGACTTGTTTTGATTTTAATTAGCCAGTACAATTGCTCCCTTGGATTTGTCCATGTAACGTGATTTGTATTTCAGCACAGAATAGGTTTCCTTGGCTTCATGTAATTGCTCAAATTTTTATTTGTCAGCTGATGTAGATCACAAGCATTTTCAGTTCTGTGTACACTGGCAAATGCTGCTTAAAATAACCCACGTCTTGCAAATCTTCCCTCAGGAATTTATCCATGAACATTTTCAGTGTACCAATTAATGAGACCAAACTTCCCCCTTCCACTCGTCTGATTAAATTTTTTAAAGGAATACTAGACAAATTCAGATTGTCTAGTAAGTACTAGGCATGCTCTTCTCTGTATTAGCTGATTCTATCTCATCTTCATAAAAGAGGGAGAGGAAAGCTCAGCACATCAGAAGTCTGCTACTGCCTACATCAGGAATGGTCTCTGTTGAAGGAGAAAAACACTAATACATGGCAGAGAGGTGTCAGATTGAAACAAGCAGTGAAATATGCAGCAAATTTATTATACCATGTAAGTTAAAGAGGAATCTGTTATAATGAGATTTAAAAAAAATCAATAATTGGATCTGCCAAAACGTTAATAGTCTGTGGTTCAAGGGGAAAATGAGGAGTCCCAGTGTAAGACTTTAAGGTTTTTTGCATGAAATCTATTAACCTCACCATCTGTGTGCTGTAAGCATACCTAATGCTCAGTAATGGGATGTTACGGCCGACATCAGGTGCTGTCCAGTTCAGTTGGTCATATGTTTATAACAGATTCTTCTTGTCAAAGTCAACGGTCTCTCTTCATCTGAACATCCTTTTTGCTACCAGCTGCACTCTGAAACTCAGGACTAATCTATATCTTCCTAGGAGGGGTGTGAAATTTATGAGGATACTGAGTGAACTGCATCCAAATGGGCCACTCTGAGGCTAATGGTCAATAAAAACATTTCCTCTACAACAATGATTGAAGAATCCAAATTTTCATATATATAGACATGAAATAAATGAGCTCAGCATATGTACACAGTTATGTTTGGGAAGTCATGAATACAGAGCTAGTAACAGTTACTTTTTTTACAAGTACAGCTCCCGCAAATCCATATCCATATACTGACTTAAAACTATGTTTAAATGTACTTGCCTCTCATCCCCTACAACCTTTAGCCTCTTGAAACTCACTGTGAATCATTGTCCCTTTGCCAGGGTAGATTTAGGCTGGAGATTAGGAGGAGGTTTTTCACCCAGAGGGTCATTGGGCATTGGAATAGGCTGCCCAGGGAGGTGGTTGAGTCACCTTCCCTGGAGGTGTTTAAGACACGGGTGGATGAGGTATTGAGGGACTTGGTTTAGTGTTAGATAGGAATGGTTGGACTAGAAGATCCAATGGGTCTCTTCCAACCTGGTTGTTCTGTGATTCTGTGAAGCTGGGAAATACTGTTAGCAATATATAGAAATGGGGAAGAGGGAGGCTGAAGACTGAGCTCACAGAGACAAACTGGAGCTGACACACAACTGATGCTGATGTCAGTGACACTCGTTCTGTGCCCTAGGTTACAAGACAAGTTTCCAACAAAGCTCAGAAACAAGCAGGCCAAAGGCCAAAAGCACCTCCTCGGCAGCATGGAAACTGCTCAGCAAGCCTTCCTGTACTACATTTACAAGCAGATAGAATGGCTTTACCCCAATCCAGAAAACTTGCGTGCAAGAATGGGCTGGGGCTGAGGGTGGGCTCCAACCCCCTTGCACCAGCCAAGTCAAAAGAAATGAGACTGAAGAAGCAAGTGCTATTAAAGCAAGAAGTAGGCTTTCATGTTGGAAAGCTCTTCCTGTATTTTAAAAATATAAGTTTGCTGTACCTCTAGTAAGAAGATTAATGGGAACTTTAAATAGAACTTTCAATCCTACAATTTTCCTTTGATTTTCCTGGTAAGAAAAGAAATTGGCACGTGGAGAGAAGCACTTGACAGGAGGTGCTTCTGGTGGAGTCAGTGGTGCCCAGGAGCAGGACACAGCTACCCAGCCATAATGGAATTACTTAATCTATCTATAAAGAGAAAACCCTGATAAGACAGTATCCACCGAGGAGAGAAATTTTAAAGTTCTGCCACAAATGATGAGTGGAAATGGGACAAGTTAAATGAGTGGAAATGGGACAAGTTGCTTGGAGAAGAGATCCCTATGGAACAGGGTGCATGAGATGACGGTGACATCCATGGTTCACACTGCTTGGCTCTAGGTCTTCTTATATTCCTGTAGAAAGGGAAAGGGTCATTGGGCACTGGAACAGGCTGCCCAGGGAGGTGGTTGAGCCACCTTCCCTCGAGGTGTTTAAGGGATAGGTGGATGAGGTGCTGAGAGACATGGTTTAGTGATTGATGGGAGTGGTTGGATCCGGTGGGTCTTTTCCAACCTGGTGATTCCACGATTCTGTGATTCTATGATATCCCATCCATGGTGGGACCTGGGTTTTGATGCCAGGGAGTTGAATATGAAAGTATTACTGGTCCTAGCAGCTTTGGGATCTTGAGATATGAACCTCTACCCTGTTTCTGCAGCCATTGCAGTACCCAGCCTTTTCTGTCTGCTGAGTCTCCCTGCAGCAACACAGGCTGCCTTAGGTGGGCACACAGGCTTTCCACACAGCCCGTCCACCAAAATAAGTGGGAGGAGAAAAACTGAAGGGACAAAGGAGGAAGAGAAGAAAAGGCCAGGGGAGGTTCATTGAGAGGAGGCAATGAGCAGGAAGTGTAGTGATATGGACATGAACAAGCGCGTGGAGTGGCCAAGTGTGCCCAGTGTAGTTCCCATCCTTCCAGGTCAGGAGAAGCTACTCTGACTAATGATTTCACCAACCTGTGGGAGAGATGCTAAAGAAGGTTCTCCTTAATCCACAAGCAAGGCACAAATAGTTTCTGATGGAAAACAATACTAAAATTGTTGATTTTTACAAAAAAAATAACACCCTTTGATCAAACAAATGGCATGCTCAGGAATTGAGCAGTGTGGGAGAGGAAACTGATTGCAGGAGTTGTCTGTTCCTCCTACATCTCTCAGCATTTCAAAGTGTACATAATATCCAGCTTTAAGTTGGAATTGAAATACAATTAAAATAGCACTGGAGAGAACAATACATTTTAATTAACGGCCTGCACTGCTGAGAAGTTGAAAAACAAAGACAGTGTTTCCCAGCTCCAATGAGTAAATCAAGACAGATTCGTTCTTGGGCATCTATACATCAATACGACGACATAATCTAGTAAGGCGAGAAACCCATCTCTGCTGTAATATCACTTGTTTTGCCTCAGAAATTTAGCCCAATGGGTTCATATGATAAGTTGAATTCCAGTTGAACAGCTTCAGTTTTAAAAAATGGGACATAATATATCTAAGGGAATGAGGTTCTCCCAAGGGCTCCAAAATCAAAAGAACCCCCTGTGAGACTCAGTCCACTGAACTCTGCTCCCTGCTGAGCTGCATCTCCTTTTGGTTTCCAGCTGCCAGAGCTTTTACCCTGAGCTGCAAAATTGGTGGCTCACATGCAGCAGTCACAGATGGGGGTGGCACCCACAAGTAGGAGGAGATAGATGTGAACCTGGGGCTTGGGGCCTGAGGTTTGCTCCAGCTGAACAAACTTGTCAGAGCCTGGGTCAGCCCATACTCTCCTCAACAAGCACAGACATTGCTTGGAAGCATCATGGCCAATCCCTTCTGCTTCCAGTGACACTGCTCCCACTGACAGCCTGGCACAGCATCCTGATTTGGAGGCTATCTGGGTTATACATATAATACACACACATATATATATAGAATCATAGAGTCACCAGATTGGAAGAGATCCCCAGGATCATAGAGTCCAACCATTTCTATCAAATACTAAAGCGTTCCCCTCAGCACCACGTCCACCTCTGCCTTAAACACCTCCAGGGAAGGGGACTCAACCACTTCCCTGGGCAGCCTCTGCCAGTGCCCAATGACCCTTTCCGTGAAATTTTTTTTCCTAAAGTTCAGCCTGAACCTCCGCTGGTGGAGCTTGAGGCCATTCCCTCTCGTCCTGTCCCCTGTCACATGGGAGAATGTATGATTATATATATGTCAAAGAGTGGTACCAGGCAGGTTTGCTAAAATAGATGCAGTCTTTACCAGTCCCTAAGTTCATTAATATCTTCCACAATGATCATCTGGTCCATAGCATTTACTTGGAAACATATTGACACACTGAAAACCAAATAATGCTACTAAAGTTTGCTAAATAAATAGTCAAATGGGAAGCAGTTCACATGATAGAAGTCACCAGAACTTTCAAGAGCATATGTGTTCACCCCAACATCAGACTCCAGTTATGGTAATGGCTAACGGGCAGATGCTACATAGAAGAGATTTCTTCAGCTCTTTGCAAGAAGAAAACCAAACTGAACCCAAATAGAAAAGGTCAAACTCCTAGTAAAAGCAGAAGCTGAAATGAGAGACTGGAAGAAAGCAAACCTAGCAGCCATTTAAAAACACATTTAGAGACCTTAAAATTACAGACCATGGAGGTAACAATTTGCAGAGGACAGCATTTTTGAGGTGAAGTGTTCTTTCCTGGACTAGGGAAAATCCGGGAAAAAGTGGCAGAAGAAAGGCATTTATGAAACAAGATGATAGAGGAAATTTGCTATTGTCAGTATGAGATAATAAGCAATAACAGAAATAAGTTGAGTGCATCTGTTCTCTTGTTTAGGTCTCAGTTAAATGTGACCATTTTTGTGAAGCTGTGGACAACTTTTGGGTCTACAATCCGACAGCAGGCTTTGATGTAGGCACCCTTAGCAAAACACAGAAAGGACTGGGACAAAGAAGTGAGAAAATGTTACTTAACAAGCCTGGGGTTCTCATTTCACAGAATCACAGAATCACAGAACAACCAGGTTGGAAGGGACCCATCGGATCTTCTAGTCCAAACATTACTACCTAACACTAAACCAAGTCCCTCAATACCTCATCCACCTGTGTCTTAAACACCTCCAGTGAAGGTGACTCAACCACCTCCCTGGGCAGCCTGTTCCAATGCCCAATGACCCTCTGCGTGAAAAACCTCCTCCTAATCTCCAGCCTAAATCTCCCCTGGCGGAGCTTGAGGCCATTCCCTCTCGTCCTGTCCCCTGTCACTTGGGAGAAGAGGCCAGCTCCCTCCTCTCCACAACCTCCTTTCAGGTAGTTGTAGAGAGTAATGAGGTCTCCCCTCAGCCTCCTCTTCTCCAGGCTAAACAACCCCAGCTCTCTCAGCCGTTCCTCATAGGGTCTGTTCTCCAGCCCCTTCACCAGCCTCGTTGCTCTTCTCTGGACTTGCTCCAGAGCCTCAACATCCTTCTTGTGCTGAGGGGCCCAGAACTGGACACAATATTCAAGGAGCGGCCTCACCAGTGCTGAATACAGAGGGAGAATCACCTCCCTGGACCTGCTGGTCACACCATTTCAAATGCTTTAGCCAGTTTTGGTTACCTCATCTTAAAATACATGAGGTTAAAACTGATGGGCTTCAGAGAGAGGTCAGCAAACACGTGAACACAGGGGAAAGCCCTTCTTATTTTCATCTCAAGGTGGAGGTAGCTGAAGGCTTCCAATTAATCTTGAAAGCAGTTTGGTTTTCGACACTTGTTCTATGCCATGAAGAGCTGTTAATCCCAAATCAACCTATCACCTACCTTTATATCCTTCCCCGAGCAGTGTCCTAAGAGAAACACCAGCTCAGATCAGCCACCTGCCACAGCCAGGAACAATAAGGGGTTTGCTCGTGCAGCCTTTGACAGGATTGTGCACTGGTAGAAACAAGATCAAAGGAGAAACTGCAATGTTCTGGATACAAGGAGATATCCAATAGTTGCTGAGAACACATAAATATTCCTTATTTCATATCCATTGGTTGAGATGTATAGAATTCACGGTGAGCAAATGTGGAATATCTGCTCCTCCCCTTAATCATGAAGCTACAAAATCAGGTTTTATTTGTGTACATGCTCTTCTTTTTTTCTTCTCTTGGAAGTATTTAGACAGTAAATTACCAGCATTGGCTGATGGGACCATTAACTCTCCCTGTGGCCACTGCTTAAGCAATAGGCTCTTGCCACTTACAGAGCAATCCAGACCCCTCAGCACATTTAGCACATTCATCTACGACAAAGGGTCAGAGGGGCCACGGGCAGGGATAACCATCCCTCTGCCTAGTCTGCAGGTCTTGACTAGGCTTAGACAAATATCTGCATGTCCAGATCAAGGAAGTCATTGGCACACGAATGTGAAAAAGAGGAGTTCCATGTGCATTGACTGGGGGGATTGGGAAGAAAGAAAAAGCATGCTTTTGGCAGCTTGACCTCTATCATTTCTGCCTTTTCATTAAATATTGTCGGAAAATATTTCCTAAGTGGAAAATACTTGTTTATATATTTTATTTTTTTTTCTCAGCATTTAATAGCTCTTCTTAAAAGCACCAAGACTTCTCTAGCAACTGGCAATCATAGTTACATACATCCACTTCAAAGTACATGATTTGTCCCTGAGATCATAAGGCTCTTAATCCACACCTGCGGAAGCAGCAAAGCTGAAGGACTTCATACTTTACACCAATGCACACAGCATAGGGAATAAGAAGGAAGAGCTGGAAGATGTCGCAGGGCAAGGAGCCTATGATGTTGTTGCCACCACGGAAACGTGGTGGGATGACTCATATAACTGGAGTACAGGTATGGTGGGGTACAAAATCTTCAGGTATGATAGGAAGGGTAGGAGAGGAGGCAGAGTAGCCCTCTTCTTAAGGGAGGAATTGGACACTGTCGAGATGGATTGTGGCGATGAGGAGATTGCGTGCCTGTGGGTTAAAATCAGAGGAGCCCATAAGAAGGTAGATTTTGTGCTGGGAGTCTGTTACAGGCCACCCAGCCAAGGAGAAGCAGCTGATGAGCTCTTCTATAAACAGCTGGGGTCAATCTCCAAATCAATGCTTCTTGTCCTTGTGGGAGACTTCAATCTCCCTGATATCTGCTGGAAGTACAATACAGCAGAAAGGAAGCAGTCTAGGAGGTTCCTGGAGTGCGTGGAAGACAACTTCCTTGCACAGCTGGTCAACGAACCTACGAGGGAAGGTGCCCTCCTGGACTTGCTTTTTGTCAACAGAGAGGGGCTTGTGGGGGATGTGATAGTAGGGGGTTGCCTAGGTCTTAGTGATCATGAGATGATAGGGTTTTCTGTCCTAGGTGAAGCGAAGAGGGTGCTAAGCAGGACGGTAACACTAAATTTTCAGAGGGCAGACTTTGAACTGTTTAGAAGGCTGGTTGGCAAAGTCTCCTGGGAGACAGCACTTAAGGGCAAGGGAGCCCATGAGGGTTGGGAGCTCTTCAAAAAGGAGATCCTGGCAGCTCAGGAGAAAGCCATCCCCGTGTTCTGGAAAAAAGGCCGGCAGGGGAAAAAACCAGCTTGGTTAAGTAGGGAAATCTTGAGAGAAATTAGAAAAAAAAGGAAGATTTATAGGCTCTGGAAGGGGGGACAGGCCTCTTGGAGGGACTACAGGAGGGAAGCGAGGCTATGTAGGGAAAAAATCAGAGGGGCTAAGGCCGAGCTAGAGGTCAGATTAGCTAAGTCAGCAAAAGACAACAAAAAAATCTTTTTATAAGTATATTAACAGTAAAAGGAGGACAAGGGAGACCATACAGTCCCTTTTGGACTCAGAGGGAACAGCAGTGACGGGGGACGAGGAGAAGGCTGAGGTACTTAATGCCTTCTTTGCCTCAGTCTTTAATTGTAAAGAAAGTTGTTCCCTCTGTGTACAAACATAGGAGCTAGAGAAACAAAATGAGGCTCCCATGGTCCAAGAGGAGGTGGTCAGAGCCTTGTTTGCCCAACTAGACACTAGACACTAGTCTTCATTTTCATCTTTTATCAGTAACACAGTACTCTCACACTTGCTTCAGTATAACACACATTTATCTCATTTCTATAGAATCATAGAATGACCAGGTCGGAAGAGACCCACCAGATCATGAGTGCAAACATTCCAGTCAATCACTAAACCATGCCCCTTAGCACCTTGTCCACCTGTGCCTTAAACACCTCCAGGGAAGGTGACTCAACCACCTCCCTGGGCAGTCTCACTATCAAAGAGAACATCCACGTCACAGTCATGCAAAAGAGATCACCACTAAAGAAGTGTTGTACATTAAAGCAACACCCTAACTCGCTGCTGAGGTGGAGGGTCACTTTGCAGAACCCCAAACTACATTGGTAACACATGAGGTTTCTCCATGGGGCAGCTCAGGGGCTCAATATGTTAACTGAGAAAAAACACAGATCTTTAAAAATAGTATCAGTGGGCAGCGTTGCACTATGTGATAGAAAGAAAACCCAGCACAAGGCTGGGTAATCCTGTGATATTTTGAAGAAATCATGCCCCCTGCTGATTTAATTAGGTTTTTTTTAGTTTTGGCTCTAAACCTGGTGAGAACATTCAAACATACTGATTAGCGTTCAAGGTCAATAACTCAGGCATCCTGCTGGATAGTAAAAATCTTCTCTTTCAATCCTGAAACAAGATGGTTATTATTGATTTTTGGAAGCGGAAGGCAAAAGATGTATGATATATCCTTGCAGGGCCAGCCTTTTTGAGACTATGTCTAGCATTTTATGTGTCCTTTGTAGCATTTAATGGGGAAATAAAAACCTGGAATAATAACAGAAACAGAGGTTTGGGACCACGGGATTCACCAGATTTATAAACACATCGTGGATGTTTGTGACTTACCCTCATAGTGACATTGTCTCATTTTCTAACCTGCCTATAAAGGGCAGTCATCAACTGCCCATTTAAAATGATAGTGAATGATTAGCGCTGTAAAAATAGATCAACGTGGAATAAAAATTTTTGGTTTGATATGTTTTTTTTATACCCCAGTATCTAGGATCAAACTTCTCAAGGGCCAGCAGTATGAAACAACACATTTGTTTTTCAGAAAACCTCATCATATGTTCAGTTCTGGGCCCCTCAGCACAAGAAGGATGTTGAGGCTCTGGAGTGAGTCCAGAGAAGAGCAACAAAGCTGGCGAAGGGGCTGGAGAACAGGCCTTATGAGGAGTGACTGAGAGAGCTGGGGGTGTTTGGCCTGGAGAAGAGGAGGCTGAGAGGAGACCTCATTGCTCTCTACAAGTACCTGAAAGGAGGTTGTGGAGAGGAGGGTGTTGGTCTCTTCACCCAAGTGACAGGTGATAGGATAAGGAGGAACAGTTGTGCCAGGAGACATTCAGATTGGACATCAGGAAAAATTTCTTCTCAGAAAGGGTTATCAAGCACTGGAACAGCTGCCCAGGGAGGTGGCTGAGTCTCCATCCCTGGAGGTGTTTAAAAGATGGGTGGATGAGGTTTTCAGGGACATGGTTTACTGATTGATGGGAATGGTTGGACTCAATGATCCGACAGGTCCTTTACAACCTGGTGATTCTATGATTCTATGATCTGTGTCAAACTGACTAGCATGAAGACCACCCTCAACTCTTCCCTTATTGCAAGCCAGAGAGCAAAAGCAGAAAAGAAAGGAAGAAAACCCAGTAGCATGTTGTCATATGGGTGCAAACTAGGCTCCCAGCCAGCCCTACACTCCCAACTCATAGCAGGGCTGGATGTGGGCTCACGCTCCCCATGTAAGGGTCATCAAACCCCATTTCCCATTGCCCTCTTTCCATCCGGCAGCTTGGAGTCACTGGAGATATGATACAGTGATGTCCCTGTTGGATTTAAGCTAGTCCAATGTTTGTTTTCCCTAAAACCCTCCTTACTGTGCTTTCTGGGTCAGGATTGTGTTCTGCTTTTGTTAATGTAACTCTCCCAGACACTTTCCTTGGGCTTTCCTCTCCCAGTCGCTAGGCTGACAAACTTGCCTTCACTGGAAGGTCATTGAGTACCCTCTAGTGGTTATTTTTGGAAAACATAGCTCAGCTCTTTATTGGTCTCTGGAGGCTTGGCAGCAGCTCTTTGGAAAGCCTCGTGTTTATAGTTAAGATACACAGGGGATGGATTACAGTAAGTAAGGCACATGCTAAGAGTTTCAGACTCTTACAAGAGCTCCTTCTCTTTAGTTAAATCAAACATGAAGGGCAAACAAGATTAAAAATCAATACTTCAGAGAGAAACTGCCCGAGTCTTTTGAATTAGTGGATGCGTACAAGGACAAAAATACCTGTAAGGAAAAAACAATCTGTTAATAGCATTCAGGTTTGGGTTTTGGAACTGGACAGGCTGGAAATCACGGTAGGGTGTTCCTGAGAGAAGCAAGAATATAGCTCCATGATTGGCCTCTTTACCCTTTATTATCTTCATTAATCATCCCTTTTTTTTAAATTAGGTAATGCGTTTGCTCTTTGCTTCCTGTGAACTTCATGAGGTGGGTTAGATTTCACCTACAGCCAAACACCCACCCAGCTGCCCACTCACTCCCCAGGATCCCTCAGAAAATGGGATGAAAATGTTCTTGTGTCAAGGTAAGGACAGGGAGTTAATTTGCCAGTTACCATCACAGGCAATCTGGACTTGAGTGGGGAAAAAACATTTTTATTTGTTTCCAATTAAAATAGAAGATAAACATTAAAATGGTATGTTTCTTCTAGCCCTTTTCCCAGACTCGGCTTTGCTCCCAGATTCTCTATCTCCTCCTTCCCTCAGGTTGCAGAGAAGGATGAGGAATGGAAGCTGGGGTCAGTTTGCAGCAGCTTGTCTCTGCCACTCCTGCCTCCTTATGTTTTTTCCCTGCTGCAGTCTGGGGTCTTCCATGGGCTGCAGTCCTTCAGGATAAACCTGCTCAATGGATATCTGCTTCAGGTCCTAGAGTACCTCCTGCCCTCTTGCTTCTTCTCCTCCAACCTTGGTGTCCCCCCTGATGTTTCTCACTTTTTCCCTCCTCTGCCCGTTCAGCATTTTATATCGTTTCTGCTACAATTACAGAAATTCACAGAAACCCAAATATCTGCCTACACAGAGTGTAGACACACAGTCTCCACGTAGAAATCCCTCCATGCCTTTCTCCTCCTCATTGCAGCGAGCAGCATCACTTTCTGCTCCTGTCATCTATCAGTCCAATCCCTCTGTCAGCAGTCTCATTGGTTTGCTTTAGGTTGATGTCAGACTAAATGCTGTACAATTACCAGGTTCATCTTTATGCCTTTGTAACACTGGCTTAATGCTAATAATTCTGCAAGGCTTCGGGAATTTCCCTGGTAGACCAGGATGTATTTAAAATGAAGACGAGTGGGCCAATTATCTCCCAGGCAGATCTTCCAGGCCTCCTGAGTATGCAGCCAGACTTAAACCTATTTATGTCTAACCCAGGTTTTTAATACCCTCACTTATAACATAGCAGCTAAAAAATATGACTTCTCTCATTTTGCTTGACTATGCCAACCTGTTTCTTTCTAAATGTACAAAAGAAACATTTATCTCTCTTTTCCTTTTCTCCCCAATCTCCTTCATAAGGAGTTGTTGTGGCTGCTGCCTGCTATTTTTCAGAGGTGTGTATCAGGCTTTGCCCTTTACATGTCTCGTTTCTCTCCAGGATCCCAAGCTGCATATTTCACTAAAATACAGCACCTCTGCCAGCTCAGAAGGCTTCTGGACCCCTCCTGCTTTGATGTTGGGTGTCCACCTCCTTTTTTGACATGGTCTTTCCTTGTGAAGCTTTTGGTCATGGCTCCTGAAGCAGAATCTCTTGTGCTGTTCTTATGTCAGAGGTTGGTCACTGTTCAATTCATGAAACACCCTGAGGGGTGGAGTTTGCTTTTACTGGGAATCACCATTATTTCTAGCAAGTAGCTGGCTGTCCATTTGTTGTGATTAAAGAGCACATCAGGCTCAGTTTATATACACCTAAGTAAAAGACAGATCAGGTGAGTCCCAAGCCCTCTATCTAACCTCCTACTTTGGATCCTCCATAGTTCACCCTTTCCACTAACAGCTGAAACACCTCCAGCATCCTTCCGTCCCATCCCTTGGTTTGTTGAGGCTTCTGAAGCAGCTGTGACCCAATGGAGAGGCGTCCACACTGGCGCAGGCACCTGTCAAGACCTATGGCCCTGTGGGGAACCCATGCTGGAGCAATCTGCTCCTGAAGGAGTGTAACCCCATGGAGAAGACTCATGCTAGAGCAGTTCATGAAGAACTGTAGCCCATGGGGCCTCGCATTGGAAAAGTTCATGGAGGACTGTCTCCTGTGGGGAGGATCCCATGCAGGCGATGAATACGAAGGGAAAGAGAAGCAGAGACTATGAGTGATGAACCAACTGCAACACTCCCCTTCCCCAACCCCCTTCGCTGCTTGGTGGAGGGGGAGATAAAGAAATTGGGAGTGAAACTGAGCCCAGGAAGAAGGGAAGGGTTGGGAGATGTTTTTTAAGAGTTGTTCGTATTGCTCATTATCCTATTCATTGTTAATTAGCAATAAACTAAATCAATTTCCTCAGGCTGGGTCTGTTTTGCCTGTGACAGTAATTGCCAAGTGGTGTTGCTGTCCTTATCTTCACACACAAATATTTTATTCTGTTTTCTCTCCCCTGTCCAGTTGCAGAGGGGGATTGATAGAGCGGCATGGTGGGCACGTGCCAGCCAGCCAAGGTCAACCCACCCCACAGGGATGCAACAGGTCAAGTCCCAAAGAGACTGCCTGTTCTACAAAGCAAACAACTGTTCATTTCTGCGTGATTTTGAGCACAAGTGACAAACGTGTAGAGCAAAAAAAAAAAAAAAATCAACTTAGCCAGCACTTCGAATAGCATGATCTGCCACCCGTGGTAATTTCAATGTGATATATCTCTTCCCCTTTGCAAAAGGCCGCTTGAGTGACTCATACGCTCATCTACTGATGTTCCCGGCTCCTTAAAACTGTGATGCTCACTCTCTGCCTTGGACCCAAAGTTTCCAAAAGGTTTTTAAAAGAGCTGTTCATGGAGTCTTCTTCTGAAAGACAAATGATCCCAGCGGGTGCCCAGAGAGGCAGGGCAGGTACTGGGAGACCATCCTCTTCCCCCACCTACTCTCCTCGCTCACATTTGCTTCCCCCATGACTGTTCCCCACAAAAGGGCTGCAGCTTTGTCCTCCCTCTCCACAGGTGAAAGTTGAGACACTGAGCTACCGAGGACTCTCTGGCTCTCACCAGCAAGGGATGCCCTTACTCCTTTTCTGATTAGACTGCAAAGTTATGACGATGACCCAAAGAGAAAGCCAGGATGAGCAGGCACCTTCTCCTCCTGCTTTACTACTCGGCTGAGGAAGAAAGCACCTTATTCCATACCCTCCCCTCCTCTTTTACATGCTGGACACCCCTGCATCAGCCTGGCTGGTTACCATTTCAAAGAAAATCTTTTCTAAAAGAGTGCTACAATTTTTTTTTTTTTTTAATTTTAAATTAGCATGGATGGCAAAGACTGCTATTTAAGAGGACAAGTTGCTCCAAATCTCTCCAGCCCTGCAAGGGTAGCTGTGTAAGGTGCTGGCTTGGTCAGTGGGCAGAGCTTCCCACTGCAGTGGGTCTGTGCTGCTGTGCTTTCCCAAGGGTCTCCAGTGATTGATCCACTTGGCAGAAGAGTTCTTCTAGTTACATTTAGCTCCTTGATCCTCATCTCTCTCTTTCCAGAAGTGACAACTTTTCTGTTTGCATCTCCATTGCCTAACACCCCCCTCTAAAAGCCGCCCTGCATTTTTTTGCCTAACAGCATATAATTAATCAGCTCAGATTTGTAATAAAATATGACGCCCATTTAATAGACTGAGTCATTGGTACAGCCAAGCAAAATTAGCTGGTGGGAAGGATGGCAGGGGAGATAACGTGGGGCTGTCAGCAGGCAAGGGACAGGCCTGCCTTGCACCGCCAGTGCTCTTCAGAGGCAGCCTAGCCGACACCAAGACCAAACTTGCTTGTGTTTCATTGTTGCTTGGTGACATTTTGGCACATTTTCCTGCCTCAACCAGTGCTTCAGCATCAGAAGCCAGATTGGTCAACCCTTTACGTAGGCAACGAGGAGAGGGTTGAGGAGAGGGTTGGCTGGAAATCAGGAAGAGAACAAAATGTGCAGAACAAAGAGAAACCACCATCCTCACAGGAAAGCTGCACTCTGAATGAGGGGAAGGTGCTGATAGGATGAGCCTTTCAAGGGGGTCAGATCCCATTGGCAGCATGAGCCTTTCAAGGGAAGCCACCAGCCTTGTCCCTAAGCAGCTGCTGGCATTTCAAACATTGCCTATTTCTGGCATTTTTATGTTGTCAGCTGTGATACAGTCACATCATTAGTCTTCATTAGGGGGTGATAAAATGCTCATTGAAAACCTGCAGTAAAACCAGCTGACCACTAGCACTGTGCTTCATAGAATCACAGAATAATAGAAGCACCAGGTTGGAAAAGACTCACCAGATCATCGAGTCCAACCATTCTAATCAAACACCAAACCATGCCCCTCAGCACCTCCCTGAATCAACCACCTCCCTGGGCAGCCTCTGCCAGTGCCCAATGACCTTTTCAGTGAAACATTTTTTCCTAATGTTCAGCCTGAACCTCCCCTGGAGGAGTTTGAGGCCATTCCCTCTCATCCTGTCCCCTGTCACTTGGGAGAAGAGGCCAGCTCCCTCCTCTTTACAACCTCCTTTCAGATAGTTGTAGAGAGCAATGAGGTCTCCTCTCAGCCTCCTCTTCTCTACTTCATGCACTCTGGAGTTACAAGAGAAAGCAGTTCTGTGGCGTTATAAAAATCTCCTTCGTAAAGCTCAAAGACAGTCAAAGCTAAGAAAGAGTCCACTTTGTGCAGCAAACTAAGGCTTTGCAGGTTGGAAACAAACAGCTAAACAGATATATTAGAGTCTGCCCATCAGTAACACCAGGATGGTGAGGGTTTGTACAAGCTACTTTGCAAGAGTTGCAGAAACAGCAACAGCAGATCAGCTGCATTTTAACATTAGGAATACAGAAAATTGCCTGCATAGTCTCAGTGTAAAGGATGATACGCATACCTGGGAAACAGAAGGATTAGCAAAGCAAGAAATGCAACATTGTCATTTCAATAACATGGGTGTATGGGTGTGTATATCTAGACACAGATAGTAAAAATAAACTGACTCTGATGTTACGGTTAACATAGCAGCAGTTGCATAGGAAGATTTTAAAGAAAATTTTCCATATGACTGCTTTTCACCTGTTTGTCAGAAGAGGCTTATCTAGAAAACTTTTATGATGTAAGCTAATTACATTCTAAATTAAAAAGATTTTATTAATAATGAGCAAGATAGTGGAATCTGGCATTTGCTTTCAGTATTCAGCAAAATTCCTATTTAATGCTGCGCAAACTGATACGGTCTCTTCCCCTAGAGCAGAAACTGCAAATGTTGTGATGGTACAAACCGTGCATTGTGGGACAGTAATTGCATGAGAAGGCTCGGGCTGCTCTGCACATAGGCAGAAGGGTAAAAGCTCTGTCCGGTCTTGGTGCTTCTTCATACCACAGTGCCCAGGGAGGCAGCAGTAACCAGGGGAGCTCATTTTCAGCCTCTCAGCACAATGAGTCCTGTACTGACCTGCCACAGCTGCAGGAGGAACAGGAGTGGAGAGAGTTGTTACTGCCCAAGTTCTTTTAAGTCTTGTTTCTGGTTGTTTACTGAGTATTCCAGCCACTTTGTGAATGTTCCTCTTTGTTATTGAAAAATAAAAAATATCAGCAAGAAGCTAGCAGTAACACAGATTACCTACCCCAATTTTTATCATTGAACAAATGATCTCCCTACTTTATAGTGCTGCCAGGAGGGATAACACTATTGTTAAGGTGTGACACTACACTGCAAAAAGAGTGTCTGCTCAAAGCTTGTTCAATCCTCTCTCATCTCTGCCTGTAGCCACTGGAAAACATACAAATCTCCTGCAGTTAAGCAGCAAGGTAGCTATTCCAGGTAACCTATAGTTCTTCTTTTTTGGTTTCAATTCCCTAGTAAGATAAAAAAAAAAGTTAAAGACCGGAAAGCGGCCTTTTAGCCATGTCAAGAACCTCCTGAAAGAGATGCTGAAAGCATTTGCTTTTGGTGATAGGTCAACACTGGAAAAGCCACTTTAAATATGTAAATGATGGGCAATCTTAAAGTCAAGGAGGTGGACCTGCAGAAATGCCTCACCTATTGATGCCAGGACATTATTTAGCTCTTCCTTAGAGGACATTAGTGATTATGAAAGGCTCCAAATTTTCTTAAGGAAGCGCTGTAGTGAAATGCATCTTCAAGCTGGCTGTCCCTTCACCACCACTCACCTGTGTCTGCCCCTGTGCAGAGAAATGAGGCATCAGCTCGCAGGGTGTGCGAAACCTGCTAAATCTAAATCTCACCTAGAAAATGTTTTGCAAGTGGATACAGCCTCCAGCTATGGGAGGCACCCTTACTTTAAAAAAAAAAATCCAGCACCTGCTATTTTCTAATGATTTATATATTGAAATTATTGTTAAGTCAATCCAGTAAATGTCTAAAGATAAACCAGTCCCAAGGAACAGGAATGACTAGTGATGAGACTGGTGGAATTTTAAAGGGGGTCAGGGTCAAATAATCTTATGATTTCCAAATCTTTCACCTTTTATGGTATGCCAGGGCAATACTGCTGGGTGCATATGAAAAACACACAAGAAGATATGAAGAAAACACTAAGAATATTTTGGTCAATCTAAAACACCCACATAGGGCCCAGTTAGTCATTACCATTCCAAACAAAATTAATTACAGACAAGTAAATTAATTCCTTCTACTGAGTACATCACCTACAAGAGTTGCCGAGCAGTCAACTTCTAGTCCTTACAAAGATAGCACTGAGAGCTCAGTGCTGCTCCCTGGTAGCTGGTGACAGGATCAGAGGATCATAAAGTCAAAGATGCAAGGTACAGAATGAACAAGAAATTGCCTCAAACAGGTGCCAAAAAATGAGCTGACCTATACTTTTGCACAGTAACATATAAATATGATAAAATACAGGCTTGCACAACTTAGACTTCACACTCCTGTCCTAGTGGCTCAGTTCAAGGATTTTAGTAAATCAGCACTTCTATAGCTTTCAATGGTATGTAGATGCCTCCCAGACTGGAGAGATTTATAGACTTGCAAGATGGGCAATTCATACAGACTGTTAATCACTACAGGTATATTCTGTTGTACTGGTACAACCACATGCACCCAAGAGAGTTTGAGCTACCAGTGCTGCACATATAATCTCATATCTGAGTCACCCCCTGTCCTTGTATTTTACTAAAGCAATTATAGAATCATGGTAAAGTCCTTAAAAAAAAGATCTAAGTAGGAAAAGAGAAAAAGATTTTAGTACTTATTTTCTACTATCTGAATTTCTAAGCATGCAGTGTGAGATGAGCTCTTACAAATTCTGTTAGCATCACAGAGTGTCCTTAGTTGGTGAAGGCTCCCGTTGAAATAAGTGAAACTTCACTCAGAGATTATCAAAAACCATCAAGATGTCAGGATAAGAATTTTTACCTGTGCAAGAAAATTTTCATACCGGTTACCTGACTTTCAAATAAAAAAACCCAAAAGTCAGATTTATATAAAAATCCATTTTTTATTGAACTCTGATCACAGAAGAGAATAGCTCAGTATAAAATCTCTAACAAAGTGATTTTATAGCATAGTAAACTATTTCTCGCAGCCATAAGCTCTGGTTATGAGCATACAACACATATTTGTATCATAGAATACAAAACTGGATTTTGTCCTTGTAGCCTGGTATTTGTTAAGCAGAAAGACAAAAATTAATAAAAGCTGATCTTTTTTCTAGCTTATTGTATCCAGAAAACTCAGTTCTGTAGCAATGCTTTGAGATCAAGATACGCTAAGTATTGTTACTACTAAATCTTCTTGGCTGCTATTCAGCATTTCAGACCATAAGAAAAGTCACTTCAAACACCCCAGTGACAAATCACAGCAGTAAATTATTTCCTGAACACATAGAGCAATCTTCACCCAAGAGTCATCCTAGCAGAGCAGAAAGGCATGCACAGTGGTTAAAGACAAAGGGGAAGTTTTCCATGAAAACTAGCTACTACATAAAGCCTCATTTTTTGAAGAAATCCTGAAGTAATTTCTTTTTACATTTAACTGGAGTATTCCCAGTACATTTGGTTGTCAAGCAACTAAGAACTGAAAAGCATGCTAGGCTCTCTACAAATACTGAAACCAGAACCACATTTTCTTCAAGCTCTGTAGCTCAAGCTTTCAGTGCCGTGTTCAAACACCTTCTGCCAAGTCTGGTGATTTTGAGAATTTGTTGAACCGCAAAAAAACCCCAAAAAATTCTCTTTGGCCCAAGGATGTTTCCTGTCCCTTCTGCCAAATGTGTGGAAGCCAGGTCAGACACCAAATTGCAGGAGAGAACATACTGTCCAGTATAGAAAATTCATTATGAGCTGGATGGACCCAGATTGCTGTTCCCTGTGCACGAGAGCAGCATATGAGGTGAAGCCAGATATACCAGATGATGCTACAGACTTGAAGCCCTTAACTATATAACACTCCAGAGTCCATTTTAACATTTTACTCACTTGCAACTGCTACAAGATCTTTCTGTGAAGTACAACTCGCTCTAGAATAGTTTAGTAAGCAAGCATTTGAGCAGAAGACACATGTAGAAAAAAAGAAACAATGCAATAACAGCTCTGCAAAATTGTTTTTTAGCAGTTACATAGCAATTTTCATCTTCATAGAGCTTTGTCTATTGCAATAAGCTCCTTGGGAGCTCCCAAGATTATTAATCAGAAAATACAGAGTAAATACTAATTATTCATGGGTCCTGCCAATGCAGGACTACAACATTTTTCATTACTTTCACTACAAGCATTTCTGGTTAGATAAATAGATCTCTATCATAAGACAAAGAAGTTTTTATGTACTTCAGAATGTACTTACACACAAGTACACAACTTGCATACTGTTACGGCATCTATAAATAATAAATACACATCATTAACTGTTATAGTCATTTAACTCCAAAAACATCTGGAGGCAAGGGCAAAAACTAGAGTAGCAACTACTCCATGTTCTGCAGCTTTTGGCCCAAGATTTTTCTTGTATTTCTCTAGTTTTCTCTCATAAACACAGTATAAAGTAGTTTTCTCATGAAACAAATTGAGATTATACCACCGCAAGAGTAACAGTTCTCAACCTCAGATGTCTGTAAGGATAGACATCTTCAATCTTTGTACTCTTTCAAAAATCAGAGAGTTCTCTCATTTACCAGACTAAAACCTACCTGATGTTGATTTGATAGACAGTAGTGATACTGTATGAGCTCATATTAATTCCCACGTACTGAATCAAAACACAAACAGCTCCTCTGACTGTGAGGTGTTCCAGCAGGACTTGCTGGCACACTATTGACACAAAAAGAGGTCAGCGTTCACTAATCAGGCCTTGGACAACTGGCACCACTGTCATGAGAAGAGCCATCATCTGGCCCATCAATAAATATCTTTGCAGTTAAGTCAAATGCAACATCACTGACACATGAGGCAATGAAAAGTGTGTGTGCATTCATCAGGCTACCTAATACGTCTCAAGCATAAAAAGACACTGAAAGGCACTAGTCCATATAAAGTACTGTCTTCAAGTACATGCCTCATTTGTGTCTAAGACCAGTGTGTGTTCACCCACCCTTGTGGTAACTCTACTGCTTTATGCTGAGCAAGCAAACAGGTAATAAAATATTTCTCCCAATCCCAATTTCCTGGATATTAAACAGCAAGTGATACAATAAAGAAAACCAAACATGAAAAACAAAGCATCCATTCTATTCTGTCCAACTACCTGAGGAAGCTTGATCAGGTGTGCTCATTTTTAACTACTGCTGGGAAATATTATGGAAAAGATGTCTGGACAGACTTCCTACCACCAGCATGTGTCAACCACCTAAAGGGACAAGTCCTGCTCTGAACACTCAGTGTATTTTCTGATTCCAGGGAAGGTGCAAGCAATAGAAGCAACTGCTGCAATTATGCAAGAGATAATTGACCACACTACATTTTGCTATGATGGCAGACTTTATTCTCTACTACCTGACATCTGGAGCAGCTATTTGCACTCAGGTGCTATGAGAGCAACTTTGGTGCAACTCGGTATCTTAAGGTTCATTACAGAGATCATACCTGGTAGATTAGCTATGGAGGAACTCCTGCTGCCCAGGAGTAATTCTCCAGGATAAGAGACATCCCATTTACACAATGCACTGTCCAAAAAGAGCTAAACCACAAGGCTAATTATACTTTTAATTGTTGATATTTCCAAGATCACGCATTCTGTAGTCTTGAGTACAACAGGCAGATTCTTTTACAGCTATCTTCTAAAAAAAAAAAAAGAAAAAAAACCAAAAGACTGATTGAGAACATTTATCTAGGACCATTATATATTAAATCCACTTTTCACTTTGTTGATCCTCCCCTCCCTCCCCTGCATGTCCAAGGCACAAGCCACACTGGGAGAGAAGCAAAGGCCACTCCATCTGACAATTTCCATTTCCCTCAGCCTTAAGATGACACTTGGACCAAATGCGATGCAGCCACACGTTCTGCACAGCCAGAATACATTCCAGGAGACTTGTATTTTTGTTTAAGTGGACATTCTATTTTTGGTCGGTTCCTTAAGGGTGATTTTGCAACCACTAGACTACCATTTGGGGCAATAGCCAAAAGTAAAAAGTCCGTATAACCTTAAAATGGGAGGATGTGCCACAAAAGTGTCTCTCTCAAACTTTTGGGCTACATAACAGATTATATGAGCACAACCTGCACAATACCGCAAAATCAGTGAGCATCTCAAAGCCAGATGGGAAATACAACATTCACGGAATGCATAAAACCAAACTCAAACAGCATGAAAAAGTAAATTTTATTTTTATTGTGTACAAAAGCATGAACACCTTACACAAAAACAGCATCCTGAATCATGTTTCCCTCATACTCCTAGGATATTGGCAGAAAGCATTTTCTCTGTTCTTTAGGGCTAAATAGACTCTGCTGAGGTAACTGGGAAACACCTCACTGATTTTTACAGTTTTGCCTGCTTACATTAGCAAAGGGGCTGACTCATAAGACCATAACACAATGATATGTCATATAGGTGACTTGCTCTAGGTGCCAAATTGCTTAGTCTGTAATTCTAACCAAGATGAATATGTTATCCAGATAATTAAGCTACCCATTCTTCAACTTTAACTGAAACAGATCTAATTTTAAGTACCTGTTTAAACATTATGACTCTCATTCCACACTAAATTCATGCACGGTTTATCTTTATGCACCATGAACAATCCTATTCAAGTTTTTAAGAGATAGTAAGTGTGCTCGTAAGCTATTTTAGGGGTGAGACATTTCAGCACAACAGCTACCTACCCACTTCTTACCTGCTTCCCCAGCGCATGGACACCAAGTGCTTACTCTGAAGAAATGTGCCCTAAGCTTAATCTGAAAAAAAATTTGCAATGTTTTTATTTTGCTTTTAACTTTTTCTTCTGATCTGGAGCTAGAAGGAGTAATGGTCATATGATCAAATAGGGCATTTATTTCTCTATCTAAAAAGTGTTTTGTTAAACAGAGAACTTGATTTCTATGTCTTTAAAAACTTACCTGGAGCAAATTACTCACACTGTTTCCTAAAATGTTCCCTACTATAAATAGCATAATTCCTCAAGATCTGAGTTGAGGTCCTTTCCCTCACAATCTACAATGCAAGCCTCAAAGTATTTACTACACTGGGAGAAATGGCTCTGGCACGTTTGCCATTCTGTGTTTAAAATGACTGACAGATACTATTTATGTCTGCAAGACCAATACTGGATCAATGAATATGCTTCACTTTACTGCTCAAGCTGCAGGAACTGTTCTACTAGCTCCTGCCAACTTCACAATAAAGAAATATAATTTACTTCACATATTGAAAGAACTTGCCAGGAACCTACATATTTATACCTCCACACACATATGGTATGTATGTGTACACATATATGCACACACACATATAGATAAATTGTATTTATTTTACACTGATGAAGTGCTAAAAGAATCAAACAGCTGTCACTGCTAGAAATGAGGCTAAGTTAAACGGTATCACTTATATGGCATCAAATAGTTATGAGACTCCAGTCCGTGAGTTTCAAGAACTGTTAGCAAAATAGTATCTTTCCTTGGCAAAAAAAGAAAAGTTCCAAGTGATTTGAATTTCACTTTTAAATAAATTGGAAGCATTAAAAAAATAAAGAAAAAAGCCACATAAAATAGATTTTATAGTTTATATTTTAGTTCTGTGTATAGCTAACACACATTTATATATATCTTCTAGAATTTTCATGGCAAAATTCTGAGGTGCCTTGGAATCAATGCTGACTTTAATAAACCTGGCATTTATCTCACATGTGCATCATTGCCTCAAATTTTGAAAAAGAAAAAGCTGTACAAGTTCAGTCCTGTATTCTGTGAATCTGGCTGCATAGTCAGAAACAGAAGTATTGCACTCAAGACCACGCCTACAAAAAAATGCACATTTAATAAGGCCATTATATTCAAGATCATAATGGGACTCAAGTCACATGAACAATCAAATATATCATAGACCTAAGAAAGCCATATTGCAGAAGATGGACTCAAAGCAGCAGTGTTCTAGCAATTTGAGAACTGATTTTGTTTTCCCATAAAACGCCAATCTTTCAAATCGGTTTTACCAACAGGGCCAGACAACACGATATATATGTATGCATGTGTTCTTCCAATGCATTGTTTCATTCATTTCATTACCAAGTGCTGCAGAGTTCAAGGGTAGGACTCTACTCAAGTTCTGCCAGTAAGCTTCAAGTTGTTATCAATTTTAAGCAGCTTCTACGCATTTGATTTTCAGTTATTTAAGTATCTGCCAACATGCATAACATAAATCTTACTTTACAAAGTGTAGCAAAGAATAATTGGACCTGTATTGGGATACTTCTCAGTGTGCTCTTTCAGAGCTAAATCACATTCGTAGTATCAGTTTATCTGATCTGGCTTACTGAAAGAAAGACAGAGCAAACAACCAATTCAACACAATACAAGGAATGATAGATTTACAAGTTATCTGCCACATCCATGGCAAAGAGAATCCTTTAATCAAAGTAGGGTAAGCTACCTTGAATTTACAATAGGGTAAAGTGTATTTGCACCAGCCACTGCCTTGGAGCTGCAGGAGTGCTGTGAATATGCTAGTCTGCTTTGTAGTTAATTGTTCTTTTAGCCATTCCAAAGTTACCCAGTCAGCCAACACTTGGGCTTGTTTACGGGTAGTGGCATTTGTTCAGAAAGGAAAAGTAGTTCACTTCCCCTATTCCCTGTGCCACACTACATAAACACATAGAGTTATGCAAATGCAAAAAAGCATCAGTAGAAAGGCTGGAAGAAGCATAAGACACAGCAGATAGGAAACTTAATGGTCACATACATTACAGTTCAGCAGAGACATTCTTTCACAATCCTATATCCTGCCATAAAACACATAGTGGTGGAGATTATGGATGAACTACCTTCCAGTTGAATCAACTCCAGCATTAGGAATTATTTCTAAATACAACAGACCATGACCAATCCCCCCCTTTTTTTTTAACTAGGACTTGTTTCTCAGGTTTAGACAGTTTTCAGTACAGAGACAAGAGACGAATCTGAGACACAGAAGATGCTTAATATTAACAGACAAATAGATAATTGAGACAGGAAAATTATTACACGTGTCACACTTTACACCTACAGCTCCATATACTTTTTTTCTGCAATGATAGCATCACTTTCTGGATGCAAGTTTGTTACTAATGATGAATATGTTTTTTTACCGGAGCTGGGAGGAATGCTTTTGGACAGCAATAACGCAAGTCTTGGAGTGATGAGCAACAAACCTGGGAGTGGGGTATATGGTTACTAATTCAACTCCTGCCTTATACTCATCACATGCTGAGCAGCTCATAATGGCTTGCTTAGTTATCACATTATCTGGAAAGAGTATAACTCTTTCCACATTTTCTGCACAAAAGGAGCAGTCAGAATTCCATGTATCACGAAAGATGAAAAGTCATCTAAAAGGCTTCTATTTATGAGAGCAATTTTGACTAAAAATTATTAGCCGAATCACTTCGTCAATTAGGGTTGGAAAGAGCCAAGAATATTTTGGGAACAGAGTTTCAGAAGCCCATCTTTGACACTCACATTAAAATGGTGAGCCGGCTGCTAGCAATACTTTGTTTGCAAGTGTCTAAACAAATACAGTATTGTTGGGTATCAAGCAGCAGCAGCATTTCCAATATTTTATGTTTGCTGTATTTAATACTTTTTAACTGAATTCTCTCTCCCAATAAAGGGACAGTCTCATAGTTAGAGCATGCCTACTCATACACACAGCATTTCTAAATGGAATTACGTATTGTTGTTTTATCTCCACCATAATATTATCTTACCATTTTCAGTATCAGTCAGCACCACAGGTTTATTGCAGGTCATGGACAACAAGTAGCAGCCCTACTTTAACTACCTGCTTCAGAAAATGTGTTATTTCATATTTATACATTCTTAAAATGTTTTCTTCACTTAGCCTTACTAGAAGTACCACTCCAAAATTTAGGTTTACATTGAAAAAAGTTATTGATGCCTTAACCAAAAAACGACCCCCCAAATCCCTTTTACTCCCAAAGGAAATCATGTTTTCTCCTAGATTAGTATTAACAGATATTTATATTTGAGGCTCCATATTTCAGAAACCAGTTATTTAATGCTCAATATTCTTTTCAGCAGATGAAGAGGTAGGTATATTTCCACGCAAGAGAAAAACAAAATAAAACAAAACAACTGTAACAGACACTCATTTAAATCAAGTAATGTCTGAAAAATGAAACACTGTTCTGACAGCACATAAATATAATGTGTCTGAAGATACTTTCCAAGGAGGATAAGAAAAGTTGCGCATTCTGGTTAGATAATAAGTCATAATTTGAAATTTAATAAATTTATGGAAAGAAAACACAAATATCCAAACGCTACTTCCTTCCCCTCCCTCCCCCAAAGAAATGGGGTTCCAGCAAAGCTACCTGTATTAATGGTAGTATTAACTTTTGGACTGCTAAGCACGGAGTCAATTCTAATTGTTCCTTATATTCACCAACACCAGCAGTCTACAAGTTTACACAGAGACCATAATGCATGATAATTACATAATTACAACAGAAATTCAACTTTAGAGGTGTTCTTTAAACAATCTTCATAAATAATGAAAATATCTGTGTTCTAGCTCTTCAGTAACCTAAGGTTAATTGGTACAGATAGTGGTTTTTTCTTCCTCTTATAAACCAAACTGGAGGTTCCTCACTGCCAACAATGGTTAAGGCCTGGATCAAGTTATTCTCCTTTTGCTTTTCCCTTTTTCTGCTTTTTTCCATTTTCCACCACTGCATTATTTTCTGATTTGCTTACTCCATTTGCAACAGCACCATTTGCTATTTTGCCATTCTTTATAGGTTCCTTGGGCAGCTTATATGTCCGATAGTAGAAGTTACCAAACAGGAGAATGAAGGTGACAGCATAGAAAATTACACCCCAGTGCATCCATTTAGGGAAAGGACAATCAATATAAATAGACAAAGCTGTGTGGCCAATAGTCACATGGAACTGCACCTGAAAGACAGAAAATATAGAATCAAAAAGGTCTGGCTGTATTCTGTAGGTCTGACTACATCAGTGTAAACTGATGTGTTAAGTTATGAAAATTGCTAAATTGGGAGGTGGTAGGGAAGCTCTATTTGGCTGTCACATCAACCATGTGTACATGTTTGACCAGGGACATCAAATTTATTGCATCAGTTTTTCAGAAACAGAAAAATGAGATGACATTCATAGATCTATATTTTCTCTACTTTTTGAAAAAGGTTTTGCAATTCAGTTGAAACAACCAGTGAAGTTGTATCAGACTTTACTAACACAACTCTTATCTGTGTTGTGTATTTTTTGAGAAATGAAATAAAGAATTCTACCTCCCAGAAGTATTTTAACTGGAGCTGTGAGAAATTGATAGCTAGGAACTTCTGGAAGGAACAGCATCTATTCCAAAGCTTTCCAGATGCAAATCCACTTAGAGATAATACCTTCCGAGATCAATGGAGAAATTTTACTTACCAACTGTAATATGGTCAAGTATCGCTTCCACCACAGGTACTTCTGAAATTTAGGGCCACAGGCAGCTAATCCATAATACATGTACATAATGACATGAATAAATGCATTCATCTGAGCTCCAAAAAAAGCTGTCCAGGAACAGAAGGTAAGATTGTCATGTAATTTTGAAAAAAGAAGCCTTTTCTAGTATTCATGCGATAGTAAAAAATACAAAGCGTGGGACATTCCGGGCTTCCATCTTTGAAATATTCAATGGTGTGGCCTAGACTTGACTGCCAACATGTGCTGACACAAACAGCTGCCCATGCAAGCAGCATGCTACATCTTTCATAGAACTACTTACACAAAAGCTTTTCAAAAGATCTTTGTTGAACAGACATAAATCACACGTATCATACTAAAATAACAAATGTAGTTTAAGTGTAACTGTTTTGCTCAAGGATTATTAAAAGCAATATTTGACATTGTATCAAGTTCTGAATTTAAATATTTTAAATCATATTTAAACGGACAAGATTCACTTCTCTGCAAGACATCAAGAAACTCATGTGGAAGTCTGATTAAAGAGGCCCAAAAAATCATGTAAAGCAAGACTTGACTTATGGTTCTAAATGTTTAAGAGTATAGCCAAGTGAGTCTGTCTAAACTGGTCATCTTTAGTTCCCTTATTTAAGACTTAAGATACCCAACATTCTTACAGAATCACTAGGTTGGAAAAGACCCCCAAGATCATTGAGTCCAACCATTCCTATCAATCAAGACCACGGGGTCTTTCTGAAATATATTAATATGTAGTATAACATTTTCCAGAACAATTCAAGCCAGAAACAAAGATGACAGTTCTCATTTCCATTAAGATATCTTTGCACTGTCAAGATTAGCAGCCATATAACAGGAACAAATTATATCTTGTTAAGACATTCTTACACTGACAGAAGGGCTCAGAAGAGTTGCAATATATAAGATCAGGGCAATACACACAACAGCTGCTGATATCAAACAGTCCAGGTGCTCATGCGGTCTAGAGCTGGTTAGTTAAAATATGGTCTAGTTTATAATAGATCTGCCCATGTAAGCAACGTGCTATAAACAAGAAAAGAGAAGAATACAGATCTATCCACATTTGTGTAGTAGCACTACATAAAAGCAAAAGAGCGATTGCTGCTTTTCCTTTTGCAGGGGTTAGAACACCAAAACCTGAAATAAATTTGGGAACAGTTGCAACTGTTGTGCTGAAAACTGCAGGAATTTATCAAGAAAAGTCTGAAAAGGCAACAGGGGAGAGGATATTTTGAGATACCAAGGGAATTTCCAAGTAAGCATCCAGTCTTCACTAAACGTATTTTATAGGTGCAGTAGCGAATCACGATCACGAAACCTTGGTTGAGTACATGCATCCTGCAGATTACTTAGCAGAAATTCAAGCATACAAGATATCTATAGGAAATGAGAGCTTCACCCCACACCCCGTGCATTAAGTATTAGCGTGGATTGACAAACCCTTTAAAATATTAGTTTGTTGTGGTGTTTACTAAGGATTCTTTTCAATTACCTAAGCTTACAAAGCACATCACAAGCAAACCAGGGTATTTTCCCTGTACCCTCAGCTCTGTAGTGCTTATAACTTGAGAGAGACAAGGCAAAACAGGAACAAGGATACAATGCAGGCAAGGGAGGAAGTACAATTGAATAAAATTCTTTGACTGGGGCTTTGGAAAGGATGCAAGGAATAAAAAAAAGCTGATAATAAGTTCCAGACTTGTCATTATGAATAGGTTTTCAAAGTTAATTGACAGATTTATTGGCTCACCTACAAAAGGAGGTTTCAGAATTTTATACATGCCTCTTTATAAAAAAGAAAGCAACCCCCCAACTCAGATATAATCCCAATATAACAACTCCATTTACTTCATTACATTTGCACACAGATTGTGGCCCATAATTAGATTTTGCAGTTCTCTGTATCTACAAAAATTAAAGTTAGGGAAGACACGTTCATCCTTCTATTTCATACAGAACAAGGATAGTTTTGTAAACATAACTTCAGGTTGAAATTGATGCCCATGATGAAAAAAAAATTTTGCAATTCATTAGATTAGCGCTCTGTTATCTTTTCCTCCCCCACATTTCCCACAGGGGAAGACTGTGTGTATTACAGATACTGCACTGCTTCAGTGCTACTTAAGCAGTCTCGTATATTACAGTGTTAAGTCTACAAAACAATTTTTCTATTGATCCCAAACAATAATAATTCTCTCTTATGTGTAGTCAAAAGGGTATGGGAGGAAGGGAACTCACCTTGTCCACCTGCAACCCACTTAATACCAATCCACCACAAGGTGAACATGGTGAAATGGTGATAGACATGAAGGAAACTGATTTGGTTAAATTTCTTTCTCAGGATGAAGAATACTGTATCCAAATATTCAATTCCTTTAGAGATATAATACCACCATAAAGCAGCAGCTATCTGCAATAAAAAAAAAAGACAACACAGAATTATTAGTGTTTCTAAGTTAAATGGAATAAAATTCTCTCCACCTACCTGCTTGCAAGAGAAGACCCTCCCTTCCTTCCCCAAATCCTGGTTAATGCTGAGATGGAGCCATCAGATGTCAAATGGTACACAAATAACAACAAAAACAGTACTCCACTCATCTATTCTGGACACAGAAGTACTATTCTGAGTCTGCTGCTCACAAATCACTACTGTAAAAAAGAACTAACGTAATTAAAAACTTTGTCATCTCATAACAGTTTAACAGTTAAACACAAGGATTCTCTTTTGCAGGAGAAGACTGCCATATGGCTTCCCATACTAATGGGGCAACACTTTGATGTGGTCAGAAAAATGAGAAAGAAATATAATAAAATGAAGTCGCAGAGGTTGAAAACATATATAATTCGTTTGGTACCACAGGCATGTGAGTAGGAAGATTCCAAATCACTTTTACAAGTCAGATGCAGTACAGATTTCACATCCCTTAGGGCAATATTCCCCCCAGCTTCTTCTGGGCTGCTCAGCATCCCCGTCTGGAAACCAGCATTCCTCCAGTGGTTTTGTGCTATTCAGGGAACAGAAGAAAGACAACCACAAGAGCAATACAAGCTGCAGAGATATAGCCCATCTACCCAACAGGGCAGCGTTACACACACAAAATTCTTTGTCTACTCCACCCATTACTGTGGATCTTGCCAGAGATGCAACATGAAAATGGCTTCCTGATGAAACCAGGATGTTGTTGTATTAGGTCAAGTCCAGAAGCTCTGCACAGCAATTTGCTAATACTATGACATGGGGTCAAGGTGGTGGTGGGTACATCCTTCCAGATGCCAAAACATAGCAACCAGTCTAGTTCCCGGCATCAAGTCATCAAGCTTGTTATGCAAGGGTGGGTGGGACCAGAACATACACCAGATGGTGACTCACATATAGAATGAGGAGCAAAAAAAAAAAGTAAAAAAAAAATAAAAGAGAGCTGGAAATGGCACTGCCAGCAAGAAGAACAGGCAATGTCATAAAAAAAAGTCTATTTGTAAGAAGTTCAATTGATCTTAAAGGACTCATCTGATACCAAATGAGGCTTTTTTACCCTAACATAGTGTGAAATAACTCTACTATCCCCTTAATCCCCAGCGCAGACAGAGGAGAAAAATTAAAAGAGCAGCAGCCCAGCCCCTCCCCTCAAATACACATGAACTGTTAGGTAAGTGAGAGAAAGGGGAATGGGGAGAATGAGCAGTAGAGAGCAATGCTAAAGACCTGCATGATGTTTTCCTCCACCTCTGCAAACTAGCGGGAAAGCAATGCATCTCTCCTCAGAGTAAGCTTGTCACAGCCAATAACTGGACTGGTGAACATTTTAGAAAGTATTACAGCATAAGCAAAAAAGCAGCACGGGAGCAGAAGAGTGCCGCAGATCTGCATTGCAGGTTCTGCAGTTTCCCAAAGGGACTGCACAACCTACTGTTGCCAAACTGCAGACTTCTGTGTATCCATTATTGAATACCCTTCTCTGCGATTCTACGATTTAGCTCATTGTGGGTCTTGGGAAGAGGAGGCAGATTTTGTCAACTCGTTGTTTTTTTTTTACAAAGATACTAATACCTGTCAAAGTCTGAGAAAAGCTTGATGAAAGAAAGATCACTCCCACAGATTTTGGAGTTCCCAGACGCACAGCCAAACTGCAAGAATCATCAATATATATGTTGCTCAATATCCAGTATAGTTCACGATAGGTAGCGAGATGTTTAATATTAAACATCCACATCAAGGCTTTATCTCAGAGATTAGTATACAGTCCAGCAACTTTCACAGATCTTTGCTAAAGCTGCATCTCTTAAATAAATTAAGATAAGCATCTTTTCATCTCCTGAGTTAACAACAAATGCTTTGGACTGTGTCCATAAAACGACAAACCAGCACTACAATACTAAGGCTCTTTGGAGGTCCTTCCGAGAAACATTTAAGGAATTGATAGCACAGTTAAATCAAACTGCCATAAAAGCTATTATAAAGCTGCTATGCATTTTGTTAAAGAAACAATGTAATGATGAGCCATATCTGCCAGTTTACTGTACCACATAAGTGCAAAATGCAAGAGGAGAAAAATCCAACAAAAAAAGCTATGCTGTGTTCCCAAGATCCTACAGATTCACTATGTGCTCCTGGACAAGGAATTTAACCCACCTCCTTCCTTTCCTTTTGAATTCCACATGCCTTGCACAGAAAACAATTACAAACCATTCATCAAAAACTACTGAACTTTGGATCACAATGATTCCCATCACTTAAGAACAAAAGTGGCCTCTGTTTCTCTGCAGGATTATACCAGCTGACTTTTAGGTTTTTTTGCCCAAAAGGTGTTTCACTGGCTTCCTATCACTAAATTCTACTACTGTTTATTCTCAAACCTGACAGGTTTTGCTCACTGATCTGTCTCAGTGCTTCCAGTGACTTATGCAAGCATTCAGATCAACAGATCATTAGCTTATACATGCAGAAAAAAGTGAAACTTAAGTCATTTGTCCAAGGCCATGCATGCAATCAGTGACAGAGAACAGAAATAAAGTAGAACAACAGACTGAAATGTAAGCTGTGTCAGGAGCAGATGGCTACTATTAAACTACTTCTGCAAAGCACCAGAAGTTAGGACCTAACCTTTAGCCTTTCTTTGGATTCACAATGAAAGGAAGATTTAGCTTAAAAGAAAGCTTGCATTAAAAAGGCATATTATTGAAATAAAAATACTAGTCACAATGACACCTTTTCTGGCAATTTTCATATGTGTCAACCGAAGTCTGTTAAAACACCAGATGGCACAGAAAGATTACATTACAGCCTAGGATTAAGGAGGTCACCAAGAGGTCCAATCCCATGACCCCTGTCTGCGTCAGGGTTCTTGAACAGAGGACAGTTTTAACATGGGACTCTGTTCCTGCACTCTCCTTCTCCATTTCAGGCTGGAGACGGTTATTCATTAAGGGTCTGAAGTGACAGGCATTTCTTGGAAGGTAACAGTAATGTGTAAAATAAAGTGGCTTTAAAAGAGAACTGTTTCCCTGCTTCAGTTACAGAATTCTTAAAGGACCACAAAGTCTTTTTGTTAAGCTCCCTTTTCATAGAAGTTTAAAGCAAGTTAATATAATATTTATTTCAGAAGAGAAAAATACTCAAGCTCTAGACATAAACGTAAACAATGCAGATTATAATTACAATATAGAAGACAACCATAGCTCAGTTTGATGATTTACATTGCCCCAGATTCCTAATTCTCAGTTCTTCAGAAATACTAATAAAATAGATGAACCTTGACCTGGGAAACAAGGACACACGAATGTAAGCAAAGGGTGAAAGTGACTATTCACAGACACTAACGTGCCTAAAGTTAGACAGCGTTACAAAACTGTTCACTCCAAATACTGTAGCTTCCGAAGAAGCTCTACAGGGCATGGACTGACAACATCAGCCCTTTGCATTTATTATTATGACTCTTAAGTTCTTCCAAGATGCAGTTGCAGCTCCTTCAAAATCCTTTCTTGGGGACTTTTTCTCCCTTTTCTTTCTTGCTTACTATAAACATTTTATTTTCTATTTATAAACAATTACAAAACACACTCCTCTGCATTAGTCAGTAAGGTGGTTACCTACTACACACAGAAGAGAAGTCCTTTAGAAAGGAGATTATTTCTGCCACTGTAAAATTTAATTTTCGTGTCCTGTAACTATGGCATCCATAATAAATTCCATTCCTGTTTGCTCCAGTCATCTATTGTCTCTTACAGAATAACAGTAAGGGGACCTTGGATGAGATTAACAGGTCTAAGTAGGTTCAAAACACTAAGCAGGAGGGCCAACTTCTCCACTGCCTATAGAAGCAGGTAAACTACCTACAGAATTATATGACAGTAAAGGACAGGATGTCATCCAGAGGGACCTGGATAGGGCGGAGAAGCGGGCCTCTGAGAACCTCATGAGGTTCAACAGGACCAACTGCAAGGTCCAGCACCTGGGCTGGGGTAATCTCTGTTTTCAGTATATGATGGAGGGGTGACGTGACTGAGAGCTGCCTTGCAGAGGACTTGGGGGTGCTGGTCAATGAGAAGTTTGACATGAGCTGACAGTGTGTGCTCACAGCCCAGAAGGCCAACCATGTCCTGGGCTGCATCAAAAGAAGCATGGCTGGCAAGTCGAGAGAAGTGATTCTGCCCCTCTATTCCTCTCTTGTGAAGCCTCATCTGGAGTAATGTGTCCAGTCTGGAATCCTTAATGTAAGGAAGGATATGGAGCTGTTGGAATGGGTCCAGAGGAGGCTACGAAGATGAGCAGAGGGCTGGAGCACCTTCCATATGAGGGAGAGGCTGAGAGAGCTGGGGTTGTTCAGTCTGGAGAAGAGAAGGCTACAAGGAGATCTTACAGCGACCTTCCAGTAACTGAAAGGAGCCTAGAAGAAAACTGGAGAGGTTCATAAAGGTTTGTGGTGATAGGACAAGGGGGAACAGGTATAAACTGGAGAGGGGCAGTTTTAGATTAGACATAAGGAAGAATTTTCCTTATCTATTGAAAACCAAACAAGGTCAAGCATTTGTCATACTTTGCTACAATTTGTTTTAAAACAAGATTATGAACAGAAGCATTCTAATGACTGAAATAAGTGCACTGTATTGGCAAAGGTGAAAGAGGTGACTACTATAAGGCCAACAAAAGTCTACACAGATTTGTTCCGAAATATCAGCCATTATATATAAGGTGTAAAACTCAGGCCTTCTCTTCTCACTGCCATCCCTGCCACGTGTACAAACTTTTGAGTAATACTACTCATCAACAGCCACCTTGTAGACAGACATTTTTTGAAATGTGTTATAATATTAAATATATTCAGACTATAACAGATTTTCATTTTTGTCCCATCCCTGAAGATGTTCAAGACCAGGCTGGATGGGGCCTTGGGCAGCCTGATCTAGTGGCAGGTGTTCCTGCCCACGACAGGGGGATGGAAATGGATGATCTTTAGCGTCCTTTCCAACCCAAACTATTCTATGATTCTGTGATTCATCATGTTTTCAGGAACATGTTCTAATCTGTAGATGAAACTTGCAAGAACAGCTAAGAGATTCTCAAGTGTCAGCTCTGTCAAAAGATAAGGTTTAATACACGAGCTAATCAACAGCATTACAGAAATTAACAAGCACCTGCATTTTGATTTTGATTTGAATGCTTTCCAAAAAACACACATCTGAAATCTAAGATTCTGCAACAAAATGTACTGATAATACATTTACGAGAAGTCAGCAAGCCCTCATGAAGCCAAGCATGGGTAAAGGACACAAAAAGTTGCCTCACCAGTATGGGTGAAGTGTAACCACAGTATATGCTGACAAATCTTACTTGCTTTGATGTAAGTAGAACACTACATCTTTACTGGTTATCTTGGGATCATAAACTTCAGCAAGGTCTAGGAACCAAAGTACACATACAAAGTTTATCCTGGATGGTTCAATTGTGAATGAAGCCAAGGATAGTATCTTTAAGACTACCCATGCTTGTAGCAGTCAGATAAAAGTTAATGCAAATACACTACTGCACTTTGATTACACCTGCTCTGTGTAGTCTAGTGAAACCTGAATTGGTTTGTGAGAACATAACGGAATATAGTCATGGCTGATGCAGAACTTTGGAAATGCTATTTTCAGAGAAGACTTAAACCACTATGTAGTGCTATAGATTACACACATTCACATACAAATACAATAGAAGAAATACTCACCCTAACTTCATAAACATTATCTGAATAATCCACAGTCTGGCAGACATAGCTGTAGCCTCGAGCTCTTGATGACAAAAACAGCTGAAAATATTAAAGCCATACATGAGGAGTACATAAAAACATGTTCATAACAATTATCAGCAAATTTCTTGCGATGTCAAACTTGCCTGAACAGAAATATTTGAAATATCTTTATCAGTCCTGACAATACTATGAATAAAGCAAATATTTAGTTCTGACAACCTGTTGTCATGCAGTATCTATTTTATTTTTTTTGTAAATCAAAAGGAAAATAATAATTTTTCCCTGCATACATCTGCCCAGATTATTATAGCCCTATACAAATTAGTAAGAATTACAGCATAGCTTTAATCTATTCAAACATGAGTATTCCCTCTGATAGGTGTAGCTTCAAAGACAGGAAACACCCAATTGCTTTCACTATGAATGACAGAAATGTTGTCCCAATGATGGATTACAGAGAACTCCCTCCAGTAGACAGGGATTAGATAATTTGGATCTACTATTCTTAAAACAGTGTATCAATCAAAATCCAGAAAAAAAGGCCTGAACAGACAATGGTGAGCACCCCTAAAACATATTGAGAGAAACTGAACAAAGAAAAAGTTCCCCGTTTTGTGCCAACAGAAATAGCCTAGAGTGCATAAAGTGATTCTGTAGGGCTACTCCAAATAAAAGCACATTGCAATAACCAGAACAGGAAAAGATCAATTTGACATTTGAGCAAACTCCCATTGGAAAGAAGAGCACTTGCGTAGAGCTGCACAAGGTTCAATTAATACTTCTAATCTTGACATTCATAAATATTGTGATGCAAGATTGTTTAAAGCCAGATAATCCCACCTTGTTAAGGATTAAAAGAGACAGCAGTGGAGCAGACAGAACCTGTAAATTATGAGCTTCTAGAGTAAAGAAGAGTGATAGAAAAAGATGTCCAAAGCAAACATGGGTAGGCACTGACTATTCTTACAGCTAACCTGAATTCCTTCTCCTTCAGACTGAACTCAAGTTTACTTAGGTAAAGTACACAGCACTAGGAATGCAAAGAGATGCAGAGACAAGTGTTATGCAGATAAAACCAACATAAAGAACCTTGTGAAACTCTGGACTTATTTGCTGCACATGCCTGCTAAGGAAGGAAGGGAAAGAACTGTCCACAGGAAGGATCCTAAGAAGGAAATTTAAATACTTCTGCATCATCAAGTCCACTTAGGAACTGCTGTTTCCATGAATGCTCTCCAGAGTGGTTCCACACAAGCATTAGAACATTTGACGATATAAGAAGAGCAGGGAAAATTTTAGTTTGCACCATTTCAGAAGCTAACCAGTCTCCACTGTGACCTACCGGGTAATTTGACCAAGATTCATTTGATAAAAGGCAGTAAATTCACCAGACTGCCTTGCAAACTCATCTGTTACCCTATAAGCAACATGGTTTTCAAGATTAATTGACTATGAGTCTGATATAATTTAACTTACAGATAAACCAAACAATTTAAAAGAATAAGTGAGAAGGACAAACATGACAAAAAACTGCGGAATTAATTTCAAAGGATTTTCAGCTTTAACCTGCAAATATGACAGGATTTCATCCATTCCCATAACTACCCCTGGATGCCAGCACTAAATTCTATTGTACCAGTAGTATTTTATTACTTAATTGAATAGTACGAGAAACAATTTAGACAAAATGACAATTGAAGTGCGATGGCTGAAATTTTACTAACCCACGTATTAAGAAAAAAAAAAGGCTGAAATCAATTAAAGATTTTATTACAGAAGCTCTGGGAAGGGTCAATATGCAGATCATCATCAGATATGCCATGCTTTCCAGTGGAAAGTACAGAACAGACCCATCAAGGAAAAAAAAAAAGTTCTGTAATGCCGTAATTTTAACTCCTTTGTTTATTAGCTTACTTTTGGAAACAGACTTTGCAAATTAATGATCTGAGGTCTTCCAAGAAGTCTCTCAATCCACATGAGCAAAATCACAGTAGCATAAACTACCGTTAGCATCAGCTATATTCTGAACAGCTTGAATAACGATTTTCAAACTGTTAGGAAACCCCACTCAGATACTACTGAAAAGCTGATCCACTGCATTGTTCCTAGTCATTTCCTCTGTACAGAAAAACTAACGAAGAAGAAATGCATCAAGAAATTTATTAACGCACTTGGAACACTGTAATCCAAATATTAGAAGATTGTATCCTTCTTTTTAAAGGCACGGTTCACTTCATCTCTGTTTTCATTCTAAAAGATTCCTTACAGACAAGACACTTTTTCTCACTTCAGAGAACCAAATTTCTAATGATAAATACACTGAAGGCATCAAATAGCTCAATTTCTAACTAGATACATTGTGATATCCTTTAGGATTTTTTTTAAAAGAAAACAAAATTAGTTACAAGTGCTAAATCTCTATGGATTTTAGTTAATCTCTCCAGTATTTACACCAACTCTAAGAATCTGGAATAGCTAGTACATAAATTCTCTCTATAGACTCATTCAGCACATATGATCTCAAACAGAATGTACCTAGCTACAGAAATACTCACAAAGGCAAACTCACCTTTAAAGGGCTATGCAAAACACTCACCCTCAACAGACATCATGAATATGTAAGATTATTTTCATTTTTGCAATCTGTAGACATGCTCAGATTTAAATGGGAACTCCCTTTTGCAAGAAGACATACACACCTCTTTGAAAATGAAGAAGTTGAGAAGAACCATTCCAAAGTTGTAAACAACCAACAGGAAACGTAACTGGAAGGGCTCTCTTGTCTTCATCCATTTGGGGCCCAGCCAGACAGTGAGAAGATAAATAGTGCTTATAGTCAGTGTTGGAAATGGAGACTGCATCAAGGGCCAATCATCAACACGTTTGTCTGGGAAAGCGAAGCAAACAGAAGGAGTCGTCAAGGTCTGAACAAAATATATTCCATCATAATTTTAAAATTAAACAAGTGATATTCTCTGCTGGAACAGCTGCATTAGTTAGCAGAAACATAATACACATTCTTTCCAGGAAGGTTGAAGAAAATAGTTTAACCTCACATACACATACTGTATCACATTACCTCACACAAAGATTCATCATGTCATGCAAATTCTACTGTCCAGTTCTACAATTCAAAACAATAAAACAAACAGAATGAAATGAGCCCAAACCCAACCCACTAATTCTCCCCAAACCAATTTTAGTTATGTTGTAGCAGCTACATAACCAAACATTCAACACCACTGCAAATGAAAGATACACAGATTTGGTAAAATACTGATAAAATTAATAGCTTTTCTTAGTTTAAAATTGGGCGCTAAGGAGCTTCCAGTTCATTTTACAGAGGTTGTATGATGCTAACCAAGCACCTTTGCTATTTGATGTAGGTCAGTCTTACATGTTGCAGACAGAATATTGTTATAATAATGTTACTGGAAACAAGTAAATAAGAGTTTAAATACATGGTTCTAGTCAAAGAAATCTGTGTTGCCATATGGGAGACAAAGGTTTTATTTACAGTCTCCATCAGTCACTCACGAGGTCAAGAGTTATACATACTCTAGGGCCCAGAATATGCTATATTAAGTTCTGGATCTGCATCAAAAAAAGCGCTCTTAGCCTGATGAACCAGTGACATCTAGGATTAGAAGGCTCTGTTACAGAGGAGCGAAGGGAGACACTACAGTGACATCTCCTTACTCAGTGTTTCCTTCCCCCACCACACGAAGGCTAATCTCTAGTTATAGCAAGATATAAAAGGTAAGTATTCTATAACTTTCAATATTTCAGATGCTGCACAGCTCTATGATACTAACAGGATTATTTCCAGATGCTTAGGCCAGTCAGAGTTCACCATGCCATAGAGCTCCTTAGGAAGCTCAAATATCTAAAACACCTTCAGTCACTTGTGGGCAAACTCAGTAACAGCAATGCAGCTGCCTATAGATGACGTACCTAGAGGACAAGTTTCTTTTCAAGAACTGTTCTTCTTCATGGTAACCCAAAGACAGTGGAAATAACCCTATAGCATAAATAAATTCCTGGTTGCAGGAGTACTAACAGCTACATTAGAAAACCCTTCTTATCTACAAAATGAGGAACTCCGATACCACGAACATATAGAACAGCACTGTTGCTACTCCTCCTGCACTTCTTTCTTGTTTCCCTGGTTACCCTTAAGATCATAAATTAGAATTTCATTTTAAGAGCAGATTTTATGAGGCCCTCTATTTCTAATAAACAACAGATATCGTGATCTACAGAAACACAGTGTGCATGGCACTGATTCTTCTTGCTTCCAGCTGATTTAACAATACTTGACCTGCACATGGCAAAGGTAAGAGGCTAAAAATAAGAAGAAAAGAAGAAAGAGAAACCAGCATAGCTGCTGCCATTATAGTTAATGCCATAAGAGAAAAGTAATCCTAATGCATGGAAACCTCCAGCAATGCTGACATTGCCAGAATTCCAGGAGTCAGCCTTGGGACCACAGCCACCAACAGAAGCCAAGAATAAGCAGGCAAGGAGTACAAGTAGGAGTGGTAAAAAATATCAGATAGATTGGCTGGAAACGCAGACAGTGAAATAGAAGTGAAGAAAGTGAGAGAAGATGGTCAGTTACCTCTGACTGTTCAGCAAGTCCCTGGAACACACTTGTAATACAGTATCATGTACCCGCTGTAGAACACCAGAATGATTGCTTTATAGCACTGTACAGTGTCTTGGGATGTAAAGGAACAAGCCCATTTTCCTGGCATCACAGAATGCTACTTATTGAAGCTGAAATGACACCGCTGTGTTCCAATTGGTATGCTAACTCCTTTACACTTCAGCTTCTATTCACTTTTAGCAATTGCTCTACCAATCTGAACTTAAAAATAAAAGATAACACCATTTAAAAGATAAGAGAAATGGAGAACCTCCACATTCACCTGGTGCGAAGTAATGGAAAAAGACTTATCTCCACCAACCAAGCAAGAAGAAAGTAGTCACTTGTAAATTGAGAGCCAGCTCTGGGAATACCCAATGTGTGACGTGCTTTAATTAAATCCACATCTCACTTCAGACACTGTAACGTGCAAAGAGTTAAGAGCAGATGAGGCAAGAGACCCGGTTGCTCTCTCATCCTTATTGCACTAAGCAATATAATGAGACAAGGACATATCTGAGAATCTGTCTTCTATTTTCTTACTCATGGTGTCCTGAACTCTAAAGTGGCAATATAAACAACATGAAAATGGAAGAAGATCTGAATTTTACCCGGCAGCTGAATGTTACGATCCACTGCTGAAAAGAAGAAATCATGACCTACTCCAGAATTCTTTCGGAGGCTGGAGACAGATTTCTAGAGAGAAGAATAAAAATTCACAATAGACTGAAAGGAAAGACGAAGGGGCTACTTTCACAAAAGCTCAGCTGCAAGTGGTCTTTGCCTCATGCTTCATCAACGCTGTAAGCAATTATTTTACCTACTTTTAACAAATTCTGCAAATTTAAGAACTTCAGTGTACAAAACAAAGAGATGTATTTAATTAACTCTGACAAAAAACATAAGCACACCTGGGCAGCTACTATTACATTCCCATGTCTGTATCATGGTTTCAGCCCATTACTTTCCCTCTGCACGGTTTCTGGACAGTGAGCCACATCTCAGAGACACCTTAAAACCTTTGCAAGAAAAGCAGAGCTTACTGATACAGAATGCATAACACACTGCCCAGGGTATCCTTCTGATTGGGGATTGGGGCCTGACTTCTCCTAGGAAAATCACATTTTAAACACAAAATATCTGTGTGAGAGGGATCAGAGCAGGCGATTCAGTTCAGGAGTACAACCTGGCCAAAACAGAAGCATATCAATCAGACAAAAAGTTTACTCTAATTACTACTGCGCTACCTAAGAACACCACCTTGCATGTATTTTGAAGGTATTTAGCAGACTCTGCATATGATTATTTTTTACCAATACTGCAGCATCAGAAAACAAGCTACTATTCATCCCAGAATTTGCTAGACTTAGGAACTTATCACAAGCTCTCACCTGAAAAATGCAAAGCAACTCGTTCATTTTAAATAATTTCCACATGCCATTCTTGCCACACAGGAAGTTTTACAAACACAGTATAATTTCAGTTTACCAGAAAAGCCTAAGTGTTAGTGTTCTACTCAGACAGTTACTTGCAGGCCCTTGTTCCAAACTTCTTTACAGATACCATCTTTCAAAACAAGATAAAGCAGGTGACGTAAGAGAGTGAAGTAAGTGACAAATCGCCCAAGTTACTCCAACAATACTTCAAGCCAGTCCTTTCTGCCACCCCCACCCAATTTTAGCTAAATCAGCACAATTGTGTCCTATTCAGTAGCTGGTGCTGATGACTACAAATGACTACTGCAAATTAGAGAACTGTGGTAGCTTAAAGGGACTTATGAGTGTATTAAATCCTGCAGTACTTCACATGCAAGAGGTATATTATTACCTGAAAAAATAAATAAGCTCAAAATAAAAAGGCCAGCTCTCTGAATTAAAAAAAATCCCTCCAACCACTTTGAAGCAAAATGACCAATGCCTTTACCTGATTAGAATTGACAGAGACTGACTGAATCTTTCAGGGGATTAATGCATTTGTCTTTCAAATCCTAAGACCCAGATTCTAATTAGATCACAAATAAAATGCCTGTTGTGATGGCACAGCCTATAGTACATTGCTTTTTTTGTAAGGTAAGATAAGTTTTAGAACAAACATTTAAAGTAACCTGTAATCGTAAAAGTGAATCCAGAACAGAATAAGGCATCTGCTAATGTACTCCTGATTACAAAATAACTATTATGTAAAGAAAGAACACAAAATATACACATGGTTTTCGTGTCCTTTTCTGTTTATAGTTTCACATTGCAAAGACCATAAATAGAAGAACATATATATTTATTTATATAAAAATAATTTAAATTGCCCTGAGGAACCTACCCTTGTAGGACTTAATTCTTTATGTGAGGCAATTCACAGGAAATAGATAACCTAAACACCTCTGATTTCTTTCTCCAAAACAAGAACAAGAGCAGGATCAGTGAAAAGGACTGAATAGCCTACCCAGTAATGTGCAAAGAGGATATAATTAACCTGCACTGAAATATGGAAGGCAAATGAAGATAAATTTCATTAAGCAATGCTACACTGATGCAGATCTAGAGTTATAAAAAACAAAACAAACTTCGTGAAACATACTGTAAGTGTTTTAGAACAGAAATGGTTTTGTTAAATATGGTGCAGCATTTTCTTTCCAACAGTGAGGACAGTTAAATTTCCTGCATGTTACTAAGCCAATGATTGCTGTGTTTTGTTGTTTTATTTTTCCTCCGCTTCTCAAGAAGTACAAATTTTAAAAATAAGCAAATCAATACATAACAGAATCGGGAGAAATCCTGAAACAGAACAATGGTGGCTATCTCTGCTTTTAGTATTAGCTTTAGAGAAAATATTACATAATTAAAATACAAGACTTTTAAAATTCCCTGCATTCATATTAGATACTAAAAAAATTATTTTTTTATTCAAAAGTCTTTATTTTTATTTTAACAACCCATGCATTCCTTAGCTATAAGGTTGCTACTCACTAATTTATCTGGAGAGCCCTTCAAAGTTATTAATAGCTATTGATACTATTCTCAGCGCAAAGACACTTACAGTGCCAATCCAGCACATCCATCTGTCCAATCACACTTCTAAAGACACTGCAGAAATAATGGTGACTGTTTAAAAGTGGTTCTTAACATTGAGAGCTCTCTGCAGATTGGTTTATTTTAGCAAAAGTCCTCTCAAAGCCCAATCTCAAGTCTAAGAAAGACTTCCTTAAACAAGTGAAATTTTAATTCCATGATATAAGGCAAACCACTATTATCTAATCGGGGTATTGCTCTATGAACTACACTCTTTAAATTACCTAAGAATCTCACATATCTTGCTATCTCTATAACATAACTTGTTAGCACTATAATTGAAGGATATTACAAAATGAAAACATGTATCATAAGAAAATGTGATAAACAACTCCATATCCCTTAAAACATTTACTACACTTTCATATGAATTTCCTAAGCAGTATTGTAGTGCCCCAGTTCCCCCTTTTCTTTCTGGTTAGGGTTTAATATTCTAAATAACATACTTCTCTTTCTGCATTTGCATTAGAAATACTGGCTCAGTCCTGTAAATATTTACAAGTGAATATAAGATTCAGTGTGGCTATACAATCACTGGATTAGTTTAAAAGTCTAGGGTCTAATCATGTAGATGCTTATTCAAGTTTACTTTCAACTGAGCTAAACAAAACAATGCATCAGAATCACTTAAAAGTACATTTACTATTACTTGTTTACAGAGTTTCCAAGACAAAATCTCATTCTTTAACTAACCAATGCTTAAGAACGTACACACAGGACAATAGTTAATGCTATAAACGTAGCCTTTAAAACAGCCCATGACTAAATTACAGAGGGTGCATGACTTGTGAGTCAGTATTTTTAGAGAAGGACCACTGCAGAGTCAAAACTGAGAGGCCGTATCTCTTTGGATTGCATACCTACAGGAGTTATAATTTTCTATTCACTTTTTACTATTTTATTTATTTATTTATTTTATTTCAATTCATATGGCCCAAACAAAATTATTCTTTTCAAACTCTCTTGTACTTGAATTAACTTGTCTGCTTTGATATTGATTATTCATTGTGCATATTGCACTTGAATCCTCAACTATCTCGGTTTATCAAGTTTCTTTATGATAAATCCTTTGACAGAGGACTGTAGCTACTGCATGAACTAAAATAACATGCCTATTACCTTATTCCTGTTTTAATCAGAAAAAAACCCCTATATTCTCCAACAAGAGTTTGTGCAGACACAATGCTGCAGGAAAGAAAAAAAAATGAATTGGACACAAGAATTTTCTAGTTTATACTTCTTTCTTACCTTTATATCACCTATCGTACTTGGCAATGTCTGCAGTCTTCCAGCACTCTGGGTATTTCTAGGGATTCTGTCAGGGTCAAAGATGCCTCTATCTAACACAGTAACATTGCAATCCAGTATAATCTCCAAAACAAATGCTATGAAACCAACACTAACGCATGTTTTAGCTAAGGAATCTTCCTTAGAAGAATGTTGCATCTTTCCAGAGGCAGTAGAACACGTCACAGCCTCCTGTAAAATGTTAACTAGATCCACTGCGTAAATTTGGTCCTCAAATCCAAAGGAATTAGGATTAACACTTTAGCAGAGAAAAGTATCATGAACTGGATAGACTAAAGACTGATCTTTCCTCCATTTTTTTTCCTTCTCATTTGGCTAGTTATAAGCGGTTATCACCTCACTCACTAGCTGCTTTTTTAAAATTGTTTTACTGAAAGTAACACCCTTATTTCATCTACCTGAATACGTTTTTTTCCAATTCTTTAATAATTTTCATGTTTTTTCTCCGGATGCTCTACAAACATATAAATAGCCTTGTACCTGTCTGATGGGGAAAAGTAACTATACTAATCAAGTTCCTGCCACTTTCTGTCACAGATGAGTTGTGTATTGTCACAATAACATCACAGCATGGATATGACTGGTGAAATAACTAAGATAACTAAGTATGTTACTGGTAAAGCTAAGGATGACACACACACACAATGCTATATGGACAAATGTTTCCACAACCAGGCACAAAATACCACATCACCTCACCTGTTTCGAGTATTTTTTAACAGTAACAGAACAGCACAGTTCTTCAATAGCGAAAGTAAGTATCTGATTTTAAGTATTTTGTCTAACCTCAAGCTTTAACTACCTAACAACAAACTACTTTGTTTAGGCCAAAACTAAGACACATCAAAATTTTATGACAAAGCATTGTTGTTTTAACAAGCTATGAAACATCAAACTAAGCTGCAAGAATAAAAATATTCAGTCTCAAGCACAGTGAATAATGAAAGCATGTACCTGAAAAACAAAGCAAAAAACCTGCACTGGTTTCAAAAGTTCACAGATGAAGCTGTACAAATCCTCTTACACTCAGAAATGAGATGCCTGCCCCAAACCCAAAAGGACTATGGACATGACTAACATTATGACCAGCTGTGGCTTTGTTTTAAATTTCAGGCCTTTGTAACTGTCCCATTAAGTCTTCTTTAAAGACAACATAAAATCAAAATACCACACAGCTAAGAAGAATGTCTCCTGCAGGTAACGAACACCTGTGTAATACACATGTTTCGTGAACTCCCATTAAAGTAACAGGAATGCCTAATCCCAATTTGCTATTAAAAGGTCAACTAGGTTAAAAGGTTAACTAGTATTCCCATTGTCCTAACTAGTCTTCTAGGGACTTCAATCACTAATACTAATACTGTATTATCTTTGTGTCTTTACACAGCAGTTACAAGATACATTTGTTTCAAGATAAGGATAATAATAGAATTACAAAGTTCAAGAGCCATATTGATTCACCGTCAAGTCTCGGGATTTTCAAGTCTAAGATACTGTCTTGTTCAAATTATTTCTGATTTGCCTCCTCTGTTGATTATGATTATTTGTGAGGACAGTGCAAACAGTCTGCTTCATGGAATAATAAATATATAATCCTCATTTAATCTTACACAAGATTTCCAAGATAGTAAGCCCTTAAGGCACGTAGCATTCTTCTGTTTGTCAAATCTTTTTACAAACAACACAAAAGCAAGATGCATTCTCAGTGCAGTGATGCCTTTTCTTAAAATATTACAAGTTTGGGAGTAAACAGATTAAGAAAGTACATGAAAACACAACCATCACACCAACCCACAGGATGAATTTTATGAACCCTATGATTCCGCCATTCTGAAGAAATAAAAATGTGGTATAAATCACACTTCAACTTCCACAGTGTTTTCTTTATTGAAACTTTTATTTAAACTTCTCTGATCTTAGCCAAAATTGCATTACTGAGAGCTCAGACTGGAGATGTTATTACTTCACACCAAAGGTGGTGGATTTGGTTACTGGGAGAACCATTGTAGGGGTATCAGTAAGCTGCAATACAAACATAGGATTTATACACACACACTGCTGCAATAACAGATTAGACTACTGGCCCATCTATTATAATTCAGTGGTTTATAACGCCAAAGAGGATGGTGACAGAATAAATCTTCTCCATCAACAGATTTTTTTACTGGATTCCTTCACATAGAAACTAACATCCTTTAAATGTGTGAAGGATTACTAATAACAGTTTAATAATAAATCTGCATGGCTTGATCCACTGCAGACAGACACACGTTAAATATTCAAGATACATGGCACAGTACTTTTGGCACTGATATATATCCTGCTGATGTGTTAATACGACAGAATGATACTGATGCTTAACTACACAGCAAATATAAACAACTTAAGTTGTTAAGTTCTTGCAGCACAGAAAGATTTTGTGTTGCACATTAACATTTCGAGACTACTAGATGCAGCGACTGGACATGTATGAAACCCAGCAATGGTAAGTGAAATCTACCAAAAAATAATACCAGAAAGCTATGGGACAACATTTGCAAGGAGCTGCACACAAATCTCTGTGATAAACTACCTGGTTTTTTTTGGTTTGCATCAGCACAGGGATGCTGGTCATCAATTTGGCTTTACAGAAGGAAGATTGAAGAAACAATTCTGTTTTGAGTAAAAACCACAAAAGGAGTTATTGCAATGTATTAGCTCTTATCTTCAAAGTTCAGGGTCAGAAGTAAAATTTACAGTTGTGAGCTACGCAGGTCTTCTGTTAGCCTAACACAAGTACACCAGTCAAAGCCCTCAAAGAAAAGGAACTGCAAAATATATGTAACTTAATGCCTCAACATGCCTTCAACATCAGCAAAAAAGACAAACTGGGGCAGGGGCTGTGGGGAGAAGACTAATTTTAAAATGCTGATTTTCCGAACGTGAACTTAATGAGAAAATGCTCTTATACCCAAAGATGACTAAAAGAATAATCAGTGTCTGACTCTCTCACTAAATATACAGTAGCAAAATCATTAGTTTGGCAGCTAGATAATGCTACACCCCCATAACTGCTGCAACAAAGTCTCTTCACTTCTGCAGTTGTTACCTTTCATGGTCCCGAATATGAGCTTCTCTAATGGATTCTACAATACAATTTCTCACTTTTGATCACTGAAACTGAGATTAGACAGAGTAAAAGAAAATCTACCCTAACCATGAAAGCATTTGGGGGTAACCTATGTTTAAGTAGTTCTACTGGGCACATCTATTCATGGTAAACCACTAAATATTAAATACAAACTCAGAAAATATGGTTCTGAAATGTCTTTTTTAGAACCCAGCTATTCAATGCAGCACACATATTTCCTACTTTTTTCCTACATAAAATTTTGTCTACAGATATATGATTCACTGGCTCAATGGAAGAAGTGAAAGACATGGGCTATAAATTCCCTTCTTCAAGCAACATTCTGTGAGCATTTAGAAAGCCATAAAACAATCTTATGTTTGCTATAACTGGGAGAGGGAAACAAGGAGATGACATCTATAAGCAGATTGACAAAAAAATAGAAAATCACCGTTGTTGAGCATGCAAACTGAAGCATAACATATACAAGAGCTGGAAGAAGATATTTCCGTGATACAGCAGAAAGATATAAGAGGAGTAGGATTATATGACAGAAACAAACCAAATAGCTGAGTGCATGATTATGCTGAAACAGAAGACTACATGTGGGAGGATGGATGGATGGATGGATGGATGGATGGATGGATGGATGGAAACTAGGGAAGACCCATGGTAGAGTTGGACACAATGCCATGGAGAGAGTTAAGGTAGGAGGGGGCAGGAGTTAAGGACCAACCAACTGAAATTATTCAAGTACAGAAGGAAAGGGGTTGAGTTGCAGGCACATAAGCGAATTAACCTGACACAACCGAGAGCAGTCAATGCCCACAGGCATGCCATTATCTCGCACCAAATACAAACCAAATTGAGGTAGCTTATTCCCCTTCACCTTCTATGAGAGAAAGATAAACTAGCTCATGTTTATCTAGAGATCCAAGCACACACAATGGAAGTTAATACAAACCACATGTTGCACTCAATTCATCTCTAGGCTTGCCTTGAAGCTACTTATTGCTTTACTGACAATCTAGGGTGTAGTCCTGAAAATCCCCACAAAGCTGACACCTAAGTCTCAGCAGGCCTGAATTTCAGAGCTGCCTTAATTTATAACTTTAAAAATGCCACAAGGCTTGGAAGTCCATTCCCTCGAAAGCATTTAAATCTTGACAGAATTGAGCACAGTTGTAACCACTTGCCACCTAAACAAGATCCAGAAACTATGTATCCCGTATCTACATCTTTCTAAAGTCACAGACACAAGAGTTCCCTATGAAATGCAATGGTAACTTCAACTTTGCTTTCAAATACGGCCTGAGAAAGCAAAGCCCTGTCATGTAACAGTTTACTAGTCAGAATTCATGGATGAGATTTTCCCTTGAAAGTATACTGTCACAACTTCTGTGCTTCCACCACACTCCTTATACCAACACTTCCTAAAATTCAAAGCTCTTCCTCTTTTTATAGCCAATTCTTTCTAGCTGAGTAACTCTCATTCAGCTCTAATTTTTCAGGCCATTCATGTTTAGCCCCATTTGCCTTACTTCAAAAAACTCTTCAGTACACACCATAGCCTCCCCCCCAACTCCCCTAAAGTCTTGCATCCTAGCAAATTCTTCTTCCCAAAGTTCCCTCCATGACTACTTGGAGTCTTTCATCCAAGTGCTCCATTAATCCTTTCCATGTGAATCACGTAACTCCAAAAACCTGTCTGGACTAGTAGAGGAAAAAGTGGAGTCTTGCCTCATTCACTCCTCATGGTTCCTGATCTACAAGACCTTAAAAGGGACTATAACCTATTCTTTCTACACCTTCTTCTACTAATTGTCCTCATGCAGCCTTTAACAATCTTTCCTGGCTGCACAGGAGTAGCTGCCTTGAATACAACCTCTTCTGGTCTTCCATAGCTATAACCACAGCCTTGCTACATGCCTCTTCACTCCAAGAACAGGATAAATACACAATGACTACCACAATCACTTACAGTCAAGTTTCTCCGTATACAGACAGCTACCTATGAACAACATTTCAACCATTGTGCTTGATCACTTTATGTAATCAGTGCAGTCCCCAGGATGAATGCATCTGTTCCATATCACAGATACTTCCAACTGCCACACATTTCACCTGCCATTGCAGTATGTGGCCCCAGGACCACGCGCCAATTTGCACCTCACTAGTGGCATGCAGTCTTAGCTGAGAAACACGATCTGCTGAGCGCTCCCACGTGTTGCAATTTTAAACATCCAGTCTGAAGCAGGTAATAAGGTCATTCTGCATAAAGTAGTTCTCCAAACATTGTCCATGGAATCCACTTTAAGAGTATTCATAACATATTATTTCCTCCAGAGATTTCAAGATGTGTTATCTACAAAGCCTTAAAAGGAATTTTCAGAAGTTCAGTTATGTTCTTGCCATTTTCTCCACATATTTCCATTTGCTTCTGAAACAGGCCGATGTGTGTTCAAACAGAAGTTCACATCACATTCTTGCTGGTTCATATCACATTCTTGCTCCTTAAAGACTTTTTTTGCCCATTTCATTTTTTGCTAGACCTCAATTGCAGGTGATGACCCACAGCTCCTCCTGCTTCATTTTAGACAAGAGAAGTCTCCCTCTCACAACACAGTTCCTTATCCACAGTGTCAGCTTTGCTTCAGGCTACTCCCTCAGGCTCGAGTTCTTGAAGCTTGGTGAAGTCCTCCCTGATCGCATTGTGACATTTTGTGATGGAATGACCACATCAATGAACAAGGGAAGAGCTACAGATGTCATCAATCTGGACTTCTGTAAGACCTTTGACAGGGTCCCCCACAACATCCTTCTCTCTGAATTGGAGAGACACAGATTTGATGGGTGGATTGTTCAGTGGAGCAGGAATTGGTTGGATGAATGCATCCAGAGGGTAGTGGTCAACAGCTCAATGGTCAGATGGAGATAGGTGACAAATGGTGTCCTTCAGGGGTCCGTATCGGGACCAGTGCTGTTAAAGATCTTCATCACTGACACGAACAGCAGGATCAAGTGCACTCACAGCAAATCTGCAGATGACACAAATCTGACTGGTGTATTTGACACACCTGAGGGATGAGATACCATCTAGAGGGACCTGGACAAGTTCAAGATGTGGGTCCATATGAATCTCATCAGGTTCAACAGGGCCAAATGCAAGGTCCTGCCCCTGGATTGGGTCAACCCCTGGTGTCAATACAGGCTGGGATTGAGAGCAGCCCTGCTAAAAAGGAATTGGTGGATGAAAAGCTGAACAGGAGCCAGCAATATGTGCACACAGTCCAGAAGACCAACCATATCCTGGTCTGCATCAAAAGAAACGTGGCCAGCAGGTGAAGGGAGGTGGTTCTGCCCCTCTACTCTGCCTTGGTAAAACCCCACTTGGAGGGCTGCATCCACCTCTGGGGCCTCTACAGAGGAAGAAGCGCCACAAACATGGTCGGAGGTATGGAGCACCTCCACCATGAGGATAGCTTGAGAGAGCTGGGGTTGTTCAGCCTAGAGAAGAGAAGGCTCCAAGGAGACACAATCACAGCTTTTCAGTACTCTAAGGGGGCTTATAAGAAAGATGGGGATAGATACTTCAGCACAGCCTGTTGCAAGAGGACAAGGGGTAATGGTGTTAAAGCAAAAGAGGGCAGATTCAGACTATATATAAAGAAGAAAATTTTTTACAATGTGGGTGGTGAAACACTGGAACAGGCTGACTAGAGAGGTGGTAGATGCCCCATTCCTGGAAACATTTTGCATCAGGTTGGAGGGGTCTCTGAGAAACCTGATCAAGTTGAAGATGTTCCTGCTTATAGCAGGGGGGGTTGGCCTAGATGACCTTTAAAGGTCCCTTCTAACCCAAAGGTCCCTTCTAATCCAAACTATTTTACAATTCTGTGATCCAAAATCTCTAAGTAGACATTTCCACTTCAGTACCATGCTATTTCCAAAGGTGCTGAGTATCTGTTTTGTTCTGATTATCTGCCTTTTGAGTTCTGCAATCTGATAACATCTCCTGGTGATGAAACGTGGGTGGAACTTCCCTCAAACACCCAGCAATTTGTCTTCAATACCGACAGCTGTTTTTTCTTCACTAATGAAGTCCCTTTCCTCCACTGACAGGCAGTCAACAGTGATGCCTAATGAAATTAATTGAGTAAACTGGGATTCTCCTATTGCTCAGTTTGGTCAACAGTAGATACACATAATCTAGCCTTTACTTCTGTAACCACCTTTTCTCCAAAAGCTGCTTCTGTCACACGGTTCTCTTTGTGTTTCTGCGACAAGACAGCCAAAACCAATTACACTAGCTTTTCCAGTTTCTGGTGTTTCTTCCTGTCCAATCCTCAGGTTCTAAACAGTCACAGATCCAAAAAAACCTGTTCCCTTGACAAGAGAACTGTATCTGCAAGACAAGTATTGTGCCAAATCACTGAGTCTGATGCTCAGCTAGCCTTCCAAAAGCTTGGGAACACATTCTGATTTGTTTCTGTGCAACAGGCTTCATGAACCTTCATCTCACGCTTCATTCTCTCTCCTCATCATTACCCTCTGGAGAACTCCAGTTGGGATTCCACTTGCTTCCAGGTTTGGCACAAATCATGAAATACAAGGTACTGCTTGCATTCAGACTGTTCTGCTAACCAACCCAATGAACCTCCCTCAAGCATAAACATTCAGGATCCATTGGCCACATTTGGTTTCTGCATGGAGAAAAGAATGAGGGAGGAAAGAATATATCTTCTTCCAGTTCTGTTCCCTGGACTGAAAAAGAAACTGAACCTGAACTTCCTGAGCACTGGTAACTTAGTCCCAAGATCTTCCTGGCAAAAGGTTCTATGGTAATTTGAGTTCCGATGGAAGCTGCTTCACCTGATCGCTTTTAAGGCAAGCAGTTATTAAGTTTCTTATGTTTCCCATGGCCATTCTCTTACACTTCTGACCCAATTGATAAAAGCTACAATACATACTGCTTGTGAGCAAGATGCTACTTAGAAGACTACCACTAAAGTGAAAGTTTGCATCTTTCTGCTCTCTCCTTTCCTCTTGATGGAAAAAGTCTGTAATCTTATTAACTGCAACAGCTGTAAATAGTTGCTGTTCCAAAGCAGTCCCACGTGGCCTGGGATGCCCCTGCCTTCTTTTAACTTTGAGCTCCAAAAACAATGAATCATTTTCACCTAATTTGGCAAATTCTCGTGTTCTTTAGCTCAACACATTCAAACTACACAGGTCCTCTAAAATAAATCTTTCTGATCAGGGTGTCACAAACCTCCTTTTTGAGCCACAATCTCCTACTTCCTCTCCCCAACTGCCAATGCTCTCTTCATCCATGTTTTGAAATTTCCACATTCTTTTCCTGGATTGTTTCCCAAATTATTCATCTTAATAGTTCCCCTGGACTCAGCCTGGAACCTCCCTTTAAATCACTTGCTCAGTCATCTAATCATACCCTTAATCCTTCCTGATGGATCTAACCCCAACTAGCTACCCAAGCCGAGAGAAAGGAGGAAGCCCTGCCCTACCTATTACACCTTATTGTTCCCATGCCCTTACAGAAATAATGGTACAGAATTCCTAGATCATCTTTCCTGATAGTAACTGTTCCACTGACCACCTTTTTTTCTCCTGATGACCGCTAAGACCATGTTTCTATCTTAAATTATCTCCATCTGCCTTTTCAGGTGAATGTAAGGTTACAAAGGATTTAAAACTTTCATGAAAAGGGTCTAAAAAGATAGTCAAGGAAGAACAAAAAATTAATTTAAAAAGCATTTATACAGATTTGCATAGAAAAACATATTAAGCTAAGGCTGAAAGTCTATTTGATAATGTATATGGGGGAAAAGTCGCAAAATACTGTTATTATTCCAAATTGTAAGATTGAAAAAAAAAGCCAAAACAACAAAATAACCCCAACCAAACCACATCGACAAGCAACCTAGCTTTAGATAGCACGCTTAATGCCAAAAATATTATAACATCATTTAAAATAAAATCCAGTTAGGTTCATCATATACTTGGCCTTTTGATATTCTTTTTTGGTCTCAAAAAAGGTTAGTTGCTTTTTCAATAGCACAAAGCAGGAGAGAAAAAAGACCAAATCTTTACAGCACAAAACCAAAGCAGCACAAGACTCAATGGGTTGTTCTGGCACAGTTCTACGCAAGTTTCATCACAGAAGGCCAGGGCAGCACTAGGAAACACCTGCTAGTAGAATAATCCTGCTGGCTACTATGAACAAGGCCAAAGACAGACTTGGGTGACCAATAATAAAATGGAAGCAAGAACTGGAGAGAATAAGCAAATTTTGTTTTATATGAATGAGAAGGTTTTGTGTAGGAGTAGTAGTGGGAATAAAATTTCTTAACATTTTATTGTGTAATTTTGCTGTGTAGTAGTGTTTCACTGAGATTTATTGTGTAATGCTCTTGCATAGCATCATTTGTTGAGCAACTTTGCTGCGTGGTATAGTTTTTTATTTAATGATATTGAACATTAGGCAATGGTCTTGCATGCCATAATTTGAATTTTCTGTTGAGCAACATCACTGCCATAGTTCTTGACGCAAAGGTGAATTGCATGAATTCACACAACAGTGCTGAATTCATGAAGTTAATGTATACTCATTCAGAGATGGCAAATGGAGATTTATTTTTTTCTAAATGAAGACACAGGCAGAGAATCAGCAAACTGAGAACGTTTAGGTAAAACTTAGGGCATTAAGATAAGATTTTACTAAACAGCAATGCACTACTGCCTCATAAACCAGGGTTTCTTATTCAGAGCTACCTTGCAACTACATTGTGTTATATAACGTTTCCCATATCCATACCTGACCATAAAAACTACAGGAGGACCTTGTTTTACATACTACTAGGTATAAGTAAGAACAGTAACCTGCTTTTGATGTGACTTAGGCTCTGTCCAAAACTGTTCCCGCAGGGAGTTGCTGAAATTCAGATTCGGAAGAAGAAACTCTCCACCCACACAAGTGAACTCAGAGCAATAATTTAAAATTTGCATTAGTAAATTAATGGAAGACTTAAGCATATTTTAGATGCCATCATAATGCTATGCTACTACTGCTTAAGATTCTCCAAAGTGGCAGGATGAGGAAAGAAAAGTTTGCCCTATAGGTAGTATTAGTGTTAAGTTACTTATCCTTACATTCGTTACATAAACTTCCCTTCTCATCCTTCTTTTTTTTTTTTTTCCCCAACCATTTTTGCTTATAACAACCGTGGTCCGTTTGTTAGAAGGTCAGGACAAGTATCAGAACTTCAAAGCTTTTTCCAAACAAAACACGTAATCTATAAGGACATGAACTTTGCACCCACATCCATTTTTATATCCACCTAAAAATGCCACTGATCACCTAGAAGAGCACGTGTTTCATGCATTACCTAGCAGCCTACAAACAACCGTGTGTTGTGAGAGGCAGAGGAAGAGAGCAAAACACTGACAGATTACAGTGCAGTGCTGTTGTGAGCATTTTGATTCAATCTCATATTCTGGCAGGGTTTAAATCCAGAAGTAAGCATGCAGGCCTAGTTTCTAAAATATGGCAAAACCCAGAAGATTGTCTGGGAAGGTAAATTGTGAGGGAAAAAGCCTGAGTTCTCTCTATCAATAACATAAGATCAATTTATTATCTGACAGATGGAAGATAATAAGGAGGGGGACAGAAAAATAAAGACTGCTGATACAGTAACGAGCTTCTCATCTGTAACAAAGGCCCCACATTCTCACCTATCCTACTGCCCCAAAACACATCCATGGTCAAATTCACTCCAGAGTTTCACTTCACTATTTCTAGGTTTAAATCAAGACAGCCTAGACCTCGTTGTTGTGCGGACAACTGAAAAATGAAGAAAACATCCAGAGAAGCGACTTCTCTACCAACTGCCCAGGGCACTCACAACAGCAACTATGAAAGCTGCGACTCCGCTCATTTCCTTTGACCAAGGAGGGAGAGCCATTCACAGAATCGTAAGGTTGGAAAAGACCGACTGGATCATCAAGTCCAACCATTCCTATCAATCACTAAACCGTGTCCCTCAGGACCTCACCCACAAGTCTTTTAAACACCTCCAAGGAAGGCAACTCAACCACCTCCCTGGGCAGCCTCTGCCAGTGCCCAATAACCCTTTCCATGAAAAATTTTTCCCTGATGTTGAGCCTGAATCTCCCCTGGCAGAGCGTGAGGCCATTCCCTCTCATCCTGTCCCTTGTCACTTGGGAGAAGAGGCCAGCTCCCCCCTCTCCATAACCTCCTTTCAGGTAGTCGTAGAGAGCAATGAGGTCTCCCCTGACCTTCATAGAATCATAGAATCACCACTGCCAGAGCTACTGGTCACTACAGCAAGTTACCATCTCATTAACCACTGAAAGCACATTTTTTTCCACATTCCAAGGCATTCTCTCGTCCTTCAGCATCTTCCCCATCGCAGCCACGGGGTGCTAACACAAACCCGGGGCGTATCGAAAACGGAGAACGGCAGAACCGACCCAAACGCAATGGAAAATGCAAAGCTTCAGCATCGCGGCTGAGAGACGGGGCTCGGTCTCGGGCAGGCACCGTTGAGCTCGGCGATCTCAAAGGTCTTTTCCCACCTAGCGGCTCCACGATGGCAGCGATCGCTGCGACGCCAGCACAGGATTCCCGAGCTCCGGCAGGAATCACCGGTATTACGGAGCCCGCAGAGGCGAGAGGGCACGGGCAGGGCACGGGCGGCTGCGGGCTCTGCCCCGTCCAGCCCCGGGGACACCCCCGGTCCGAGGATCGGGGGGATGCCCCGCGCGGGATGGCAGAGAAACGAAGGCGAGCGGCCGGGAGGAGCCCCGCACAGCCACCCCAGAGCCATCCCCGGGCCGGTGTCCCCGCGTCCCCCCCCGCCTCCTCCTCCCCCCGCCGCACGGAGCCATCTTGAGCCGCGGGGACCGGGAGGGCGATGAGGATGGAGCCGGCGCTGCGCCCGTTACCTCGGATGCTCCACGTCCACTGGTAGAACTCGAGGGTGTCGTTGACGACGCTGGACACCAAGCCCAGGGCGCGGGGGGTCTCGGCGGCGGCGCCCATGGCGAGCAGCGTCCGTGCCTCTCAGCGCCGGGGCGGCTGCTGCTGCTGCTGCTACTGCTGGCACTGCCCTTTCTGCAGCCGGGGATGTGATTTAAATCTCTATCTCTCGGTGTCTTCCCCGCAGACTCCGCCTCGGCTCCGCCGTCACCGGCTCCCGCGCCCCGCGGGCAGGGAGGAGGGCGAGGGAGGCGGAGGCGGGCGGGATGAAGATGCCGTTGCGGGTGGATGGATGGGTGGATGGATGGATGGATGGAGGGAGGGAGGGAGGGAGGGATGGAAGGAAGGTGTTTGGGGTGGGGACGGCGCGGCGGCCGCGGCCCCGTCCGCGGTGCGGTGCGGTCACGTGACGGGCCGGCTGTCGCGCCTCCCGCCCCCCCCGCGTGCGGCGGGGCGCGGGTCACGTGACGGCCGGCCGGCTGCCCCAAGGGGCTGCCCGCGTGCGGCGAGGTGCGGAGGGAGTCACGTGACGACCGCCCGCCGGGCACACACACACACCCCCCCCCCCCGCCTAAGGCGTGCGGTGAGGCTGGGTCACGTGACGGTCTGCTGCGACCTATCTCTCTCTCTCTCTTACCAGGCGGGGAAATAAATCATAGAATGGTGTTGGTTGGAAGGGACCTCAAAGCCCATCCAGTTCCAACCCCCCTGCCGTGGGCAGGGACACCTCCCGCCAGTCCAGGCTGCCCGAGGCCACATCCAACCTGGCCTTGAACACCTTCAGGGATGGGGCAGCCACAGCTTCCCTGGGCAACCTGGGCCAACACCTCACCACTGTCATCAGGAAGGATTTCTTCCTAATATCTAATCTAAATCTTCCTCCAGTTTATACCCATTGCCCCTCATCCTATCACTACAAGCCTTTGTAAACAGTCCCTCCCCAGCTTTCCTTGTAGCCCCTTCAGGTTGGACTAGAAGATCCAATGGGCCCCTTCCAACCTGGTTGTTCTATGATTCTATGAAAGGTCGTTCTAAGGTGTCCTCAGAGCCTTCTCTTCTCCAGGCTGAACAAACCTGACTCTCTCAGCCTGTCCTTGTATGGGAGGTGCTCCAGCCCTCGGATCATTTCTGTAGCCCTCCTCTGGACCTGTTCCAACAATTCCACGTCCTTCTTATGTTGGGGATTCCAGAATTGGACATGCTTCTGAAATATTACAGTCAACTTTTATTTTCTCTCTTCCTTTTTCACTTTTTAGCAGCTTGGATTTTTTCTTCACAGCTCCTTCCCCTCTAATCATCCCATGACAGACAGGCCACGGCACCAGTGTGAACTGTGATTACTTGCCCTCAAGCTGATTGTCCTTAGGTGCTGTTTTTTTAGCCAGCTGCCCCAAAAAGCCTCTGCTAAACTCCCTCCTCCTCCCAGCACCAATAACACCAGTAATCAAAACAAGATCTGACTGTCACCCTGCCCCACCAGTGGTGGTTTGTAATGTTTCCCTGACCAGAAATGACCCCAGCCACCCCTCTGAGGTGCCCTTCGCACACTCTCCTCTCCACCTCCTGGAACAGAGCTTTTATGGTTTCTTCAGGATGCAGAGAGGGAAGTTCACCTGCCTGGACCATTGCTGGGTGCTCCAGGAGAAGGAGCTTCTATGGCAAAGGCTGGCAGGCCTGCGGATGCAGTCCTGGTTCTTCCATTCTGCACCCTACATTTCAACCCAAACAAGCCCTTTGCCTGGTGTAGGTGCACCAGCTGCTCCTCACACCCTTTGCCTCTTATCTCCTCCTGTCAGCTTGTCTCCCTCCCTCTCCCATGATCTGGAGAGTGTGGATGGCTGCATGACACCCTCAGGATCGGTTTCCCCACTGAGGGACAGGAAGGGAGCTGCTCCACCTGATTTGCCAGCTTTCCTCCTGGGAGACAGCAGATCAGATGGTATCGACCTCTCCCTTCTTCAGTGCACCAGCACTTGTGTCACTTGTTGTCACTTGGTCTTGGTGAGCAGAGCTTTCACTCCTCCTCCTGGGTGAGTCATCCTCCATTCAGCTCCTGGACTTCCCTGGCTGCTGAGATCCCAACCTTATGGACCAGAAAAGCACACTGGCCAATCCTAGTTAATCCACTGTGAGCAGAGGCACTACACCTTCCACTTTGGGAGCAAAAGGTGTTCAGGAGCAGGGATCACCTGCACTAGGAAAAGGAAGAGGAGCTATGTCAACACTTGGAGACCTGGATGAACAGGGAAGTCCAGTTTATCCCAGTGTTGCCTAAAAGTCAGAGCCAAAGGAAGGTTGCTGCATGCTGATTTATGGACAGCTATTTCTTCTCATGTGAGAAGAGTCAATCAAAACTCTGCATGAATTACACTGACTTGAATTCCATTCTGTTTTGATGGCACTTATCATGGCAGGAGAGCTGGTATGAGCTCCAAAGTGAATCTATCACTGGGTAGGGCACACTGAACCCCAACCTACTTTCCAAGTTGGAGGCAGATAGTGCAGTGTTAGCTGTGGTTCCTGTGCCTCCTACAGCTGAAACCACTGCACTGTGTTGTTGGGCACATGCATGCATGTGGTGTGGTCTAGAGCATAGCTTCAGAACTTTTTTTTTGTTTAATTATCATTTAAATCAAAAGGAAAACAGAAGAATGTGTCATAATACTCAAAGTGGCATATGACCATTTGCCTTGGCCGCAAGTTTGAAATAGAATGGGCTACTGAATGAATCAACATGACAAAGGATTACACTCTCCTGCCTTCCCTGATGTCAGGCAAGATGTGGACTAAGCAAAGTGCCACTAACACAAGGGATAAAGATCTATAGCCTACCAAGGAACAAAAACTAATGAGACATATTAGCAATATTAATACATATCCATAATAATTATTTATATTATAACCTAGATATACTTACTTCTTTATTAGAGTGCTTATTTATTTATTCCATGAAAGTCTTTTTTGCATAATCAATTGATATAAATAATTATTGCTTATAAAATATTTATATGATCCATTTTACTGTTTCATCTGCTTCAGATTAGATAACTTTTCCTTGCTTGCAATTAATTCCTTTGTAATGGCAATATGATTGTACATAGATAATTTCACAGAGCAATTAAGCCTTGAGATGAGCCACAACAGAGCTAAAGAGCTTGGAGAATAGGGAGAAGATGAACAATCTAACCAGAGTAACTTCTTTTGGGCTTTGACATTGGCTTTAAAAAATGGGGTGATGTTTATATGAAAAACTGTTCTCAACTGTTCAACTTTCAGCCTGCAAGCTGGTGGTTTTAAAATTAATTCTGTGTCTAAAGAATTCCAAGCACATTCCAGCTAGCTTCCTACAGTTGTGCACCCAAGCAGGATGCTCTGGTTCTAACAATGCTGAGACCCACATCATCTACTTAAAGAGAGCAGAAGGAGGAAGGCATCCAAAGGCATAGTATCAAAGCAACCTCCAAGTTAATCTGCAGCATGGTAGTCAGAAAATAGTTTGGTTTTTTTTTTTAATGTCATTAATTAACCACTGTTATTTTCTGCTTGGCAGTCTATACATTTCTTAAAATGTGGACATCTCAGATGTGCAAATTTCCACTCAGAAAAAGCAGGCCTGTGGCAGCTGATCCCAGAGGATCACACAAATTCCCAGTTGTGCTCCAGTTGTTTGCACAGTGCTCTAGGATGCATGTGCTGGCAGCAGGCAAGTCTGTAGACTTCAGGAAAGGTGCAGAAGGTAAGTTGTGGAACAGCCTACCAGGGAAGGTCTACCCTCCCAGTTCACATTCAATATACAAACTGTATTCCTCTAGACCATTCTTTTAAAAAATATGAGATATCCCATGTCAGAGCTATTTCAAGCCATCTTCTGTTTCTTCGTTACACAAATAAATAGTTGTAGATATACTGCAAAGTCAAGATCATCGATGCATCTAGTATTGCACGTGAAAGAGCATTTATTTAATTGCAGTGAAGTATATTCTGTTGTAATGTTTGATGAATGAACAGATGTTTCTGCAGTAATTGAGAGTATTCCTACCTGGATTTTGCTTTGGGTTAGCAATGAGTTTGTTGTAAGTGGAAAGTGAAATAAAGGTAAACTGGATAATATTTGTTAGGTGTAGTAAGAAGAAAGCGGTCAAAACTTTGTATATTGCCACTGATGATCCCTCCTAGCAGCTCACCACAAGATAATAACAGAATTAAATAACTGTGCTTAGCTCCAAAGAGAATTACAATAACTAGGAGCTTTCCTGATGGGAAACCATAAAAGTGCTTGAATCAATGCATTTGACAGAAGATGTAAATGTTACACTGTGTGATAAGGGATGACCTATGCGCTTACCAGTAAAGAAGGTATACAAAATATTTTATCAGTTAAGCATGACAAAATGTAAATTGTTCAAAAGACCTCAGCTTTAGAAATTTGTTTCAATTGCTTTTAACTATTGAAATATCATATTTTTTCTTTTGATTCCATCCGTGTTTTAAGAGAGAAAATGACAAAATTAATTAGCACATCATTTTGCAGCATATGGGATTTTCTTGCACAGCCTGTCGAATTATTGTGCTCCTTGCATTGAAACTTTTTAGCTGATATGCGTTATAAAGACTGCTAGCTATGCCAAAAGAGCTTGTCTGATCTTTGATTCAACAAGTACGGGATTAAGTGTATGCATTGCAATAGTACCACTAGTAACTGCTTCAATACAGAGGCTGGTTTAAGGCAGCTTTATAATTTACATGCTTAAAAGAGACTGTTTTAAAACAACCACATTAAAAAAAATAATAGCATTAAAACCAGCAATGTGTCTTTCAGCACTAATTATTTTTTTTTTTGTTTATTACATAACGTGTTGTTAACTCCATGATTTGAGGTGGGGTAACTCAGGCATACAGGGATTACACAGCTTTTACACAGAGAGTCTTCCATAGAATCTGAAACAGATCCAGCTCTTTTGTCTTCTAAATCTTCTGCTAGATGCCATCTGTCCTTTCATGCACTCAGCTGCATCAAAACAGTTGTTTTACAGACTGAATATACCAGAATGATGCATCAGAAAGTATCCAAATATGTTAATATACAGTGCAGGCTTTGGCCAAAACTTAACCTTTGATGTAATTTTCCGCTAGGTTCCGCCTCACTGGCATCACCCAGCACCAGCACTGACTTTAACTTCTGGTCTGTACCAACTTCATGCTTCGAACATCAGACATTTTTTCTGCGGTTCTATCTGAAATATCAGAATTAAAATATGCTTAATATCCTGGCTTAAATGCTCAAGCACCAGATCCAACAGAGAGAATCCCACGTGAAGTAAATACAACTTTTGTTTCTACAGGACTACATATTGATATTTCTTCTTTATCTTTCGGCCCCAAAATTTGTTCCTGAGAAGAACAGGGAAGAGTTGAATAGCTTTCCCCCAAGCTACATTAGGTTTTATTCCCAAGTAAATATAACCACAGTTTGACTCTATTATATTTATAGGTTTTAAACTGTAGAACTAACCCCGTTTTCTGCAGATTTGGGCAGTTATTGGAAGTGTTGGCCTGCAGTGCTGGGCTGCATCCAGCTTAAACTGCTGCTGTTCTGTACTGGTCCAGAACAGCCATTAGAACAGTGCTTGCCAGCCATGTTTTGAGAGATTTATTTAGAATTAATTCCTCTGTGGGAGACTTCACTTTAACCAAGAAGGTAATGTGTGATACACAGTACACAAGATACATGGTATACTCAACACATATGCAACAGGCACACATTCATAGTTGTCCCTGCATTTCAGCTTCCTTTTAAAAATGAGTCTTTCATGGACACAAGGATGATAAATACCTGTGTGTGTAACATCTCATTCTCTCTTACCGATACTTTTCTTACATGGTTTCTCATGCTTTTACAGAGCTAAGGTCTTTATCTGCAGTGATATCTGTCACAGCATCTATCATTCCTGAGGTGTGGCCAGCACGCTTTTGCAATGAGGGCTTCATATGTGTACATGCTGGAGAATGGCTATGCCAAACTATCAGTTGATGTTTTGAGGACACAGTGTTGAAACGACAGCAACGTGTATAGTCAGATCTGCAGCACCTCACTAAATACCAAATCCAGCCTTTTCCATAGGTGTGTGTCACTGCTACTGCACCCACTTCACTGGGTGTGTCAGCCTTCTGAAGGCGTGTAACTATTTGTAGGGATGATTTTGCACCTTTGCTTCTGTGCTAGTAATGGCCTGAAATATAGGGCACAGTCCCCTGCTGAAGCCACTTACAGCAATATAGTTAGGTGGAGAGGTGCAGATTACACAAGCCGCATGCTATTACGCTGTCTCCAGCTGTAACTGTGAGTATGGGTGGTAACAATGGTGCTGGGCATACCCTTTATCTGTGTGATGTGTGGAGGACAAAATCATGGCAGAGAAGTTACATAAAGGCTGTGTCAGCCTCTGAGCCTCTGAACCAGTGCGACCTGGCACATGGATGAGGTGCCAAGGGGCATGATAGGGATGGTTGGACTCAATGATTCAATGGGTCTTTTTCAACCTAGTGATTCTGTTACAGTCAGCCTCTCACTCTGCTGGGGGGTTATTCTGTAGAACGACAGCTCAAGTGCCAGGCCTCATTAGAGGCTCACAGTGTCCTCGCCCCAGAAGATTATGTGGAGGTATTTGCCACAGGGTTATACATTTTATAAGCAGGTTAGCCATAGAACACCCTACTGAGATAAACATGTATTACTAACTTCATTCTATGTGTGATGAAATCAAACTCAGAGAAAAGCAATGCCAGGTCCAGCTCTTTGGAATGGAATAGACCAAAAATGCTGGCATCTCTCTTATGTTAGCTAAGCCTTGTCCACTCACTGTTATATTCCTGTGGCTCATTGCTCTTTCCAGCACCATATTCAGGTGTGATCAGTTAATACACGAGCCCCATGACTCCACTTTGAAAGAACCTGAAGACCACTAGATAGCCATAGGCAAGACAAACACATATGAACCAGCCGATTTCCTGCACTGCAGAGTGAAATTTCAAATTTCCCAGAAAACATACAAGGGTTTTCTTCTGGTACATTTTCACACAGTGTCTGCTTTAGAGTTTTTTAGTTGACAAAGCCCTCAACAGAAAATTTTGTAGTAGTTGTGTCTAGCAAAATGGTGGTTTAAAAGAACAAAGCTGGAACAGAAAAAAAATCAATACAACATATGAACATTTAGTTGCTGAAATCGGAAAAACAGCCATTACCTTGAAAAATCTTCTACAAGCCCCTGTCCACACACAGCCCAAGCTGCAATGCATCTATCTCTCCAGCCTGGGGACAGGCAGGGAGATCCCCAGGAAGGGTTGCTGTGCCGCTGCACCGTGTTTCCTGCCAGGATTTGCCCTGCCCATTGCAGGGTGTTGTGGTGCTGGGCTTGGTGCAAGCCTGTGAACCAGCCATTCCTAGTGCAAGAGGCAATTAAGAATACATTACCACGATTGTAAAAGTCTGGTGGGAATTAAGTCACCTGTCCCTCAGGTAAGAGTCACAACTCTACGTGGCAGCTAAATGGACTTCCAGAAAGGAAGAAGACACCCTAAACTATTGTGCTTTTTAAAAGGCATCTATTGCATATGAGTAGGTGTACAAAATATGTACATTGTATCTGCCATGCACTTTTCATCAATCCCGCTGGGATAACCTTTATTTTGCCTCAGGTCTTGTCTCAAAATTTTAGATCTTACCTATGCCATGGAGCAGGATGAACCTGATACTGGAAGAAAGTCCCCCTCTTAGAGGCAATAGTGAAGGGTACTCAATGAGAAAGATCAACCATGCACTGTAATACCTGCCCCAAAGTTGTAGAAACAGAGGGGCCCGTGGACACTGAAGAATAGTTCCGTATCTGCATTACCTCAAGAATTCATGAAGCAACAATTGGATCGGATTCTCAGCTTGTATAAACAGACAAGATTCTGTGGGCTGCTTCTTTTGATGCAGCCCAGTAAATAGTTGGCTTTCCGGGCTGTGAGTGTACATTGCCGGCTCCTGTCCAGTTTTTCATGCACCAGTCCCCCCCAGCCCTTCTTGGCAGGGCTGCTTTCAATCACTTCATCCCCTAGCCTGTGTTGGTACCAGGGGCTGCCCAAATCCAGGGGCAGGACCTTGCTTGCACTTGGCCTTGTTGAACCTGATGAGGTTCATATGGGCCCACATCTTGAACTTTCCCAGGTTCCTCTGGATGGCATCACATCCCTCAGGCAAGGCAACCATGCCACTCAGTACGGTGTCACCTGCAAACATGCTGAGGGTGCACTCAAACCTACTCTGAGTGTCATTGATGAAGAAAATAAATATTACTGGTCCCAGTATGGACCTCTAAAGGACAGGGGATATTGAGCCATTGACCCTCTGGATGTGTCCATCCAAAAAATTCCTCATCTATCAAATCCATATCCCTCCAATTTAGGAAGAAGGGTGTTGTGAAGGTTATGGAGCAAATCTTTCCATAAGCCATGTCCAGGCACATAAAAAAGAAGGAAGTGAACGGGGGAAAAAACAGTATGGATTCACAAAGTAGAAATTGGGCTTTACCAAGCTAAGTGCATTATGATACAATGTAATGACTGGATTCAAAGAGGAGGGCAGAGCACTGGGTATGACTTACCTTCACTTTGGCAAGCTAGTCTCTTGCAGCATCTTTGGAGCTAAACTAGAGAGATAATGGACTAGATAGGTGAATCACGAAGTGAGTAAGGAATAAGGAGAAACAACAGGATGGGAGTGTCATACTGTCTATTTGTACATGGTATTCCTTAAACATTCATATGGGACCAGTACTGTTTAAGTTATTCTCCATTTTTGATAGTGGAACAACGTATGCCCTCCACAATTTTACAGATGATGTGCAACTAGGGGAAACAATCATTGTGCTGGATTATAGGCTGGCTACCACTGGAGGTACCTTGGCAAGCTGGAGAAATGGGCTGACAAATGATTTACTAAGTTCAACAAGTGAAAATGCAGCCCTGCATCTGGGGTGAAATAACATCATGCAACATTACAGGATGGAGATTCAGCCAGAAAACAACTTTGCAGAAAAAAAAAAAAAAAAAAAATCGGAGTCCTTCTGGACAGCAAGCTGAGCATGAGTCAGCAGTGATCAACCATATACTGGGCTAGAATAGGAAGAGTGTAGCCAACCCTCTCTTTGGCACTTGTGAGACAGCATCTTCAACAATGTGTGCAGTTTGGGGCTCCTAATAACAATAAAGACCTGGACATCCTGAGCCCATTAGAAGACCACCATGATGGTCAGGGGTGGGAGCATACGATGCAGAAGGAAAGTGAGATGGGTTTGCTCAGCCCAGAGAAGAGACAGCTTCAAGAAGAACTTACTGCTGTCTAGAACTATCTCCTGGGAAGGTGCAGAGAAGACTGAGCTAGGTGTGCTGTTCAGTAGTGCAGAGAGGAAGGATTAGAGGCAATGAGCAGAAGTTCCAGCCAGGAAAAAAAAAGATATTCAGAATTCAACCAAAGGATCTAAGCAATCTGTTCCAACTTCAAAGTTCTCCAGGGTTTGAGCAGAAGGCTGGACTAAATGATCTTGAGATTACTTACAACCTAAATTCTTCTGTGATTTGCCTTCAACACCAGAAGTTAATCTTTTCTCTCTTAACTCCTGATGTTAATTTTCATCTCTTCTAGTAAACTTCAACACTCCAACATGAGCAGACTGATGGTGAGTTGAGGTTGGTACTGTTTCTCACGTCATCCTGTGTGTAGGCTTGTACAACTTTCTGTATGTATCATTAATGCTTTTAAATTTGTTCTTAAAAACATAGCCTAAGGAAGTGCTAGGTAATGCCTGATGATATTACTATGAAGTAAATGTAAGTACACCCATGCCAGCATGTAGCAGTTTCATTTTATTATTTTTGTCTGTGCCTCATTGATTTCATTTTAACTTTCTGAGTTTCCACACTCCATGTGGCAGCGCTGAAACAATCACAACTGTGGGAAGTGTTCATGCTGGACAGGAATTTGGCAGCTGGATTAGATGATCATTGTAAGTTCCTTCCAATTGAAACTATCCCATCCCATCCTATCCTATCCTGTCCCATCCCATCCCATCCCATCCCATCCCATCCCATCCCATCCCATCCTATCCTATCCTGTCCCACCCCATCCCATCCATTCTACTGAGAATAAGCTGCCTGTATATTCCATTTAAGTTGCCAACTAATGAAAGAGACTGGAATCTGTATCTCCTGGAACAAAAGTAAATGTTGTACTTACTGTGAGAATGTGAAAGTGTCCAGGCAAAGGTTTGCTGTGACTGGTAGAAACCAACAGCAGAACAGAAAGTAATGACAGGAGAAACCCATAAATGGTAGTTCTCTAATAGGCTTCCTTAGCTGCTAGCAGTCTGTGATCTATCTTTGAAATTAGTTTTATGGGCATCTTTAAATGACAGAACAATCAGTCTTAATTCAGCACCAAAAAACGCTGTCTGAAACATTGTAAAGGGAATTTAAAAAAGCATGGAATACGTTAAGACTGTAGCTTGTTGGTCGTATAACCTTCTGGAGAAGGAAAACAGTTTATTTGCTATTCTAAGATATTTTTTAATATGTCAGAGAAGCTTCATGACTCAATTTATCTATATTATCCACAATCCTTTAAAAAGATCAGTCATTAAAGTGCAAAACAAAAAGTTGCCCTAATGCAATATAACAACATACATCAGACACTGGGTAAGAAAATAAATAAATAATCAACAGTTAGCTCACATGCAAATGGCTATCATATGGCCAAAGGTTAATAGATGTACTAATGGTGCAGAATAGTTTTCATTATACCAGCAGACTCTTGAAAGGGTATCTCCAAGTACAGGGCTAGCTCCAGGAGCGTGTTCAAACTCCACAGAGGCTGTTTAGCTATAGAAATAAAATCTTAGTTCTAATTATTTTTACAGTTTTGCACAGTACAACATTGGTACCTAAATGACAATGCCCCCTAGGACAGTAACTTATTATAAGAGGATCTATATCCTCTCTTTGGCTGATGCACAGGCAAAGGAGATAATTCTGTCAAGGTGCTGGTCTGTGCATAACCCCATGCTAGCCCAGAAGTAGCCAGCCACTGCAGCACAGAGGACAAGGTCCTCAAACCTGCTGGTTATTGTGTCAACAAAGAGCTGCAATGTCCCTCTTGGTGGCTTTCACCATCTCTGCTCTCTTTTCAGTCCAGACTATCAAAGCAATAAAGCAAGAGGAAAGTCATATCTTTTATCTCTGTGGCATACAACAGCTTCCATTTCTCTTCTATTTTGAATTAAGTACTTACAAGTTGTTATTTATCATCATTTTTTCCTGTCTGAATGTCCCGTTGTAGATTTTAACTCCCTTTTATACATTCTCTACCTTATTGCATGGATCAGTCTACTGTTGGCAATACCTTCTCTATGATGTATTCATGTGTATTCATTTAGCAAGCTCTTGGTTACTTTTTTTTAAATTGAAAAACACAGTAGTCTTTCTTTAACTGTTTTTGTTACGTACATTATGCCATTCACCTAAATTTTTGGAAGCTTTAAGGACTTTTTTAGAAAGGTGAATTTCTGTTGCCCTGTCTGTCCTGACACTTAGCTACTTGTTAATCCATATAATTTAAATTAAGCAATTTTTGCATCTCCAATTTTGTTTCATAAATTCATGCAATTCAGGTCCCTACAGAATATTTATCTTTTATTCTAATACCAATGCCTATTGGCCAGACTTTTGATCTTCAAATAACAAACCTATCTGACAAAATCTGTACTTCATAATACCAGGTTTATGGACATTAATTACTTACATATTTTATTTTCTTATTCATGACATCCTATTTCTACTTTCCTAACCGAGTCCTGAATCCATGTCATGTTAATGAGTTACAAGTTTCTAAAATTAACCAGTTTAACATTTGGACATATTTTCTCTAATGCACTTGAAATTCATGAGTGGTCTGAGATCAGCGAAAAATCAAATGCAATCTTTCAGAGAGTTCTTTTAACAACTATTTTTATATTTTAATAGTCTTGGAGAGCAACTTCTTAATTCCTATGTTTTTAAAAAGATTTATAATTAAAAATCTGTGTCCAGTTAATTGTAACACTTCTTCCAGTGTTTCAAGTGTGATAGCCTTATTCAGTGACTTGTGATGTGTGGCCTGCTGGGATGCAAATTGTATTCTATTCCATGTTCATTGTATTTGAAATGACAGATATTATAGAAAAGGTTTTGTATGGCAACTTAAAAATTAAATCCATTCCTTGCTGTATTTTGTCCGTTTTTCTGCTATGTGCAAGAGCATCCTAGAACACAGGTTACAATGCAACATATCCTGAGCTATAGGTCTAGTATACTAGATATTTAATATCTCACAATATGCCATATGGGATTTATGATTTGTTCATGTTAATAACCCCAAATTTGCTCACATTCATGAATGATACAAATATGACATACTCTAAGAGAGTATTTGTGAATGTACAGATGTGATAATACTCACAAACATGCTACTGCATAGAAATAACAATATGATTAGTAATAGCAACAATAGCAACAACACAGAATATCCCTACTGGTCATCATAGGAGTGCATGCAATGCTGCTTTAATTAGAAAATCAAACTCTAAACAATACATATCATATATAGAAACTTTTATTGCCACTTGGGTCCAGATTACCTATGAATGTATAGGATTTTTTCTTTCATGACAATATTAAACATGGCAGAATAGCTTTCAAGGTATCCTAAAATATGAATATTCTGTACATCTGGTAGATGCATGAATTGAACTTAATCCATGAGTAGAATACATGCATACATAACAACTATGGATTATGGGACATTTAACAAATATTCTATTAATTGCAAATAGTAATAGTTTTAGCAATGAAAAAATATGCTAGAAATCATTTACACCTACAGCAAGGGCACAGTCCTTAGAATGTGTCCTTAATCCTAATGTGTCCTTAGTCCTAATGTGTCCTTAAAACATCACAACATAGGCTTGTATTAAAATATCTTGTAGACAAGTTGGATATTGGCAGTTTCAAAACACTCTGACATGCTTGCATGAAAAATGCTTTGTTCATGGATGAGGAGGCTAGGGGAAATGACATCTAATCTATGTTATTGGTAGAGACTGCCAAGAAAATATAGTATTCCTATATAAGTATAGTGAGCTGCAATGATTCACCGACGTACTGTTGTTTAACCAGGCACCTGAGGTGATTCCACCTCCTCACCTCTTCCTACTCCTCTTTTCCTTTTTCCAAAGATGAGCTCAGCTTTGCTGTTAAGTTTAAATAGATTCTGGCTGTGTATTGGATTTCTGTGGTTAGGGTTAGCCAGGTATTCAATGAAGAAACCTGAGCTCACGGCTGCAGGTCTTGGAGTTTCCAGGTGATTTTCCTGTGCTGTGTCTGTACACTAACAGTAACAATAATCTCATTTGCAGTGATAGAGCTGGGTACATGCCTGTATAACTTTTCTTATGTGGAAATCCAACTTGACTTAAAGGATATAGTGGACACAATGCATATTGTTATCTTACCGAGGTGGTATTTTAGCCGTATTCTTATGACTACATAATACATAGCAGCAGCTGATTGAGCAACATGGTAAATCCTTGATGAATCTCACTTTATTTTGTGTGTCTCCATATCTTATATGAACTACTCTAAGTTTCATAGCCCATGTGGAGAAATAGACACTTGCAGAGGAAGATGCATCCTGCCACCCTTAGATAAAACAAGATATTGCCTGATGTCTGCTGTCTCTATCAATAATAGAAAGCCTAGAAAAGTGAGTAAGATGAGAAACCTAAGTGTTGGAGGGCTAAAGAAAATGAATCCCACCCTTATACATAGTTTACATAAACTTCACCCATTCTGAGCCAATGTGGATATTATGGACATACAGGCAGAATGTGCTGTCCTAGTATAAATAATGTGAATATTTTTCATATATCTATCTCATTCACCCATGGATATCCTCTGTCTGATTTATAAACATTAATTAATGTGGCTTCATAGCAATTTAATGAGGAAAGAATTGCCCCCAATTTAGAGACGAAGAAATGCAGCCAGGGCATGCTTAAATAGCTTGTCCCATGTTGCACAGAAAACCACTGGCATAAATGCAAATACCAGCGGATGCCTTACAATAGTAGCCCAAAGGATAAGGTAATAATAAGGTGTGGCTCCCAAATCAATACAAACAGTGTAATGTGGTGCTTCCTTCCATCCTATTCAAAGTAAATGGGTTGAGGTGTGGTGTGCACAGTGCAATTCCAAATACATTCACATCAGTCAAACATTAAACTCATACAGTTGTAGCCAGCCTGACTAAGGGCAGAAAGACAGAGCGAGGCTCAAATACATGTTCCACATACTTGAGACATTTGTGTGTCTGTATGATTCACATTTTTTATTTTGCAGAATCCAACCTTACATCAAAGGAATAGAATTTGAAAGCAGCCCTGTGGAGAAGGACTTGGGGACAACAGTGGATGAAGAACTGGACAGGAGCCAGCAATCCACGCTCACAGCCCAGAATGCCAACCATATCCTGCGCTGCATCAAAAGAAGCATGGCCAGGAGGTTGAGGGAGGTGGCTCTGCCCCTCTTCTCTGCTTTTGGGGCACCCTACATGGAGTATTATGTCCAGCTCCAGAGCCCTCAGCACAGGAAACACATGGACCTGTTGGAGTGGTTCCAGTAGAGTGCCACAAATAATGATCAGATGGCTGGAATACTTCTCCTGTGTGGAAAGGCTGAGGGAGTTGGGGTCCTACTTATTGGACAAGGCTTAGGAACAGCTGACAAGAAGACTAGTTGGTTTAGGCTGAAAGCAGATCAGGGAGCCCTCCAGGAGTTTTGCTAGCATAGGTGAATTTAATTCAGGATTGTGGAACATTCCCTGCCACCAATTTATTAATGAGCACAGGCATCTACCGAAGCTGTGCTTTGTACACATCTTCGGTAGGCTTCTGAGGTTAGTTACATCATTACTTCTGAGGTTATCTTCAATAAGGATTTCCCTGATGTTGTCCCCTCATCCCCTTTCTGCCATTCTTGTCCAACACCTCTCATGTGCATGTCTAAACCTACCATTATCAGCATGTGCATCTGCAGAACTGCAGGACAAATTGTGAAGTGACCTCCTTGCTTTCCCATATGGAAGAAGCAAACACATGGGTACTTCAAATGCTTCTAAAGTAGCCTCTAAATATTATTTGTATCGATCCCTTGATATTTTATTTCTCCCCATATTTTTTCTCTGTCACTGTGCCGTATACTGGATGACTAACTTCCTGATGTGCTGACATTTGTGCGTGTTTCCATTTCCATATGGCCTTCTCCATTTGCTACGCAGTTCTTTTCTGTTATGTCAGCCAACAAAATGCTATGTTACCTTTCCTACTGCTATCTGGGTCATGGTATGGTTTGGATTAACTGCTAATGTGAGCAACCAACAGTCAATTCCTTCAGCTACCATCACCTGCTGTGACATAATTTTGAATATATGCTTTGTCATCCTTTTCCTGGAGAATACAGGTGAAAGTAAATGAGAGGTTGCAAGCTAATGGCAAAGACAAAGGAGAAGCAACTGCAATGATCACAGGCCTCAGGGTCAGCCTCTGGTAGCGAGTGCACTGGAAGGTGTTCTGCTGACTGCTACAAGCACTGTACTAAGTAAAAGCTCTGGACATGTCTTAGAGAATGGTCTATAGCCCAAAAAAGTTCCACTGATCCTCTTTACTATTGTCGTGGGTGAATTGTAAAAGAACAGGAAGAGATTACAGAATTTCACTGCAGTATCCAGATCTACACAGAATCACAGAATCACCAGGTTGGAAAAGACCCCCAGGATCATCGAGTCCAACCGTTCCTATCAACCACTAAACCATGCCCTTCAGCACCTCATCCACCTGCCTTTTAAATACCTCCATTTATCACTGTTTCGCAGCTGTGATGTATTGTATTTGTCCTTGTGTAAAGATGGAAGAAAAAGTATTTCTTTTACACCACTTTTCCCCTATATTTGATAATATATAATATTTAAAATATTTTCAGCTTTTCTGCACATAATTTTGGTTTTGCACAAATATTATTTTGTTGATATTACAATATTGTCTGAGTACCCTAAAAATGGGGCAATGTGCTTGGAAAATAAAGGAGAAACATGTTGTTGAACACAAAACTTGAATAGTATGTAGGTTCTTTCAGAATTCTGTAAAACCAGAAGTCTATGATGCACAACCTGAAATCAACCTGTAACAGGAGAGTGGATATGCATACCGGACCAGCACACAACATGACATCACCCACAGTCACCTTGCGTTCCTTCATTCCTAAGACACGTCACTCTGCAAGAAGGGATGTGAGAGCAGGAGGTATCCCACATATTCCCTGGTTGCCTCCCCTTAGCCTCAGAGGGAGGAGATAGGCTTTCTGTCTTTGTGTGCTAGATCTGCAAGCTGAGTGTGTATTGGGATAACAAAACCAACCACAGTCTGCCATTATCTTTTCAGATAATAAAAAGATAATACAAGAAGTATGTAATTGTACACTATGCAAGCTGCAGCACTGCCCATGTCCAGGTGTTTCTCCACAAAATGCATTTTGGCTGCAGCCTGCACATCTTTACATCATCCTGCAAGCAGCAGGCATCATGGCAGGGACATGGGTTAGTGGGGAAGGTGGCAGTGTTAGGTTTATAGTACTGGATGATCTTAAAGGTCTCTTCCAACCTAAATGATTCTGTAATTCTGTAGGAGCAGGTCAATGGGATTCCTTGCAGCAACAGTGACATAATACCCCTTATCGATTACATTGTCAATGAGTAAAGTCTCTGTTGTGAGACAGCTCCTTAAATCCTATGTAGTTCTGGGCCCCTCAACACAGGAAGGATGTTGAGGCTCTGGAGCGAGTCCAGAGAAGAGCAACAAAGCTGGTGAAGGGGCTGGAGAACAGGTCTTATGAGGAACGGCTGAGAGAGCTGGGGTTGTTTAGCCTAGAGAAGAGGAGGCTGAGGGGAGACCTCATTGCTCTCTATAACTACCTGAAAGGAGGTTGTGGAGAGGAGGGAGCTGGCCTCTTCTCCCAAGTGACAGAGGACAGGACAAGAGGGAATAGCCACAAGCTCCAGCAGGGGAGGTTTAGGCTGGACATTAGGAAAACGTTTTTCACGTAAAGGGTCATTGGGCACTGGCAGAGGCTGCCCAGGGAAGTGATTGATTCACCTTCCCTGGAGGTGTTTAAGGCATGGGTGGATGAGGTGCTGAGGGACATGGTTTAGTGTTTGATAGGAATGGTTGGACTCGATGATCCGGTGGGTCTCTTCCAACCTGGTGATTCTATGATTCTATGAAAAGGTATATATACTTGTATATATACATATATACAAGTTGAGTACCACTTGAGAATGATGGAATTGCAGCTCAGTAATTCACTTTCCACATGTTGACTTGATGAGCAAATAAAGTACAAGTGAGTAGCACTGTTGACCATACTGACACTTGGAAATTCCAGTTCCCAACATCTGCTATTTCAAGGGTATTTGAAGAATTGTCCAACTACCCAGAGGTGTCATTTCAGTGCCTGACTGTATGGTGCTACTCCAACAAACTAACGAGAAAAGGGAACAGGAGTGAAGTGACTCAGCACATGGCAAGTCATTTAGGAAACAAAAGCAACTATTCAAATAAATGTGACAATGTATTTTGAACATACTTAAAACAAAATTGCCCCCACTGTCAATGCTGAGTTGTTATTGCAGAGTGAGGTACATACACAAACAATGAGAACAAAAAATGTTCATAATTCCCTGGTAACTTCTTAAGCACAAAAATGAGATTGAAACCCTGCTGAGCAAGAGTTTCAAAATGTTCAGTGGGATCTCTTTTCCCTCTGCTAAATTGGACTTATGTTTAAATAGCTCGTTTTTTTCTGATCTATCTTTCAGGCACTACATGCTTTTATGTCCTGTCTTATTTGGTGTTCATGTCTCCACTGCGACCAAAGATACCTCAGCTTGATTGGCGTTAGCTATACAGTATCAACCATTTTCTGTGTTAGTTGGTCCTCCATTCAATGGCATTAAAAATGGCATGGTGATGGGAGAATGTGGTAACTCTCATAGGAAAATGGATGACAATTCCACAACTCCTTTTACAGATGTAGTCTTTGAAACTGTACTTTTAATCTTATATTTAACTGAAGAAATTTGCCCATTTGAATCATGTAGGACACAAAACATATCCAGCAAAGATGTTTCAGACATTTTTCTTGTCCTTTGGCTTGTTGAGGACAGCAGATTATTGTTGACATTTCAGTAAGACAATGCATCTTCAAACTAATACTATGAGGCATTAGCTACCTTATCTGTAAACTGCACACCTCAGTTATATTTAAGATTTGCAGAGAACCACGTGTTAAAATAAAAATGTGAAAGATCCTACCCACTTCAGACTTGCTTGAGTTGCTGGTGGGAAGCTGTGGGCAAACAAATAAAGTGATGCATTGTAACTGGATTGTAAAGAGGAATACAAATGGTGCCGGGGCCAAGTGGTTCTGCTGCTACCACTGTAGATCCAGGTTAGCATTGATGCCTCTCTACAGTGCAATAAAGCGGCGCTCCCTGGGGTCTAGTGTAGCAGATATCTCATGAATCTAATTATTTTTCTGTTAATAGGTATGTCACTACCTTCATTAGCTTTAAAAACCTGGCTTTGGATTCTCTCCATGCACTGTCATTTAACTTATTGCCTTGGTTTTCTACTTATAGAACAGGATGTTTGGCATATCTGATTAGTTAAAGAAGTCTTGCATTACCAAAACGAGAAAACTGAATGGTTATTAAACAACCAAGCACTCCAAGAAAATATCTTTGCCAGCTTTTCCAGGTATTCTGTAACACATTTTCTCAGAAGAGGTGTACTCTTCATGAAAAAAACTAACCTAAAAATCTTTCAGTAGATAGTATTAGATAGTATTTAACTCGAAGTCATCTGATCCTGTGATCTTTAACATGTAGTGTCATACACAAAATCACAGGTTAATACGTTGCCTCTGTAAACAGGGAAGGATTTTGCTTCATGGAGAGGTCTTCAAATACTCCTTCCTGTTTCAGGTTAGATACTCTAGGTTTTCTGAATGAAAACAGTTACTCTTCTCAAATGCAGTTACTGTCACTGACCCATAAGCAATTGAAATTAGGAGAACAGCAAGTGGACAGACTGCTGGGCAGTAATCTAGGGATCTGAAGTCCCCACAAGTAGCTGCTCATTGCTATCTGCCTGTATACCTACTCTCACCTTGTGGTACAAGTGAGTTCATGGAGGGGTCATCTATTTATCACATTCTTCAAGAGTAAATCAGACAGTAAAATGGTAACACAGGCAATTAAGGGACAGCCAATACACTGTAAATTCATACCCTACCTTAACCTGTGGGAACTGGCTGATATGTTTATCTCTTCAATTTACCCTCGTGTTATTAATATGAGAAAACACATGGTTTCTTCTCAGAAGACATGTAAGATAAAGGCTAGGACAAAACCAGACGTGATGGTATTTGTTGATCTGCCAGTCATCTGGCCAGCTAGTTTGAAACACTGTTAGATCTTTAGATATGGGAATCCAGATTCCAATAAACAGTCAATATGGAGCATAACAGTTTGATGTGTGAGAAAATTTTACTATGCCTGTCTAATGTTGGGTGAGAACTCGGGAGTTTTTTTTTAAGGAGCTTTGTGGGTTTCGCGAAGAAATGCAATAAATTAGACACTCAGCTGCCATGCACTTCAGAAAGACAGGAGGACATCTTCTTGGCAAAACAGGACTCAATATTTCAGAGTGCTCACAAAATAATGTAAGCTATAAGGCATTGGAATTGTTCAACGATGAATGCTTGATTCTTTCAGTTTAACATGAAGAACAAAAATCCTCCTCCTTATCCACTTCGATTGTGTTGTATTTTCACAGTACAGGGAATAATTCACTATTCCTACACCGGTAAAGTTTTAAAATTTGTTCTACCTTAAGTTATAATTTATTTTTTTAAGGAATAACAGAAGAGCTTTTATTTGTAATCTATTTTTCAAAGGCACCTTGAAAGGATTACTTTACATTTTTTGTATGAAAGAATTGGTAATGGGGCATGGGACTTGCCTGTATCAATAGTGGCTGGGAAAGTAGGAGTACCTGTAAATACTCACGATGTAGGATTTATCTCAGTTCTCTTTACAGAAGTGATAGAGATCATTTGCTGAAATAACTTTCAACATCTGCAGGATAGCTTTCCTTTACATCACTGTTGATGGGAGCATCATGGAATCAAACGTAGAGATCAATATGATCAGCGAGGGTTCAATTTATTGAGCTTAGCAGTTTCTTTATAAACCCTTTTTGGTTACATAACTGGGTGCCTACGAGGGTATCTACAGTGTATTATTGGTTAAAGGTAGCTGTCCATAAAGCTACTAGTAACATATTATTGGCTAAACTACTGCATGTGCTAAGAAACCAAGTTACACTAAAATTAACTATGTTGATACTTCTTTTTAATTGTTTTTCTTTCAGCTGGTACTTGTTCCCACTGAACTAGCTGTTGTATTCCTTTCAACTGGCATTTGTTTATCTTTTGGCTCTCTGTGTCAAAGACTTGTTAGAATTGTTCAGTATCAATCAGTCTCACAGCATCCAGGCCTTGTTCTCTGTAAAATGTTCTCACACATCACTCATTGATAGGTTAGATTAATTGCTAATTTAAACATATCCCAATCTTCTCTGCATGCTTTTCCTCTATGCTAGCTCAGCCCTTGATCTTTGCTGCTACCTTTACCTACGTGTACATCAGTCTTGGAGGATTCTATATCAGCTGTTTTAAGATTGCTTGTTCACTTAAGACAAAAGGTCCTCTAAGAACTTGTAATATCTGAATTTCAACTTTCCCAGGACATAAGCTAAAGAAATGGACAACTGGTTTCTTCCCTAGACAGCATCAGAAATCTGTACTGCCCTTCCTTTATTCTTGTATTTTTCTTCCTGGGGACAAGTTCTAATGTGATACACTCTACTTGTGGAATAACTGGCTATTCTCACATCTTTGCTTTTAAAAAGAAGTTTCATTTTGTCTTTCCTCTGGGTATCTATTTCATGCACTGTGAAAACAAGTGTTACTACAAGACTACAGCAAGTAGATCAGCCCTTCCAGCGAGGCTGGAGGTGCCTTGGGAAGTTTAGCCCTCTGGGTAGTTTACTCCACTGCCTCTATTGGTCTCTCCACATGTCCATGTACAAACAGCAGCAGCAGCACTGGTAAGTACCGGTATGGGGTCTGTAATCTGATAGCTCAGATTACCAAAGAACATTCAATTCCCTTAAATTCCTATTCTTCAGTTGACCGAAGTTTTCTCTTTTTTTCATTAAAAAGATGTAGGAAAATAAGAATTAATTTGAAATCACTTCTTAAAAAATTGTGGAGAACATATTTATCATTTTTTTTTACACATTAAATGTCAAACCACAAAGTTCAATTCAAGGGAACTACTGCCTATTTTGAGGGAAATTAATTGAGAAAAATAATTTCACAGCAGAGAAAATGAAATAAAACAGCCTCTACACCTTCTGCATTTTGTGGAGAGTGTTGATGGGATTATTTTCCTGTATTGTTAATTAAAAAGCAATCTGTGTAATTCCAGTTTAAGCAGTATCCACAACAGGTGTTTTTCTGAGACTGCAGCAAACAGTTTGTATCTCAGGCTAATCTTCCTCTCTGGCAGGGTCTGATTAATCCCTGTTTCCTATATGATTAGAAACAACAGGGCCCACTTTCTCAACAACACTTATGAATATTAATTACAGTGTACCTCCAGAGAGTGCTCAAGACATTAAGATCAGGATGATGCAACGCAAAGCTGACCTATCTGTATGGTACTAGAATCTGTGTTCTGCATGTTATTTTAATTATCAGTCTAATTAAATATTATAGTATGATATGTTGTTATTTCTTCTTTGGCTTCGCAAATAAAATAAATTGAGTGTTATCCCCATGTTATCTTTTTAACCAACTACCTGAAGTTTTTTAATACTTTTCTAAACTCATTCTAATTTGTAAATAACTCTGTGATAACATAATAACTTTGTGATAATGCAGTAACTGGATGCCACTGATGCAGTCTGTCCAGGGCTGTTAAGAGAAAGAAGACTCAAAAGTCTGAAACTGATCTTTCTGCTAATTGTGGCAGCAAAGGTATGTGAATTCATGTCCCTGTCATCCTGCGTGAATTGACAGACTTCTTTGTTAGCAGAACATTGATGTGTCATGTAGTTGTGGTTTGTGTATGCTCACAGTTCATCTACCACATCAAAATCTGTTTAAATAAGCAGATGAATACTTAATGTCATTGGCATCTTCCACTAATGCTAAGTGTGACGTATGTCAAACACTGCATGTTCTTAACATCTGGGTTGTTTTCTCATTATTACCAGCAAAACCACTGAGAACTTCTGAAGTAGAAATGAATGTATACATTTCCACAGGTAGGACATGATTTTTGAGAGTAATTGGCCTGCATGTTTTGATCATACTACTGAGAAAAGAAATGAACCAGTTTGATAGTCTCCCTTCATCCTGTTGCCTGAGGCTACTTTTCCTGTAGCAGAGTGCATCAAAAGGAATGTATATCTGAGCTGCACCATTTCAGTCGAACATTCTGCTTTCACTGGCATTAAAGAACTACACTGCATTCTTTGTCTGCAGTACCAAAGTAGTGACCTTCAACAAAAGAGGGAGGAACCAGGTTAGAGGTGAAAAGCAAGATTCATCAGTGTTCTGTCAGAGGCCGTAATTACTTAAAATGGCAATTGCTTTTGGGGTGCAGTCACGACATACTTACATCCTTGTGTAACATCATCTGTACTTCCTGTGCAGCATTACTGATTGCCCAATTAGTCATTCTTTATTAGTGCCTAGAGATGTTTGTTTGTTTGTTGCTTGTTTGTTTTTTAGTAATTTTGTTTTCTGTTCTGGTTTGATTTTGTATTTTTCCGGGGTTGTCACATGTTACTTCTATTCCAGTTCCCCCCATTTACTTATTGGTTTCACTACTATTTTATTTATTTCCTTCTTATGGTCATTCAATAAAGATAAAAGTGGGACAGAAGTGCAGTTTCTGTGGCATAATAATACATTGACTGGATGCACTGATAATTCAGAAGGTGAAGTATTAATGACTGGCTACTTAAATTCTGAACCCTATTTCTTCAAAGCACATTGGGACACTTCAGTACAACTGTATCATTATTTGTGAAATAACAATAACTGCATTTACATACTTATAATAGTATCTTTCACATGAGGAACTGCAATGATTGCAAAGCCATGATTGTCACTCTTCACAGATAAGAAAGAAGAAAAAAAGGGAAGCCCTAAGCTTTATCTAAATGCCAGTCACACAGTGGAAGATTCAGAAAGAAAATGCAAGTATTTCCACTGCTAGTTTTTCATCGTTTCGTTTTTTACAGTATTGTTGAAAAGGGATGCTGGGTGGAAAGTAAGAGGTAGTAGAAATGGAGTTGAACTTACTCCTAAAGGGTGGAAGTGTTCCCATATGTTGGATTTGGTGTTTGAAGGCCTGATACTCTCTAGGCTTTTTGGTCTTTGATTGTGCCTTCTTAGTGCTGCCAAAAGGAGTCCTGCTCCATGGTCATCCCCAAAGAATACCTATCTCTCTAGGTTTACTGTTTCTCCCAGCAGATGACTTCTGGAAAAGTAACTCATCTGTTGTTTTTTTCCTGTTACTAAATGTCACAGTTACATGGGATTATAGAAGCTGCATATGAAAACAGTCTGAAAAAAAACCTGACTTCTGAACTAGAGATCAGATTAGCTAAGACTGTAAAAGACAATAAAAAATCTTTTTATAAGTATATAAACAGTAAAAGGAGAACAAGGGAGACCATACAGTCCCTTTTGGACTCAGAGGGAACAGCAGTGACAGGGGACGAGGAGAAGGCTGAGGTACTTAATGCCTTCTTTGCCTCAGTCTTTAATTGTAAAGAAAGCTGTTCCCTCTGTGTAGATACCCGGGAAACAGAAGAGCAATACGAGGCTCCCATAGTCCAAGAGGAGGTGGTCAGAGCCCTGCTTGGCCAACTGGACACCCACAAGTCTATGGGGCCAGATGGGATTCATCCTAGGGTTTTGAGGGAGCTGGCGGATGTATTGGCCAAACCCCTTTCCATCATCTTCCAGCAGTCCTGGAAGACTGGGGAGGTACCTCTGGACTGGAGACTGGCTGATGTAGTTCCCATTTACAAGAAGGGTAGCAGGGAGGATCCGGGGAACTACAGGCCAGTCAGTCTGACCTCAGTGCCAGGGAAAGTCATGGAAGAGGTGATCTTGAGTGCTATCATGAAGCACTTACAAGAGAACCGGGTGATCAGGCCCAGCCAACATGGGTTTACCAGAGGCAGGTCCTGCCAAACCAACCTGATCGCCTTCTATGACAAAGTCACTCGGCTGCTGGATGAGGGAAAGGCTGTGGATGTGGTCTTTCTGGACTTCAGTAAAGCCTTTGACACAGTTTCTCACAGCATTCTGCTGCGGAAGCTGTCAGCCTCTGGCCTGGACAGACGCACACTGTCCTGGGTAGAAAACTGGCTGGATGGCCGGGCCCAGAGAGTGGTGGTAAAGGGTGTTAAATCCAGCAGGAGGCCAGTGACAAGTGGTGTTCCCCAGGGCTCAGTGCTAGGTCCAGCCCTGTTCAATGTCTTCATCAATGACCTGGATGAGGGCATTGAGTGTACCCTTAGCAAGTTTGCAGATGACACAAAGCTGTGTGCAAGTGTCGATCTGCTGAAGGGTAGAGAGGCTTTGCAAAGGGACCTAAACAGGCTGGACGGCTGGGCAGTGTCCAACGGCATGAGGTTTAACACGGCCAAATGCCGGGTCCTGTACTTGGGGCACAACAGCCCTATGCAGAGCTACAGACTGGGAGAAGCCTGACTGGAAAACTGCCAGGAGGAGAGGGACCTGGGGGTGTTGGTCGACAGCCGACTGAACATGAGCCAACAGTGTGCCCAGGTGGCCAAGAAGGCCAATGGTATCCTGGCTTGTATCAGAAACGGTGTGACCAGCAGGTCCAGGGAGGTGATTCTCCCTCTGTACTCAGCACTGGTGAGGTCGCTCCTTGAATCCTGTGTTCAGTTCTGGGCTGCTCACCACAAGAAGGATGTTGAGGCTCTGGAGCAAGTCCAGAGAAGAGCGACGAGGCTGGTGAAGGGGCTGGAGAACAGACCCTATGAGGAACAGCTTTGAAAGCTGGGGTTGTTTAGCCTGGAGAAGAGGAGGCTTAGGGGAGACCTCATTACTCTCTACAAGTACCTGAAAGGAGGTTGTAGAGAGGAGGGAGCTGGCCTCTTCTCCCAAGTGACAGGGGACAGGACGAGAGGGAATGGCCTCAAACTCCACCAGGGGAGATTTAGGCTGGAGATTAGGAGGAGGTTTTTCACGCAGAGGGTCATTGGGCATTGGAATAGGCTGCCCAGGGAGGTGGTTGATTCACCTTCCCTGGAGGTGTTTAAGGCACGGGGTGGATGAGGTCTTGAGGGACTTGGTTTAGTGTTAGATAGGAATGGTTGGACTAGAAGATCCGATGGGTCCCTTCCAACCTGGTTGTTCTGTGATTCTGTGATTCTTGGTTAGAATTCTAGAAGTCAGCTCATGTTCTTCTGGTTAAAAGTATCATTATATTACCCAAATCTAGATTTTTGTCATCACTTTTGTAGGACTGAATTCACAATTATACACAGTATCTTTTCATGCTTTCACTGGTTGTGGTACAGGAATCATCAAAGGAAACTTTTAACTACTGCAATGGTCATGACACAGTCCATGGAACAGCATATCCAACATCCTACAGATGTCCCACACTTCTAAACGACCCCACAGAGTAACAAAGACTGGTGAATTACTGAAACAAATCTATCCTATTTTCTCTGCATGGCCCTATTATCTGACAATAAAGAAATATGGTTCAGTATTTATCCTTCTTTTTTAAGACTCTGAAACAAGAAGTGCCCAATACCATAGCTGTATGTCATATTACAGCTATAATGGAAACTGTTGTTTAGATGTCTGCAACACCTCTTTTGAAAGGTGTATATTAAAATGACTGATGCATATTATTGCATTATGGCCACCTACTCTTTGGAATACTCTAATAATGGAGAGAACAATGGTAACATTGTAATAATTTTAGGCCCTGATCTAGCATTGTGCATCTTTCACTCATGCACACTCATAAATTTACTACATTGAGCTGCCCAAGTAAAATTACTCTTATTTGGTTCTTTCTGATAGTCTCAGTATTTTTCCATGACCTAACAATAGCAAAGTCTCAAGTCAGTCATTTATAAAGAAAGATGTCAAGAAAGGATGTTGAGCAAACTCAGGTCTTGGATTTCTCAAGCTGGAAGGCATTCACAGGTGATGGACAGGCTGAGAGAGTTGGGCTGGCTTAGCCTAGGGAAGAGAAGGCTCCAAAGAGACCTTACAGGAGCATTCCAGTTCTTAAAGGGGGACTTACAGGAAAGCTGTTGTTTGACATCAGCATTCAACAGAACATATGGAGCCAGCATGACCTGAAGTTGTGAACCTGCAGAACAGATTGTTCACATGATTTCTCAACCCTGTTCTCTTCTAGTTACTTCCAGCCCACGTGAACCTGTAACTGCATTTGGCCATATATGAAGTAAGCTGCTGAAGAGCACCATCTAGATCTGATGAAATCAATATGTACACCTGGGTATTATCCTCCTACTGAAGGCACCACAGCTCTCATATCATCACGGATTTCCTGTGGCCTCACACACATTGCACTAGCCAGACAATAGAACAAAACACAGGAGAACCCCAGTTGAAGTCATCCATGGTGGATTAGTAATTATCCAGTATGTGGTGAGCAATCACCTACTGGTGGTTGTATTCACTGCCAAAATGTAGAGGATGACACTATAACAGGTCTACAGTTATCACTGGTTTAAGAGAGTACATATAATAATATACTTTTCCTCAAAGTTTAGTGTAGCTAATGAATGCCAAAAAAATCCTCAATTGACATGGTTCTTAATGTGATGGAATTGATATGGGGAACTCAGGGGTTGATCTCTAGATCTGTTTTGGACATCCTGTATAACTTAAGGTATGCTTCTCACTTTCCCATGCCAAGTTTTCCAGTATAAGGTATGAATAATATTTCTGTCTTACATAGGTGCTAAAAACAATTCTCAGCTGTTTTCAAGGGATTCTCATCAGTTAGTGATGCACAGAGAGGCATCTGGAAATTAAAAGGCACTGACAGGGTGAAGATGGGTATTGGAACTGCATAGCAATTCATCTTTGAGACACACAGGCTGCCTTGCTACTTCAAAGGGAAATAAGTATTACAAAATCTGGAAAGTGAGTGATCAGCTGAATTAAAACCATTCAGTTTTAACTTAAAAACAAAATGCAAGTCATCCAGTGAAAGAGTATATCCATAAAAGCAGAAGCTAGTAACAAAATAAGTTAGGGGATACAGTACGGGGTAAGATGAGAATAAATAGTATTGCCTGGAGAAGGAAGCAGTTTAGAAAGGATTAACTTTATTTAATTGATTGTGAATTACACATTTACACACAAGATTCCCTCAACAAGCAGCTGAAAGGAAAGAAGACACCTTCAGAGGGTCCCTCACCTCATCTGCAGACTGGAAGGATGCAGGGTTAGACAGTCTTCCCTACACTCGATGCAAAAGGAAGGTGGATCACCAGTTACCTTTATGATAGCTGAGAGGAGGTAAAATTAACCCTGAATTCTCCTGTTTTGTTCAATAGCAGCCAAAAGATTAATGCTAGCAGTTATCTCAGATTGCAATAATGAACAATCAACCATTGCACCACCACACAAGTACAGATGTGCCCTTATTATAAAAGTATAATTAACCCTATAATCTCCCTAGCACTTCCTTGTGTAATTGTTAGCTATTTTTTGGCAAGTAGCAGATGTTTGTATCCAGATTAAGTAACTTGATAGATTTTGAAAATTATTTGAGACCAGTAGTCCTTAAGCAGCAAAGCAGAAAGCTAAGAACAACGAAAGAAGAACATAAAATGGGAGACTAAGAAATGTACAGGTTTCTATAAGGGGTAAGAAGATTCATCAGAAACTATTTATCTGATTCCCCCAGGAAGCAGATGCTGTTAAGAAGCAAACCTGAAGGTAAGAAACTTCCTAAAATGTGACCTACACTTTCCAGGCAATAAAGAGTGCTAATTAATTCTTAGCACCAAGATTAAGAATATGTCTCTCTTGAGTCTTGTGGATTCATGGAGTTCAAGGTGGAAAGGACCATTGGATTATCCAGCCTGATCTCTTCTTAACCCAGTTTAGAAATTTCATGTATTAGCCCTACTACTGTTCAGAGTAAGTTATACCTAACCATAACGTATTCTGCTACAGGCCTTAACTGCCAAAAGCAGGAAAAGGTATGCATCTGTTTACTGAGCTTATCATCCCTTTTCTGATTTCTCAACTCTTTTTGACCAACTTTGTGCCTTGCTTTCTCCATCCTAGTCTCCTCCCAAATGCACTGCCTGCCTCTAACCCTTTTTCTCTGTTGCATCCAGTTTTGATAAATTTGTTTCCAAATCTGGAATGTCCACTACCTAAGTGACCTAACGATGTGGTTATATCTCTTGGTGTTACAGCTCTTGGTGTTGTAAGATCGTAGTCCACAAAAGATGGCCTTTCCAAAACATCGCCCTTCAAACACCTGGGAACTCTGTCTCTTCTTCACATAACTCCTCCATAACCACACGTGTGATCCAACCACCTTTCACAGCATGATCTGTAGCTCTCATCAGCCTCTCACAAAGTTATGCATGTTCAGCAATTTCTCATGTCACGTTCACTAGATTTCCATGTCCCTGCAAGCCAGTGTAACCTTGGGCCAGGACCTAGTCAACAGCCCAGTCATTTGCCTGGAGCCTTAGCACCACCTCTGTATCATGGTTATTTGCAGTCGTTTTATATTAACCTCTGTGTTACCAATATAATATTCCAAATACAGCACAGTTAGAACCAGTCTGTGAGGTATCCTTGTGAAATGAACAGCTTCAACACTTTTTATTGACACTTACTTTGGGGATTCTGTTGATTAGCAAGTTTATAAATCAGTAGTTTGTTTGTGTGCACATTTCTCCATTTTACAGACTTTCAGCAAAAATTGGTTTCAGACAACAAAGAAGCTCAGGTTCCCATTATTTCCATGATCAACTATGTCCATCTGTACAGGAAAAAAGTTTATTTTCTAAGTCCAGTCACAAAGCATGCATTAGATCCATAAATGAAGAAATACTATGAGAACTGCTGATACAAGTAACTATTGTTCTCTCTTCCTCTTCATTAAAAAAAACCCCAAACCCCAAACCATGTAAGTCTCTAAGTAGTGCAGTAGCAACAAACAAGTAGTATGTCAGGGAAAAATAACAGCTAGGAGGAGCGGAGATACTAGACATCTGGTGATTACCCTTCCTGCTGAAAATCTTAATAGTTTGTTAATTACCCATATATTATTTTCAGAAAAACAACTCAGTCGGTGAGGTGACTCTGTCATCTAGAACACTTGTTTGCTTCTTCTGGTGGACATCTGTAAATTGTAGCAATGCAACATAAGTTAGGAACAGTCCTGATACTCTCAGTAAATGCAGTTAATGAAATATTCCACAAACCTTTCTCCAAAGGCTTTCCACTGAATCAGCTACACCAAACGTCTGTCATTAGCTGTAACCATGAGCTACTATTTATTTTCTTCTGGATCAACCCTTCGTATCACAGACACTGAACCTCAAATATCAACTTGAGAGGATGCGTTAGTGGCTGTCAAATTTTCTTCTGAAAAATCCTTCATAACTCATCTGTGCTTTTAATACACTCAGATTTGCAGCACCATCATCCATTGTACAAAATGTTACCGTATCATTGGGTATTTGAAATAATTAACAGGCTTCTCCTGATGGTAACTCATTACAGAAGATTGACCTCTTTCCTTTTGTTCATCATCCAATCTTGTCTTTGTTTTTTCTGTGACTCACAAGCCATATTCTTCATTTGAACTTCAGTAGGTATACAGCTTAAATTCCCTACACATCTCTGACTTTATAATGAATAATAAGCATTGGGCACTGGCAGAGGCTGCCCAGGTGATTGATTCACCTTCCCTGGAGGTGTTTAAGGCACGGGTGGATAAGGTCCTGAGTGACATGGTTTAGTGTTTGATAGGAGCGGTTGGACTCAATGATCCGATGGGTCTCTTCCAACCTGGTTGTTCTATGATTCTATGATAAATACATGACGGTTCTACTAAGAATCCAAAACCCCATAAACATTTTGTATTTTGTTGAAAAGTGGTACATGGAGTGTCCTTTACTTTCTCTTATGGCATCACAGCCTTTCCTTCTCTGAACCTTTTCACTCTTAGTTGCTTTTTTTTAGTGGCCTACCCTGTATTCTTTCACCCGTTCTGTTTGGTTTTGCCAGACTTTACCTGATACCCTGATACATGACAGCTACAGAAATCAAATGACAACCTCTTACAGGTTCACTACAAAAATCCAATTCTTATCTCCTTTGACCCAAGCAAAACTCCTCATAATTGAATAATGTATGATTTTGTACCTCTCATGAAGACAAATGCAGAGTGGGTTCATGCAACTTGTGCTGTGTCTTTCATTTTTCACTAGATCTGGATTCTAGTGGAACATGACAGCTGGAAGAACAAAACCGTCAAAACAACCAAAAAAAGTGTATATGCAAGAAGTAACACAATGCAAAAGGAAAAAAATAATCTCATTCAGTCTTAGATAATTCTAAGTCTCAAACTTAGAATTGCTCTAGACTTAGAGAAAAAATAGAACTTCATCCATGGGATAGCCCACTCTAAAATGTGTGTTTGGACTTAATTTCTCTCTTGAAATGCCTGTTTTCCTTGACTGCAGTGAGCTTGTATCCCTACTTAAATACTGAAAGAATAAAGATGAATGAGAAGAATTTTAATGACAGGTCACTTTAAGTATTATATTATTAAGATATTGTGTGTGGTATTTATGGAAAGCTAACGATTAGTAATTTTTTTAAATTAATAAGGCATATATACCTGGTTTTTATAGTGTTAACGATATTGACAATACTAAGAGCAACTGAAGAACCATACCTGCTCTAAAGAGCACTAATTAATACATACAGCCATAATGTAATCTGAGAGAGGCTGAAATGTTTTACTTAGTGCAGTTGCATTACTATAATCCAACACCAGGAAGAAAGAGACAGCTCAAAGAAACCAAATGTTGCTTTTGGCAGCCTTAGGGATAATGCAGATATGGGATAAACATATGAAGAATCCACCTCAGAAAAAGGTAGAGGAAAGAGGCAACCAGAAGGAGCTGGTCAAAACACATACTCCCACAGTTCTGTTACAGCTAAATGAAGCTTAAAAGAAATGACTTAAGGACGAAAGTATTTGCAGTAAATTTGCATGATCTCATAGAATCATAGAAACATTCAGATTGGAAAAGATCTTTAAGATCATCAAGTCCAACCATTAACATAACACTGCCAAGCCCACCACTAAACCATGTCCCTAAACACTGCATCTAGCTGTCTTTAGAATACCTCCAGGATGAGGACTCAACCACATTCCTGGGCAGCTGCTGCCAGTGCCTGATAACCCTTTCAGTGAAGAAGTTTTTCCTAATATCCCATAAAATCCTTCCTTGGAGCAACCTGAGGCCATTTCCTCATGTCCTATTGCCTGTCTCTTGGCAGAAGAGACCAACACTCACCTTGCTACAACCTCCTTTCAGGCAGTGATAATTTCTCCCCTTAGCCTCTTTTACTCCAGACTAAACAACCCCAGTTCCCTCAGCCAGTTCTCATCATGCTTGTTCTCCAGCCTCATCACGAGGCTTCATTGCTCTTCTCTGAACACACTCCAGGACTAAAGTGTCCTTCTTGTAGTGAGGGGCCAAAACCTGAACACAGGATTCAAGGTGCAGCCTCACCAGCGCGCATTTTTGTGCTCTGTGCTTTGCAGTCATGGACTGAACCTGGGCAGCCCACAGTTCCACCTTCCCACTCTCTGCAGATCAGGAGTAGACTGGAGCCAGACCAGCATCCTGAGTAGCAAGAGCCTGTACTCAAGCTGCCACTGATGAGGTTTAACAAGACCAAGTGCCAAGACCTGTATTTGGGACACAGAACCCCATGCAGAGCTATAGGCTGTTGGACGAGTTGCTTGGAAGCTGCCTAGCGGAGAAGGGCCTTGGGGATGCTGGCTAAGAGCAGCTGGATATGAGTCCACACTGTGCCCAGGTGGCCAAGAATGACAACAGCATCTTGGCTTGTATCAGAAACAGCATGGCCAGTAGGACCTGGGAGGTGGTTTTACCTCTGTACTCGGCATTGCTGTGGCCACACCTCGAATCCTGTATTCAGTTTTGGACCCCTTGCTACAAGAAAGACATTTTGGTCCTGGAGTGTGTTCAGAGAAGAGCTATGAAGTGGTGAAGGGCCTGAAGAACAAGTGTTATGAGGAGTGTCTGAGAGAACTGGGGTTGTTTAGCCCAGAGAAAAAGAGGCTGAAGGGAGACCTTATCACTGCCTACAACTGCCTGAAAGGAGGTTGTAGCAAGGTGGTTGTTGGTCTCTTCTCCCCACTAACAGGTGATAGGACGAGAAGGAATCATAGAATCATAGAGTAGTTTGGGTTGGAAGGGATCTTAAAGCCCATGCAGTCCCAAAACCCTTGCCATAGGCAGGGGTATCTCACCAGGTTAGGCTGCCCAAAGCCCCATCCAACCTGGCCTTTAACTACTCCACGGATGGGGCAGCCAGAACTCCTCTGGGTAACCTGTCCCAGTGCCTCACCACTCTTGTAGTAAAGAAATTCCTCCTTATGTCTAGTCTAAATCTGCCCCTCTACAGTTTATACTCATTGCCCCTAGTCCTTACCTCTACAAGCCTTTGTGAACAGTCCCTCCCCAATAACCAACTACAGCACTTGGTGGTAGGAGCAGGGTTCAGGTCTGCTTTTTAGAGGTTTGGTCTTACTGGTTCACCTTCAGGTCCCATGTATGCAGTATAACATTTTCACCTCAGCCTGTAACCATGTACTGACCTAGTTGGGGCATCCACAAATTCTCTGGGATGGCCTCAACCTGCGTCAAGGGAGGTTCAGACTGGACAAGAAGGATGTTAAGGCTCTGGAGTGAGTCTGGAGAAAAGCAACAAAGCTGGTGAAGGGGCTAGAGAACAAGTCTTATGAGGAGTGGCAGAGAGAGCTGGGGTTGTTTAGCCTGGAGAAAAGGAGGCTGAGGGGAGACCTCATTGCTCCCTACAAGTGCTTGAAGGGAGGTTGTACAGGAAGGAGCTGGCCTCTTCTCCCAAGCGATAGGGGGCACGACAGAGGGAATGGCCTCAAGCTCCACCAGGGGTGGTTCAGGCTGGACACCACAAAAAAATTTTTCACACTAAGGGTTATTGGGCACTGCTCAGGTTGGTGTTTGATACTCCTTCCCTGGAGGTGTTTGAAAGAGGTGTAGGTAAGGTAATGAGGGGACATGGTTTGGTGTTTGATAGGAATGGTTGGACTCGTTGATCCTGTGAGTCTCTTCCAACCTAGTAATTTCGCGATTCTCTGACATGAGGAAAGAATTCTTTACCAAAAGGGTTCTAGGGCACTGGCACAGGCTGCCCAGGGAGTGGCTGAGACCCCGTCCCTGGAGGCGCTTAAAAGCCGTGTAGATGCCGCGCTGAGGGCAGGTTTGGCAGCGCACAGGGGCGGCTGGGCTCGGTCATCTCGAGGGCCTTTTCCATCCAACCGTTTCCATGACGACGACTCCCGACTCCACACCGGCAAAGCCCCGCCCCGCTTCCTCCCACCCGCTCGAGCAAAGGAGGGGGGGGGGGGCGGGACCCCGGGGTGGGGGTCACGTGACGCTCCCCTTTCCCGCAACGACCAAGCCGCGCTCGCGCTCGCGTTCGCGGTCCGCCCCGCCCCTCCCCTCCCCGCCCCGCGCGCCGCTGCGGCCAATGGGGAGCGCGCGACGCGCGCGTTGGCTAGATTCAAACGGGGAGCGGCGCGCTCGCGCGTGCCCGCCCGCCTGGAACCGCCTCGGCCCCGCGGCGGGAGGTGAGTGCGGGGGCCCAGCCTGACCTGCGTTGGGGGCTGCCGGGGGGGGGGGGGGGGGGGAGGCAGTGCTTCTTTGTCCGTTTGCCCTCTGGGTGCAAGCTTGCTTGCTTGCTTCTGGGTGCGTCCTTTTGTGTGTGTGTGTTTCCCTTCCTCTGGGTGCATCTGTGTGTGTCTTTTTCTCCTTTAGGTCAAGCTTGTGTGTGTTTTCCCCTTAGGGTGCATGCTTCTGTGTATTTTTACCCATCTCTGGGTGCAAGTGTGTGCGTGTGCGTGCTTTCCCCCAGTTTCAGTGCAAGCTTGTGTGTGTTTTTCTCTACCTCTGTGTGCATGCTTATGTGTGTGTTTTCCCCTTCCTCTGGGTGCACCTTTTTGTGTGTTTTTCTCCTCTGGGTGCAAGTTTTTTTGTTTTTCCCTGTCTCTGTTTGCATACTTGTGTGTGTTTTTCTCTTCCTCTAGGTGCATCCTTACGTGTGTGTGTGTGTTTTTCTCTTCCTCTAGGTGCATCCTTACGTGTGTGTGTGTGTGTTTTTCTCTTCCTCTAGGTGCATCCTTACGTGTGTGTGTGTGTGTGTGTTTTTCTCTTCCTCTAGGTGCATCCTTACGTGTGTGTGTGTGTGTTTTTCTCTTCCTCTAGGTGCATCCTTATGTGTGTGTGTGTGTGTTTCCCTTCCTCTGGGTGCATCCTTATGTGTGTGTGTGTGTGTTTTTCCCTTCCTTTGGGTGCATCCTTATGTGTGTGTTTTTCCCCTCTTCTGTGTGCGTCCTTAGGTGTGTGTGTGTTTTTCCCTTCCTCTGGATGCATCCTTGTGTGTGTGTGTGTGTGTTTTTCCCTTCTTCTAGGTGCATCCTTATGTGTGTGTGGGTTTTTTTTCCCCCTTCCTCTAGGTGCATCCTTCTGTGTTTGTGTGTGGTTTTTTCCCGTCCTCTAGGTGCATCCTTATGTGTATGTGTGTGTGTTTTTCTCTTCCTCTGGGTGCATCCTTGTGTGTGTGTGTTTGTTTCTCTTCCTCTGGGTGCATCCTTGTGTGTGTGTGTGGTGTTTCTCTTCCTCTGGGTGCATCCTTGTGTGTGTGTGTGGTGTTTCTCTTCCTCTGGGTGCATCCTTGTGTGTGTGTGTGTGGTGTTTCTCTTCCTCTGGGTGCATCCTTGTGTGTGTGTGTGGTGTTTCCCTTCCTCTGGGTGCATCCTTATGTATGTGTGTGTGTGGTTTTTCCCTTCCTCTGGGTGCATCCTTATGTATGTGTGTGTGTGGTTTTTCCCTTCCTCTGGGTGCATCCTTATGTGTGTTTGTGTTTTTCCCTTCCTCTGGGTGCATCCTTATGTGTGTGTTTGTGTTTTTCCCTTCCTCTGGGTGCATCCTTATGTGTGTGTTTGTGTTTTTCCCTTCCTCTGGGTGCATCCTTATGTGTGTGTTTGTGTTTTTCCCTTCCTCTGGGTGCATCCTTCTGTGTGTGTGTTTTTCCCCCGCGGTGAGGGTGTTCTCGGGGATATGATTTAGCAGGTACGGTTGGGCTTGGTGATCTCAAAGGTCTTCTCCAACCAAACATGATTCTACAACTTGCGGGACTGCTATTCTCACCCTGTTACATCTGGTCACGTGTTGCAAACTAAGTCTGCAGCCAACTGCATTAGGCACAATTCCTTCTTCATTTAGTTCAATGATGCACCAAACTTAAAAACACCACCAGACACCAAGCTGGTTAGGATTTGGAAGGCCTTTGCCACTCTTCTGAATTCTGATTTTGGTGATATCTTATAGAAAAAATTAGCTCAACTCTTTCTAGTAATCCTGTCTGGAGTAAACAAAAGGATTTCTTCCGTATTTTCACTATGCAATTTGCTGTTTAGGCTTCAACCTAGTCTTCAAAGCTAGTATCTTTCAAAATAGGAGGTTGTCTGCATTCATGGCTTCCCATGGACTTTAAAGAAATTCAGCAGTGTGATGACTAGTATTTTTTTTTCTTCAAAACAGTAATAACTAATTCCTGGTGTAATACTTGCAGAATGCTTGCGGTCTTGCTTGCCTTGAACCAAGGTGGCGAAATCCTAGGTGCAGGAACCTTTAAACACATGTCCATGTGATAGATCCCAATGTTCAGGAAGGGTCTTCAGTAGTATTGTAGTGTATTTAAGCAATGTTCATATAACTGCTTCTGGAGATAGTCTGCTCCCTGTGACTGGCAGCATTTTCAGTGCTACATGCAAGTATGGTGAGCACTATTAAATCTTGAACTCGTATATATGGACAAAATACTGTAGAAGTTGGCTGCAGTGCTTGCTCTCAGTCCAAAAGTAATCTCTGAGCTTTGTATTCCTAGCAAAGAATTGTTTAATTGATTTAATGAAAACTGTTTCTGGGATGTCATGCAGATTAGGCAAACTTACAGACTGTACTTAATATTCATTTACTTTTTGATGTTCAACTCTTTGTTTGTGATTTACAGGAATTTCTTCAGGATGGAGAGCTATGTTTCTTGCTTTTGCTGGATTCTTTGAATCATCTGAGGTGCCCTGACATCCACAGTATCTTTTTGACAAGGCATATCCATTCTTGAGGAGACCTTTTCTCTTCTCTACGTGTTGAGACTTGAACAGTTAAGCAGCACACCAGAAATGTAAGTTTGATATGTATTGATGCAAGTTAACGTTGTATTTTTGAAACAAATATTTTTTTTTTTATGTACTACACTTGGCAAGCTATCCCTGCAAAAATAATAAGCCTTTTATGTTAGTGAGAAAAAGATAAATGTGTTTAAAAAGTGAAATCTATCTGGGAATGGTTTGCAATTATGACTGTAATGAGGGATCATGGCATAACTAATAATGAGTTACATTTCTTTTGATCTTCTTGATGCTTCGTGTTTTGGAGAAGCTGACTTCATCCATACTTTGAGGGAGTGGATACCATTCAAGGACAGATTTTTAATGCTATTTTCCCTCATAAAGAGGACATTGGAGTATGTGAGTTCCTGTAGCCCCTTCTATTACATCTACAAAAGGCAAAACTGTAGTATGTGCCAAAATCTTACTATGAAGAGACAAATGGATTTTTTTTCCTATGATATAAGTATCACCTTGAGAACGGCATGTTGAACAGTCTTTGCTACTCTTATCAGCTATGTAAGTTTTAGCAATATGATCTCTGAAAGATGGGACAGCTTACAGAGCCAGTCTTGGAACAGCCTAAGATGAGAATCTGGCATGTGTTGCTTAAAAAACCCCAAATCTTTAAACCTCTAAATCTACGTCCTTTTAGAGGCTTAAAATAGGTGTCTCTTGTCTTTGGCAATACCACTTTGAACAAAGGAGGGTGTGAATCCTCTTCCACCTACTAAAACCTTAGTAAAACTAATTGCTATTACGTGAGGCAAGCAGCTTAGATTAGCATTGTGTGCTAAACCTTTAGGTGCTAACAGGATCATAGTTTGATTTTGATTTTTGGATATGTACCTGCAGAAAACTTCTGGTTTTAGGTCTTTACCCTTTTGGTGAATTGCATATAGTCATTCTTGTGGAGGAACAGGCTCTAAAGAGGAAGAAAAGACTAATTTTGTGGGAGATAAAGCCTGTGAAGACCTCCTTTTCCGTCAGGCTTTCTGTCCTGGAACTGTTGAATTCAAGCCTCTGACTCTTATTGTGGTTTGAGCTTTGTCTACATACTGTATATTGGACATGTGCTACTCATTAAATCAGCAGGGGAATCTGGAGTGAAGGGAATCATCAGGATAGGCTAAGTTTCTGTTAAACAGGGAGGATACAGAAGTCAGTTTGCTTCTGGTGTGCAGATTAGTCTACATAATGCAGGCACTAACTGCATCCCTTTGAGACTTTCATATCCCTTAATGTACATGCATGATTAGCTGTGTGTTAATAGCTTTTTTAATATTAATAGACCTTCATGATGGGGGTCATAAAGGGTCATTGGGCACTGGCAGAGGCTACCCAGGGAAGTGGTTGAGTCACCTTCCCTAGAGGTGTTTAAGGCATGGGTGGATGAGGTGCTAAGGGACGTGGTTTAGTGTTTGATAGGAATGGTTGGACTCGACCTGGTGGGTCTCTTCCAGCCTGGTTATTCTATGATTCTAAGGTAGTCTTACAGGTATCATGAAATGAAAGTGTCTCCTGCCTTTCCTTTCTCTTGTCTGTATGGTGACACGGTTGAGAGAGCAGGAAAAACATCAATCAAGATGATGAAAGCTGTTCCTGTTTATGTAGTTTTCTGTTGGGATTTGTCTCCAGGCCAGGTTGCAATGAAATATTACAAATACTTGTTCCATTTCTGTTTATTAAAGAGAAGTGGCAGGATTGTATGGCTAGGAGGAGGATTGCCTCTTAGCCATTCCAGTCTATGGATTCAAGCTGTGAGCTACTACAATACTCATTGGTACTCAGGCAGCACATCACACCCTCTGTTTATTCAAACATTGGATATACCTTATTGGAAAGAGCTGCTGTGAAGGATGGACTGATACTTGGACAGATCAATTTAATACTGATTCCTTTTGCTCATCTATGTTGGCTTCTGCTAAGAAGTTTACTTGTGTAACTACATCGACAAATGCTTAACAGAGTGTTTGTTACATAATGTGGTTGAGTCTTGGTTAATCTGCAAAATATACATGAGAGGCTTTCCCATGGTAATTCCAATTAAGGTGAGCTGTAGCAGGGTTCTTCAGTAACTTCACTGGTTTTTAACCTTCTGTTTGCAGATGGAGGAGGAGGAGTTAAGTGAAAGAGGATTGCCACAGATTGCCTCAATCATGAGCAGAGTTAGAGACTTGAAAAACAAATACAGAAATGAAGACAATATCACAGATGAATTTAACTATACTAAAATCTCAGCTGATACAACAGGTATGTTACTGTGTCAGTTACACAACTGATCTTAATCTAGATGAAGAGTGAAAGAGCCATTAACTGCAAGTATTTAAGGTTTAGCATTTCTTCAATATTAATGACCATGTTTCATCTTGTTTCTTTAGTTAACTGCGTTGCTCTAGAACTTTTTTACCCCAAGATTAGTCTTAGTAAAAACTTATGAAAAGAGCTTTTTTTCTATTCATGTTTGCACTTTTGACCAATATCCTTTTGTTATTTTTCTGTCAGATAACTCTGGAACTGTTAATCAAATAATGATGACGACAAATAATCCAGAAGATTGGCTGTCTTTTTTGCTTAGGCTAGAGAAAAAGGGCATTCCTCAGACAGATGTTAGCTTACTGAATAGACTCATTGGTCGCTACAGTCAAGCAGTGACTGCATTACCTGCAGAAAAGCATAGTCAAGATGAGAGCTATGCTCGCATCCTCGTGAGATTTGCAGAGTTGAAAGCGTAAGTATAAAGCTTCACTATTCAATATAAGAATGTATATTCAGAATTCTGAATTTGAATAAGATGATAAAAAGAGTTTGGTTTCATTAGTGATTTCTGCAACAAATTATCACTTGGAATCGGAATGCTTTCCTTAAAACTGAGCAGCTTTGGCTAGTCAACTTATCCGTTGCCTACACAGTACTTAAATTTTGTGTATGCTAATAAACAAGACTTTTCAGGTCAAATTAAGATGTTACAAAGAAGTGTTGCTTATCTGTAGTTTTTGGACATTAATGTTAAGTTAATCAATGAGTGCTTATTTGGATCTTTTGTGTTTGTGTTCACTCATTGCTCACAATTTTCCTGGTGTTTGAGATTTCCCTAGGGTTTCAGACTCATTTTCTCTGTTCCTTGTTTTCAACTTGTCTAGTTTTATATATTTTGTCTCTGCTCAGTTTTAGCTTGTCTTAAAGAAAATCCTCTTATCTCATGACTTCCCTAGAGTGCTTCTGACTTAATATTATCTATTGCAAGCAAAGTAATGCTTTGATATACAGCTGCTCTGATGATATTGTCAGTGGGAGAGGAAAGTTGCTCTTCGGTTGAGTTTGTTTGCTGCTCTCCCAGTTATTTCACTGACCAGAAAAAGCAAGTCAGAGCATCACAGTCTGCAGAAGCAGTGACAATAGTTTGAGATTTTAGGGTTTACTTGCATCAGTATAGTTTTCTTCTGATTAAAGCTGGATTTTTCTGTTCTTGGCATTAGACCTGTTTTGTCTTCATCTTTTCTAGCTGGTTATGACAAAACCCTTTGACCTATTATGATACTGAGGTTGTTTTAAGAACCCATTAATGTACTCTGAAAGAGGCAAAGGTTGAGCAGCCAACTGCATCTGTGATTGATCATCTGTATTGCATATTAGCCATGCCAGGCCTGCTTTCATCTACTGCCTGTGGTTGTAGCACAGTGCCATCAACTGTATGGCCCTTGATGCCTATTGCTAATGTTAGGTCTTGTTCTGCATATTGCTATCTGAGGTGTTGCTGCTACTTTCTACAGGAACTTAAGTTATAACATGCTTTTTCAAAGTGAATCTAACTCGCATGTCAAAGCTTTCCTTCATTGTGGATTTTCTAAAAAGGGTTAAAATAAGTTTTGTATATATATTATTAAAAAGCAGGAGGAAGCGAATTGAAATGTAATTTATTATTTAATAGTGATACAGATTTGAGTCACTTCTATCTTGTCAAGTATTTACTTAAGCTGTAGATCCTCTGGAATATTTAAGTAATGGTGTATTGTGCACAAGTACCTCTATCCTACTTAGCAATGCATGTGTGAATGTAAAACGGGGATTAAAATTTAATAAAAGAAACTTAAATGAAGTATCTTTTCTGGACTGTGGCATAATCTATTCAGTTTTTAATTATACCATGTTTGCCATTGCTGCTTTCAGTGGAAAGTGCAGAAAACTGATATAAATACACCTTATTCACTGTTACTTCTGAGTATGGGGAAAAAAATTAGTTGTGTACATCTTGTAAGGAGCCAGCGTTCTTGTGGAAACCTTGATGGAAGTAACTATTGGGTAAATGGTCTTGTTGCATCCTAGTCTGCTATAGGTAAGGTGTTATGGTTGTGCCAACAGACACAGCTTCCTTCCGCTTCTCTGTGAGGGGAAATAAGACAATTTGGGGAAAGTTGCTGAAGCTCCTCAATGTAGAGATGCTCATAACCTGTAGTAAAACTTTGGTGTTCAATATTGGTTTGATGTAATGGATCGGAAACTTTGTGACCATATTGTTGCAGGTTATTACTGATAGCATATTAGTTATAATATTAGCATATTCTTCTGATATGATTAACATGATACATTGTTCCACCCTTGTTGTTGTTTCTAAAGCGATCTCCTCCCCATCTGTTTGCCTTGCGACCTCCTTTAGTATAGGAGTGGGTGCATCTGGAAAAATGGAGATTTTTTTTTTTTTCTCTGGTTGTTGTCAGCATATAACATGGAAGGTGTCAGTGGGTGTTCTGAGAGGAAAATGTGCATATTTTGAGGAATAATGACAGCTGACAAAGAATAAGTCCCTAATCTTTCTCATTCGGTTTGAGCGCATTGTTTTTTGGGAAGGATAAACTTGATATCTTTAAGTTATTAGGTTTTAAAGTTTCTCTGGTTATTTCTTCTTCATTAATGGCTGTAATGAAGAGGAAAAACTTTAGAAAAAGCCTATAGAGGGATTGCTTGAACTTGATCCTCATTAGTCAGGCTTTTCACCTCATCTAACTATTGATCTTTACAGTCTTCAGGATCCAGAGGAGGCACGGGACCAATTCCATCTGGCCAGGCTGAACTGCAAGAAATTTGCTTTTGTGCATGTGGCTTTTGCACAGTTTGAGCTATCACAAGGTGTGTTTGTTGTCGCTGTTCAGTGTTGTAGGCTTTGTTATTTTAAACTTTTGTTCTGTTACATATTCATTTTGAATTGAAATTTATCAATAAGGTGCATGATAATATTTTAAATGTAACTATGAAAACAGTTAATAGTTTTTGCAAGATAAAATTGGCAGTGTTTCCAATTTTTTTTTGTTAAGCTTAGATCTTACAGGGTGGGCAGGTATGAGCAAAACCATTGTTATGTTGAAAAATAATGCTTGAATTTCTGTGGTAATTTACATTTTGGACACTTTCAGCTTGCTTATGGACAAAACTACAGGTCCCACCAAAAAAATTCTGTACGTTCTTTATATGGTTTTTCATTAAACCAAAATTAATTGTAAACGTGCTGTAAATGGGCAATTTGGTTCAATGAAGTTTTCCTCCTTGCTGCTCAGGTTCTTAGAATAGCTAGCAACTGGATTTTCATTGATTCTTCCAGTTCCTGTTCCACTGAGGATTCAAGATGTGATAGTGAAGACAGATAATACCTTCTGTTACTTCATAACTGCCGTGGACTTACTTAGAATCCTAGAATGGTTTGGGTTGGAAGGGACCTTAAAGATCATCCCGTTTCAAACCCTCTGCCATGGGAAAGGAAACCTTCTGCTAGATCAGGTTGCTTAAAGCCCCATCTAAGCCTGGCCTTGAACACCTCCAGCGATGGGGCAGCCACAACTTCCGTGGGCAACCTTTTCCAGTGTCTCACCACTCTCATGGTGAATAAATTCTTCGTAATGTCTAGTATAAAACTGCCCTTCTCAAGTTCATACCCGTTCCCCCTCATGGTATCACTACAAGCCTTTGTGAACAGTCCCTCTTCAGCTTTCTTGTAGCCTCTTCAGGTACTATAAGGTCTCCTTGGAGCCTTCTCTTCAGGCTGAACAACCCCCCAACTCTCTCAACCTGTCTTCATATGGGAGGTGTTCCAGCTCTCTGCTCATCTTTATAGCCCCGTCTGGACCCAGACCTGTTCCAACATTTCCATATCCTTCTTATGTTGAGGACTCCAGAACAGGACACAACTCCAGATGAGGTCTCGCAAGAGAAGAACAGAGAGGCAGAATCACCTCCCTCAACCTGCTGGCCATGCTTCTTTTGATGCAGTCCAGGATTTTTCACTTTGTGTGAAAAATTTACTTGCCTGATCTGCTTGTAATAAATTCCAGGTGATATCCTGGCAGGAAATATTTAAGGAGGAAAGTTCCCAACAAGCAATGGCTTCACAGAATGATACCAAGTAAATATAAACCAGCATAAGTGTAATTTGTCTTTTTAAAAAAAAAAAAACAAACCAAAAAAAGACTGTTTTCCCAGTATAACTTTATTTCCTTGATTTTTGTGTTTGTGTTCCTTACTACTTAGGAAATATGAAGAAGTGTAAGCAACTCCTTCAGAAAGCTATGGAGTGCTCTGCTGTTCCTTCAGAAATGTTGGAAGCTGCTCTTCAAAATTTTCTTTCACAAAAGAAGCAGTTGCTTTCAGATGAGGAGAAGGAGAACTTTGCAGGTAACTGCAATTTCTTAAATTGTTTGAGTTTTTGTGTTGTAGTGCTTCATTGAAAAAACTATTACGTTTGTCCTTTCCAGATACAAACTCTATCTGTTCTTGTTCAAACCAGTCATTTATGCAGATTTTCTAGCTGATTCTCAGTACTGTCTTTGACACAATGATTTTTAGTTTACAGGAGTCATAGGATGGTAGACTAATTCTGTAAGAGGTATTCCTCTGACTTATTAGGTATTTGTTCTTCCTTAAAGACACATCTGAAATTGTGAATTAAGAGCTTCTGGTGGTTGAGAAGAATTAGGCATGAGCCATACAGAGTAAGCTGTACAGGTAGCTTGATTTTGCGATATAACACTTAGCTGCCAAAACTTCACCAATGTATTTCAGTGAAGTCAAATCTAGGAAGAGGAATGCATTTCAATTTTATATTTATTTTACAAATGGACAAACCCCATATGTTTATCTATATGAAATTCCAGTGCTTCACTATTTCATAAAATATAGCTGGTACTTGTTGCAGCTCTTACTTCAATAAAGTAGCAGTTATCTTGAGATTTTAAAGGTATAATTTGTTTGGACTGCTCAAGTACTGAAGTGCATGTAACTAACTCTTTGAAGAGCAGTGTCAAACTTCCAGTGTCAAACAGCTTTGTGTGAGGTCAGAATTAATGAAAACTAGGTTCAGTTTACTTTCCTTTGATATTAGTCCTTAGGATTGTTTTCTTGAGGTTTGACTGTCTCTTGTTAAATTAACCTTCGTGTGAAACATTAGGCAAGGAGAAAAAACATTTCTGCAACGCTTGTGATAGATATTCAGTTATGGTTTTAATTTTTTAAGTAAACTTTGGTTTTGGCTCTATTCTCTTTACCACTAATTGCATCTAGACATCATTAGTGACACAACTGATGTACTATGCCACAGAAATTCATGACTTCCATGGACTGTAGAGTTTGTCTATTTGCTCTACTTACTACACAGCTGAGGGGATACCTATGAAAAGAATACGTGTTTGAGGCCTGTCTACCAGTTAGGAAGTGGTGAACTTTGGAATAAGTACGTTCATCACCTTTTTCACCTAAATGAACTTGTAGCATTAAACATTTGAAAAACGCTTAAAAAGCGACTAACACTAGGCTTGAAATATCTCAAATTTGGAGGATGTACGTGGCCTGAATCATTGAATGAAGAAATGAAGAATTAAGCTACTTTTTCTATATCATAACTCACGAACACATGTTTATGGGCAGTTTCTGAAGTGACAATGTATCTGCATTATTGTATCCTGACATCTTGTTGTTTATCTGAGAAATGACCTCTTCTTAATCTTAATTTCTTCAGCTCAGCAAGGATCTCTTTTGTACTGAGATAAGACTAGTGAATGAGCATTTTACTATTGCCTGCCATGATCTAGCAGCATGACTGACCTAGCGGCAGAGCACAACATTAAGAGTACACTCAAAATCTGCTATGAGTGAAGCCAACTGACTTATTTAATCCAGCTAATTGTTTAGGCTAATTCAGTTGAATTTACCTGTTATGAAGTAGGGATTACTCAAGTGCTGTACTGGCAGGTCAGTGAGTTGGAGGGATCAATGAAACGGCTTTGGTAATAAGTCACTGATCTAGCAACTTCTTCAACTGATTAGTTGAGTTGGCTCTAGAAAATGTGCCTGTAGCCCAAGTCTGTCTGGAGACTTGGAGGTGACTTTGAAATTTCTTTCAGTCTAGGACTTGTCAGCAGGAAAACAACTGCTTATTTGATGATTGGTAATTCTGATGTCCTGATTCTTGTCTTCTAATTCTGACATGAGGTAAATCTAGGGATTTAGTATGCAGCCTTCTAGAAGCTACTGAAAAATCTGAATAAGACCTGCCTCTGAATGATCTACCTATTTTTGTTGTGCTTGCCACTTTATTGTGATACTCGCTAGAAACTGAAAAGGCTGCATGCTTTTGCATTTTCAGGCATACATTAAATGCTTTAAAACCAGAAAAAATCTACAGAAACAACTGAGGTAGCACAAAATGAAATACTTGATAAATTAAGTCAGCTGAAAAGCAGTTGTTCAGCAGGAGAACAGGGCAGATCAGGGGTATTAATATTTTGGGTGTCTGTAGTAGTAGGAAATTTCTAATAATTTAGGCAGTTGTACCTTTGAGATACTACCTCTGAAGCAAGCTAGGTTTGGATGCTTAATTTAACATTTATTATAATTACTTAGATACAGATGTCCTTGTCATGTGCTGGTAACAACTGGCATGAACAATGAAAAAGTCCAAAAGCAAGACATTTTAAATCTACAGAGGAGTCCTTCTGGAGCGAGATTTGGGAGCATCCTTTGGATGATGCTGATTTGGGCTGGACTTTTACTTTTTAGAACGTAGATCTGGAAAATAACCTTCTTCTGAAAGTGGGTTTCTTCCTCATTCCCCCAAGGCACTACTTAAACCAATGTTTTTTTTTGCTTGTATTCCTCCTGTCTGCATTTAGGGTAAGATAAACAGGTTTTTCATATAGAAGTTAAATTGCTTGTATAGTCTTTGGACATCTTGAATCTCCCTTTTATGTTTAACACCGTTTACAACTATAACTATGTACAAAATAAGTAGCTAAGATATTTAACAATTGTTACAGGCTATTTGTGCATATCCTGGAAAGCTCTTTCTGGCTGGAAGTCTTTGACTTTTTGTCTGAATTGCATCTTGCATGTTTATATAAAATGTTTGTCTACGCCAGTAAAAATAGTGATTTGTCATTGATAACAGATTACTGCAAAAGTACGTGTATCAAAACTTCTCTTACTATTTAAGAACTTTTCTTTTAAAACAAATCTGCTGTATTGTCTAACTAATTCTAACTAATTTTACCCGCAGTATCAAGTACGCAAGAGTCTGGACTTCAGAGCATAGCTGGAAATCACAGAAACATAAGAAGGAATGATTCTGGTGAAAATTCCTCTACTGTTACCAGACTATATTTTGGGTAACAGCTTGATTTCTTATTTTACCTCTTGAAATGTCATTTAAACCAAATGCACACTACAGTATTGTTTGTTTTTTTCTTGCCTTCAGGGAGGAGAAGTCACAGGAACTTGATGCATTGATTAATAATCACAATCCATTTAGACCACTAAACAAATCTAACCAGGTAGAACATGTAACATTTTACTTGAAAAATATCGAAACTTTTCATTCTGCTTTACACATTTGATAACTTTTGTTTTCTTAGCCCTGCCCCTTTGGAAGGGTTCCTGTTAAATTGGTAACTGATGACGATGATGATGATGTGAAGATGTCTGATGTCCCACTTACAACTAGTGTTATGAGGAGGTATGGTTATTTGGTTTACTCCAGTACCACAGACTTAAATATTGATTTTAAACAGTATTTTTATTATATAGTGGGAATGTCAGATGTTAATGTTAAAAGTAATCTCAAGTTTTTTTGTCAAATAGTCATTGTAATTGCAACAGCTATTGCAATAATCCACGTCCTGTCATGCCACTGAGATTATTTCAGAGCATGCAAATATCAATTTCTTCTTTTGGCTAATTGGTAGACTTGAAAGAAATGCAGACTAAGACAAAGTTTTGTTCAAGATAGCTTTATGTTTGTGTATTCTGGTTTACATATAAGGCAGTCTTGTAACTTTAAGTTATTTAAATCCTCATTTATAAACATAATTGGTATGACAATAATTATATTAAAACTGTTCCACTCATGATATTGTGAAGAACTACCTGCAGCTTGTTACTCTTTTCTATGAAAGACAACCTATTAAATCATCTGTCACTTTATATGATGATAATGGTGACAGTGTTAGTTTCCTTTGTATTTTTTCTCACATGACTGTCAGAGTGGACCCATGTTTCTGTATATTTGAAACTTGTAGGCGAAAGTCTTCACTGAACTGCTTTTCTCATCTGGTTTCCAAAAGCTAATCATTGTTATATGTTGGTGTGTCAGGTAAATAACAACGTCTTTTCAACAGGCAAATATCCAGCTCCAAATGTACAACCTTCATCACGCCTTTTCCACCATCAGAACCAAAATCTTGTGGGGGTGATTCTTATGACTTGGGAGACTTACAGGTAACTTATGTATTTTTAAAAAGGATATAAGGGTGTCTAGGTGGCTGTTCTATAGTACTAAAAAATATAATAAAAATTTTTAAATTTAAGAAATAAGGTTGAATTTTCCTTTATGTAATCAATTGTGAACAAACTTTCATTGTTGCTTTTAAATTTGAAAATTGTTATGCATAATTAGGTGTTAAACAGCTTTCTCTGAACAATAAATCTGATAGGGAAAAAGGAAGAGAATGTTAAATCTGTCATGATTTATGAAGAGGGGATAAGCAGATTTCAGTTTGACTGCGGGAGATTTCAGCTATAATCATGAGTTTTATCATGGGAAGTCCTCAATTCAATGAAGTCCATTTAATTGAATTAAATGCTCTATGGCACTGTAAATGATGACCTCTGACATAAATTAATTTTCTGCTGTGCATTGCATTTTCATGCCCTATGTTTCTGTCCCCTGAAAGAAAGTCCAAGAATAGAAAGCACTTAGGCCTTCGAATTTCCATTATGCAGGCTGTCTATCAGAGTGTTATTGGATTTAAAAAAAGTATCATTAATTGTTTGTGTACTGCTGTGTACTACAATATTTTCTGAAGCATATTTGCTTTGTGGTGGTTGTTAATTATCATAAGGAAATGTCTTTTGGACAGAAGGCTTGGGATTTCCTCTGGTTCTTTAAGATGTTTTTATTTCCTCCTTACAAGAAAAAACTCTTTGCAGTTGCAGATGTTGGGCGAGAACAGCTTAGAAATGGCTACCAATTCATCTTCAACTCTCAAAAATAATGTGGATACAAGTGTTACAATGAAAAGAGAAGGTAACTATTAGTATATCATATTTTAGTAGTTTGAAATAGAATAAGCATTGAAAATCTCCTCTATTAAAAAAATGTGGTGCCAAATAAAATATTCTTTTGAAAGTGAAAAAGTTTGTCAGCCTGGAATTAAGCATTTAATTAAAACTTGGGTTTTGCATTGTACCTTTTGAAAGCAGTTGAAAAAAACACAGAAATTCCCACTGCAACAGTGTCCAAAAGTGTGAAGATTTTGAAGAAAGCTTCCATAGTGCTACACTGAACTGGCTATGAATCCTGAAGATTACATTAATGCTGGATTCTATTAAGTTAAATGCGTGCGTGTTTATTCTGATACAGAAAATGAAGTAAAAATCAACTGGAAACTCTGCCATAAATCTACCTGAACAGTTTGCAGTACTAAATATCAAGTCTTTTTAATAATCTGATTTTTTCAGAGAATGAAGTCCAGCATCAGGAGCTGAAGATACCAGAGCCAAGGAGTCTGGAAAGTCAACAACAGCAATCTAGTTCTGGTGAAAACTATAGAAAGCAGTTGGATCAGATTAAACTAAACTGTGTAAATGCCAGAAAAAAATGGCCGAGTCAAGAAGTGACACAGAAAAGCTGCTATAGAGAGGTAAACTAACAGAAATACACAGTGTTTTTCTAGCTGCATCAGCCTTCTTGTAATGAAAACATTATTTCTGTGTTCTTAATTGTGACTCTTTGTGAAACAGTGTATTTTCTCTCTGTAGGGAAAATGGACAAGCCTTGAAAAATCTGGTCATCTCCTTTCAAAAGGGTTATCGCCACCAGATGCTGTTTTGAAGAAAAGTGATCCACCACGTGTTTGTGGAACACCAAGCACCACATCTAATGATTTTATGGAGTGGTAAGTCACATCTTTGAGCTGAACCCTCATGAACAGTAGTTGATCTCTGGAAAGACTTTGGCTAGTATTTGCTTATTCATGCAATCTTAAATTAGGCATAAGCCCCTGTGCAGATGTTGATAAATCTTTCTAATTACATGATTACTTACTATTTTCATTAGTCTCTAAGATGAGTCATATGGGTTAAGGCTATAGGATGACTAAGCACTGTACATCTTGGTAGGACCATACCTGTAGAATTTACAGTATATGTAGTTCTTTCAGACTTTGATAATATAAGTATATTTGAAAATTCTGATTACAGTCTGTACTGCATATAGTAAATATGCAGAATTGTGTTGCATGATTTTGTTCAGTGAGAACCATGCTTTTGACGGTTCTTCAAAATTTTGTTCTCTACCAAAGTTGTGGGTATACAAATTCTTTTTGAGTTCTGATCTCAGCATCAGTTTTGGTAAATATTGTAGAAAAGTAGTATATTTGGAAATATAGTTAAGGATATGGTAGAGACATCAAAGGAGCAAATAAAAAACCCAAATAATTTATTGGAATCTTTAATCTTTTTGAATACATGATCTTCCCACTCCTATACAGTGTAGCTAAAGCACTCAAAGCCTCTCACAATTGCCTTGCAGTTTTGTCTCAAATTACTCTACCTAGAGGAGGAAAAGTAAGTCTCTCCATCTAAAATGAGTTTTATTGAAGAACCATAAGCGAAAGACTTAAATTATCTTGCTCTCTTATGGTCAGCACTTATAGTTATAATGCTCTCATTATCCAGTTAGTGGGGAGTGCCAGCTAGTATCTGAAGACAGGGATTTCATTCCTTAGAGTTATAGTTTAAATGTACTTCTAAAGGACTTGCAAGTGAGGAAGTTAAAATAGTCTTAATGCTAATTACTGAATATACCAGAGGCTTGGGCCTTTGCTAGTCAATAAAGTTTAACTTTCAAGAAACACTGGATTTTTCAGCTTTGTTATACCGTTTAACAAAATACAGGTAAACACAGATATTGTTTGTGATTTCCTTTAGTTTCAGAACGCCAGTTGTAAAGAACAACTTCCTACCAGGATGTCAAATTTCTACTCCCTACAACCAACTCCCATATTTCCTGCCACATACTCCAGCAACTCCATTTCAAAATCAAGTCAGCTTGCAGGTGACAATTTTAGGCTGTTTTCTTCCATTTTTCACTACATACTTTAATGGGACACTACTTTAGGTTAAGTATATTTGTGTATGTGCATATATTCTTTTAATCTGAAGTTGTCGTTCATTTTTCTGGATGAGTCAGGAAAAGTAGTCTGTATTGCTTATTCTCAAAATAAATACTTTCTTATATGTATGTCTGAATTTAAGTGAAATAGGCCAATTCCTGAAAAATCAGTTCAGTTGTGTCAAAATCCTCATGCCTTTGCCTGAAATCTAGGCCTTTTCAGATGCCATTTCATGACAGGCAAGAATTAGTCATTATTTTTGTTCCGCTGTAGTGGAGCATAGTAACGCACCCATGAAGGGAAGCAGTGTGTGTTTTGAAAACCTTACTATTTTGTTAGATTTTACGTATTTTGATGCTGTTGTAGTGGGCTGAAATAATGCGCAAGTGGATTATCTTCCATTGGTTGCACATTCAGGTAGGAATCTTCCTTTCTTTAGAGAGAATTGTGGGATAAGTTTAAGCTTCCTACCAGAGGATTAATATTTAAAATTTGTGGCAGTTGCAGCAGGTATGTGCAATACAGGCAGGTTTGGCTTTACAGCACTGAAGCCTCCTGGCCAGTGATTAGCTTCAAATAAAACAGTAAGTGATTTGAGTGCAACTCTAAGTTGGAGTTAGTCTCCTGGGTAATCTTTCCACCAACCTGTGTAAAGAAGGTGTGTCTGAGAATGTAATGATCCGTGAAACCTTAAGAACACACTTTTCTTGATTTCCAATGTGAAGAGCATTGGTATCTTGACTTCAATGGTGTTACACACCAAGCAATGACAGTTACATGAGTACTTCTATGGCCATCTTTAGCTTTCAAACCAAACTTATTTAAAGTTTAGCTTTATTACACTTGTGCAGAAAGACCAAGACTACTTAAAGCATATTGATAATAAACAGTTTAACTCTGCCATTCCACTGCGTGTGTACCAATAATTATTTTTCTTAACTTTCTGTATATACACACAGGTTCCAGCTCCTATACCTTCACATGAATGTCTTGCCATCAAAGGAAAAGTTTATACAATATTAAAGCAAATAGGTAGTGGAGGCTCAAGTAAGGTAAGATGCTGTTGTGTCATTTTAGACAGTTATTACAACAGTAGTAGTTGTAAGCATACATGTCGAAGTCATCTAATAAGGAGCACCCAATACTTACATGTACGAAGTGTTTGAATGACCTGGAGAACTTAGAAATTTCTTATTTTAATGCTATGCTTAGAGTTTATCCCTCATGGATGCAGAAGGAACATAGTACTGTTTTCCCTGAATCTTCAGGTAGCTGGCAATAATAACTGAATTAATATCTTCTGAAAGTGGTGCTTCAGTTATTGCAGTATGTTAAGCATACCATGGTCCTTTTTAGTGGAAAGGTATAATCACTGGGTAGATAAAGGGGGAAATTGAAGTAAAGAATAAACAACGAACAAATCCTGAATAGATGGTGTTGGTGCACTGAACAGAAGTTACAAGAAATGGGACAAAGTGATTACCCAACTCATGATCTTCTGAAAGTACCACTTAAATGGGTAAACAGTGGTGGCAGCCCAGTTCCTTTCAGTTTTTGAAGGAGGACCTGAAGGTAGATTGTGTATGCTTGTGAAGGTAACAATTATTAAGGTGGAGTGAGTATTAAAATCAGTTCTTCCTTTGAGATGTGCTGCAGTATTACTGTACATCTTAATAAGAGAACTATTGTTTAGGGCAGTGTGATTACATTGTTGGGCAAAGCATGGCTCCTGAGGTGACTGAAAGTTCCTGAAGTGGGCACAACATGCCTTATTACTGAAGTCTTCTGTACCTCTTGTGAGACTTGGAGCGATAAGCACAACTGAAGTGGCGAGTGAGCTGTTTTTTGTAAGGGAAATTTGGGTCATTGGAGCTTGAGAAGGGGTTTCAGCAAATTTGTTGTTCAGAAGATAAATAATTAAAACAAAGCTAATATAAGCAGTTTGTGAGTTAGTTGGGTTTTTTTTTCAGTCTGCTTTCTTTTGTCTCCCACACTTATGCTGCATTTGTCAGTGAAGATTGAGTCACAGGGAGACCTAAAAGTTTGTGTAAAGGAAATTTGATACATACACACTGATTAATTCTTAGTAACAGCTTATGTAGTACATAGTTTGCAACATATGGGAAGTAAAATGGTTACTTTTAGTTAATGAGGCACACAGTTATATAGAATGAAAGGGGCTTCTGCATCTCATGTGGTCCAATGGTCCGCTTAAAAGACCAAAATAGAGCAGGTTGTCCATGGTTTCTTGCAGTCGAGTTTTGAGTATTCCCAAGGATGAAGATTTCACAGCCCCTCTGGACAGCTTGTTCCCCTGTTTGACTATGTAGTGAAGAACACTTCCTGATATCTAATTGGTATTTTCCTTGTTGCCTATGCCTGTTTCCTCACATACTTTGATAGTTCAAGACAAGTCCATCTTTTTTGTACCCTTCCTTTAAATAGCTGAAGACAACAGTTAGATTCCCTGTAGCCTTTTCACATTAGGACTGAACAGACTCAGTGTTCTCAGCCTCTTATGTGCTATGTGGTCTAACATCAAATTGTCTTGGTGTGGCAAATAGGAAATACATTGACAGGTTAAAGCCTTATATCTTTGGGTTAAACCCTTATATGTTTGAATAATGTCTTGAATAGTTCAGACTTGTAATCAAATGCACCTACAGCTAGTGAAATTTGATGTAGTACTAAGATGGTTTTTGTTAGAAGGTTGTTTCTGTAACTGGTGACTTATTTTTCTTTGACTTGTATGAACCTTGTATTTTTAACTATCCTTCTTGCTTTTGAAAAGATACCACTTTTTTCTCCAAAATTCTGCTTGTGGTGAGATGGACTGTAGTATATCAGAATTAGAATTGAATGAAGTTAAGTGATACTGTTTTGCAGGTGTTTCAGGTACTGAATGAAAAGAAGCAGCTATTTGCTGTCAAATATGTTAATCTGGAGGAAGCAGATCAACAGACCATCGAGAGCTATAAGAATGAAATTGCTCATTTGAGTAAACTGCAGCAGCATAGTGACAAGATCATCCGCCTTTATAGCTAGTGAGTATTCACTCATTTTATTAAACCAGTATCTTTTCATATAAAGAAGTTACCTTAAATTTTAACTTAAGTATATTTATTTTTCAGTGAAATTACTGAACATCATATCTATATGGTAATGGAGTGTGGAAATATAGACCTCAATACCTGGCTCAAAAAGAAAAAGAAAATCGATCCATTGGAACGCAAGAGCTACTGGAAAAACATGCTGGAAGCTGTTCACACAATCCATGAATATGGTATTCTTAAATAATTTTAGGTATTTGTATAGGTTAAATGGCAGAGATAATGAATGTGTTTATATTCTAGAGGTGATATTCCTTAGTTTTGGTGTAAGCCTAGTGGTCTTCAAAGTTGGGTATTTTGTGAAAATTTTCCGTGAGATAAAAGAGGAATCTTGAGCAGAGGTTGACTTTGCTAACTCAAAGGGTTCTCTCAGTATTACCATTTTGTAATGCTTTGTTTTCCTTCAGCAGCCAAAAAAATCTTTTCTGTATTACACTACGCTGCATATTTCCACTACCACTTGTTCTGTTAGACTCAAATTTTAGCCATTTATACCCTACAAAGAGGCTTTGACATTTAATGACAGCTTTCACACAGTTGTCATCTTTACTTTGAGATAGTGCTTCAGCTTTTTCTCAGTTCTTCATGACTTCCTTTCATCTTTACCTTCGTAATTGAAGTGCACACATCTGTATTCTGTTTGGCTGTGTAATGTAAAGGAGAGCAGATTTAGATCTTTTTTCTGTTTAAGAAAAAGGAAGTGGAGATATGTACACAGAGCAGAGAGCATCACCTCTTCACAGCATAAGAATAATAGAATGTTCAGTTATATAGAGAGACAGTAAAAGATTACATACTGTCATGTGTCATTGAAACAATTTTGCAAAATATAAAGATCTAATCGTTCATGATGTGGATAATAACCGAAATTCAGACTAAGTCATATAAAAGAGGTCACTTATGCAATTCTGTGATTGGTACCTTTGAGAAAACACTAGACTAAATGATATAATTCTTTAAAGTAACTGCTTAGCTAACTAAGAGAAAGCTACAGGAGTGGACAGGCCATTGAAATGATCTGGAAGTGCAGGTCAGGATGGTAGTGTGCTCATACATCTAGAGGGTCTATCCCTAACTGAAAGTAACTATGTAACTCAAGTCTTGGAGCTATTTTAGGTTGCCTGATGATTTGACTAAATAATAATTCAAACTATAAACTCATGCAGGTCTTAACGGTTTCAGAATTTATGAAATCTGTAGAGAATAACTTGCTTTTGGCTGGGTAAAGCTGGTCTGCACCTTCTCTCTGTGCAAGGGTTATGGGAATCGAGCAATAAAAAAACCCCTATACTTCAGTATTAACCTGGATTTACTTTGAACTCTATTTTACAGGCATTATTCACAGTGATCTGAAACCAGCAAACTTTCTAATAGTTGATGGAATGTTAAAGCTGATTGACTTTGGCATTGCAAACCAAATGCAGCCAGATGTGACAAGCATCATTAAAGATTCTCAGGTGAAATACTTCTGAAAAATTCATGTCCACTTTTCTTTAAAGTACTATAGTACTTTCTGATTTTGTTGATTGATGTAATAGCATCAAACAATACTGAAATTTTATGGTGAACAGCTTTATATGTATATATGGATATTCATGTATATTAACTTCTAGATTTTTTTATTGAATTGAATAGCAGTGGCCTTCAGCCTTAATAGAGACGCATCTTCCAGATGTTGTTCAGTGCCTTAAGGCAAAACTAATTTTTATGAAGTGAGTTAAATTAAGTGCATGCTTCACTTAAAGGAATTGTTTTTTACATTTTTACGGCTAGGTTGGCACAATGAATTATATGCCACCAGAAGCAATAAAAGATATGTCTTCCTATGGAGAAAATGGGAAATCTCGATCTAAGGTAACGTCTTTTTTTCTTCTGTTCCCTTCATATTAAGAAGAAGGTAATTCAGGCATAGATCTTATTTCTCAATCTCCTACTGAAACTAGACCACAAGTAAATCCATTGTGCTGTGACCTGGGCAGAGATTGAAGGTTAAGTTTATTCCTCTCAGCTACCTAAAACCATTTTGCAGATGGTGTTTTTTTAAAAAAAATACTTTAAAAGATGTTGCAATGAAGTCTAGTATTCTGGGGGACACATGAGTTCTGTGTATCCTACTAATTTTGAGTTACCATCCTGGAGGTATTTAAAAGACAGGAGACAAGATGCTCAGGGATGTGGTTTTAAAGGACTCTAAGAGGTCTTTTCCAACCTAGTGATTCCATGTATTCTGCTAATTTTGTATGCTATGGAGTATTGTGTAGTGTAGAACTTTTCATAAGTTCACCAGGTTGACAGAATGTGAATGATGAGGAATGTACTGAAGGAAAACCATTTCACACTAGCAGACCAACTTCAGATAAGGGGGATGTACCTTTGTGGAAAGGTATAAAAAAAAAAATCCATGTTCAAGTGTGTAAGCACTCAAAGATTATGGCACCTTTAGCAGATGAATGGAAGTATTACTCTGTAGTGAGACAAAAAACATTTTATAAGTGAATTTCTTTTGTTAAGGGTAGGGTAGTACTTTTACCTTGAAAAATTCTACATCTTTAAAAACAGCATGCAAAGTGGAGTCTTGTTGTGGAGCTTAGCTTGTCTAAGGAATAATCTAACCATTGTGCTGGAAGTCAGGCTCTCTGTGCCTATTTCCCCATCTTGGTCCTCTCCCACGCTCTCCCAACACTAGGTGCTTTTCTTATAGTCCTTCAGCTTCCACAGGAGGAGTGGGAAACTATTCCTGTAAGGAACAGCCCAGATGTGGTTGAAATCAGGATCTGAATCCTTTAAACCTATAGGAGCTGACCTATGGCTTCCCACTTTAGGGACATAATGTGATGTCTCCCTGGTTTCGGGTTTGAATTAATTTAGGATTCTTTTGTTTGTATTTACTCATAGATCTGAAATTAGAATCCCACTGTTTGACTTAAGGACTACTGTTAATTTTATTTTAAGTTAGTTGTTTAAGCTGGTTTTCAAAGGTAACGAATAAGAATAGTTGTCTTGTGAAATGAATCCACTGTCTTAGTGTATAATGGTGTGCTGTTTTGGTGATTTTTAGTGATAGTTACTAAGATTTGTTATCCCATGTAAGCTACATATACTGTTAAGTGAAATGACTGTACAATTATATGGTAAATTGACTGGACGGATCGTTTCTAGAGTGAGGAATAATCTTATTTTTTTGTTTGTTTTTAGATAAGTCCCAAAAGTGATGTGTGGTCACTGGGATGCATTTTATACTGTATGACTTATGGAAGGACTCCATTTCAACATATAACAAATCCAATTAATAAACTGCATGCTATTGTTGATCCTAGTTATGAAATAGAATTTCCAGATATTCCCGAGAAGGATCTTCAAGATGTGCTCAAGGTAAGTGTTCCTAAAGATGAAGTTTTATTCAAATAATGGCAACTTCTTTAAAGCAATTGTTCTTAAAGTGAATGAGTTGTGCTTGAGGAGCTTATTTCAGAAATAAATGTTTCCTGCTACTTGTAGTAACAGGCCTTATTCCATAAGAGGACTTAAAGAAGATAGAGCCATTTCATGTTTTTTCAATAGTGTTTTCAACTCAGTGGCAAATAAGTAAATAAGCAGTCAGGCTTAACTCCCTTGGCTGAACAACCCAGAATAAATCGTGACTTTTCTACTTGCCATCCCTTTCCCTCATGCTGCATATTTGCCTGCTTTTGAAACTTGGCCTCTGCTTTCACTTGAACCCTCACTGTTTCTCAGCAGGTAATAAATCCAGAAACACTTATTCCCTTAACTTCCAAGTCTGTGCCTTTCTGTGTCCTTCAGAATCAAAAGACATTGTAGGTTTTGGTTTACACCTCTTCAGGTGTTCTTGCTTGAGTGAAACAGGATGCCAGACTTAACTCTGAAGATAGTTGCTGATTAAGGCAATTAGGTTAATCACTGTTTTGAGTTGAATCTTTCTGAGTATGTAGTTTGGTAGTAAGAGGTTCGGACATTTATCTACAGTATCTTTTGAATGTCCTCAATGTTAATTCTTAAAAAAAAATAATTTATGGGCAAGGAAAGAATTCTTCCTCTTCTTTTTTGGTTTGCAGCACTGTTTAATAAGAGATCCTAAACAAAGAATATCTGTTTCGGAGTTGCTGATGCATCCCTATGTTCAAATTCAAAGTCAAACAGGTATGTTCATTTTAAAATACATTTTCATTAAATAGCATTTATAATTCTGTTTAATAAAATAAATACTGTACTCGTATATACTTTCCACTTGCTGGCATAACTGTCTATTTTGATTGGTGCCTATGTATGTTTCAGGAAAGGCTTCCATGTTCCAATTCTTAAACTTTTCATTTAAAAATTGACTGTGTATCTCTTACCAACTGCACTGCTAGTTTATGCATAGTTGTATACAATTCAAATTAACTACAAATTAACTGCAGGTGTTCCAAATGCAAAAGGAACAACAGAGGAAATGAAACTTATCCTTGGTCAGCTTGTTGGCTTGAATTCTCCCAACTCTATTTCTAGAGCAGCTAGGGTAAGTAAGTTTTTCTTTTCTGCTTTGTATCATTGTGTATGGTCATGCAAATGAAGATTAGAATGTTTGGTAGTGAAAGCTGAAAGGATACATATATCGGAGCTTTAGCCACAGCTGGAAAACAGTACACATTGTAGTGCTTTAATTTGTGAGCATGCAGAATCTCTCAACATCCTTCTAAATAGGAAGGACTGAAGAGATGATGGTAATCTTGATTTTAGCATTTTCTTTCTGTTCTACCTCCCGGTATATCTGTAATGCTTTATTTTGGAAACCCCCAGTGCCCCAGCATTTCCTCTCTGAAACAGTCCTTACTGTGACTCTTTGCAATTAAGCTGCCTCAAAACTGTAGTAGATCTTTTCATTTAAGAGCCATCTGAAATGACATGTTCTAAAACTTTGCCAAGTGTGCAAGCTTTGGGACTGCAACTGTTCCTACTTCCGGGAAGTTGCTGAACTGTTAAGGCACTAAGTGTAAATTAGTCCCTGTGATTCCAGACTCTGCTGTCTAGAGAGTTACCAAGCTTCTCTTTCAACTCTGTTCTTTCTACCTGTGTCTCAAGAGGGATGATGGTGGTCCAATAACATGTAAGTTGAGGAGGAACACGAAGCTGCTTCCTTGGGGAGGGAAGCACCTAAAAAAGTTCATACTTACCACGCTACTGATACCTGTTTGGGTTTTTTTTTTGTTTAAATACAGAGGTGAACAAGAGATTATCTTTCACAATATTGTGATGTGACTATGTTTGCAGCCACTGACTTTGCTGTCTCATAAAACTTGCTCACGTCAAGTATGGCTCTCCTCTGCTTGTGCTTATACATCAGATACAATGGAGTAACCTTGATTTTAAATCTTGGCAATTAGTGTGTTTTGCCAACTTAGGCAGCTCTATCTTTGCTCATGCTGCTAAGTCAGTGTATGTGGGATTTTTTAGTCATTACATTGCATTACAACTGGTACAACAATGCTGTCTTAAAAGTATCTTTATTTTGTGATTTGAGAGAGTTTTATTTGGAGTTTGAAATATTTCAGTAGGGGATGACTTATTTCAAGTGGTAATGTTTCTTACGAAGTTTGAATTTTTGTGTGGTACAACTGCGTTCACCTGAATACCTGTGTTTTTATTCACTTTCAGACCTTATATGAACAGTGCAACAGTGGCAAAAGTCTGGACGTATCAGTATTTGCAAAACTTGGGAGTCAAAAATCGCGGACAACAAAATGATGCACTGGTGTTCAAGATGCAACAGATGACTGGTCTGTTCAAAAAAAATATTTTGTGCTGCTAGCTTTTAAAAGGACACTCAGCATCTAGTTCGCATTTTTAAATGTTCTTTGTCTTCTGATGATGCTTGAAGATAGTTTAAAAGAATTTAATTATGTGCTGTTTCACTTTTGTTTGCCACTTCGATTGAACAATTAAAGTTGTTTGTGGATGATTATGATATTTGTTATTTACAAACTACTCTACTACTCTGGCTTCGCTGCGAGGGGCCAACTACTGTGGGCCCCTCTGGCTTCGCTGCGAGGGGCCAACTACTGTGGGCCCCTCTGGCTTCGCTGCGAGGGGCCAACTACTGTGGGCCCCTCTGGCTTCGCTGCGAGGGGCCAACTACTGTGGGCCCCTCTGGCTTCGCTGCGAGGGGCCAACTACTGTGGGCCCCTCTGGCTTCGCTGCGAGGGGCCAACTACTGTGGGCCCCTCTGGCTTCGCTGCGAGGGGCCAACTACTGTGGGCCCCTCTGGCTTCGCTGCGAGGGGCCAACTACTGTGGGCCCCTCTGGCTTCGCTGCGAGGGGCCAACTACTGTGGGCCCCTCTGGCTTCGCTGCGAGGGGCCAACTACTGTGGGCCCCTCTGGCTTCGCTGCGAGGGGCCAACTACTGTGGGCCCCTCTGGCTTCGCTGCGAGGGGCCAACTACTGTGGGCCCCTCTGGCTTCGCTGCGAGGGGCCAACTACTGTGGGCCCCTCTGGCTTCGCTGCGAGGGGCCAACTACTGTGGGCCCCTCTGGCTTCGCTGCGAGGGGCCAACTACTGTGGGCCCCTCTGGCTTCGCTGCGAGGGGCCAACTACTGTGGGCCCCTCTGGCTTCGCTGCGAGGGGCCAACTACTGTGGGCCCCTCTGGCTTCGCTGCGAGGGGCCAACTACTGTGGTTGACTTTCACTGTTTTGCTTCTGTGGTTGAATCAGAATATGTAGAGAAGCACTGCTACATGCCTGTTTTTTTCTGCTGTAATATATGGTGGTTTATCAATCCTTTCATTCCATAACTGCTAAAGAACCCACAGGAAATATAGCTGGCATGGGAGGGAACTTATGCAAGAAGACTGGGGCTGATAAGAGTCAGTGGGTTGTTATCAGTCATCCCTTTTATTTAAAAGTTTTCCATTGTCAATGGGTAATTGATTCATACTCCTTCCCTGCCTCAATGGCACGTTGCTTTACAACCAACCATCTCCCTTTTCAGATGCTGCTGGCATCTTAAGTGTGTAAAGTACTTAAAATTGTGTGTTAAGCTATGCATGAGTAGCTTTAAAAAGCTTATTTTCTATCTTAATTAGTGAGTTATGGAGAGTGCTGCCTGAAGGTTTCTCAAGATTACCCATCATCTATTACTGTCGCCCTCAAGGCCACAGTTCAGGACGCTATTTGAAATGGGAAGAATGTGCCTGACTGGACCAGAGTATAAATGTTTGTAATCACTGTTTCTGGATGGACTTGATGATCCGGTGGGTCTTTTCCAACCTGGTGATTCTGTGATACTATATATAGAATCATAGAATCATCACCAGGTTGGAAGAGACCCACCGGATCATCAAGTCCACCCTTTCCTATCAAACACTAAACCATGTAAACCATCCCTTCCTGCTTAACACATCTACTGCTTCCAAACTGGGTTATCCGTGACCACCTGACAAAAGCATAAAGCCTGTGTGTCTGTTGGTGAGCTTGCAGAGCATACCCTTGTTTACAATAGTAAATAAAGTAATGAAGAGATAAATATTCTTGCAAGATAAGGGCTATAAAGAATGGAACAGGTAGAGTGACTACTTGTAGGATATAGATGTATGTACCTGTATGGACTCTTTGTACAGCCTGCCCATACATATTCATGGGAGGTGCTGAAATGAAACCTGAGATAAAAATCTGACTTTTCACCTCAACTCCTCCCCTTTGCAGGTGGAATAATCACAGCTAAACAGTGATGCAATTCCAAGATGCCAGCTCTAATCCGATGAATTGCTAAAATCCTGACAGCTTTTGCAATGAAAGAAATTTGTAATTTAATGAGGAATAGTGGTGCTACTCTTCTGAACCCTTAATAAACACAAGGAAAATGTGAGTGATTAAACAGCACTGGCCTGTTGGGCTCCATTTTTACAGTACTACTGTAAAGATCTCTGGCTTTTCTCTACCTACTTAACATGTGCCGTATGAGGTTAAGTGCAAGTAAACTTCCATACCTGCTTGTTCCCACCTTTGTGTATCTACTGATCTCAAGGTTTCTTTGCTATTTAACACAGCTGTTGAAAACTAAATAAAAATGCAACTAAATAACTTCAAGGTAATATGAATTAGATTCTGGGCACTGATACTTGATTCCTGTATGGTCTTGATAAAATATTTTGTGAGCTTTAGGTCTTTACGTTCCTTGAGTGTTTACAGCTTGGCTGAAAGCTGTTTGTACCACAACCCTGTAAAGTGGTTGCTGTGTTAGGTGATCCTGGGGGACAGAGCTCTTGATGCTGCTCTAGCAGAGTAGCATCATGCTTTAAAATATTCTAAATGGGAGTAAAATTTGTCATTCACGTCGCGTTTGGATTTATGGATGCACAATTCTGTGCAGCAGGAAACAGTGATGTCGCCTGCAGGGTGGCTGAGGTGCACTGGGCACCACAGAGCTGCCATCTGCTGGGAAGCACTGACCAAGATCTGCCCCGTAGGCAGAGGGAGGCCTGCAGCCTGTGCTTTCTGCTTCCCTGATGAATGTGTTAGCTGTTATGCTGTAATGCAAACCAAAACTTCTATGGCTGCCTCTGCTACATGTGATTTGGACATACCCAGTAGCCTGAGCCCTTTAAGAAACTGAGCTGCTGGGACAGGGCATTGTGATTTGGGCAAAAGTTCTTGTGTATACAAAGGTAATCATCCAAAGTCTTGTTCCTCCTCCACCAGCTCATTCTCACTTCTGTGGGGTGCTACATATACTCAGACCTCTGAACAGTGCTGTTTTCCCCAGTCAGTTCTTATTATTCAGTTCTATGAGTGTTGACTGTAGGAATAACTGGGTAGCGGAATGTGAGTCCCAATCTTATAGAGAGCACAGAGCCAAAATAGGAAAGTTATTGCCTAAAAAGACTTCATAAAAGGTGTGAATGTGGAATAAAAATGCCTTCCTCGTATTGTTTAGTGCAAGATTGATCATGAATAAAGCATAGGATTGGATATTAGGGAAAATGTCCTAACCGAAAGGATTGCCAAGCACTGGGACAGGCTGCCTAGGGAAGTGGTGGGATATTTAAGAGATGTGTAGATGTGGCACTTAGGGGCATGGTTTAGTGATGAGCTTGACCATGTTAGGTTAACGGTTGGACTCAATTTTAAAGGTCCTTTCCAGCCTAAATTATTTTATGATTCCAAAAGGCAGCTGATGATGCCTGTTTTCATGGGCAGTGGTGGCACTGTATTGCTTCAGTGAGTTTTACAGGTTAAAGTAATCATGGACAATAAAATACCTCTTTATGGAGTTTTGAGGTCTTGGGTACATGACTCAAAGGTGAGTGCCTGCCTGAATCTCTCTTGGTCTGGGACTTAGGAGAGATCCAGTGCTGCAAAGGTAAAGGCATTTCCTAAGTGCAGTAATGCATGGTAGGCAATATGAATATGAAAAAAAGAATTTCTTTTTGGGGAGAGCAGATGAAGATTCAAAGAAATCTGGCTATTAGCATACTGTTTGACTTGAGTTAGAGAATGCTCCTATTGCTTCTCATCCTCTCTGGGAACCGAAGACTGACAGAAAAGCAAGCGGACTTACCTGCATCGGTGTTCAAAGCAGAGGAACTCAAACTTTCTTGTTAAAGCCTTGCTTTATAGTCCAAGAAGCTATTTGAAGTGAATGTGCCAGTAACTGCCTTTTAGAACAGCTGATGAAATGAGCACTAACAGCTCTCCAGGCTCAGGCAGTATTGACTGAAGGAGTCAAAATGCATTTGCAACAGCTATGTTAGACATGATTTTTAAATTAGCCTTAAGAACACAACAATGGAAGGCAGTAAATGTAATAACTGCTCTTCAAGGATGTTGGAGCTTGCACATTAGGCTATCAAGTATAACTTCCATAATACATAAACTGAAGGGAGAAAACACATTAAAGAGCAGAATGAAGAGGATACATGAATGAATATAAACTATGAAGAGAGAATCTTTAGTAGAGAAGTAATGCTTACAAACCTATTTAATTCTTCCCAATGAGTCTATGAATGTGATACTCGTGGCATATTGGGATTTTCCACAAGCTACTCACGCAAGGTCTTTTAATAGTACTCAAGAGAAGATAATACGCCAAGATAAAGGAGAAAAATCTCAAGTTACAGGTGAGAAAAAGCTATGGAATAAGTAGTCAGTCATTCCCATCTGAGGAAGATGACCAGTAGGTGGGTCGTGAAGCAATGGGAATGCAGACTACAAAGCAATCTTAGGGTTAAATAGCAAATTGTTGGTACAGAAGTATTCAGGAAAATAAAACTTAGAGCTTCCTGTGGAAAAACAGGTAGAAGAATCTCATATTGTTGGTGAAATAGCAGAGGAAATCTTACATTGACAAGGCACAGAGGAATTCACACAAGAGGAAAGTATCCTAATACATGTATAACGTAAGCGGAGTGGCATTTGTGGGAGGTTCTGCATTATGCATAGTTCTCTGAAAACATCTGCTCAGCCCTTGTACTGAAGGAGCCAATTAGAATAATTTTAATTGGGAAAGGAAGAGAACAAAACAAAATATTGATATGCTGCTATATAAATGTGTTTGGTTTGCATGCTGTCTGCAGTCCTTGAAAAGGATCTAGACTAGAGAATAGGGAGAGAACCAGTGAAGGTATCCAAAGAGATGGGACAACTTCCATACAAGGCTGTAAGCTGTATGACTCACTTAGGAAACTATCATTCTGGCAGCGTGCTAAAGAGGAGAAATCAGCATTGCATAGGGCTAGGAGCTGATGAAATGATCAGTCGGTTTTCAAACAGATGAAAGGAAGATACTGGGGTTTAATATGTAAAATATAATTATGTGCAGAATGAGGCTAGTGGGAGATATGGTGGAAACCAAAGGTATAAACATGTTCAAAAAGAGATTAGATCAAGTCAAGGAGGTTAGGATGATCCTTAGCTCTGAATGTAAGCATTGTGGATGTAATCTCTGGCTTGGGAATTCCCTTTGAGCGCTTGGGATGTTTTGCCAGAGGATTGAATCACTTACCTTGCCGAAAGGGTTCATGTTAGGAAAAAGGATATCTGACTGAGCTGCCTCTTGCTCTGACCCACTGTGGCAACAGTTAGATCCCTTAATTGAAATCCTATTGTTGAGTTTCCTTAGGTACTAGATACTTGATTCCAATCTCTATGTCTGTCAACACCACAATTTTCGCAAGCAGCGTTCAAATGTATTTGATTAGATACATCAGTGTCAACTAAAAAGAAATCATGTTTTAGCAGGTGTTCTGGGTACAGGCAATGGCTTGACCATGTCTGTACAATTGTTATCTGGTATCCCACCTTTGCTTTCTACCTGAGCCACTGCCTTGAATAGTCATGCAGGTTTTGTAACTTCACTGCTGAGATCATATACTGTACCTCAGAAAGGCACCTGGAAGCTAGGATCATGGCAAAGAGTTTTGCCAGGCAGACCTACAGGAAAGCAAGTAGCAGAGTAGTCATAGAATCATATAATAGTTTGGGTTGGAAGGGATCATCCAGTCCCAACCCCCCTGCTATGAGCAGGGGCATGTCCCACCAGACCCAGACTGCCCAAGGCCCCATCCAACCTGGCCTTGAACACCTACAGGGATGGGGCAGCCACAGCTTCCCTGGGCAACCTGTGCCAGTGCCTCACCACCCTCAGTGTGAAGAAATTCCTAATTTCGTGGTCTAAATCTGCCACTCTCCAGTATATACTCATTGCCCCTAGTCCTTATCTCTACAAGCCTTTGTGAATGGTCCCTCCCCAACAGCCAACCACAGCACTTTGTGTTAGGAGCAGAGTTCAGGTCTGCTTGTTAGAGATTTGGTCTTACCGGCTCAGCTTTAGGTCCCATGTATGCACTGTAACTTTTTCGCCGCAGCCTGTAACCACATACTGACCTAGTTGGCACTGGGTCACATTTTGTACATAACCTGCTGGTAGTGCCAGCAGCAATTCCTGCTGACAGGTTATCTTGGTGCAGGTGGCCATGTTCCAATAACCACTGGGTTTTTTTTTTCTTTTCTACATGGACAGACCTATAACCAGTCCCACAAAACTTGTTTAACCAGCCCTTCCTTAGCACAGTCGCTGTGTGCTCAAGTCTTCCCACAGTACCTTACCTCACACTTTTCTGTATGCACGTCCTTATTCCCTGTGTTAAGGCAATAACTGGAAACTTTCCAGTGGTGGTTTCATGGTGAAATGCCAGTTCAAGGAGTTCACAGTGTTCCATTCGGCTTCTTCTGGGTTTCACTTTTGACTGGTGCCTAGTATCTTTTGGGCAGCCTCTTGTCATAGTTTTAGCATAAGGCCTCCGTGTCCTGGAGTTCAGCTCCTTGCAGGATCTGGACTAAGCCTGCTGTCCACAGCATCTGCTGTTTACTTCATTGTCTGTCATTGTATTAGAGCATTAAGTGTTTCTCTGTAAACTGTTGGTCGGGGATGGTTTTTGTTCAGGGAGGTTCTGGTTCATGAAAGTCTAGTGAAAAATACACTTTCCTGAATATCTATATCTGGAAACTTATATGTTCCCAGAAGGAATGTGCATAAAGACTGGTTGAGTAATGAGTGAATCCATAAACATTGCTAATGCATGAGTTGAGGGTGATTTGTGCACACAAAGCTAGTGCATACAAGCACATTTTTCTGTAACAGCTTATTTATCTTGCCTTCTTATGGTAAACAGGAGTCATTGCAAGTGGAGACTTGCTCATTCTTATTAACCAAAACATTATATATTTCCTAATTTTGCAATTATAATAATAACTTGAAGTCTATATTGAGATAAGGTATCACAGAGGTTGGCTTTCATCTTAAGCATCTCTTAGAATATCATAGGGAAAGGAAATTCTTCATTATTAGGTGAAGGCAGGCCAAGCATAAAAGAAAGATAAAGATATTAATGCAGGACTAGATGAAGCATCTATTTCCTTCTGCAGCAAACTCTGAGTTGTACTTCTGATGCAAATGGATCCAACAAAGACAAAACCAAACCCAAACCCCCAAACACACACATACAGAGAGTGAAAAAAATAGTAAACCTTCCCCCACCTCATCCCCAAACCAAAGCCAGTCAGAAAGGGGCAGGTGCTGCACATCCACCGCTCTGTCTTGTAAGCTGCGAAATGCTGCTCTGGTGGTGAGAGGCTGGTGCCCTCCTGCTTTCCCCCAGGCCTCCCCTATACATGGCTGAGCCAGTCGGGTTTTTCATTGCTTTCCTGACCGATCTAGTAACCTGTCTTTCCTCTTTCAGACATCCAGGTTCACCATGTTCAGGGAAGATGAACTGAAAACAAAACAAATTCACAAGTCTCACAAAGTGCCTTTTAGAAGGAAAAATTAACACTAACTTTCAGGGAATACTTTTCTGAGTACAAACGCTAGGCTCTTTATCCATTTTGTTGTCTTAAGCAGCTGTGATTGATAACTAATGGGAAATGACTGACACAGAGCTCTTCCCTCCCCTCCTTTCATCTCTGCAAAGCTTGCAGCATGCAGGTAAAATGATTTGGCTTTGGTTCTAAGTGCCTGACCTGCTCATTGAATAAGTAAGCTTAATGCAGCTCATTTTAAGCCCTACCCATGAAGATAAGCACCGAGACCGGAATTATTGATCTTGAATTGAAGATGATAAAGACAGAGGTGGTGATGAATTTAATTAGAAATCTGCTTTTGTCATTAACAAACGTATCGATTCTGGTTATTAAACTTCAAAGTAGCTCTGAGAGCCTCTTTTCAGTGTACTGAACTAGTCTGGGTGTGCACTGAGGTCCTCAGGTTTCTAATTTCATTCTGACTAGGATGATATCTAAATTCACGTGATGAGTAAGACCATTAGTACTTTATGTTGTCATCTGTCTTAATAGTTCACTTTTCTCCCACTTAAATCAGCATGAAGTAGTTCTGGCAAAAGCTGTATGAGATGATGTGTGCAATCCAACCTGACATTCTGACTGTTAGAAGGAAAAAAATTGTTTAGTATGCTCTGATTCACCATTAATAAACCCAAGCTGTATTTTGTATGATTTTCTACATTGTTGTCATTGCATACTTTTCTTCTTAGACCTAGACATACCTGTGAGATCCAGCTTTTGTCTTGCATAGATCAGCACCCTTTTGCCTTTTTAAAAAATCTTCGTAATCTTCAAACACGTTGCTTTCACTCTAAAAGCCACCTTGCCTGTAATTCCTATGTCAGTCCTTTCAGAATTACAGACAAGCAGCCGATGAGTTCAGAATTAAGGTCCATAGAGGCTGTTACCTTTTCTAACCAATACTGGATGGAAAGGAAAGAATGGCCTGGGGCAAGTGTGCAGTGAAGTTTCTGAGATGGCAATCAGTACCCTCCATCGAGTGCAAACAAAGTTGTCTTCCAATTCCAAAGTGATGGAGTAGTGCAAACTCATGCTCAGTTTTAATGGCCATCCTGCCTTTGCTCCATGAACACATGGTCCTCAATGAAAACTGGCACAAAAAATTGGTTTCTTTTGGGCTTAGACATAAATTTAGTTATCTGGATATTGTCCTCATCTTTCCTTGTTGCTTTTTATGTATAAGAGAACATCCTATTTGTTTTAATATCTTTTGCAAGGTCGATCTTTGCTTGCCTTTTAGAGGAGAAATGATTTTTTGAGATTTTCACCCTTTTTCCCCCAAAGGTTCTCAGATGTTGGGATTTCATGTCATGGTCAGAACAGAGCATTGCCAGTGTGTAGGGTGGTTTTCTCCTCACCCTGCTGTCAGGTCCTGTCCTGGGGTATGCTGTCATCAGTGATGATGTTCTAGAGCAATACATCAGTCTCCTGTTAATGTCAAATTGATACTGGTGTTGACATAAGAGCTGGAATACCAGTGCCACCAGTCGCTTCTCTTCTTTGAATGGGCCTACGTTTTTGACCTATAACTGGTAGGTCTTGACAATGTCTTCAATCCACCTATTCATTTCAAGTTAATATGAAATATCTTTTAGCCTTCTTAGAGCTCTATATCTCTCTATATCCAACAGTTTTATTGGTCACAGTCTAGATGCCTTTAAACAGGTTTCTACCAGTACAAAGAGTATGCCAGTAAGAGGTTACTTATAATCTTTTGTATTCATAGCTCAAGATTCTTTTTTTTTTAATATGGTTTTAGTTTTAGTTTCAACCCTTGGAATTATTGTCTGAGCTGTACAATACTTTATTGAGATACCACTGGACTTGGACTTTTAATTACCTCTTTTCTGATAGATGTTCCTGCACTAGCCAAACTTCTTCTTGGACGTTGTTTGATTTGGAAGTTGCATGTCTTGAGTTCTAATACACAGAACATTTTGTTAATGACTGAAGGGCACATTTCTTGAGACTGTTGACCTTAAAAGCATTTTTATCCAAAGTCAGACGACACTGGTCTGCCATGAATGGCTCTAAACATTAAGACTACACACTGCTATCAAACCTACTGGTTTGTGCTCAAACACGCTGGTTGATGCTGGTTGATGGCTGGTGCACATACTATTGGGCCCTTGGGTAGAAGCATGTGGTGCTGGTGCTTTAAGCGTACAGCACCCATACACTCCTTTAAGGCCTCACATTTACTGTAATCAAGTTCTTCATTTAACTCCTTCAAGTTTCCCACCATCTTTACTAAGATTTGTTTTGGTGCGTTGGATACTTTTTCATGGAAATGCTCTAAAAGAGCTGATTTGGAGAGCTAAATTAGGTACTTTTTTCTGAACTTAGCTTACTGTTTTAAGGCAGTTTGTATTCTTGCTTGCTCTGCTAGACAGTGTTTCTGATTAACTCCTTTTACCATGATTTCACTGTATTCCTAAGAATGTTCCTTCTAATAAATAGTTTGTTGTAGCTTTAGCTGCATAATACCAGTTCTTCCCAAAGCTGCACAGAAGATTCAGTCACTCTTGAGCAACCCGATTGCCTTTTGTGACAAAATAACTGGATCTGTGGACAAGGTGAGAGCAATCAATGGTATTTACCTTCCTTCAGCCAGGCTCTTGCTGCTGCCTCCCACAATCCTCTTGTATCCAAGGCAGGATATTGGAGACTGTGTGGATGGACGGAGAGCTAGAAGATGGATTAATTGCTGATTAGGTGATGGATCTTGGAGGGCAGGGATTAGTGGGTTGTGCTTTACAGACACCTGCAGTTCTCTACATGTCACTGGGGTGTGTCCCGTTCAGTGTCTTCATCACCTTCAACATATTTTGTGGCCTGAAGGAGTCAATGCAATGCACCCTCATCAAACCTGCAGATGACAAATGCTTGATGGTAGGTCTGCCTATCCTGGGAAGGTTGGAGGAACAGGCCAACAAGATCCCCATAAAATCTAGCAAGGACAAATGACAAGCCCTGCCTTGTGGAGGAAGAGCCCTGGGCACCAGAACAAGCTGGGCCTGCCTTGCTGAGGAGATGTTCCCTGGATGAGGGAAAGGCTGCGGATGTGGTCTTCTTCAACTAAAGTAAGGCCTTTGACACAGTTTCTCACAGCATTCTGCTACGGAAACTGTCAGCCTCTGGCCTGGACAGGCACACACTCTCCTGGGTGGAAAACTGGTTGGATGGCCGGGCCCAGAGAGTGGTGGGAAATGGTGTTCAACCCAGCTGGAGGCCAGTTACAAGTGGGGTTCCCCAGGGATCAGTGCTGGCTCCAGCCCTGTTCAGTGTCTTCATCAATGACCTGGATGAGGTCATTGAGTGTACCCTTAGCAAGTTTGCAGATGACACAAAGCTATGTGGAAGTGTCGATCTGCTGGAGGGTAGGGAGGCTCTGCAACGGGATCTGAACAGGCTGGACCACTGGGCAGAGTCCAATGGCATGAGGTTTAACACGGCCAAATGCCGGGTCCTGCACTTGGGGCACAACAACCCTGTGCAGAGCTACAGACTGGGAGAAGTCTGTCTAGAAAGCTACCAGGAGGAGAAGGACCTGGGGGTGTTGATTGACAGCTACTGAACATGAACCAGCAGTGTGCCCAAGTGGCCAAGAAGGCCAACAGCATCTTCGCTTGTACCAGAAACGGTACGACCAGCAGGTCCAGGGAGGTTCTTTTCCCTCTAGATTCAGCACTAGTGAGACTGCTCCTTGAATCCTATGTTCAGTTCTGGGCCCCTCACCACAAGAAGGATGTTGAGGTTCTGGAGTGAGTCCAGAGAAGAGCAACAAAGCTGGTGAAGGGGCTGGAGAACAGGCCTTATGAGGAACGGCTGAGAGAGCTGGGGTTGTTTAGCCTTTGAGAAGAGGAGGCTGAGGGGAGACCTCATTGCTCTCTACAAGTGCCTGAAAGGAGGTTGTGGAGAGGAGGGAGCTGGCCTCTTCTCCCTAGTGATGGGACAGGACAAGAAGGAATGGCCTCAAGCTCCGCCAGGGGAGGTTTAGGTTGGACATTAGGAAAAAAATTTTCACAGAAAGGGTCATTGGGCACTGGCAGAGGCTGCCCAGGGAGGTGTTTGAGTCCCCACCTCTGGAGGTGTTTAAAAGATGGGTGGATGAGGTACTTAAGCACATGGTTTAGTGTTTGATAGGAATGATTGGATGCGATGATCCAAGAGGTCTTTTCCAACCTGGTGTTTCTATGATTCTGTAGAAAGGGCCAAGACAGGCAGCAGAAGTGTGACTGTGCTTTAGCACCTGCATTGCTCTTCCAACAGATCTCTGCCCATGGAATGGTTATCTGAGATTATTTAACAGCTTTACTTAGCTAATTTAAGTATTACATAACTTGCCATGATTCAAGTCCTCTCTAGTAGTAGCATGACCTGCCTTATGCCCTCTGAGCAGTAAGCTTAGTCAGGCTTATTGCATAGTCTTAAAAATGAGGGTTTTTAAAAATTATGTGAACTGGATGTTGGACTCTTCTTACTTCTACTCCACGCACTCAAGATCTTACCTGTCTTCTTCAAGAGTATCTGCCAGAGCCTGTGCTGCCCCTGTATCTTTCTGATATGACAAAGAGTATGGTAAACTGATAAAACAACATGGGAAGGAGAAAGCCATAAACACGGTCCGTGTCTTTATTAGAGTTATGTTAACGTCTATGTCCACTTCATTGCTGATTGTCTTAATGGTAATATCTTTATTTCTGCTTTCTGTCCATTTTTTTGCTGCTACACTGATGTTACTGTGAAGAGGGGTAATTCTGGCACTGGTTTCCAGTTAAATTTTGCAGAATCTCTTCATGACTTGCAGCATGCCTGGCTCATGATTCCTATTCATTTCAGATATGATTTGTGCAGTACCATAGTAGCACCTGTTCCCTTATTAGGTGACAAAGATCTCTCAAAGGAGCATCTCTCTCTGTGCCTCAGTGGCTGTGTCTGCTCTGGCAAGCAGAGAAAGCTTGGGCTCCTGCCCCATCCTTGAAGCTGAGGCAGTCTGTGGCATCTCCCCTGAGCTTTTGCTGTTCCTTAAATTTTATAGGAGGGAGTAGTTGACTCAGGAAAAATTTCTAGTGGGAGATAGTTTGCAACCAGTGAAACAACGGGACAGGCTGTGAACCAGCTCTCCAGCCACTGTGCTGACCTGTATGAAGATCTCTGTAGGACTCTTCTCAAATCCACTCTTCTTAATCCCAGTCTCTAGAAGCAGGGGGCGAGAGTTTGTTACTAGTGCTTGCACCCGTGTCCAGGTAGTTCCTTCATTGTTTTAGAAGTTTGTTGAGCAGGAAAGGGCTTTTGCAGAAGGTCAGCTCAGCCCTGAAGTCATGTCTGGGAGGTCTGCTGGGGGCAAACCAGTGTTTCACAACTGCTGGGACACCAAGGTGACTGGGTGACACATCATCAAGAGCTGGTGTCAGGCAACTCCTCATCAGCTGCTGATTTGCAGAGAAAGAAAACAACACTGCCTCTGGGAAGGGAATCAAGTTCAGAAGCATTTTGTCTGCAGTTCGGCCCCCACATTTTCCTCCTAGCCCTCAGAAATATTAGGTGGGTAAAGGTGCAACAAAGGCTTGTTTTGTTTTGTTTTTCCCAAATGAAAGAATTGTTTGAAAAAGCTTTCATATCACAACAAGCTCCAGGGCAGGCAAGTCAGAGAGCAACAGGCTCATCTTGACAGCAAAAAATGCTGCTAAATAAAAGAAAACAAGCTTTCAGCACTGTCTCCAAACTTGGCTCCACTACTCTTACCTGTCTGAGGCTTTTCATCTGGCACTTCTTTAATGTTGAAGTTATTTACTCCTTTGGTATTGAAAAGGGCTCTTAGGATGAGCACATGCTGTGTTTGCAGTCTGAGGCTGCAAACCAGGGAGCCCCGAGAATACTTAGGAGGAAGGCACAGGCTGTAGCACATTTCTGAGTGTTTTTGCTTCCACTTGAGGGCACCACAGTATTGTCGATGGTGCAGTTTTTGCTAACTGCATCGTGGACTGTTCCCTGCATTTTAGAGGAATCTTTTTTAAAAAGAGCAATTGTTTAATTTATTTCAAACTCCCACCATCCTGTAAGAATGCCTGTTTCTGATCTGCTTTATCTTCCCCTGGATTATGGACATCTTTCCATAGCACACAAGACCCTCTATTGCAGTATGCATCCTATATCAGTCGTTTCAGTAACTCCAAATAGCGATATCAGCTTTGTGGAGGAACAGACTCAAAGAGATTAATTCAGCTTTGAGATGTTATGAGACATGACTTTTTCTTGGAGAGCCAGGGCAGTGACAACCGATTTATTTGAGAAGGGTCTGAAAGCCAAAGGCAGACACTGTGCATGCAGCACCATCACTCCAGTACTCTAAGCCTCCTCTGCTGAGGTGCTGATCTTCTGCAGCCCCCTTCTTCCTGTGCCTCCTTCCAATCCTATCTCTCCCTTCTGACACTGCTTTTACTCTCAGTCTCCAACATTTCCAGCTGCAACGAGGCTAATGCAGCCACGGGTTTTATTACTCTCTACGATAGGGTCAAGTCCAGGGTTGAGTGCAGATGCATTCACTTAGCAAAGAGTGTTCCTTGAACAAGAAGGTCACCTTCAGGTGGCTGAGCAAATCCACCTGGTAATGCAGCTCCCAAGAGTCGCAGGAACTGAGCAAGACCCAGGACCTAAGTAGCCTTTAGTTAGAATCACAGAATAACCAGGTTGGAAAAGACCCACCAGATCATCGAGTCCAACCATTCCTATCAAACACTAAACCATGTCCCTTAGCACATTGTCCACACATCCCTTAAACACCTCCAGGTAATCTGACTCAACCACCTCCCTGGGCAGCCTCTGCCAGTGCCCAATGAACTTTTACGTAAAAATTTTTGTTCTAGTGTCCAGCTTAAACCTCCCCTGGCAGAGCTTGAGGCCATTCCCTCTTGTCCCGTCCCCTGTCACTTGGGAGAAGAGGCCAGCTCCCTCCTCTCTACAACCTCCTTTCAGGCACTTGTAGAGAGCAATGAGGTCTCCCTTCAGCCTCCTCTTCTCCAGGATAAACACCCCCAGCTCTCTCAGCCGCTCCTCGTAGGGCCTGTTCTCCAACCCCTTCACCAGCTTTGTTGCTCTTGTCTGGACTCACTCCAGAGCCTCAACATCCTTTTTGTGGTGAGTTGTCCTGTGTCTGCTAAAAGATGTGCCATGTTGACTTGGTTGCTTGAAGGTGAGTGATGCTGATGGTAGCTGATGGATGGCTTCTTGTTGGCTTTAGGAGGGGTCTGAATTTTGGCAGAGAGGGTTGACTGAGGGCCTGACTAAGCTGGAAAGGACAAAAGTTTGGTCTGTTTCTGTTAGGGACAATTGCTAACCACACAGAAGCTCTTCAAATTGCTGCCTGGGGAAACTTCTTGAGGGATACTTTGAATTTAAGCTTATTACCTCAGAAGAATAAAAAGAAGTAAGTGTGTGCTTCTCTGGAAAGCGCTGTAGGCCTTCGAATTGTGCCCAAAATGTGTTTCTGTTTGTATTTCAGAAGCTGGACCACTTCAGGCTTGTCAGCACAGGAATGAGCTCCCAAATTCATAAAGCTAGAATAGGAGAGATCTGTCCTGAGTAGATTTTAATTGGGACTCAGCCCAGGACTCTGAAGGACCCTGGCTGGTAGGGCAGAAATGAAAGAATAAGGGAAAATTGGTTTTGAGCCTTAGATCTATTGCTGAGTTGTGTGACAAACAGTGTGACCTCTCTGAGCCTCTGCTTCACAAGCTGCACTTAATTGTACCCAAATTCAATGTCCTAAGATGTAAGGGTGACATTGCTGCCTAGGTTTGCTTTTGTTAGTCATGGCCTTGTTGAGGACCTTATCTTTCTCAGTGACTAATCTCTTCCAAAGCTCTTCTGCAACAGATGAAATTTCACCCAGATAAAAGGCTTTAGGCAGGCTGGTATTGGTTTAAGGGGTGGGAAAGATGAACATCTCTTGTCACTGGGTCAGCTGCTTGCTCACCAAATATTTATCCCTGAGCTTTTAGCTTTATTGAATGAGGCTGATGATCAGGCTGTGAGATTTGGGACCACCAGTTGTTCTGGTAAGTTTGTCCACAGTCTGTGCTCTCATAGAAGATGTAAATCAGACTACAGCTGATTTTTATGAACTGTTTCAAGAAGGAACATTGATGGAAATAGTTTCCAGACTGCCTATGGAACCAAGTTGTCTTACCCTTGCAAAGTTGTTAGATTGGGAGAGCTGTGCCAGGGTCTCCCATCATCCGGGTCAGCCTGGACTGGTACCTGCACTGTTTTTTACTTCACATACTCCGAGTCAGTGTGTGTTTTCAGAGTCCAGGGATCAACTCTGCAAGTGGTCGTGTCCATTACTCCCTTCCTTTGCAGAAAATCAACTGATTTTCTGTAAAGAAATCAGACCTATGAACTGTGAATATTGATCCCAGGAATATTTCTGAGCCATCCATTTAAAGCAGTTTGGGAAAGGTATCAGGAGAAAATGGTTCCTGTTCACCAACATCTGAGAGATGACTATCTACCAGGCACCTGCACAGTTTGAAAGGGCACTGAGAAATAGGCTTGACTGTACCTTTTTGGGGGTGTTTCTACCATTGTCAGAAGCCCATAGGCTCTCCTCCAGTTGTCTAAAAATTCTGCACTGTCCTTTTGAGATGCTGGGTAACTCAGCTCTTCTCAGTCTTCATCTCCTTTCCCTTCCTGCCCAATTGCTCCATCCATGCCACGAGGGGTGGTTACCTCTGAAACTTTCCCACAGCTTGTTTTATTTTGCATAAATCCACTATCCTGGCAGCCCCTATTACCTTTATGCCTTATCTTCTCCAATTCCCATTTTTTCATCCAAGTTCTTTCTTCATAGCAGGTAGTCCTCCTCGCTACCATCTCTGATGCAATGAGATACAGATTCCATCTGTGTCACCACGGAGTGGTCATTGCAAAATGTTTTTGTGTTTCTAGCTCTATCTTATATGGCAGAACTGCCCAAAATAACCTTTGCCCCCCTGTTTTGATTTCACATGGAGAACCTATTTGTTCAAACTGACTGAAATATCTACATGCAGTGGAACACAGAGGTGAAGGATTTTGTCAGTTAATTTATGTGGGGATAGACAGTTTGCTTTTTTTTCCCCTTACTCTGTGTCTTGTCAATATAAACTAGGAAATTAGTATTAAAATTACATGACTGGAGAGAGGTACAGCATGAAGGGATCAGTTGTAGCTGATGTTAGCTGGGGAAAGCTGCCCCTGGGCTTTCTCTTGGAGTGTTTTAAAACTCAACAAAGCATATGCAAAAACCTGATTTAAGAGGCCTGCTTGTGCTTAAATATATGCATGTGTAAATGATCATTTTATTTTAAAAAAAGCCAACTTTAGTGTCTTGCAAAGTTGACGTTAAAAGACTGGTTTCAAAGTGTGAAGAAAATAAATGCAATCCTACTCGTGGCTTGGTGTGAAATGTACTCACAGCATTGTGGCTTTGTAATGTAAACATGGTCATGTCAGACCAGAGATTAACATTTTCCATTATTTTTACTTATTGCATAAACAAGTTGGGATTATGTGTATTTTTGCTTTTGAAACAGCATATTTAGCAAGCACATGCTGCCTCTGGATCCCAGTTAAAGGTTAACTACAGTCAGCTGTCATATTGGTCTCTTGTCTCTTGTTTTCTATCTGTGAAGTCAACCTACACATAATTCTCTGTCCTTGGATTTTGTAATTATATCTGGGTAGTTTGGCTTGCCTTTAAGATGGCTAGAATGAAAATAAATAATAAAAAAGTCACTGGGTTTCATGCATGGAAGTAGCAGGTGAGTGGCCATCATCGTGTTTGTAGCTAATTCATCTGCATGTCCGGGGCCTTAGGTTTGAAGGGAGAAAAAAAAGTCTTGGAAAAAGGGTGACAGAGCAAAGTTTCATAATATTCTATAAACAGGGAAGTATTTTTCCATCACTGCTGCTCTTGCTGTTTGCATTGCCATCACTTGTTACATCTGATACACGTAGACCAGGGTATTTCCCAGGAAACACCTTAGGAATAATGCTTGATGCTAACAAAGGTTAATCTGCCTTCCATTTTGACTTCCACATTTAAAAATGTTCCGGGTTTTTGGAGAGAAATGAAATTTCTGTAAATTGCTTTGTGATGACTCCAGAGGAGGTCAAGGTCTAGTTGTTTTACCTACCCTACAGTGACAGAAAAAAAGCACACAAACCAGAAGACAGGAAGCAAATGGCTACCAGAAAACATGTGATTATACAGGAAGTTAATGCACTTCTTGATGTATGTATATTTGGTGTATGGCATGTACATGCCATTTTTTTCCTTTAGCATTTTTGAATCATGTCAGCTCTGTGCAACTAAGGCACATCCAAGTCCAGCCACTTGTTGTGTGGGGTCTCGTGGACATCAGAGCTAAAAATGCCTTATTTGCAGGGAAAAATATTTTGCTGTTAGAAAAGAAAATCAAAGGGGGTAAGAAAATCTTCCCACATTCCTGTTTTTTGTCTTTGAGGTTAAGACTTTCATAGTAAACTCCTCTCTCAGACAGTGAAGTGTTAATTTCTTAATGAACAATAACCAGTAATAATTTTTTCAGTTTTTTTTTTCTTGTTTGCTTTCTTAGTTTGTTTTCTCTATTGTTCTCTTCTGAATGCCTCCGTTTGTTGAGATTTTAGTGTTGGGATTTAATACGTAACAGAATGCACAAAGACCTTACTTTCAATCTCACCTTTATCCTTTTCAGCACCAAAGTGGTTACATGACCACGTAGTATCTGAATAATTTCCATGGGTTTACTGTAAATGGTAGAGGTGTAAATGAACACAAACTGGAGCACTTCAGTGTAAATGTGCTGGTGAAGTCATTAATTTCGATGACATCAATGTACTGTTACCATGCATGATGGCAAACAGAGCAAACATGACTGATGTCATTCCAGATGTTGCTTTTGTTATTGAATGGGTCACAGACCCTGGCTCCCAAGCACAACAAGGCATGGCAAACAAAATCATTGATGGATGCCCTGAGAAGGGAAATGCTGCTGCTGTCTGGGAGTGAGTTGGAGCAGATGGCAAAAAGAATCTCTCATCCCAGCTGCCTCCTGCAGGTCCTGACACACATGAAGTTACACAGGACTGTATTAGTCAGGCTAAGAAGCAACAAAAGTAATTATTACTGCTGTGAGTTTTCCTGTGGTTCATATCTCTTATTTCTCATGTCTGGAAAAATGAAGTAAGAAGAGTTAAGTTATGTATCTTTGCTAAAATACCCATGCTAGGCACAGCCATCATTTGTGTGTCCTGTGTAAGCTTATGTGTTGGCGGAAGCCCTGCCACAAAGGTCCTGGTTAGAGTCTCTCTTGAGCTGATGTACTCTCCTCTTGCTGAACTAGAGTCAAGGTTTTTGTCCATCCCTCAGATCAGCTCTGCCATCATTTTCAATCAATGAACCAGCTCAGGGTCATTTTCTTCTCTCTGCAGATGACTTTTCTCCTGCTTTGTGAAGCAGATAAGACATTCTCAGGAGTCTTGTGAATATAGAAGTGTGTGGGACCCAGCAGGAGCACAGAGCTCTGCAGGGGTAACCTGTTACCACAGGATGAGACCTGTTGTGTCAGCTTAGGTACATCTTGTCCCAGAGGCCTCTGCAACCACTGAACTCTGAACTGGGTGGAGGTACCCTCCAAAATATGGTCACATGTGTAGAGTTGCCACCAACCCTAATCCCAAATGAGATTAAGTAAAGAACTGTGACATTTGCTCACAATTTTGAGATTGCAAACAACAAGATTAGCAGGGTACATGGTGTGGCTACAGAATAAGAGGTTTAATATGAAAAATTTATACGCTGGTATCTGAGCATTTCCCAGCTCAGCTTTACTTCACAATGAGTTGAGAGCTTGTTAAGGGTTTTGGCCAGTCATGGGAATAGCTGTGACCTGTCTGAGCAAGGGTGAGCACTCCAGCTCTGTCCAAACTTGATTCACATCTCCACAACAGATGGTATAAAATACGGGCATAATAGGAGGAAGTGCTAGAGCCTCTCTTGCTTGACCTTATGAATAAGACCAGGCAGGAGGAGTGAGGATAAGGGGGAAAGTTTGAACCAGAATGACCTCTACTGTTGGATCTGAGCCATAAAAAGAAACTGGTCTTGAAGGTATAAATGCTTCAGTCCATCTGAATTTAGATGTACTCCCCTACAGGACTGCCACAGAGCTCTTGCTGTCTTCTCACAGGAATGAGGGAAGCTGAAAGCTTTGTTGAACACTAAACTGAACACTCTACCAACATGTGTTTCTCTTGGTCTGTTGTTTCTTTTCACATGTTCACATAGGTCTTGCAGCTCTACTGACTAATCTGGATTCTCCCACACTCTCCATTGCTTTCAGATGACTCTTGCCTTTCTGTACATGATTTCAGGTACATGGTTGGACTCCAAGGTGTAAGTTCCCTTTGAGCTGTTAGTTCTAGGTATCAGACACACTACTGAGGACAACACTCCTTGTTCATGTGTTCCCCAGGGTAGCTAAAGGTGAAAAAGTTATGTTGCCTATTAGTTTTAAAGGCTAATTTGAGAGGTGGCAGTGTAAGCGTCTCTGAGAGTTTTGGTAGCCACTGCAAGCCGGGAGCAGTCAGTGGCATATAGCGTGCTAAAATCACTCCCGAATTGTGAAGGAGAACATTGCACTAAGCCACATTTGATTTCTTGCCCACTGTTTTATAATGTGTTTGAAATCAGTACATTGCATACATTTCAATTTCCATTGCTCTAATGATCTGATAATTTCCTGAAACACTTTAATGGAGTTTCCAGTGACTTTAAAATAATAGTATTTTTTTAAAAAAATGTTTAAGTGCAGACTTTTATGAGACAAATGGAGCCAGACTTCTCTTTCAAAAATATGATTTTTGCAAATGTGCTTGCTTCTAAAAATCTCAGAGCTGTTTTTCAGAGTAACAGGAATAGCATAAATGCCAAAGTAAGCAGTAGTTGACCTCACAGTGCTGAAATCTCAACATTGAATGAGCAAAGCGTTCATTTACTGCATACAGAAATACATTCAGGAGAAGGTCTGAATATCTTGCAAACTCCCAGTAAACAGCATGTAAATACTTGTGTCTTGTGGCCACCTCTGACTCTGTGGGCAATTCACATCTTCATGTGAATATTTGCAAATAACGTTTATCCTGTTGTAGTCTTATTAAATGTGCTTCCTTCCCCTCAGTTTTTAAACTGTACTAACTTGAAAGTTTCAGGATCTTCTACTCTCTCAGTATCCTGGCTCTTTCTACACAGAAATACTGTGATTATTTTACTCTGTATTTGAGCAATCAAAATTAATTTTCTTAGTCTTAATTTCCTAATCCTGTTTACTCAAAACAGTCTTGCTCTTTGGCAAGGTTTTGAGAACCTTCCTCACTCCACCTTCTTCTTCACCCCAGCTAGGCTCCATGGTTATCAGAAAACTGATTCTTTTCCAAAAGTATCTTGACAATAGAGCCTCATACATGGAGACAGAAGGATCTACTTTACAATTTCCAGTATGTATATGATTCAGCATAATTTTCTCCTCTCCAGTTTTTTCAGATTAACCTATTCCTAAAGGAATGGTCGCGTAAGGATTAGCAGACCCTTGCCTTTAATGGTCTTCAGTGATGCCAGTTAGATAAATGTTTAACAGATTGAGTGTCAGTTGTAAAGTAATACCATGGAAGCTCTAAAATCTGAAGTAATTCAAGCTGATGTAATTGAAGATGTGCTTAGACTTGGCTTTTGCAAAGGTGTTTAAGGTCCAAAAGTGGACTGAGTTTTGTTGCTTCTTTCAGTTCTAGGGATCCCCTGACGTCCTAGTCCCTGGATGTGGTGGGTTTGTGAACCGCTCTGTTCCTGCTCCTTTGAAAAACAGAAGGAAAATAGTAAGGAAATAGATATGCCCCAAGATCCTAACACAGCTGTGTTTGAACTCTTCCCAGCCTTGCTTAAAATCAGATGGGAAACTGGTGTGAGAGAATAGAGCAGGAATCTCCTTGGCAGGGGTGTGGTAGTAGAAACTCAGAGCATTCAAGGTGGAGAGATGGTCAAGGACAGACAGAAAAAATGACGCTCTTCGTGGTAAACTGCAGTGAAGAAATACCTAATGAAAAATCTCTCCGGAGCTGGGTGAATGCTTGGAGATTTGTACATATTTGGTAACTGGATATGAAGAATCAAACCCAAATTATGTAGATTTTTCTATCTGTTTTTAAGTAGTCTGAACTCTGAGAAAATCCAAAATTTTAGATAAAACTGCTTTCTTTCCTCCCCTTCCATATGAATAACAGCTATTTAATTTAAGAGTTATTGATATAGTACCCTATAAAAGACAGTGAGGGGAGTTGGGGCATGTTAATTTTGTCACAGGGAAAACCCAATATGTTAGTTCTATACCCTCATACATTTCAGAATAAAATGGGAGTATTTGGGATTTAGTTTTTTGGACCACAGATTACTTTTTAAGACCTTGTACGTTTTATCATAAATAAACTGGGTAAAGATAAGTCCAAAGATATACCCCACATATCTAATCTACCATCTAACCTTCACTTGCTAATCTGTAGTATTTATAGAATGTTAATCACTAGATTAGGCATCTATCTTCAATGATATAGGACAGACTTATGTTTAATATGATAGTGGGCTTCATACTATGTTAAAATGTTTGTCATCTCAACCACTATTCTCGACAGGGGAGGGGGCTGAAGAAAGTAGACACCTTTTCAGTGCTACACTGGAGATGACATTGCTAACAAGGAGCATTTTCTAACTTTTCTTTTTCAAAACTGTGCCCATTTTCTACCTTGCCTTACAGCGTTTTCCACTTGCTGAGCAATAATAAAATAATACAAAAAAATAGGTGGTGTATCTACCTATATTTAAAATGACAGATGGTGCCTGTCCCAGTGCTGATAAGGGTGATTGTACAATCACTCTCTTCTTGGTGGGGGAGCCATTGAAAAGTGGCACAATCTCATGCAAGGTCATTTCTGGTTTATTTTATAATCTCTACACCTCCCCCCACACTGTGTCCTTGTAAAAATTTGCCAATTTACCTTTATAAAAAATTATCACTTTTTCTCCAGTATGAAGACAGCAAACAATTGATGTTGGGCAATTTAAAACCTACTCACATCTCCAGATTCACACTCCGTTCCATATGCTGCTTAAAACAAACCCCTACCTTTAGCCAAGGGAGAAATAGCCCAGTAGCAGCACATCTGCTATGGTGCGCACAGCTCTGCTGCAACTGCAAAGTGATAACTGCTCACATTTTTATATTAAGGCAGCTCTGACCCCATGATACCAAGAGGCAGGAAAAATCTGTTAAAAAAACATGGACAGGGTTTACTCATCCAGCTGGGTTTTTTGTTTATTTGTTTGTTTTAAACAACCATGAAAGCCTTTGTGGTTTTATTTATGTGTTTGCATGCATGGGAATCCATTACTGCTTTAGATTCATAAGAAGCTGAAGAGTTCAGAAACATGTTCCTGTGTCACCCCATCTCCCGCCCAAGGAGCATCACTGAGCTCTTTATTTACTTTTTGTGCTAATGTTTTAGTCTCAGAATTGCTTATATCTCCAGATGGCATGTGCTGCATTTACTTTTGCAACAGCTGAAGTATGGTCAGGCAGCATAAAGTGTGGAACAAAATGTCCTTGGTCAAAAACAACAACACTCTCCCGTCTTCAGCCCCTGCCAAAAAGTCAGTTTAAATGGTACTCCCAGGCATCTGAAAACAAAGAACAGGAGAGTAGGATTTAAATGTAGAAATGCAAGATAGGTTTTTAGGAATCAGATCTCCTATTCGCATCAAAATGTGGGGCACAAATTGAGAGACATTTGCCTTTTCTCTAAGTTGGTCACCAGAGGCAAGTTTTAAACAGGCCTCGTTTCAGTGACTCATAGACAAGGTTTCACTACAAGGTCTCCTGGGGAAGTTCCTTCTCTATTAATTTGCTACTTATATTCTTAAGGCCATTATCAAAAAGATGCTGATTTTACCAGACCTAATCAAGAAAAATATTTTAAGCACATGCTTAACTTTAGTCACTTGATAAGTTCACAAACTGACCTTCAAGATAAGCTAAAGGTGTTTAATCAACAGGATTTATAATTTGTGTACCTTTGCTTTAGCTATAAGGGCTGAATCCGGGTTTGCTATGGCATTGCCTTTTGGAGCATAAGAGAAAGACACTGTTTCAGAGCTTGTTTAAAAGCCGAGCTGGTTGTAACTTGGGGATGATATTTCCCACTATCTGCCTAACCAAAGTAGGCAATCTGAATGGTAGAACTTGGTTCCTTTAGTTGAGGAAGGAATACTTTTATTATGCAAAAATGATGGTGTATACCATGGGGCAAGGAGGAGATGAAACCCTTCTAGAAGGATATTGAGTATACTACTGTCTCCTTTTGTCGTCATTAAGGTTGTTAGTGAAGTCAGGTGTCCTCAGAAGTACTAGTGATGTGAGATTCACCCAACTCCTCCCAGAAAGAAAACATGTATAAAACTACTAAAGAAGTCATATAGATGTTTATAGGCCAATTAAATGTTTCTGTGGGAGATAAGAGATCACTCAATCATTACATAAGTGCATGTGTCAGACTGGTGTGACAGGATGACCTCAAAAAGGCTGCTGTCAGCTTCCTAGGAATTTTTTAACTTCTTGTAGCCCATGTGAAATAACAGTGGAAGATTCTTCTCCAGAAATGCACCTGCCTCTAGTCTCACCTTCTAGGAAAACAGGAGAGCTCATGTCACTGCTTAGTAATAACTTAGTAACTATGTATATTGTACCCCAATATGTACAGTCCAACATACATGTACTTGCATCTACAAAGTCCAGTACAAAATAAGGGAGACTGTGCCTATAACTCTTTTTATTTAAATTAATAAAATCAACTACAGTCACCTGCGCCTTCTGGGTGCCTTCTGAGTTGACACACAGCTGAATACGATGCTGCCAATGTTCAAAACAATTACACAGATCATTTTCTGAAGGGCTGTTGAGGATCTCTGTTGTTTTTGCTTTCACATCTTCTGCTGCCAAATAATGGGTTCCTTTGAGCACTGACTTGGTTTTTGGGATCTCCTCACTATGAGCCTAAGTTAATAACCGAAAAGTTTCCATCACCGATTTCTTCAGTTTTACAAGAAACTTGATGTTAATTCGCTCTTGCACACTGACATTTTCTGACTGAGGGTAAGGACATGTCTCTATCTGAACGTGTGGCCACTCCTACTGAGTGAAGCCATCAAGTGGAGACTTGTCTCAATGTAACAAACCAGAATATGTTCTATAACTCCCTCTTTGACTCTTCCCTCCCACTCTTGGTTCCCAAGCTATAGTTAGTCTTGTGTTGGACCTCTACAGAAACTTTACTGCAAGGTCAATGGCAGATTTAATGCCCCATAGTTAAATTATGACAGTCTTTTAAATAACTCACAACACTGAGTGAACTAACTGTCTTGAGGGGCAGTACCTTCAAAGTTTCAAAATCTGAATGTTTGCTGAGGATAGAAAATTATTCCAAGGAAGACCAGGGCTGTCTGAAGACCTGCAGAAAGGCTTTATGAAAATGATTAACTAGGTGTCAAATGATAATTCAGTTTATCTATATAGGGCAAAAGAAGCACATAAAAAAACCCACTCCTGACTCCATTCCTGTCTAAGATGACAGCCTCTGAACTGATGAAATATCAGTTAGGAGTAAAACTTGGGCATTTCAGGGCAACAACAGCTTAGTGTACAGCAGTGAATTCTGGGGAAGACAAAACAGAGAACCTAATTCTGTCCCTGTAAAAATCCATGCTCTCCTAAGTCCAAGATACCTTGTCTTGTTCTCCTGCTTTCCTGAGACTTTAACTTAAAGAATATCTTAGAAAAGCTAGGAAAGTTTCAACAAAGGGTAAAAAAGGCACGGTAACACTGTAAAGAAAGAACAATTTTGGAAGATAAGTCTCTTCAGTTTGAACAAAGGATGAATGTGGGAGTCTTACAGAGATTTATAAAATAAAGCAAGCTTTTGAGAGGGTGAATAGAGATTGACTGATACATTTTTTTTTTTTATTATGTCAGTACAAGATCAAGGACATACCAAATCCGTGAAAGTCATGTCTGATCAGGTTTTATCTTACATAGAGAGCTCCTTGATATAGGATGATGTTCACGTTCACGTGGCTTCAAGAGCAAACTGCATGAGATCATAAGGTACATATTAATTGAGAGATATTAAATGCATGAAATCATTCTGGTTCAGGAATTCCCCAAGCTGCAAAGGACTGAAGGCAAGAAAAACCATCATAAGAAGTGGTGTATATCTTACAAGTCTTCCTGAAGGACTCGTGTTCAGCTACTGCCAAAGTAAGGATGAGATGGCCACTTAAACTCTTGTATTATCTGACAAGCGTCTTCAGTCTCCCGAGTATCTATTAGGTGAATTTAAGCCATGGGTTAAGAGCCAAAAATACTAAATGCTTCATGCTTTATGCTTTTGGACCCAGCAGGCTATTTTAGAATGTGCATAAGGCACTGGATATTTAATAGTAACAAATATCCCTCAGCTGCTGCTGACTTAATTACACTGATCCTGCTGTTGCACACTGTTTAGAAAGAGTAGAAGCCTGGGACCATCTACGCTTAGCAGGCAGTTTCTGCAAACCTGAGAAATCCAGGGATTTTAGGAAAAAGGTTGCATCGTGTGTGATCATCTAAACAACAAAGATTAAGAGCTATATTAAGTACACATTATCCATAACAATAGTATATAGGCATGCAAAAAAAACATTGCTCATGACAGATACAGAGATACCAGCCTTGTTTGGAACAGGACAATACCCAGCAATAATGTGAATAGCCACGAGAGGGCTGTTACAATTTTATGTGTGGACTTATGATGCTTTTTTTTTTGTCTGAATGGCGGCACTTGTGCCAAATGAGCAATTCTGAGGGTTGCAGAGACAATGTGTGTGTGTGTGTGTGTGTGTGCGTGCTTTGTTGACAGAAATATATAAATGCAAAGCAAAAAAACCCCAACACTGATGTGACTGCATCTTACCGTTCTCAAGTCATCATGCTAGAACCAGATGAAACAGAAGTCCATGGGGATTTCTCATACCACAAAATTGGCACTTCAATACAGACTCATAGTCCTAAGTAATCATTCTCTCAGAAAAAGCTGATGATGTGTCCTTAGCAGCTGCACTGAGGCAGTAACCTTTACTCTGTATTTTAGGTAAGCAGTCATAAAGCTATTATAATATACCAGGAATTCCTGCTAGAAAAATATAGTTTGCTTCTGCCTCTTAGAACTATACACAATCAAAGGAAATAAATGACAATAAACAGAAAGGTATTTGGTACCATATGTTACTGACATCAGGACTCTCTCCATTTGACTGCTGCAGATCTCAGAAAAGAAAAGTCAGAAAGGAATCAACTTAATCTAGAGTAGAACTTTAATAAATGCAATTAATAAGAACTATGAAATGATTATATGAACCATGAGGGTGAGACGTTGATGAGTTGTGAAATGGTGCTGATTTCATCTGATGTCAAAGATTTTTCTCCTTGCAGTAGAAGAGTTGGGTTTATCAGCACTTACCCTGCTACCTAGATTGCTGAAACATCACCATGCTCACCAGCAATTAGGAGAAAGAAATTCATTTCACAAACAATTTTTGTGGAAGTTGTTTGATTTTAGTAAGCTCAATCTCTCTTTCTAGAGTCATTATCCAATCCATGTAACTCATGCAGGTCTTCAGATGGCATTAGCCCTACAACTAGAATCCATTCCACTGAACCTCAGCCCAGCCAGAATTTTACAGTGAGAAGAATGGTATATTCTAGGGATTTCTCTCTTGCTATGCCATATAACCTTTGATACCCCAGCAATGGACAACAGTAGAGAGCTGTTGAATGGATGGAGAGATGGACAAGCAAATCCCATCGGGTGTTCAGTGCTCTGGACTCAGTACTCCAGATGAGGTCTGGACAGTTTGTTCCTTCTTCACTTACGTTGTCATAGTTTTCACTGGGTTTCCCTTTTGGGGCATGTTGTACACGTCAAATAGCTGGGCTTTGCAAAGTGCCACTGCTGGCAGCATCAGCAGAGAGCCACTAGCAGGGTGGCAGGCAGCCAGGCAAATCCTGCCTGCACTGGGACATGGTGGTGAGCAGAGCCCAAACCCTCCTGCCGCCCTGGAACTAGGAAACCCTGTGTGACACTGGCAGGCTGCAGCCCCGCCTCATTTGAAACAGCAAATAAAGTTCAAGGTAACTTTACAGATCAGGGTCATATTACTTTTCAGTCACCTGTGTATATAAAAAGCACACAATGCCACACCATGTGGCAGAAATGATCTCCCCTTCTCTTGATGCAAAGCTCCACATACACTACTTCCTGCCACAGGGAACTCTGGCTCTATGGCTAGCAAGATCCCAGCTGAGAAATCTGGGAAATGCCAATGTGAGACCCACCATGAGAAGAGCATCCTGTACCAGATCCTCAACAAAGAGCATAGACGTGAAACCAAGTGGCACCAGCAGTATTGCAGTCTCCCTTGCTCCGTGGGAAAAAAGGGCTGCTCTTGTATGGACAGAAGAAAAGCTGTCTTGAAAATGCCAGAAGCCACATGCAGAAAAGCTTCTGAAGTGCTCTTGAAGACTTTAACTTTTATTAGAAACTTGCCCTCATTTTATCATGTGCCTTGGGAGGATCAGCTTGTCCTCATACAGCAAAACTGGGCCCCTCTTTTTGTCCTTGGCATGGCACAAGAAGGGGTGGATTTTGACCTGACAGAGATTTCAGCCCCTAGTTTATTGAAAAAAATCCTCCTCAACCAGTCTTTGACAGCTAGCAATGAACCAGGAAGCTCATCACAGGGAGCATCTCTAGCAGAAGTTCAGAAGATGAAGAATTTATTGTGGAAATTCTGGGATCTGGACATAAGCGCAAAAGAATATGCCTATCTTAAAGGTATTATTCTTTTTAATTCTGGTAAGTTCTCCTGGAAATTATACAGATAATTATGTGCCTAGAAGGACAGCTGGCGTTTTCATTTGCTTATAAGTAAATGTTTAGTTTTACTCTTTTCTATGAATAGACCTAAATGTTCTCAAAAAGCTACGTGCCACAGTTTAATGATTTTCTTCCTGAAGTGTTTTATTTAGGTCTCTTGGATGTGTTCAGTAGGTCACCTACTGTAAGCCAAACCAGCTTCTCTTAGACAAATTTTAAATCATGAAGAATTAACCATGTCACCGCAAACTGATTTCCAGATCAAAGGTAATACAGCAGCCTCACCCATAGCACAGAAGAGATGGTACATAGGTATATGATGTAAGCATTAGAAGTATTTAACAAAGACTTCCTCTGTAGCAAGAAGATTAAAGATAATATAATCTGTATAATTTGATTTTCATCAATGAGACTAAAGGATATTGTGTTGAGGTTCCACTGCTTTTATTTATTTATCCTTTAGTATCTCTACATTCAAAGCCTGGGACAGCAGTCATGGAGCAAAATAAAACTAGTGATTGCATCCTTTTATTTCTGGTGCCAAGTTCAGACTCTTTAGGAAGGAAGGTTGCCTAGGTCAGCACCATGGAGTGCATGAGTCACTAAATCTAAGCTCTAAGTGCACTAAAGTAGATGGAAAGACTTACTGACTCCAGTCTGCTCTGGCTCAGATCCTCAGCTCCTTCCACAGCAATTGCTGCTGTTGGCTGCACTGTCAGCAGTGTGCTTAGCTTGGGACTGCACCAAAATGATACTTGACTGCTTCAGTTATTCCATACTATTTCTTGTGGTGAATGCTTTATAGGCTGCTCAAAGGCTGTAGTGGCTTTATATTTGTTTCCAATAGCCTTCAAATTCTGATTCTTGAGATGTAATGTCATGCAGATGTTTAGTATTGACTTGTGTGTCTATGCCATGGCATCAAGCCAGAGGAGTTCATTTCAGTGCAAGTTATTTTCTCGGTTTTTCACAATAAAACCAGGCTGAAAGAAGCCACCAGTTATATCCAGGGTGATGATAAGAAGAAATCCCTCATCTGTAGTGGCTTACACAGTTTAAATAGCAAGCACTTTTATTATCTCTGTGGGTAAAAAGCTGTTTTCACATAAAGAGAAAGCAACAGAAGAAGTATTATGTTTTGGATTTGTGCCTTCTAATGCCTGGTGCTTCCCCGAGGTGCCGTATGAGAGGCCCAGCAGCTTTTCATGCTGTCTGCAGACACTGTCCAGAGTTTCAAGGGGGATTCCCTAAATTCTCAGGCAGGATGACCCATTTTCTGGGTTTGGTGGAATGTGCTCAAAACCTGGTTGCAGAAGGCCACCAGGAGGACTTCCATTAAGCCTAGATTGACTCCAGATGAAACAGTCACCATCTAGCTCTGGGTTGAAACAGGTACTCAGGGCTTTTACACAGCCCAAACCTCCATTCCTCTACCTGTTTTGCTGGAAAAAAACCTGTACAGCTGTCACTTCACAACTGCTATTTTTAATAGCTCTTGAACACATTCCACCAGACTCAGAAAATTCTTTCAACATACACGCAGCACATTTTCAGCTACCCTCTTAGTTTTGTCCTGATATTTGGCCAAATCTTAATATTTTTCAGGCCTCAGTTCTAAGAGGATTTCAGGCAGCCACCAGCAGTGACAATACTAAACCCTCTCCTGGATCATGAAGTACCTCCTCTGGGCTCCAACCCTGCACATTTTATTCCTGCTAGGACCATCAAAACTGGTTCATTCAAAGGGGAAGGACCAGGTATAGAGCAGTCTGGAACTGGTTATGAGTTGGAGTTCAACACAGTGCCCAGAAGTGGAGTTGGAGCAGCCCAGCTAGGCCAGTGCTTGGGCAAGAAGCATGACAAAAAAGTAGGCAAAACTGCTTGTGTCCTAAGTGATCCCTTGAGGCAGAGAGATTGTGCTTGCTATCATAGAAAAAGTCCTTTTGGGGACAGGGTGGTAGGCAGTAGGGAGTGTAGGTCTTCCCAGTAAAGCACAATGTGTGCACCATTTCCATGCCAGAGGCTCTTGCTGGGTTACTGATGGACCACGTCTGGGCCAGCAAGAATCATAGAATCACAGAATCACCAGGTTGGAAAAGACCCACTGGATCATTGAGTCCAACTATTCCTACCAAACTCTAAACCATGTCCCTTAGCACCTCATCCACCCATCCCTTAAACACCTCCAGGGAAGGTGAATCAACCAACTCCCTGGGCAGCCTCTGCCACTGCCCAATGACCCTTTATGTGAAATTATTTTCCTGATGTCCAGTCTGAACCTCCCCTGACTGAGCTTGAGGCCATTCCCTCTTGTCCTGTCCCCTGTCACTGGGGAGAAGAGGCCAGCTCCCTCCTCTCCACAACCTCCTTTCAGGTAATTATAGAGAGCAATGAGGTCTCCCCTCAGCCTCCTCTTCTCCAGGCTAAACAACCCCAGCTCTCTCAGCTGTTCCTCATAAGGCCTGTTCTCCAGCCCCTTCACCAGCTTTGTTGCTCTTCTCTGGACTCGCTCCAGAGTCTCAACATCCTTCTTGAACCCATGAAGGAGAGAGCATGCACCCAACCTCAGAGGCAAAATAGGCAGCCTTGCATCACCTGAATCTGGCCTCTTAAGAACATACTGCAACTCCTGGTCCTTGCAGTGGTGCTTCAGCTGGGTGGCTGTGGAGTGTTCAAAGCATGGTGAAGGGTCCAGCTGAAAGCCCTTTTCAAGAACCCAAACAATAAGTCAAAGGAAGGAGCAGGTAGGACTGTCCCACCATGAACAGCACAGACTGAGGTGAAACTGTTCTTGCTCCTTTTGACAATTGCATGAATACCAATGGGAACTACGCAGTGAAGAGATGAGAACTATGAAAAACAGTGCTGCTATTGTGTCAGTGTCATATATATTCTTAAGGAGTTGTTATATATATGTAACTCCATGAAAGCTATGACAGGACTTCTGTTAAAAAAGACACTCTCACGAGGTTTACATTTCAGATGGAAATATGTGTTTAACTGAATATTATTGCAACAGATCTCGGGACAAGAAGTTTCCCATTATTTGTAAATTAAAACCTGTGTTTGATTACATACAAAAGACCAAATAGGGGAATTAGGCAAATTTGAAAGGCTATAAGCAACTGCAGTTTCATCTTGAATGTATACAATCCTGATGACTTCCTTTCCATGAAAAATCCAGCACTTGGAACTATTCTCATGGCTTGCAGCTGGTGATAATCCTGGAGGAGAAGATGACTTTTCCAAACCCTTCATTTCTGGCTAGCTCCGTTACAGGGTTTGCTGCAGCTTCCTCTCCTCTGGCAGTGATGTTTAGGGAGACCTGCTGAAGACTGACAAAGCACTGCCAGTCACAGTCTGAAAAACACCCAATCAGGCTGGTTTTGCCCTAGTACAGCATGCAAGGCAAGAAGGCTGAACCTCCCACACTTAAATGAATGATCTTGTGTGAAACATTCCCCAGTCTAAGCTATTCAGACCCCACTCAAGGGAAGTTTGGGGCAGATCACTGTAGAAGATGCTAAATGGGCCTGGAGTGTGTGCTGGGAGATAGATTAAAATAAGAAGTGGGAGACAGAAGAGGCAGAAGTTGAAACCTGGGGATTTATGCTACCCCTGTAGAGAAATCTTACTTTTCAGAAATGGCTGAGGATAGGGATTACAAAAACAGGAAACAATTATCTGTCCTACTCCTGTGTGTCATGATACATGTCACAGTGAACCTTTATGTTCTTTTTAAGGCTGTAAATTTAGATATCTAGATAGAACAGTGAACAATAGCCCTCCAGCTTAGTCTAGCAAGCAGAGGCAACAACAGGAGGGGAATAGGGTTATGTAGATTGGAAACTGATCTCTTCAAACTGCCAGCCTGCTCGCTGCTCCAAACCACTGCCTCCAGCTTCCTGATGTTACCTGCCTAATGTTAAATTAGAGCTGGAATGTTTCCACATACTCAGACTATGGTTTCACCATCATTTGGTAGGTAGACAACACTATAAAGCTTCTACTCGTGTACAGGGTTAAAGTTACCTCCTGGTACCATTTTGAAGCTGGATTTAATGTTACGGGCTAGATTCCAACATGCTTACAATGCTGCTCAATGTTCCTTCAAATTATTGAACTATGCTTATCTTCTTTTTTCAAGAAATATGTTTAGAAAGGTTTTATTATTTTCTAGAGAAAGTAATATTATAAGTTAGAAAACCAGATACCTATCATTATGAAAAGCGCAAACCAAAAGTGTTTACTCAAGATATATTATTTTACTTTTTGTTTTGACAGGATTCTATGCCCTAAAATGTCTCCCTTATGTACAAATACTGCAGAGGGAAGCTCAGCAAGCTTTGATGGAGTTTACCTCAAGGATGTTCCACAGGAACCTATGCAGGTTTGCTTGGATTCTGCAGCTAATTGCCTCCCTTAGAGACATTGATGCAGATACTATTGAAGAGCTCTTCTTCAGGCCCACCCTAGGAGACGCCACCTTAAACGTATTACTTCTAGAAACCCTATACACCAAGCCAAATTGTCTTTGAAAGCAGATATTATCTGTGTGCTAAAATACATATTTTTGAAAAGATGAGAGGATTTTATGAGCTAAAGACATTTCAAACAAATCATTGATGCATCTTTGTAAGCCATATATACGTTTTTGTATGATGAAGTAATTTTGTATATATTAGAATTAAAAGCAGAGATATGTAGCCATTTCATGGTTCTGTGTGCTTTCAAAAACCTGTATTCTGATGTATTCAAAGAGCACCTAGTATATTTTCCACCTGTACCAGGTTGAACTGTAATAATTCTAGTGAGCATTTTTATAGCTGTTTAAAACTAGACTATATGCTTTTTGCTTTCTAGAAGCTTTTGCTTCTAGGAAAAAAGGGCAGTAATAAATTATATTCATTGCTTCCCCAATTGAAGATGAATACACATATAAAAGGCTGATCCATGGTAAAATCAGAATAAATCCTCCTTTATCCCAGGATGTCTTTCCCTGATCCCAATACTGAGAACTCTAGTCCTTGGCTATAGTTGCTTGATGAATTCCCCCATACTAACCAATTCCTTAGAGATTCCTTTTCTAAGTCTTGCTTTTAACTGTGGGCACTAAATCCCACTCCCGTTACTCACCAAGTCCTTCCCTAAGAAACTGAAGAATATGCTTCAAAAAGTTATAGACTAGACAAAAGACGTTACTCAGAATTGTTTCCAGGACGGGAATAACAAAGGTTGAAAGCTATCGTGTTATGCCATCAGCAGCAGAACTAATGGAGCACCGTTTCCTACACATTTAAGACCTTTTCCATTTAGCCCTCCCTGCACCCTTTTACAATTACCCTCACTTCCCTCCAAACATATGGGAGATGTTTGTTGGACAGCAGATGCTGAAATATGGTTTCCTACAGATGTGTACAATTTGTTCCTCTATCTCTCACTGCAAGATTTCCACGTCCCCACCTCCAAGTGTACTATGGCGTGTCCCAAAACATCTCACTGTCTCCTGTCTGTCTGACTGGAGAAGAGGCAGCATATGTTGGGGTTGGCACCAAGCTATAAGCGTGCTGACTGGTCATCCATCAGGATAAAAAAAACATTGAGCTTGTATTCTGCTGCAGTAAGAGAAGCTATTTGTATCTTTTTTCAGTCTCATTCCTCTACCAATGGTTTCCACGAAACTTAAAGGAATGAATTTCTGAGTCTTCTCAGAAGAGCATCCAATATAATTTTCTTTGGCAAGGGGCTCAAATTCACCAAATGGGGACTGGCAAGCAGGTAGACAGAAGGACACTGTACGCTAACTTAATCCATGCTTCCTTAGAAAGTCATGCTAAAACTGCAAGAAAAAGGACTTACAAACACACACGCACATCAACACATTATTTATACAGAGAGACAGATGTTCAAAGGACTTCAAAAGAATGTCAATCAAGTTAAAAAAGAAATTTAAATAATAAGAGTTTACTACCTACTAGTTTTGAGCCAATGCAATACATTTTTTCCCCACTTTGGTAACTGGGAAATTGTAAGAATCAGGGGGAAAAAGCAAATCCCAAATAATACAAATCAACCAAGGCCCTGAGTACTAGCGATCCTGGAAGCAACAATGTCTCCAGTTAATAAAACTCACCTTCCTATGTTACAAGGTAACCAAATCTTTCAGAAATTAAGCATTTTGGACAGATGTTTTCCGTGGCTTTTCAGCAGGTTTTCTTTAGGCCAGTAGTTTTCAGTAGGTTTTTGCTGAATTGCTTCAAAAATACTGCCACAGCTCAAGTGATGGGTGGCAACAGGATTTTCCATGGTTAGTTGTTTGTGTTAGTGAATGGAAACATTAGTTCCAGAGATTTACTTTTTGTCTGTTCTTTTCAAGATCCACCCAAGCAGCATATATCCAGAAACGGTATCTGTACATTTGGTATCAACAATATCACACGGTAGCAGACACAGGAATTTCTCTCTCTCAAACACCTCCCAAGTCCCAACAGCTTCTACCTTCTGGCTACTACAAATGCTCCATTTCATAAAATCATAGAATCACCAGGTTGGAAAAGATCATCGAGTCCAACCATTCCCATCAATCACTAAACCATGCCCCTCAGAACCTTGTCCACCCATCTTTTTACCTCCAGGGAAGGTGACTCAAGTGCCTCCCTGGGCAGCCTCTGCCAGTTCCCAATGACCCTTTCTGTGAAAAAATTTTTCCTAATGCACACATTAGGAAACTCTCACAATATCCTCGAAGAATTCATCTCATTGTACTTTGAATGCAAGATTCAGTCTATCAAATAGATCTTTTTTAGTCTGTATGTAATTAAAAAACCCAACAACCTTGAGTTTAAGGTCTGCTTAAGCTCTGCTTAACCAAACATTCTCTGTCTCATAGACCTGATCACAGAGAAAGCATGAATGTTAATGATAATTTGCTTGATATCCTGTTCAAAGGGGCTGAGATGCTATTGTATTGCTGAGGCCAGAGTAAGAATCTGTACCTAATGTAAGTGAGCTGCACATGAAGGTGGAGGCCATGAAGGTACAACAGGAAGGAACAGGAGATGTGAGGGACCATGAATAGAGATTAGGAGCAAAAGGAGGTGCTCTGACTGGAAAAGGGAAAGACACAGTACAAACCAGCCTTTAGAAGTCAAAGGGAATAACACATTGGAATGGAGAAGAGGTTTCTCATTGTCATCACTTCCTTACTTAAGCTTTTGGAATTATTAACTAGAAGCACTGTTTCTCCAGCTGTGAAATCCGACAGCAAAGCATACATGTCCACCTCCCTGTAGTGTCCGGGAGTGACAGTACTGCTACCACCTAGAATGGGAGCTTAGCTGATGGAGACCTGCCAAGTACTGAGCCCTGCTGATGACCCAGGCAGAACTTTCACTCAGAGGCACCTTTCCTTCCCCAGTTGCAGATTTCTTTAAAATACTGTCTGACAATATTTATAAAATGATAGACGAAACCTACATTTTCAAAATCAAGAATGAAGAAGTAAATAAAATGTCCTTGAGAAACCTTACTCCAGCCTCCTTCTGGGTATTATCATAAGCTCTTTCCCCTCAGGGTTCTGTACCTTACATGGGACAAAGAATGGCTTGTGTTGTGGGAATTTGTTGTGCTCCTGCAACCAAGGAGGCTCCTGTCGGCGAAGGCTCAGCCTCTTTCATTGCAGCATCAATGCTGCAGAACCTGGATTAAAATAGAAGGTTTTAATTCAAAAACTAAAATTTCACTTTGGCTAGAAAGCACATGCAAGTCATAATCTGTTTTAGATATAATTTAACTAGGTCAACTCTTTTAGAGGACAGATATGCAAAAAATGGGGGTGCTGTACTTTATATTAATATAGACACACAAGGAAGCATGTGCCACTTATCCTCATCACAAGTCCAATGAAAAAAATCAGCCTAACTGAGGTGAAAAAAACTGCAGCCAAGTTTCTGTAGTAAAGAAAGACATTTCTAAAACAAACGCAAAGGCTACAGAAGCTCCAATTCTTTTAATGACAAAAAAGGAACTCAGTGAAACCAATGTTGCTAATTGTACAGAAATCCTCAATCTTTTGCAGCGGGGACTTAAGAAGGGAGGTGAGTCAATAGTTCAGTTTTGTTTGGGCTTGTTTTCAGCTGTTGTCCTAGATGTGGTTGTGATTTTGAAAGTACAGGTTGTCATTCTTCCTGTAGGTTTGCTCTCTTGCTCTCTCTCTGCCCTGGGTGGGTAGCAGAAATGTTGCAAAATGAAGCACTCCACATCTCACCTGAGATAAGAACTTCACCAAAGGAAGACGAGTCCAAAGCTATCTGCTATCAGATAATCTCAGCAGAATGCAAAGATTTCAGCAGCATGGGAATGGTTCCATTTCAGTTACAACAGAAACATTTTGAGCCATGCACAGTCACAAAAGGATAATGGAAATTTATTGTGGCTGAGGCAGTAGTCAGGATGGCAGGAGAGGTACTTGCTTAATAAAAGTCTTGTTTACACAGATCATACAATCATAGAATAACCAGGTTAGAAGAGACCCACTGGATCATTGAGTCCAACCATTCTTATCAAACACTAAACCATGTCCTTAAGCACCTCATCCACCTGTGCCTTAAATACCTCCAGGGAAGGTGACTCAACCATCTCCCGCTGCAGTCTGTTCCAATGCCCAATGACACTTTCTGTGAATTTTTTTTTCCTAATGTCCAGTCTAAATCTCCGTTGGTGGAGCTTGAGGCCATTCCCTCTTGTCCTGTCCCCTGTCACTGGGGAGAAGAGGCCAGCTCCCTTCTCTCTACAACCTCCCTTCAGATAGTTGTAGAGAGCAATGAGGTCTCCTCTCAGCCTCCTTTTCTCCAGGCTAAACAACCCCAGCTCTCTCAGCTGCTCCTCATAGGGCCTGTTCTCCAGCCCCTTCACCAGCTTCGTCACTCTTCTCTGGACTTGCTCCAGAGCCTCAACATCCTTGTGGTGAGGGGCCCAGAAATGAACACAGGATTCAAGGTGCCAAGTACACAAGGAGATTAACCTCCCTGGACCTGCTGGTCACACCGTTTCTGATACAAGCAAAGACGCTATTTGCCTTCTTGGCCACCTGGGCACACTGCTGGATCATGTTCAGTTGCTGTCAATCAACACTCCCAGGTCCCTCTCCTCCTGGCAGCTTTCTAGACAGACTTCTCCCAGTCTGTAGCTCTGCACAAGGTTGTTGTGCCCCAAGTGCAGGACCCGACATTTGGCCTTGTTAAACCTCATGCCATTAGACTCAGCCCAGTGGTCCAGCCCTTTGCAGAGCCTCCCTACCCTCCAGCAGATTGACACTTCCACCCAGCTTAGTGTCATCTGCAAACTTGCTAAGGGTGCACTCGATGCCTTCATCCAGGTCATTGATGAAGACATTGAACAGGGCTGGAGCCAGCACTGAGCCCTGGGGAACCCCACTTGGAACTGGCCTCCAGCTGGATTTAACACCATTTTGCACCACTCTCTGGGCCCGGCCAGCCAACCAGTTTTCTACCCAGGAGAGTGTGTGCCTGTCCAGGGCTCTTCCTCCACAAGGCAGGGCTTGTCATTTGTCCTTGCTAGATTTTATGGGGATCTTGTTGGGGATCTTGTTCCTTCAACCTTCCCAGGATAGGCAGACCTACCATCAAGCATTTGTCATCTGCAGGTTTGATGAGGGTGCACTGCATTGACTCCTTCAGGCCACAAAATATGTTAAAGGTGATGAAGACATTGAACGGGACACACCCTAGTGACATGTAGAGAACTGCAGGTGTCTGTAAAGCACAACCCACTAATCCCTGCCCTCCAAGATCCATCATCAAGGTTGCACTCGATGCCTTGCAGTGAAGGATCTAACAATCTTTGCCCACCAGGATTCTATTAGCAATTAAACCTGATATGTCATGTACCTATAACATACAAATACTTTCTTTCAAATATGCCAATATCAGTCAGAGAATTGGAACATAACTTGATGCAGTAGGTGGCTCTGGTCACTGTGGCATGAGCAGGAGGTTGTACATTTGTTGAGGAGCAATGCAACTTCTGGGAGCATGACATGAATAGGCTGGCAGTGAAGGAAGGGATTGTCTAGAAGGAACAGTGGCATCATCTCCACTGTGCAGTATTGTCTAGGAACTCAGCATAACTGTGAGAAAAACCAAAGATCTAGGAGTAAGTCATCATTACCAGTGACATGTCATATATGATGTTGGCGAACAAGATTTCTAGTCTGCCACCAAAACCCACACTCATACAGAAGTTGCCAGAAAGGTGTAGCTCACAGCTCCCAATTGTGCTGCCTTGGTACCCTGTATTAGTAGATGTTGCTACTGCATTTCTTCTGGGGTTTTGAGTCCACTCAGCCCTGCTACATGGAATCACAGAATAGTTTAGGTTGGAAGGGACCTTAAAGATCACCTAGTTTCAACCCCCTTGCCATGGGCAGGGACATCTCCCACTAGTTCAGGCTGCCCAAGGCCCCATCTGACTCAGCTTTGAACACTTCCAGGGATGGCTCAGCCACAGCTCCCTGGGCAACCTGTGCCAGTGTCTAAGCACTCTCATAGTGAAGGAATTATTCTTTATGTCTAGTCTAAATCTGCCCCTCTCCAGTTTATACCCCCTGCACCTATGCCTGTCACTACAAGCCTTTGAAAACAGTCCATCCCCGTCACCTTGTACAATCTCTGCACCCTTAATCCGAGTAGTTTTCAAATTTCTCTGAGGCACTGAACATGTGAACCCCGCACAGCCCTCTAAGGGTGTATGAATAGGTGTGGACTTCCTCGCCCACACTCCAAGTTAGGCAAAAGCAGGCCAGTTCAGATCTGAAAGTCATGTATTTGTACAGATTTATCAACTTGGGCACAGTCCTGGCCCACTCCAGGTACATAGATTGCAGAGGTGGGTGGCAGGCAGGTGGCTTGGAAAACAAGTTAGGCAAATATGTGTCTGTCTGCACCTGTTCTGGTCAATACATATGAGTCAACAGCACCATTATTAGGAAAATAAGAGTATGGCAGAGACTACGAAGGCTCTCCTACAACATCCAAATTGGTCTCTCTCAGCATGGATAATTTTCAGAGAGGTTTGGAACAATTAAATCCAGGAAAGAAAATAAAAAAGGCATCCATCATCTTTGTTCACACCATAATGATCTAGTATATGTGATTACATGCCCAAACTTATCAAACTCCACCTGAAGATAATCTAGGGTGTGTTTGTATGTTCCATTCCTCACACCATACTACCCAGAGCCTCCTGTACTGGAAAGTACAAATTTACAGTTTATTACCTAGACAGTTCAAGAAAAACAAAACCAAACTGCTTGATGCCCTCCATAAAAGGAGGTGGGGCAAAACATCAAGAAAAATTAATGATGGATCTTTTTTGTGCTGAAGTAGATAAGTTGCAATGTTCTTATCTCTTACATCCACTTCAGAGAGTAGATGGAAGATAAAAGATCCTGTTAAAGGGACATAGCGCAGGAGAAACCAAAAATATGTTTTGTGACCACTGTTGGAAACAACTAAAACTTGTAAGGAGGATACAGTGAGACTGAATCTTGTTCAGGTCCTTGCATTCTCAGAATCTCAGAACATGTTTATCATATTCTAGGGCTGACTTTCACATCTGATTGTAAAACAACGAAAGGACCAAAGATACAAATGGAAATCTTCAGGATTTGGGCCCAGATGAGTAAGCAGCTTTTGACATTTCAGATACTATTGTAATAAACATCATATGGAAAACAGTCTGATAACAGATAAACAGTCTTCCCTAGCTTCAGGCATGTAGTAACCCATATGTGAATCACGAATTCTGAAAAGACCTTTCCTTTCCGGAGATCCAAATAGTTCATACTACTTATTTGCTGTTTTAAAATCATAAAGCACAATAAGTAATCACTTTGATCTTAATGTCCGTTCCTCCCTTCTTAAGTGATCACTTTGATCTTCATGTCCATTCCTCCCTTTTCCACAAAGATACGTAAATCACCTCTGCTGTGACCCAGTCAATAGCATTATCCAATGTACTGTTGGGCACCAAGCTAGTGAAAGCATAACGGTGCCGTTAGTATTTACAAGCAGAGATCACTTCATGTGAAATCCAAGCAAGGGCTCCCAGTGTGCTGCAGACTCCAGGGACAAATTATAATGCACACGTAGCTTGCATTGCCTATTGCATTTGCACGACACCTACCTGTTCTGGCAGCCTGTCCTTCTGAGGCCCCACTGAACACAATCTCCCTCAGAGGAATACACTTGTTTGTGACTCCTGTTTTACATCAAGTCCTTCAAAGACAGAATATTTTGACAATTGAACGGCTTGCAATGCACCACAGAAAACATCACTTGTTTGGTTTCATACAGGTTCCAAATTCAGTCTCCTTACACGCTGTCTCCTTTCATCTCCAGGATGCATCTTTCCTGGGATATCCACAATGTGCAGAGTTAGTAGATAGAAGCAGGGTAGGGTGATCTACAGATTGTCTGCAAGACTAATCCCTTTGGAGTACCAAGACTGCTGTCAGATAGGAAGACTGAATTAGCTTCAGTACTGTTCAACAGCTTATCTGTAAATCATTTGTGAAGGAAACAAATGGCTGTTGAAAATGACCCACCTCTTATGCCTACAGCCACGGTGGCTGTGGCAGTGGGACATGCACAGGCAGTAAATATTTCTCTTTGGAAGAATCTGATTTTCTGCAACCCAGGCAATCTGGGAATTTTAACTACTGAAGATGCCTGTTTGGATACAGCAATACTGACAGGATACTGACTGAAACTTAGGGACTAAGATGAAAAAATACTGAATCCAAATCCAAGACCTCATGTAGACCTCACAAATACTGAGATTACAGCTTGCGTGCTTGTTCTCAGGCAATGTTGGGACTGGGGGGAACAAAGGACTCCTTGCTTCCAGATGTGATTGCCTTCACTGTTCTGTGAATTGCTACCATGCATTTTTCTGTGAATAATGGATTTCAGTCTTTCTGCTGTCACTGACTCAGTTGTGTCAAACTGTATTGCGCTGAATTTCTCTGCATATCAGACTAGTGAATAACAAGTCAACAAAATGTTCCTCCTGTGCTTTTGCTCCTTTCAAGTGTTAGTGTAACATATAGGTACAGACAAACTGCAGCTGTACCATATTTTCTGGAATTGTTGTTTCTTTCATTAGCATGAGTTTATTACATAAATATATGGAAAAATCTGCACTGTGACTTTCCAGTTAGGCACATGTGACAGTATTTGTGGTGGATTTCCAACCAATAGCACTAGGAAAATTGGAGGGGGAAAAAAACCCCTTAGGGGTTGCTCCTGCCAGGGACTTACTTCTATGACTCTTGGAAGTGCTGAGCATAAGCAGCCTTAAGTCCTACAGGAGCACTTGTACCGGAATTAACTTCCCATACATCAATCACTTGGGTTATCAAACAGGCAACTCTTGCTCTGGGATTCCTGTTAGCTGCCCTCTCATCCATGACGTCCACTAAAATTCTAAAATCAGCAGCTATCTGATTTAGAGAAACAAATGCTGCTGGCAGTATAAACTCACTGCCTTTTTTTCATGCACCCACCTGTCTGTCAGCCTGGATATCTAAACCCCATGTCTTCAATCTTCTTCTACCTACGCTATATAAAGTGTCCTTATTTATAACTGGACCCAGGCAAAAACATAGCCCTTACAACCAGTCTAGAACCAAGGCTCCCACTAATTTCTTCTGGAATTAGCCTGGCCTAGGGGCTACTTCCAGCACTCAGATTCAACCTGACCAGAAACAGTAGTAGAAGTAGATACAACTGCAGTGAGATTTAATTTTTACAGAACTCCCAGTAGGATGAATATGCCTTGTGTATTTCTCATTTGACAAAGGATTGCATAGAAATGAACTCTGAGACAGTCCTGACGAAAGCAGTGAGCCCTGTTGGTAGTCATTTAATAATTAACTAGACAAAGCTCTTGATTGTTCAGAGTAGGAAATAATTCTGATTCAAAAAGGGTGGAGAGAACAACCTGACAGATCTCTGTTTCAACATATGGATGACATTTCACGAAGTAACCCTTTATTGTTCCCTGCCACCTAATGGTGTGTGTGAAAAATTACAAATCAGTAAAGCAGTTCTTAAGTTTTGCTATTTCTAATAGATGTTGATATATTTATTTAAATAGATCAATAATAGGTCAAGTTTATAGATAAAAAACCAAATTACTGTTACTGGCTTTCAGTGAGATCCAGGCTGCCCAGTTCAGTATGAATTACAGGTGTTAGCGAAGCTGCATTTCTATATTAAATGACTGTGCTGCCTATGGGTACCTCATAAAACCTGCTACAAGACATTTTGTCCATTTAACTCAAACTTAGACAGAAGTTTCTCATATACCTTCTTGAAACAGTTCTTTACCTAAAAACCCAGAAAGATTCAACGTATAGCATTGCCACAACCTAGCTGTTTTTTTTTTAATGAGGCACGAAAATGTTGAACTGATCTTAGGTCTCCTAGGAGCCATGTGAATTGCAGGAGTGTTAAGCATCCTGGCTTCAAGGGATAACCAACAGAATTTGCAGGTATCTGTGGTGATGAAAATCTTTAATTGAAAAAGCATATTGAAAGACACACTCTTTTAATGTTAAAATTAAAAATGCACCTACAAATTTATCTCTGGGATGAGGAAAATGGATAGGGTGAAGGAAAAAAGAAATAATAATATCATAACCAGCTCCCTTATTTAAAGACGGCTGCAGATGGGTGACTGCATTGGTACAGATACCACTGGCACGTTGACTGCAACATTAGAATCTGAATACAATCCTGTACCCAAACCCTTTGTAAATTAGCCTAGGAAAAAGATACCTGAACATCTTCCCTATAAAGACGATCAGACTAAAAGAGAGAGGTACATAGAAAGGAAAAAATATGCCATTTGGATTAAATTTAAGAGGACAGCCGAGGATGGGATTTTGCTTTTATAAAATTAGTAGCATAGGTCTCCCTAGAGTGTGATCTATTTTTGGGTGGCTTTTTTATTCACACCCTGAACACAGTTCTTTTCAATCTTCCCATGTTTGAGAGCAACGAAATGTGGGCCTGGATACTGTACCACCTTGTGCAATATTGCCTCTCTGGCTATTGATATGTTAACATTATGAGGTGAGATTTATATTTTTGTAACTGATCACAGCTCCCATTCTGATCAGCAGTGTGAAGTCTGTCTGTGCCAAGGTGAATGCAACTTCAAACACTGAATTAAACCTGTGGAACATGTTGCTTGGTACATGGTTATCTCTAGAGCAGCACCTGCCAGTAGCAGGCAGAACACTGTGGAAATCTGTAGGGAGCTCATGTGATCCAAAGGTGACTTCTTTAGATCAGATGACCATTACTTAAACCAAACTAAACTGAATAAAATCATATCTCCTGACAAAACATAATTCATGGTCAGTGGCTTTCCTTTCTATCTCCTTTTGTAGCACACTTCTACCTGTACATGTGATAAGGTTTACAGTTTATTATTATCTAAACTAGAACTAGAATAAGATACTGACTACTAGAACTGAGCAAGATAAGCAGATAGTCCTCTAATAAAAATAATAGCAGCAAAAGTACAGAATTCTGCTTCAGACTTACCCGTGGTTCATAAAGGCAGCTCATTTAAAGACATGGAAACTGTACTGTGCTCTTGTGGAATGGCTTAACTATGGGAAAACAGCGAGGCTTAGGCTCGGAGGGTTCCTGGCACAAGATGAGCCATCATACCATTTTATTCTCACTTTTCTAACTTCCACTGAATACAACCATATTGCAAGCAAGCATCAAAGCTGAACAGTATAATGCAGTATACTATCAAAATATCAGAGGCATTCCAGCTTGTTTTAAATACAATCTGCTGGATGGATATGTTTCATCCCAAGAATCCTGAATACAAGACTCCTGTATATTTGCTTTTTGAACAGTGCTTATAAAATTAGTTATATCTATATAGGCATTTCTATATATATCTGAGGAATTAAACTCTCCACTTGTTTCTGAATCTGACTGATTGAGATTTTTTGGCATATTTTCCTGATCAGTCAAATAGCAATTTCCGCTTATTGATGAACAACAGATGTTTTAGAACTGCAAGGTATTAATACAATTACTTCAGTAATTAAGTATTAAGTAATTACTTAATACTTCAACTAGTAGTTCTGGTACCACACTCATAACTTCTTTTTGAGCTATAGTATATCTTCTACAAAGAAATCTAGTTATTATTTGAAAAATGGAAGTGATAAGAATCTAACATATTCTTGGGTAAACTGTTCCTACACTTAATTATCCTAACGATAAAAGTGTGGTTCTTATTCCTTGTATGAATCGGATTTCATTCTGACATTTTTTGCATTAGAATTATGAGCTGTCAGCTATTGGAAATCATTTCCCTGTGCAGGTATTTCTAGATTGAGTCACAGCAGGAAATAGTTAACTATGCTCTGTGATTTCATAGCAATTAAAAGTGATTGAATTAAACAGAGGAGAGTGGGATTTTCTTCCCATAATTGTGAAACACTGAAACATCTTATAAAAGAGGCTGAATAATGTCACTGTGGATAGACATTGCTGTTTCTAGCATTGCTTCACTTAGTGTTCGGAATTATTCATATTTAAAAATAGGATTGTCTTTAACTCAAGTGTGATTATTCTGGTGAAGTGTTTAAAAATATAAAAAGTAACTCAGGATGAAAGTCAAAGATACTATTCTAGACTGAGTGGGAAGCACTGTCTTAACAGAGAGGTGGGTGGTGTGGTAGCAGTAACTGGATGATTTCTGGCCGTACATGCAAATTACTACAAAACTACTCCAATTAAGTTTCTTCTCCTTTTTTTTCCCCTTTTTTTCTTCCCTGCTCTGTGTCAGACTATGACTTGGCTGGCTCCAGATGCAGTGCCCTTGGAATTCATTTATCAAAATCTAAAATAATAATTTCACTGCTAAACTGCAAAATGGTCCTTGGCGTTTTTGCTACCTAAAATGAGACCATCACTTATAAGCCATTTTGCTCAAAACCACTGCTGCTCTGCTCTTTTTCAGCTTGTCTTATGTATTCCTAGCAATAAGACTACCCTTTCTGTTCACATGTATAATCTGTACAGGACTGATGATAAAACCAGCCAAGCCAAGGGTGACATCTTCTCCTGTCCAGAGTATGTTTAAAAAAAAAGTTCCTTAGTTACATGTATCCAAGAAAGAGATGATTGTCCCTAATGAGCAAAAGAGCTCATTCACGTGAGTGAGAAATTAGGGACAGGGGAGAAAACATCTCCAAAGTAGCAATACATTACAGAATAAGGATGAAGCAGATCATAATTAGGGTGGAGAAAAATGGACAATAGCAAAGGAAGCAAGAAAATAGCTCTAGTACCAAGATACAGTATTAGCACAATGGGGTGCTTAATAGCAGGGCCTATAAGAGGATGTAAATCAGCTCATTGACTGTTGGGGTGGAGAATATGCTATAAAAATCCTTCAATAAGCTACAAAGCAGTGAGGAAATCTTACAGCAACACTATAGCATGACAGACAGAGAGGACAACGAAACAAGAGTGAAACTACGCTTGAAGGAATAAACAGAAATCACCTGGAAGCCTTATCATTTACAGAGATGCAGTTTAATTAGAGTAACACCTACTGAGAAATGTGAAAAGCTCAGGAGGATTCTAAGGTTCAGCTGTAAGCTATGTCCAAATTTTGAGAGATTTTGGAGTAGAATAGTAGACGTGGAGCTGTATGCTCATGTCAGGGTCCAATACTCACAGTTTGCTCACGATTAGACCCACGGCAATGAGAGGTAACAGCATACACTTTTAAAAAGAGTTAACTCTGATTAATGTTGGCACAAACATGGGCATAATATAGTCCGTGTCCTTCGGGTCTGCAGGCATGATCAGATCCTCATTAATTGCTCTGCCTGATTATGCAGAAACAATTGTATTGACTGCCAGAGTTTTTTAAATGGTTGTCAACAACACTAAAGATGAACATAATGACTAATACACACAGATGGAGAATGTAGCTGACTTCAGCTCTTAAAAAGTCTGGTGTGTAGATTTAACAGAAGTGGCCCTATGTGAACAATTTCCAAATGAGAAAGCTGTCTTCAAAATGTGATTGAAGCTTCTGGAATGTCATAACATATACCATGAACAACATGGATATAATTATTACCCCAAGAGAGCTGGAAAGACATGAATGCTAGGACTCATCTCCACCAACATACTGGTCAACCAGAATCCATTTGGATAAACCTCTTTGACTGCCAATTTCTCTTTTCAGTATCAGTGCAAATTCCCAAAGCCATGTGGACAAACTACTTTTTGCACTTAATAGGCAATAATAATTTAGGTGGCAGGCCTCATCTCTAGACACTTTATTTTATCTTTATTTATTTATTTTTTAATCTTTTCTTTATTTTTTCTTTCTAGGTCTGAATAGCAGGTGATCAGGCCTTACTTCTTTCCAACTTTCCATCATAAATGCCATAACTTCCTCTGTAAGATACTGACCTGGCCTGCAAGTCCATTTTTTTTCCTTTTCAAGTTCCATATATCACATGATGTAGCAGAGAACAGTCACTGAACTAAGACAGCAAGGAGTATTCTTTTCCTCCCTGTGTTGAAAACTGAAGTATCTCCTAGAATACCTGACCAAGGTAATTGTCTTGGTTTTATAAATAATACTGCATGAGAAATACTAACTGTACACAAACCAAATACATCTCACAGCTAATAGTTTCAGTTTAGCAAAACATAGGTCCAACAACTGACATATTAATAACAGATAACAGACAAACGAGTTATACTTTCCTATACTATCCATTCTCCATTCCTAAGTTTTACATATCTGGTCATAACAATGTGCAATACAGGCAAATTCCTCCTACTCAAACACATTGCTTAATGAAAAAAATATAATTATTTGAATAATAAATTTGCGTATTTGTAATCTCTTACACAATGAGTCACACAAATAAAGGGTTTACATTATTTGATGGTTACAATGTTCGCTATGTACTAAACTTTTTCAAATATTTATGTTTTGCCTTTCAGTGGAGTTGGAAGCAACTTCAACATTTGGCATTTACACCCCTTTCGTTGGCGAGATTGTTTCTATTGCTTAGTAGAATTCTCATCTCCTCTAGATACATAAGTACTTTGCTTCCATAGAATATACTGGGATAGTCAGAAAAACTTGTTTTGTCCTATGGTCTTGACTGCTTTGTCAACAGCCTGTAAAGATAAAGGGCATGTTAAAAAGCAAGTGACTGGTCTTCCCAGTTAGCAGTAGGATTAAGCATTTTAGCTTCCAAAAATCCCACTGCTTAAAAATATGAACATGAAAATTCTTTTTCCAGACAATACATAATGAAACAACGGTCTTTATTGTAGTGTTCTTGTGGCCAACAGGAATATTCAATAATGGCTTCGAACTCAAGGAAGAAAAATCCAATCATAACAGTGATACATATTTCATATTAGAAATGAAATCTCATATTCTAGTGTTTAAAGCAAGGCCCTATCCAGATGGGCTAACATATCAGCCTTCTCATTTCAAAGAGATTAATTTATCTGAGGTAGGGTTTTGGAGTAATGAGTTCTGGGAGTAGAGTAAAAGTGCTATCCAGTATGGTTAGTTTCAGAGGCAATATCAACACAGGCACGGAAAAACAACTCATAGGGGCTTGTCAGGTATGTTGGAGGCTGCATGAAAGAGCTTGCGCATGGACAAGATGTGAAGCCCTGGTAAATGAGAAAGGATTGATATGGAGTCACCTGAAAGCTGGCAATGATGGACATATGGAGGAAGCTGCAAAAGTAGAGCAATAAGATCCATCTGTGTGGTTGAAGCATCTGGAAAAGGAATGTTAAAGGGTCATTTTGGTAAAGAAAACATAAGAAAAATGTTTTCTAAAACCTGACAAAGAAAATACATATGTAGGAAAGGCTATAATTTCAACTGCTAAAAAAAATTAATGAAAGCACGCACAAGAGTTTGAGGATAAAAGACCTTGGATAAGAAGAAATAAAAACAAGGCAGACTCAGAGAGAGGCTGGATGTGGAGTTGAGAAGGGGCTTGAGAGATACACGGAACATGTAATACCTGCAGGTCTCCCTATTAATTCTTTTCATCCTTCTGGGCCAAGAGCTGGGGTAGAATTTGAGGATTTCAGACATTTATTCAGTATGTTTTGATGCTGGGATGGCAATATGAAAACCCCAGTAACAGAAAATAATAGAATTTAAGGGAAAAGGTGAAGACTTTTGTTTCAGCCATGGCTGTTCTTACCCGAAATCAATATCAAAACTCCCAAAGCCAAGTACTGTGTTTGGAGAAGTTGCTTTTATTCTGTGCAGGATGCTACATGGGAGATTTACAACAAAAACTAGCACACCTAATGCAAACCACAATGGATTATTTATACAAACTGAACACTTAATGTCAAATACATATCCATCAAGACAAGCAATTCAAAAAACCTGTTTATTCCACCCTTCTACAACATTACTTAGGATAAGGATGTTCTATGGATAAACGATCACGATTTGATTCTATCTTTCCTCGAGAAGACAGGTTCTCAGACCTGAGGTGATTAATTGCCAAGTTTACTACTTTCAAATAGAATCATAGAATTGCTAGATTGGGAAAGAACTTTGATATCAAGTCCAACTGTACCTGTCCACTACTAAATCATATCCCTAAGCACTTCATCTATCCATCTTTTAAACACCTCCAGGGATGGTGACTCAACCACCTCCCTGGGCAGCCTGTGCCCGATGACCCTTTTTGTGAAGAATTTTTTCCTGATGTCTAATCTGAACCTCTCCTGCCACAACTCCAGACCATTCTCTCTGGTCTCATTGCCTGTCACTTAGGAGACCAACATCCACCTTGCTACAACCTCTTTTCAGACAGCTGTAGACAGTGATACGGTCTACCCTCAGCCTTGTTTCACTAGGCTGAACAACCCCAGTTCCCTCATAAGACTTGTTCTCCAGCTCATTCACCAGCTCTGTTGCCTGCCTTTAGACATGCTCCAGGACCTCAATGTCTTTCTAGCAGTGAGGGACTCAAAACTGAACACTGTATTTGAGCTGCAGCCTTACCAGTGCTGAGCACAGGGGCAGAATCGCTTCCCTGGTCCTGCTCACCATGCTGTTTCTGATACAGGCAAAGATCCTTCTTGGCCACCTGGACACTGCTGAACACACTTCCTCACCACTGAGCGTCTACATCCCTTAACAGCTGCCCAGAGATGTAGGGTGCCCAGATCAGTTATCAGGTTGCAACAAAAACCCTATTAGATAAACAAGGCAAAGAATATTTTTGTTATTCTTTTAGCCTAGAAGATCATAGAATTAAGGAATGGTTTGGGTTGGAAGGGGCCTTAAAGATCAACCAGTTCCAAACCCCTGCCATGGACAGGGACACCTCCCACCAGACTGTGCTGCTCAAGGCCCCATCCAACCTGGTCTTGAATACCAGAGGGTAACTATGAAGACAATGCAACTAATACTTTGTGTGTGTGTGTGTGTGTTTACTTAAAATAGCTTGGTACCTAAAGATGTGAAATGGAAATCAGAGCACTGGTCATTACAGCGCGTTGCTTGATCATCTCTGTTTAGGCAGATACGGTTAGTGCACATTTGGGGCCCCCTCCAAATTTTAAGTAATGGTTTTGAAATCTTGAAACTGTCTGCTCTGCTTTACAAGTTGTTGCACCCTCACCTGGGCTGTGCCGTGCCGGGAGCTGTGCTGGCAGGAGCCATGTGTTAACAACATTTGACATATGAAGTAGGGGGATGCTTTAAGAAAAAGAGTTTCACTGTAAATTTTCTCGCCTAGGAGTTGCACTCTGAACACGATCATGCTCTGATGCACTGCAGGTAGGAGTGGGATGGGAAAATAATGCCCATAGGGTCAGCTGCCTGAGAACTTGCGTCTTGTAGCTTTGTCAGTGTATGCAAAATACAGAATATGCAGTGGAAGAGACCGGTTATCCCACAGCCTGGTTGCTTCTTTATACTTCAGAAATGAGGCAGGGATGCAACTGTGTCTAACCTGTATTTATTCTACCTCTAGCAGCATAAAGGCAAAGTGTTTAGCTGATCCCTCAGCTTATGGTAAGACTCGATGATCCGGTGGGTCTCTTCCAACCTCGTTGTTCTATGATTCTATGAGGCAGCCACAGCGTCCCTGGAAGACCTCAGCATAAAGAATTTCTTCCTAATGTCTAATCTGAATCTCCTCCTTCCGATTTAAAGCCGCTCCCCCTCATCCTATCACTCCATGCCCTTGTAAGAAGCCCCTCCCCAGCTTTCCCGTAGCCCCTGTCAGGTACTGGAAGGCCGCTATGAAATGTCCCTAGAGCCTTCTTTCCTCCAGGCTGCACAACACCGACTCGCTCAGCCTGTCCTCGTAGTAGTTTCAGTCCACCTTGGAGTACACTGCGACAGCACCGAGGGCGGGGCGGGGCGAGGCCCGGTGCGCGTACGCCGTTATCAGCAAGCTCCAATGAAGAGGGGGGAAAGAACAGAGCAGCCATTAACCCTCGTGGCCGGCACCCGCAGAGGCCGCAGTCGCTTCCGCTTCCGCTTCCGCTTCCGCCCTCAGCGCTCTCCGAGCACGTAGCCCCACCCCTTCCCACGCCCTCGCAGGGGCAAAAGTCCTCCCCTCCGAGTCCATACCTCTGCTGGCCAATCAGAAAACGCGTTCCGGTCCACCCCTGAACATCGGCTCCACACTGGCTGGTACCTCTGGGGCCTCTGACCAATCAGAAAGAGCTCTCGGTTCCGCCCCCTAAATAACCACTTCTTATTGGCTCTTGCTCGTGGGGCCGCTGACCAATCAGACGGCGCGCCCTTGTCCGCCCCCCCTGGTCGCGGCTCCCGATTGGCCGGTGGCCGTGTGCCGCGGGCCGGCCCGGCAGCGCGCGGCGGTGCGGGCATGTCGGGGCTGTCGGGGCGCGGGGCGCTGCTCCGCGGGGCGGCGGCGGCGGCGGCGGCGCTGGGGAGGGCGGCATCGCGGCGCCGAGGGGGGCTCTGGAGCAGCCCCGGGTCCGCCGCCCCCCGCCGCTCCGCCGCGCACTTCGCTTTCCAGCCGGACCCGGCGCCCAGCGCCTACGGTGAGAGCGGGGACGGGCAGGGGGGAGGGCGGGCGCCTGGCGCTCCTCCCCGGCCCCTCTCCCCTCCCTGTCGGGCGGACCCCGCCGTGTGTTTGCGCTAAGGGCGGTGTCTTAGAATCACGAGGTGGTTTGGGTTAGAAGGGACCCCAAAGCCCATCCCGTTCCACCCCCTGCCCTGGGCAGGAACACCTCCCGGGCTGCCTCAGGACCCTCCGGCCTGTCGTGGAACAACCTCCAGGGATGGGGCAGCCACAGCATCTCTGAGCAACCTGTGCCAAGGGCCTCACCGTCCTCATCGCGAAGAAATTCTTCTTAATGTCTAATCTAATTCAGACTGTAGCTCGAATCCTGTGTTCGGTTCTGGGACCCTCACCACAAGAAGAATGTTGAGGCTCTGGAATGAGTCCAGAGAAGAGCAATGAAACTGGTGAAGGGGCTGGAGAACAGGCCTTATGAGGTAGGGCTGAGAGAGCTGGGGTTGTTTAGCCTGGAGGAGGCTGAGAGGAGACCTCATTGCTCTCTATAAATACCTGAAAGGAGGTTATAGAGAGGAGGGAGCTGGCCTCTTCTCCCAAGTGACAGGGGACAGGATGAGAGGGAATGGCCTCAAGCTCCACCAGGGGAGATTTAGGCTGGAGATTAGGAGGAAGTTTTTCACACAGAGGGTCATTGGGCATTGGAATAGGCTGCCAAGGGAGGTGGTTGAGTCACCTTCGCTGGAAGTGTTTAAGGGATGTGTGGACGAGGTGCTGAGGGACATGGTTTAGCGTTTGGTAGGAATGGTTGGACTCGATGATCCTGTGGGTCTTTTCCGACCTAGTGCTTCTATGATTCTGATTCTGTGATCTAAATCTTTTCCCCCTCCAATTTAAAGCCATTCCCCTTCATCCTGTTTCTACATGCCCTTATAAAAAGTTCCTCCCCAGCTTTCCTGGAAGTCTGCTGTAAGGACTTCTGGAAACCTTTTCTTCTCCAGGCACAGCAACCCCATATCTCAGCCTGTCCTCATATGGGACATGCTCCAGCCCTCTTATCATCTTTGTAGCCTCCTCTGGAATGATTCCAATAGTGCTGTATCCTTCTCATGTTGAGGATTCCAGAACTGGACACAGTAGTCCAGGTGGGGTCTCACCAGAGAGGAGGCTGTCGTGGGGGAGCCAGTGCAGTGGTTGCAAAAGGCCTACAGATTACTGTGACCTTCCCTCTGCCCTTGTCTCAGTGGGAAAGTTCCTAGCAGTAACTTGGTGACTTATATCCATCCCTGTTTTTTTATGAAATGTGGTACTAAGTCTGTTGTTAATAAAGGTTTATGGTAATTCTCCTGAACACAAGACTGAGCAACACGGATGAGGTGGAAACGAACTTCTTCAGTTGAAAGCTGATGACTTTAGTTCTGAGATGCATCCCTGCAAATGCCCACTTCTGGGTTCTCGAGGAAGCCTGCCTGCTGCAGAAGAGCAGTTTCTCTCACATGAATTGCACTGTCTTCTAGAAAGACATGACTTACAGAATCACAGAATCACAGAACAACCAGGTTGGAAGGGACCCATCTGATCTTCTAGTCCAACCATTCCTATCCAACACTAAACCAAGTCCCTCAATACCTCATCCACTTAGTTGAATACTTTGGTGTTCCAGTGTAATCGTTAAATCTGAGGAAACTCGACCATTTCTATTAGTCATTGGGAGGTACAGGCACCCAAGGTATTGCAGAGTTAAGCCTGGGTGCTGCTTGAGATCATACTGAATAAGCTGTAGTGAGGCAGGTGAGTTCGTTTTGCCACTTAATAGAAAACTGCTTACCTTTGATTTAAAATACACGTTGAAATTATGGGAAAAATAATGAAAGTAATATGTACTGTACTGACAGTACTGTTCCTGCTACTGTTAAAACAGTGATTCTCCAACTTCAGTCTTCAAATCTGGAGGGCACAGTTAGTTTCACCTTGCCCACAAATGCTTATACAGGGCCCTTTGTTATGAGCAGTGCAGCAGATCAGAACAGTCAGGGAGGATTTGCTGCCACTTGCTTAAATAATAGGCATTTATTTACATAGAATACTGGAATGTTTGTATCTTGTGGAAAAGGTTACCCAAGTACTAATGTAGGTGACTTGGGGACAGCAGTTGTTTCTCTCTTTCCTCAGCTTTCCTTCCCTTGACTTTGTAAATCTTGATTTTTTTTTTTTTGTAGCTTTCATATAATTCAAACAGTTCCCATAAAGTATTTTTTACCGTTTCCTTTTCTTAAAGTGCCATGTAGGATGTAACAAGTGAAGCTACCAAGCACAAGAATGTGTAGGAATACTGTGCTATTGTTTTGTTATATCTTTGCTTTCAGGTCTGTTTGGTTTTTTCCTTGCCATGTTGGAATGAAGAAAGGCACTTGGATAACCTTTCTTGGTTTTGAAGATTTTCTTTAAATCTGTGCTGCAGAAGATTTTAATGCAGCCGTCTGGTGCCTTTGCTTTACCCAGCATCACGTTCAGCATCGTGTTTTCTTTCTTGGAGTGTGGATGTGATGCTTCCAACACTTTCTAACTGCAGCTCAGAGAGCAGGCTGGTAGTTTAGAAAACTTTGATAGTAATAGGTGTCTGTAAACAGGAAAGGCTGGAGCTTTAAAAAAAAATACTTAAAGGATGATGAAATAAGCCTAATGAGATCTGGTGAGTCAGCAGAAAGGATTTCAATCCTCTAAAGAATAATGCTTTACTAAGGTTTTTTCCTCTGAAGAACCGTTGCATTATTCATTGTTCCTAGTGTTTGACTAAGCACTGCGATGCTGCATTCACTGTAGCTAGGAACATAGTTTTTGAAATAGGGCTGAATGCAGGGCAGTAGAATTTTAGTCCTTGGGATAGCAATGTATACCATACTCAATTCCGTCCACCCCATAATTTAAGTTTACTCAGCAAATGTGTCTTGCGTATTCTTAACAGAGATCTTGTTTATGAAACTAAGTGTTTCCAATATTTTCTAATGCACTTTGTCTTTCGAAACAAGTTAAATGTCTAAATAATCACTTTCACACAGGGCAAACTCAGAAGATGAATCTCTTCCAATCCATAACAAGTGCCTTGGACAATGCTTTAGCCAAAGATCCGACTGCAGGTATACTATGCTTGTTAGTGTGCTTTGCTTTGTATAAATTGCACTGTTAAGCCTGTTTGCCTACAGCATTAAATGCATTTCTCATGGCTTTTAAGGTTTTCTAATAAGTTATTTCTACACTTTGATCTTAAACCAACTTAAAAATGTGTTGTATTGGATTATTAATAGATTATGTCATCTGAGATGCAGTTGTGTCTTCTGTATTAGCTGGTTGTATTTCAGTTGAAAGTTGGGACAGAAAGATACATTGCTTAACGTGCTTTGGGTATTACTGACGTGAACTCTGTGTAAGTGGCAGCCTAAGTCCCACTCCCAAAAGGAGTTTTTTTTAAATGTAGATCTTAGTATTTAATTCCTTCAACTCTGTATGCTCAAAAAGGGGTATTTTTTAGAGGCTATCTATTCCTTGCTCCTGTCCATTCTCCCTTCTCCCCTTCCCTGCCTTGTAAAATTCCTTTTCAGCTGTACTGATTTTTGTTCATCGTTGCATGTAGGCAATGTAAGATTTTCTAGGATTTTGAGGTCTGTATAGCCTGTAACACTGAAGAAACTAGTTCGTCATAGCTTGATTTAAAAGGGTTGTCCTAAAGTTGTTTGCAAAAACTACTCCAATTTTAATTCTTATACCCACAAGGAGGTCTCTTGCTTCTGTTGTCATAACAAAGGCATGGTGACGGCCAGATATCTGAAAGATGTTTAATGTCATGAACACAGCTGCAAGAGCTGTTTGATCTTGTGAAATTTTGGTTTATCTTTTTAGTCTATTAGCAACTCTTTTTGGCACTGCTTAAACCACTGCTTAACTTAGGTCTGACTGATTGTCTAATCCCTCTGAATCTACAGCTGTGTTATAATCACCTTTATTCATTTAAACTTAGACAACTGAGGGTGAAATACTGCCAAGAACAAATTTTAGTACCATTTCTGTAGGATCAGCCAGTAAGTAGAATGTTAGTCCAGCAGGAATCTAAACTCAAATGTAATCTTTAGCCTTTTAGTCACTCTAAGGTTTGAATCTTGCTATTCAGCTTTGCAGGGCTGGATCTTTGCAAAGCCTTTTGCAAGACCCTGTTGGAGTTCAACAGTCCAGACTTGTGAGTTGTCAGTATTCCCCTACTGAAACATGTCCTTCATATGTTTCTAGTTGTATGGGAATTGAGCAACTGTAGCTTAAGTAGTGGAAATCCTCATACTTATGTTGATGAAAATTAGAATCTGTCCAGGAAACTCGGGGTCAACAGAGCGAGTAAATCCATCCAAGTTTGCTGATACCAGCATTAAATGGGATTTTCTTCATGACAGCTGGCTCAAAAATAAGTAGCCATATGGTAATGGAAAGGCCTTACAAAGATTTGAAGTGCTTGAAAAATCAAGCAAATTAATATTAATTAGAGAGATGGTCTGGCGTGATAATTCAATCATGAACTCCCATGACTGCATTGGTTTTGCATCATGGTACAAGTTATTTTTCTTGAAATGGTGATTGTCCGAAGTGTAATAATCTGTTTTAGTGCTTCCAATGTATTTTATTTAAATAAAAAAAAAATTGAAAGGTAAGGACTCTAACTCATTATTTTGTGTCCTTTAGAATATGGACAGTATTGAGGAATTTTGGAATTATCAGAACTGACTCCAATTGAAGCAAGATACTATTGGCAATACTGCTGCACATCTTTTGCTTGCTGAAAAAAAAATGAAATGGGCAATATTTCTGTGAAATAAATACTTAAATAATAAAAGTGTTATAAGAAAAAATAGACATCTTAATTCCATAAATTAAAAGAATAAAACCCACATTAGTTAAAATGAAGCTAAAATTTAAGGGCAATTACTTTTAGTGATAAAACTTCATTGGCTGCATGGGCCACACTGTAGGGATGTTGAATATTGAATATTGGACTGGTTGTTAGATATCCATCTTTCCTGTAGATGAGTTCCTCTGAAATAACTTTTTGAGGATTTAGCAAGTATGTTTGGAGAAGGTTTAAAATTTCATATTGCATTGGTATTTGAAGAAAACCTTAGTTTCTCATTCTTCAAAACGCTGCCTTTATGGAAATGGTTGCCACTTGAAGCAGGACACAACTTCAATATCTCTTTAGTGATTGTTTATTGGAATTACTTTTATTCATTTAGATTTAGATATTGTGATGTTACAGAATATTTCAGAAAAATACATGTTTTACTGAAAATGCAGCTGAGTCAGTTTCAAGAGCTCTTTTTTGAGATATAGTTGTGTTGCTGTACTGATTCCTCATTAAACTTGGTTCTTCATTATAGACTACACACGAGAAACAGTTCTAGACAAATCTTGAATGAATATGAAATCTGTGGTGCTATTTACACTAGTGTCTCATATAAAAACCTTTAAAACATGTTTATTAAATATAAGATGCTCTGGAGTTTAGCCTCATCTGTTCTTATTTTTCAGTAATATTTGGTGAAGATGTGGCCTTTGGTGGAGTCTTCAGGTGTACAGTTGGCTTGCGAGACAAATATGGTAAGTTAACTTTTAAACCTGATGTTATTTTCATAGTAGCATCTCTGGTCCTTTGTACCTGTCTGTGGTTTGTGGGAGAAGAGAAGAACATGTGGGAGACAAGCCTTATAAATGGATTTCTGTTTTCCTTTCTGTCTTTGGAAACAGAAAAAAATTTGAATGTGTTACTATTTATGTAAGCTTCCAAAGCTTTCAAAACTTGCTGACATAATTTCAGGAGTCTTCTGTGTTTTCAACTAACTTTATCAATATAACCTAATTTGCATAAACTGCAATTGTACCAGGTATTCATCATTTTGACCCCATTCAACTACCATCATCAAATTAAAGCCTCTTCACAACAAGGTGTTGTGATGTTTTTTGGTCTTATAAGTCAAGATCAGTGAAGGAATTGTACTGAAATAGATTTAAACTCTTCCTTGAGTGTAGTATTTTCTACCACGACCTGGAAAACACGTACAGAAATTCCATGTTACAGCTGTGCTTGTGCTTTATCTACAACATGATTGGTTTATGTGTTTGGGAGACTCACGTGGAGACATTCAAAGAAATGGTATAACCTTTGTCTCAAAGAATCTTAGAAGTAGTTTTTATCACTAGATAGGAAAAAATGCTTTGCAAAAGTATATGAAAGATAAGATGGCACTTATTTATAAACTCACGTGGTTGAAGTGAGTTCAGTGGAAGAAAAAAATAGTTACTTGCAGGAACTTTTAAAATTTGTTGAAAACTTATTTTAAAGTAGGTTTTAAAGAGGGAGATTCTTGTGTGATATAAATTAATCTGTATATTGTGTTCATTTTGGAAGAAACTTAGTTCCACTGTTCCTGGGAGGTAGTCTCTTACAGCTGAGTATCAGTAGCTTATAAGAAAGGTGAGGGGAAGGAAAAGACTTTCTTTCAGACCATACATTGCTGCACAAGCACGGAAGTGTCACATTCACAGTTCTTGATTCATCTCTTGATGGACAGAATTTAACTTCCTACCTAGTGATACCTGAATGGCAAATCTAGAGGACTTTTCAAAGGTCTTCACTGTTCTTCTGGTTAAGTTTCTTCGGTTATCCATTTGGTTTCCTTACATAAAGTATCCATTTTCTTGGAAGTACTGTTTCTGGAATGCTAAAAAAAGAATCAGTGTTTCGTGCATGGCACCCTAGGTGGTACATAGCAGTTTCACAGAATCACAAGGTTGGAAAAAAACCCACAAGATCATTGAGTCCAGCCATTCCTATCAGTCTCTAAACCGTGCCCCTCAGTTTACCCATCTTGGAAGCAGTTTTGGATATGGTAACCTGATAAGTGTTTAATTTGGCAGTTGCTGTCTCCCCCACTGGGCTACCAAACAGAAGAGAGGGTTATAAAATGTTAATTTTCAATGCCTTACTTTCTTCAAGGCACAAAGATGACTAGGACCACTTGCAGCTACTGATTAAATCAATTTCATTTTCCTCATCTGGAGGAGATGAGTTGCTGCCATCTTGGAGATCACCAAGATCCACTTTTTTGGAGTGAACCTAAAAAGGGAGAGGAGGAAAGACTGTACTTCTAAGAAGCTTTAGAAGCATCACCATACTTTGTTGTCTTGTTTATCTGCTTTATTTATTGTGCTGATATTGTCTCACTCTGTGGTTTAAACATTAATGTTCAATATTTTGGATGGGGCTTCTGTTAACAATGTTCTTCAGTTTGCATGTTGCTGTTAAGTTAATGTTCTGTAACTTGGTGTGATGTGTTAGCAGTGTTTACTAGGCTTCATGAGGAAATGAAGCAAGTGTCACAGCAGTTGCTTGCTGGAAACGTGGGCAAGAGAAGACTTCCTTTGATAAATATGCAACAAGAGCAGATGGCTCCATAAGCAACTTTCTTATTTTTTAGTGAATGTCTCCAGTTTAAAAGACAAGAAGAACAAACTACATATCGTTAGAGTGTTGCGTTGAGGGTCATGTGTTGGTTTTCTTTGACATAAGAAAGTCATATAATATTGGAATGAAGTGAAGACATGATGTAATCATTTTAGTAGCAATTTTATTATTGATGCATCCAGAAGTGCCAGTGCTGTTCAAAGACTTTGTGATAGTCCCCACCCCAGAGTGCAGGGGTACTGGTGAGATAGACACTGTTGGGGGAGCGCAAAGAACTATTTGCACTGTGTTAGTCAGCAAGAAAAGCAACAGTCACAAAAGCCTAGCTAGAATCAGATTTACTCTATTGAGGAGGGTATGACATGACTTTGGGAAAATTTGAAAATAACCCCCTTTAAAGCAACATGAGAAACAGTGGAAGTACCCATATGACCACTGAGCAAGGGCTAATGAAAGCTTCTATTGCTGTTTGACCAAAAAAGGGTACTGACCTCTTTATGTGAATAAGAGGATAGATTTGATAAGGAAAGACTACATACTGATCTTTCTTCATGTGATTGTAAAATAAAATAGGTTGGTACATAAAGTACAAGTGAGATCAAGTTAACAAGGCAGGAAACTTTCTCTTCATGTTCATTCTGAGTATAGCAAAGATTGTATTTGTGAAATGAAAAGCGTGTTAAATAACAGAGACGGTGAAATTTGAAAAGCTTTTAACTGTTATCCTACTTTAAAAATATGTTTTACAGATTCATTATAAAAAGATCTTCCTAAGTTCTATTTGTCTTGCAGATTCTGAGATGAAGTGAGCTGAACTGACTGAGAAGTGAACTGAAGTTGTTTATAGTGCTTGAGACAGAAGGGGTTGGAGAAGGCAAGACAGGAAAAATAAGAGTTCTCTGTGCTGCTGCTGAGGTGCCTAAATGAAGGCAGTATCTGAAATAAAATTTGGACAGAAAGAGAAGTCTGAAGATAAGATGCATATTCAGCTTTGTAAGGCAGATCATAGATGAGAGGCAGATAAGATGATGCAGATAACTTGGCTTCTTCCTGCACTCACAGTGACATCCTGTAGGAAATGGGCTACGGTTGAAGAGGGAATGGAAAAGGAGCACATAGAGCATATACTGAAAATATAGTTTCAGTCCTGAGGAGGACCAGTAGAAACTGAAAGCACAAAAAATTGAAGGAATCCAAAATCTGAAGAGGGCTGTGACTGTGTGTCATTTTTGTATTAGAGATTAGCTGAGTTCTAGATAAAGTGCTTGCTTTATGCAAAGGTTAAAGTCCATGTAAAATAGGGAAGAATTCCAGACAGAATCAATGAGCAATCAAACTTGTGGTTCTTAAGGTTATATGCACTCAGTGACCCTTGTTTCCCTGTTTCCCTCCTGCATTTACCATGAACATAATAAGAGGAGATAGAAGTAACATAATATGAGGTTGTCTCTATATATTGACATAAAATATGAAGGAGTGAATGTGGTTTTTGTGGAAAAGGAAAATTTGGTTGATTTGGTTGGCTTTGTTCTTTTCCCAGAGATAATCAAAATCACTAGGTGGCAGTCTATGCCTCTAAGTATTTAATTTGCTACAAATTGGTAGTTTCTTTTTAAGTACTTTTATAGAGGTCAAGCTTTAAATATGACCTAATATTATAGTAGGGACGATTTAGTATATTAATACTCACTGGTAGTACTGTACAGATGTTGGATGCTACCCAGACTGTCACTGAAGTCTCTCTAGAGGGAAAGAGAATAAATTTGCTTTTAGAATAAATCTGTCGTCAAATCTAGACCCTTTTTTTGCCAAGAAAGCTATTTAAGCCCGAGTGTAGAGTAATGCTGTAATATAAACAGAGCTAGAGGCTTAGTCTAGTAAGTGAAAAAAATCCAGCTCACTGACTTTGTAAGGAAATAATATTTTAGTTTTGATGGGACGAGTTTTTGACATGCTACAAATAATTTTGTTTGAAAATGTTTAATTGAGGAATCATATGTGAACAGATTGGTACGTGGAAGTTTCTTTCCTGCAATAGCTGTGACTTTGATTGGATGTTTGTTCCGATACATCTTATGTCAAGATCTGAAATAAATGATGCCAGAAAACTGGAATTGCCTTTACTGCTCACAGTCCTTCTCTTTGTGTTACTGTGTTTTGCCTTAACCGAATGCTTAGAAATCTGTTGCATGATAATCCCTTGTCCTGAAAATTAGTAGACTCCTTGAAATTTTTATGTGGAGAGTTCCTTTGAGATAAGGGAAGGGAAATAAGTCTCAAACAGATTTTTTCTTTATTCCTTCCTTCTGATTCTTGCACACTGGAAGGCACATTCTTTTTTTTCACTTGTCTCCTTCCCCATCACTCACTGCCACATCTTTGAGTGTCACCATTTTGCAGAGGTTGCACACCCTAACCTGCAGGGTATCTTTGTGGTAGTAATGAATGTCTGGTGTTTCACATTCTTGTTAATATATCTGATAAAATGGAGTAAAAAATTAATTTTTAATGCAGTCCTCTGAATGTAGTCTTGAACTACCCACCTAGCTGAGTTGTAAAGAATTAGAAGAATAGTCAGCAAATGAGAATGTGGAAAATCCCCTTCTCTTGACAGCCAGCTTGCAGAGGGTCATAGAGGCTTCAGGAGCTGGCCGGTTAAGTGCAATTATGCTTGAATGAAAGAATGATGTTAGGAAGAGAAAATGTTTATGGAGTTGCGTGAGGCAAGGAAGGAGCATTAGACTAGTGCCTGTAGGATGGAACTTTTTGTGAATGGTGAATTTAGGTAGGAGAAAGAGATAGTTATTGGACGGGAAAGAGAGAGGGTCTTTAAATTAGAGGAATGAGAGCTTGATTATAAGGCATGCTTTCATGCATTGGAATAAAAATGTAAGTATTGTTGGTCACAGACCTCTAGAGAATAAGGTCATTCCATGTGATGGCCTGAAAGCAGGCACCTGGTGGAATTCTGAAACAAATTCTGCAAAACACCTTCACTTATAAGGTGCCACGTTAAGGGTTGGGCTCAGTGATCTTAAAGGTCTTTTCCAACCTAAGTGATTATGTAATTCTATGATCCTAAATTAAATGTAAAGCAAATTAATGGTGAGTTACAGAAATAGGCACTCTTCTTAAAGGTTTTTACAGCTCAAGAAGTATGAGGCAAAGGATGCTGGAGGATTCTAAAAGTTCTGTGATTCTGTGGTATTTTTGGAATCCTTTAAAGGAATTAGAAAGGTTTATAGTAGTATTGTCAGTCTTCTTCAAAGCCAGCTATGAGTTTGGTATGGATGCAGTGAATCCATGTGTTGTCACCCACCATAATAAAGATTTTTAATATGAAATCAGAAAAAATAATAAGGGAACTTCCTTAATAAGGGAAGTTTTAGTCTAAATATTACATGCGTAGTTCAGGCTTCCTCCAGGTTCCATATCAATTCTAGCAAGTAATTTGTGCTGCCTATTCAAGACTAATAGTGATCACAGAATCATAGAACCATTTAGATTGGAAAAGACCTGTAAGATAGAGTCCAACTGCAAACCTAACACTGTCAAGTTCGCCGCTAAACCATGTCCCTAAGCACCATTTCTCCACGACTTTTAAAATGGTGACTCAACCACTTCCCTAGGCAGCCTGTTCCAGTGTTTGACACCAAGTGAGTCTAGGTGACCACTTAAGTTAGATTACTAATATTTGGATGCCTGATTAGATCATTTACTATGTTTTGGAGCTGCTAGAAATTATTTCTGGACTGAAAGAGTAGTGTAAATAAGTGGGTCATTTTCCTACTTTTCAGAAGGGAATTCTTGACTAATGCCATTTTAGTACACTTGCAATATGCTTAGAATGTGAATACTTTGAATAGGAGCTTTTCTTTCAAAAATTCTCTGAGTTCCTGGAGACTCCCACCAGAAGTAAGTGATTGCCCAGAGTAAAATAGACCTGACCTTAGTCATGTCCCTTAGGCGTTCTGAACTTACTCCCAGAAGAACTGACTGAGATGTCAAAGCTGATGTCTATAGAGATGAAAAAGAAATTATTTGGCAGCAGTTGTTCTTTTGAAATGTCTTGGAATGAATTTGTCTTTTGCTCATGTGATTTGTCACTGTTGGGGATCCTCTGTGTGATAGCAGGGTAAACAAGAGAAAGATGGGTTTCCTCTTTTCTCGATTAATGTCTCAGCATTGGTTGAAGAGTTTTCATGGGTTTTATTTTTGTCTCTTCTGGTTTGTCTGTTCCTTTTAGTCTCTGTTACTGCTGTCTTCCTTTTCCTGTTTCAGTGCTCACAGAGATGTAGTGCCCGCAGCAGCACACGGTACTGTCATACAAAGTCAATTACAACAAAATGCTTTTTGTAGGATTTCTGTGCAACATTGCTAATGTGGTCTGGCATGGTGTTTGCTGCCTTTATTGGCAGTGTGGTGTTGGCTGTCACTTTGTGGTATGCTTTAGTCCCCAAGTCCTTTATGTTGTGCTGCTGTGCAGCCAGTAATTGCTTCTTTTCTGAGTGGACATTTGATAAAATGAAATCCAGTTAAGAACAGCTCTGTGCCATTCCTACATGTAGGATAAAATAACCAATCTCAGATAATTGCCTTTCAGGTAATCCTGAATTACGTACCTGGATAGGGACATCTATACATGCAGAAAGGAGTAGATGAGGAATAAGCAGCCTAATTTTTTTTCTAATTGTTTTCCTCTGTATCAACTTTTCATAGCTAAAAGAAATTTCTTCATGTAGAATAGAAAAGGTGTAATAAATACTTGTATGTAACTTGAAATTTAGTTCTTTTCTTTCCCAATTCTGTTCATGCCTATAGGCTTATTCTAGAAATAATCATTCCTGTGTTTTATTATTTTGATACAGCTAGAAGAATAGAGGGAGTTAGGATTTTTTTTTTCCAAATAATATTAAAAAAATAAGTGTGAAATTGATGGAGCACAGATTGTAAACAGTCATTAGTGTCATTTCAATCAGTCCAGGATATTTTCTTGCAATTTGGAAAAATCACAGAAGAAAAGGAAAATCAAGAGGAGAAATAACACTTGTATGTAATCCTGTGAGGGTGGAGGGAGTTGAATCAAAGATTTCCCTTGTGGAAAATCTTAAACATCAAAACCCAAATGACTGAACTGCATATAAAACCACAATTATAGGAAGAAAATAACATCCTTGTGTCAGGATGACCTATCCACATTAGCAATCAGCTGGATGCTTTAAAAATGATTTTATTTATCACTTCCATATTTGTTTTCCCCTACTTTCTGCCTGCCTTACAGAATTAGATCTCTGAAGTACAGGACATGTTTTGTGACATGCCAGTTGGCAAAGGCTGTTCTTATCCTTAGGTGAAGGAGATTCCCTGTCTTCCCTACACACACTGTACCAGTGCAGCATTATTCTTATGGTTTCAAGCTTTTTTATAGTGAAGAGTTTTCTCTGGACTCTGGTTGCTGCAGCTTTAGGATATGGGCCATCCAAACCTCATATGTTACTCTGGGTCATGCTGAGTAAAACCTGGTTACTTGCAGCTTCTGCTGATACGTCTTATAATAATGCTGGTTTGTTTTGCAGCAATAATATTTATTTTTAGTGTCTGATCCACTTCAGTCCCTGGTTGTTATTCTGTATACCTTATGTCTAAGGTGTAAACACCTGTATGCGTTTTCAGGGAACACTGCGTTCTTAGTAAATGAGTAATTTGTTTACAGTCCAGTAAAAAAATTGATGAGTTTTTGTTTATTTGTCCAGGAGATGGCTGTACTTAGCCATTCCAAAGGGACACCAGCCTTTCTGAAATGGTGGTGGTCATTTTTTGAAGAAAAGCAGCTACTTGAACACAACGTTATTTTATGAGCTTGAGCTGTAGAAAACACTGAAGGCAAGTTCTGTGTTTAAGGGGTCTTTAGGGAAACCATGAGTGAGAAGATAAGCTTGCCTCTAGGTTGTTACTGTATTTGGTGAAGTGTCTTGGCTAGGAATTGGATATACTTAAAAAAATTGTGTAATGACCTGATATCTTTTAATAGCATGAAATAATGGAGAACTTTTTGAAACTGGCCTAATAGAGGTAGATATAGTGTTGTTTTGTTTTTGGTTTTTTTTTAAATGCTAATAATTTGCTTCCAAAATCCATAAAATACTTTAAATATTTATGTTGGCAATTGTTTTTGTTAGTCATTTCAGGGAATTGTCTATTGCAAAGACTTCACAGTGTGTTGTTGATAAGAGAGCAGAAATCTATCAGTGGAGGTTCTGGGTATGTTCTCGTGGTCCCAGTGCAAGGATAATAGCTACAAGAATACAATTTTTGAGCTGGCTGGGGGCTGTTAATGCAGTGTATTCAGGTGTGTTCCCAGAAGCAATTAGTTCAGCAGGTGAGGTTACACTGAGGTTTTCCTGTAAGGTTTTTTATCAATAATCATAGGGTCTTTTGCATGCAGAGCAATAGACTGTTATAGGGAGGAGAAGACCAGCCTGAATTAGCATAGGGAGTTAGTGTTAGGTGTTTATTATATAAACAGGTAGATAGAAAATGTTAGCTGCCTCTTTCATGGGGGTGCTGGTACTTCCCAACATAAGCACATGGTGGAATGATGTAGTTCAGAAATTTTGACTTTGTGAATTAAGCTGGGGATGAAACAAATGACTAGTTGTGTATAGACTGAGCGAAACTAGAGTTTGGTTCTCCTTGTTTCTTTGTGGATGGATCTAAGTGGAGAATTCTGCAGCTTGCTTGCCTGGTTCTTCCAGAGCAGTTTGGCAAGATCTGGATTTTGTTCTGATTTGTATAAATGTTTTTTAACAGTAACATCTGGAGAATGTATTCCAGACTCATTACACAATAGTACATTTTGTTCATCTTCATCTTAAATAGCTAATTCTTTTCTTAAGAGTTATTGTTAGAAAAAGGAAATTATTTAAGAACTTGCTACAATGTAGTGTATCTTTTTTATGCTGTTTGTCTGTGGGATATTTTTAAAATCAGTCTCTGTCATAGCTAAATAGAATTTATTTTAGTTTTCTTTTTATTTCTTTAATTAGCCTAATAGCGGGCCTGGTGTGAAAACAATATATTATTTGTTTGGGACTTAATATTTATTATGTTTCTTTTCATGTGTTGTATATCTGTTTGAGGGCTAGATAAGGGATATACTTCTTAATATAGTGAACTTGATACTCAGTGCAAAGCTGAAGAAAGCTGTTCTAAAGAATTTTTAAGATATTTCAAGGTGCATTGTTGGACAAAAAAGTATGTGCTGCTGAACTTCATAGAAATTGAATTTTTCACCTCAAAAATACTTAATTTGAAACATTTAAAAGAAAGATTTTAGTAATATTGTGTCAAGAAGGATGAAACTTGATATATTAAAGACACAAGATAGAATCATTGAACATTACTAGTATTCAGTCTGTATTAATACCAGGACTGCAAGCATAGTTTGTGTACCTTGTTTTAGATGTCAGTCTTTACACATTTATATTTTTTATGTGGAGTTTAGTGATTCTCAGTTTCCTTGGTTAGTCCTGTGACCAGTATGACTTCTGTTTAATTGGAACTTGTCAAGTACAACTAATTTAGTATGTCTCCTCTTTTTTCTGCCTCTGAGGCTGATGATAAGAACGTGGCAATTATAATCACTTCAGTTTAAGAAGGTGCTGCAGGCTTTATTACAGGGAGTAAAACAGAGTTTTCTTGGGAGTAATTTTCTAGAAGCCTAGAAGGATCAAAAAGGTCAACACTACTACCCTAGTCCAGTGAATTGTCTAAGCAGCTTTGCAGTAGAAGCACAGAAGTGGGTTAATCTTAATTTAACTTGATTCAGATCCAACTTGTAGTGACCAGGCTGACATACCACAGCAGTCATTTATTATAAGAGGTCTTTCTTTTCAATTTGTAGAAACATTATATCCTCAAAACCTGGTAAGGAGTTTTCACACTTGTAAGGAAGCACTGAGTATAGATCAATTTATTGATTGTTTCTCATGCACTTGCTTTGCATTAACAAGTGACAGGCATGGTTAGAAGTGAGATTCATAAGATGTTTTTCATTACAGCGGATTACAGGTCATACAGATCTTTGTTCCCGAGTTCCTTCACCAGCATTAAATCCTTGTTTTTTTTGTTGAGAATAGTTGCTTCATAATTTAGAGTATAGCCAGCATGCTTTCAAATTTAATATAAATTATTTTTACACTTCTGATACCAAGGAGGCTGGGAGATAGTGCCTTGTATTTGGCATGTGTTTGCTTATTCCCTGATCTGTCATCCAGATAGTGTCCCCAGCCTATGACAGCAGAATTTTCATTAACATGTTTTAATGCTTAGCTTTGGTAACTATTATGTATTTTCCTGTTGGACCCTTTGTAATGTCATGTAGGTAGTCTGAAAACACAAGGAACTGTCCTAAGCCTCTTAAATAATGTAACAATTTTGGCGTGTATTTTGGCAATTAATTATTCTATCATCTCTCTAATTTTATGCTTTTCTGCAAGTGTGCTTCTCACCCAGCAAATTTTTTTTTTGTGGTTGAGCAGCTAATGTTATGAGTTGTACCTGGAGGAACACTTGAATGCCTTGGTGCTGTTAGGCATTGTGCTTTTCTTCCTTAGGCTGATACAACTGGGTATGTGAGCCAGGTCACCAGAAGGAATTCAGCATGGAGTTGGCTACCGGCATGGTCATAAGTAAAAAAGAAATTTTGGTGAGCAAATCTGCCACTTTGATGGGAGCTGCTTATTGAATATAATGGAGCTGAATCAGTATTATCTTATCAATGTCATGAAATGCTTCCATCAGCGAGACAGGTACAGACATAAAAAGTTTGGGTAGTCAGCATGTCGACTGGCATTCAAAACTATGCCAAAGCTTTGCATTAACCTCTCCTGACTCCTCCCATTACCACTTCTTCCCTGAGAAAGGGAGATGATTAGATGATATATTGTAATATTTCTGGTTTATTCTTTAGCTTTTGATGGGATGCTAGTTTGTGGCAAACAGGAAATCTGAAGTAGGGGAGATGGCCAGAAAAACAAGTTTTCCTTTTTCACTTTAGGAAGACAGAACAGTTAATAAATAAATTTTCCTGTGTCGTCCCTCGTCTTGAGAGTTGAGTAAATTATTAATGTTATGTTCATACTATGAGCAACTTTAAGAATTTTCTATGTTTTACTGAAAGCAATTTTCCTTTCCTTCCAAGCCTGTGATTCAATAACTGTGCAGATTGTGAGAATTTGTAGATAACTGAGGGCATTTGTCCACATTGATGGTAACCTTTTACTTGTATTTTGGCAGTTCTCCTGTCTGATCTTTTTTAGGATCTTTGAGAGTGAGGTAAATGAAAATGCAATAAAAATGCTTTTTCTTAAGGGAGTGTTGGGGAATAGAAGGTGAAAGAGCAGTTTAGATCTACAGAGCTCTTGAAGAAAAATGCACAGTCTTTTAATTAGAGTGATGTATTTAGAATGCTTTGAGCTATTAATGCTAGCTCAAATATTCATGTCTATAAAAATCTATGAACACCTTGGAATTAGTAACAGAGGGGAGACTTAAAAGGAAAACTTACCCTTCAGCTTTTTTAAATTTCCAGTTTACTTGAAGTGCTCTTCAGAAGTGTTGGTTATGTCAGTGGAATAAATGATAAACCTGCGAGGAATTCCTGTTCTTACCAATTACCTGTTAGAACAGGTGCCCTTCTGTATTTGCAATGCTGTGGTGATCTGTACTTCAGAAGCATACAGTTTTTTTGTGCAAATGTTTTATTTTTATTTTATTTTTCTTTTCCCCCAGTGAAGCTTAATTAAGAAAAGTTTGCATATCCAGATTGAAAGCTAATGTGGTTTTACTGGTGTTCACTATAGAGGAACAGATTGCATGTGCTTTTTTAAGGCTGAAGAACTGTGACTAGGATATCCGCAGAAGAAGTGGTGGAAAAATTTGATTGAGATTAATAAGAAATTACTAGAACCGTTTCATGTTCAACTAGAAGCTTCAAAATAGCCAAGTATGAATTTATAAAATTACTTGCTGTGATGTCTACCCTTTCACATAGTATCAGAGAAATGGGAGGTAAGAAGTGTCAGTGTTAAAATGCTTAAAAGAGACTATAGGACTAAGAAAGTCTGAATGCTGGATAGATTGTTATTTTATGTTTAGGAATAGAATTAATAGACTTCATAGGTGTAAATCTATGAAAAATCCTAGTTATTCTAGTATAGAGAAGACCTCTAAAGCCAGGACTTATTTGAAATCAGTCATTTCTATTTGAATTTTTTACATAAAGTCCACAGTGAGTAGGAAAGCAGCTAATCTGCTGGAACTTCCTTTTTGTTCTGGTCCTCTGTTTCTCTGTGTGTGTCCATGGTTGTCACAATTGAGGACAGATCATATTTAGCTTGTTATACTCTTCTGTTTGAGTTCTAAAGGATGTTTTAAGTGGAAGTTAAGGAGATCATGAGGACAAATAAATTGCTGCTGAAGTATATTGTTAGTACTACTCTGTGCTGACTTCTTTTAAGATGCCTTTTTAAATGCAACTGGTGTAGAATTATTTTGAAAACAAAACACCATCCTTTGACTAAATCATGAGCAGTATTCTGTAAACTGCTCAAACTATCTAACGCAGGCATTTAGAGCAATGTGGAATTACTCAGTTGGAAGTTTGGTGTTACATGTTAGAGAAGATTTGATAGCGTTTGACTATCTGGTTCCTGAGGTTAAATTAAGATGGGAACATGTTTCATTGCAGATATTGAAATCTGAAATACTTTTTTCCTGACAGCTTGGAAAAAATAAAGATGAAGCAGGCCAAAACACTAATGCACGATAATCAACTACATATGTCTGTAAACATGTTCTGTTAGGTTGCTATGAAGCTTTTTATTCTTGAAGGATGAGAAGATGACTGCAAGATTGCCTTAAAGCTATTGCCACTTAGACAGAGGGTCAGTAGTAATTTGAACGTGTTTGGGGTACTTAACTCTTCTGAAAATCACAATCAATCTTTTTTTTTATTTAAGTGACCAGGGAAGGATGAAGTAGTTGTTTAAAAATTGCTTTTAATCAAATACTGCTTTTTCCTTAGTGTGTTTAATCTTCTCTGATTTACCTTATTTGACATCACTTATAGTGTATTTATTCATTTGCCTAACATACCATCTAACCATCTTCCTGTGTTTTGTGAATGGAGAGATGAAAAGAATCAACCTTTCTTCTTATTGCCCTGTTTGTTATATTGCCTCTCTCACTGATTGGAAAATGGTACCAGCTTGTTCAGATAGCTGAAACTAGAGTTGTTTTTAAAGCTGGGCAGGTTAATTGAAGTGGACACCAGTGTAATGTCTTTCTTTGGAGGCTGACGCACCTGGTTTCAGATAACAGAGAGGTGATGCTTTCACCTGGAGTGACAAGTTACCTTGTGGAGTTTGTGTTAGCTGGTTTTGAGCTGCATGGTTGACGCAAGTAATAGGAGGAGAGTACATTTTAGGAAATGTTTCTTCATTCATGCGATAATGAAATATGGAAAAACAAAGCATCCCTGGGTTATTTGTCTGCTTTAGTCGGATTTCAGCTGAGTGAATTGTTTGCAAAGGGTGACATGAATGGCTGTTTATTAAAGTTGCCTTCCGTTTCACATTTTGGAAAGAATGTGAAAAATAAAGGTGAAATAAAATAGATAAGAATACATGGGCTTAAGGCTTTTAAATTTTGACTGTTTAATTTATATTTGTTTTGGTAATGACTTTCATATTGTAAAAAAAAGATATAAGGTTAATGCCATGCTATATACATTTTAATGTTTGGGGAAATTAATGAATTTGTTTCATCCTAGTAAAATGTGTATTTTTATCTTCAAAGGCTACATTTTACTGGAAAACTTCAAACAACCCAACCCTTGAAAATCTATACAAGGCTTGTTTTCTCATCTAATGAATATTAAAGTGCTTTAGGTTTTGCTTTTAAGAAGGGATCAGTATTATTGTTGTACATGTAAAATCAAACTCATTCCTGAGTAATGAAGCTTATTCAGTGACAATTACCTGGCTTTTTTTCCACTATTTTAAGCCATAGCATTTCAGGATTATGCCTTTGCTTCTTGAAGTCCAAATTAGGTGCTTCAAGCTGATAATGTTAACTCTTGTGTTGTATTTCCCATTGGCCTGTATTGTTTCTCACTTAATTTATTCCATCATTCTCCCTTGATAGCACCATGCTGCCTTTTATTTGATATTTCAATAGTATTTCAGTAGTTTTGTTAGGATGTCTTTTAAATGCCGAATCATAGAGGGGTAAGCTAGTGTGGTGGATCTAACATGCTTTTAAATTCATTCACCTATCACAAATCGATATTAAACAATTGATTTTGAAGTTTTTAGAAGTTGAAAAATCATTTTACAGGACTGTTCAAATAAATTTCAATTTTTATGTGTAGGTATAAAATTATTTGTAGAAGTAATGTATAAGGTTCTTCCAAGGTAGTCTGAAAAATCTCTTAATAGAAAATGAGGTTAGGTAATCTTAGTGTGATCTGACTTCTAGGCATTTCTCAATGATGTAATTATTTGTTCTGCTCAGATACTAGTCTATGTAGGCTATGTTGTCGAGTTTTAAGCAAGACTAATTAACTAACAAAGTTCTGTATAACTACCTGAAAGGAGGTTGTGGAGAGGAGGGATCTGGCCTCTTCTCCGAAGTGACAGGGGACAGGACAAGAGGGAATGGCCTCAAGCTGCACCAGGGGAGGTTCAGACTGGATATCAGGGAAAAAAAGTTCACAGAAAGGATCACTGGGCACTGGCAGAGGCTGCCCAGGGAGGTGGTTGATTCACCTTCCCTGGAGGTGTTTAAAAGACAGATGGATGAGGTGCTGAGGGGTATGGCTTAGTGATTGATAGGAGTGGTTGGACTCAATGATCCTATGGGTCTTTTCCAACCTAGTGATTCTGTGATTCTGTGAATATTTAACTGCATTTTGGTAAATCTGTATGTATTAAAATGGAGTAGTAATTCACATGAAGAATGTCAGTTGAATATTTTGATTTAAACATAACGAAACTATGTGTTTAAATTTACTGTGAATTTCATTTCTACCCTCTAGTCTCTTCTGTAGCCTTATTTTTCTGTTGTTTTCTTTGCTGGTCACGTCCAATACCAAAATATCATTTAAGCAAGTGAAGTGAAATGTATTGATCTGCCCATAGACTTCTAAGAAGTAGGAAAATATGACATGTCTTGGTAATGTTAATGCATTTTTAGTTTATTGCAATGTGATATGATTTAAATTAAAAATTTAAATGAATTGGTGAAAGAGAAGAGAAATAAGTTGTCCAATTCATGGCACCCTAGATTAAATAAAAAGGAGGAAAGAAGTTTGCCAGCTGTTTATAAGTTTACAGATGGATATGGGCTGTTGTGACTGTATCTGAAGTAAGGCTTCCTTGCCTCCACAGATGCTGGTAAGGGCCGAGGCAAATGCTCATTAGCATAGGTAGTTTATGTTCCTCTTTCCTTGACTATGATCCCTGTCAGCGGAGGGAGCACACCTGGGGATGCCATATAACTTAGAAACTGAGATTGCAGCCAACCATCAGGAATGAGAACAATTTACACAATATACATGCTCTCTAGGTGTGTATATTTGACTCTTACATTCTCCTTCTTACAGGAGTTCTTTCATTCTTATGTGGCATTATTTTCCTTCTCCATTTTATGGATTAGTTTACTTACCTACTTGCTCAGTAGAAATGGGACTAAGTAGCCATGAAAGCCAGAGATTTTTTCTTCTGTATAGGAGAAGCATGGTACTGCTATGGCTGAAATCTTCCTCTTTTATCAGCTCTTAAGGGAAGACATAATTCCTGTGTCAAGCTTTTGGAACCGATTTATTTAAATTCTTGGGAGTAAAACCTAAACACAACTAATGTTTGTCAGAAGTTGAGTACAACTTAATTATGAAGACAATAAAGACAATGTATATGTTCTATAAGTTTTCCCCAGTTCTAGATTTCCCAGAGCATTCTGTATTTGTTACTTAAAATGAAACTCTTTCAGGATTGGGGCTGTTTTTAGGTAGTGACATTGTCAGACACATTGGTAGTACTAGTAAAGAAAGAACAGAAATGCACAAACTAGTAGCGTTACTGCAGCACACTGGTAGAATAAATGCAAAGCAAGAGTAAATGGCAACGCTTGAAAGTTACTGCCATTCTGGCTTCTGCTGCCATTTTCATTCTGAACATCTTTTAAGCACAGTACCTGCAGGTACTTATTTTCCTTCCGGGAGATATGAAACAAAATGCAGATGACCCACATCTGGAAATTGTTGAGATCAGCTTGTTCCTGTACATTGGAAATGAGAGCTAGCAAGTTTTTCTACTTGTGAAAAGTTCTCCAGTCTGCAAAGTGATTCAGAGTTGATCAGGGCAATGTTGGATGTTTTTGACATCCAGACCACAAAGCCTCATTTTCTTTCAAAAGCTATGTAATGAATTTATTAATCTGGAATTCAACTCTAATTACTTAACTAACTGCCATAATGTTTTTATTTCCAGACTTCTAAGACATAAGAATTTAAAAAAGTTTCTTGGAAATCTGTTTCTATGCAAGAAGCATTCCAGTGTGCATGTATCTTAAAAGTAATGTAAGTCACAGGCGTTTTTGTTTCAAGCACTTATTTATAAGAAAAGTGTAGAAATCATAGAAGTTTCAAATAAGTAGTTTGAGAAAATAGTGTTTCCTCTCAAAACAGATATTTTTAAGGTACTTGAAAGTGTTTTATCTCATGCAAAACCGTGGAGTGTCTTGCAATATGGTGTCCCTTTGGACAGGAGTTATGTAGCCTCACTGACTACACCAGTGTTGCAGTGTCATTCAGTGGCATTTCTGTTTTAACTTGCCTTAAATGGATGGTGTCTTACTTATGTTTCTGGTGGAAGTGGCAGGAAGGAAGGTGAGAGGGAGAGCCAAAACTAAACTACTGATATGCATCTATCTATCTATCTATCTATCTATCTATCTATCTATCTATCTATCTATCTATCTATCTATCTATCTATCTCCATCCCACCAAAAGAATACACCTGCCCTCACCCCTGACCAAAAAACCAATCCAAAACAAGGTAACCCTTGAAGGGTGAAACTCAAAGCCAGGTAAAGCACGTGGACAGCGAGCGTACAAGCAGTGACGGTGCTCTGCCGGATGATGTGTGGAGATGAAAGACGTGTACTTAAAAGATTTGTAAAACATGCCTTCCTTTAGTACGTCAAAAATACAGTTGTGTGTAATGATTCTATTTCTAAAACTATTTAGCTTCCTTTTTCCTAGTTTATTAACTTGCATCTGTTGAAATTAGAAGTCTTCATAGTAAAGACTTTCCTAATTATTAACTGATTAGTTTGGTCTTTATTAGTTACTTATTTGTTGGTTATTTAATTATAATTTCATTTATTTCATAGCCACTAGTGTGCACCATGCTCATTTTTTTTTTACATCCAGTTTGAAGTCTTGGCATATTCATGCCTGATGCATTCCTACAGGAGCCTGTTTCCCAGGGTTCTAAAAGAAAATTTATTAGCACAAGTAGGTCTGTTGATCTACGGTGGGACTATAGTATTGTTGGCAAATATTCTAAGTATGTCTTATGGAGAATATTGTAATGGTGTTACATCTCCTTCCCCATCCTTCTTGTTTCTAATTTCAGGGTCTGAATAATTTTGGTCTTCAACCATCTTAGACTGATGCACATTTGTAATCTGAAATGACTGTGGCATGAAATACATCAGGGTTAAAATGACCGCATTGTACTCCCACAGGGAAGACACAATCCCCAAAGTATTTGATTTCCACTCTTTTTCTTCCAACAAGCAGGAACAGCTTTTTTTTTTCTCTTGCCTTGGAGACAAATCGATATTTTTAGCGAGTGCAGCCTTACCTTACAGAGGAAGGCCGGTAAGACTTTGCACTGTTTACAGGCAGTGCGGGGGAAAGGCAGTGTACTTTCATACAGGTGCTTTCATAAGGAACCCTTGATCATGGACAGTTTTTTATTCTTGTAAGTATTCTTTACCTCTCCCATGTTAAGTGTGAGTTGTGTCCCTGCTTATCTCTACATACATCAGAACGAAATATTTTTCTTGAAGTAAGAAGAACATTATGAGCTTACAGAAACTGTTCTTGTCTTGAATTTCATTTCTCCTTATCTTCCTCTGAATTGTCACAGATTAAAGTGAAAGTGTCTTTACTTGTAATGGATGTTTGTTGTTGCTACACCTAAATAAAAGCCCATCTAAAAAACCATTGCTTAATTGCAGGAGGATATTTCTGGGTCTGAGTTTTTCACTTTGAGCTGGTATGTTAAATGAATTGTGTTTCCTTCTTTTTGCTTTTTGATAGGTAAAGATAGAGTTTTCAACACCCCCTTGTGTGAACAAGGAATTGTTGGCTTTGGTATTGGAGTTGCTGTTGCAGGTGCTACAGCCATTGCAGAAATTCAGTTTGCAGATTACATTTTTCCAGCATTTGATCAGGTACTAATATATTTGAGAGAAGTAAAATAAAATCTTGTGTTTGAATTACTCTTCTGTTAGCGTTAATTCTTGGTTTGAATATGTAATTTTGCAAATGTATCCACAGCTGAATTACTAATATTTATGCATGCTTTAAGAAAACAGGAAGGTACCTAGGCCAATTTGAAGACTGATTAAATAATGGAAATTAAATATGTAGTTTGAATCAAATGTTTCTTTGGTTGTTTTTATTTTTGTTTTTGTGGATGAGTTGGCTTCAGCAGCCTTAAATTCCTCAGCTGTTCTTTCCAACACCAGCTCTCACTGCTCTATGCTGCTGCAACCAGCCTTGTGTACACACGGCAAACTACAGATTTGAACTGGCCTGACTGGCAGCATCGGAATGGGAAAACAACTGGGTTTATGGCTACTCCTGAGGCCTAGGCATCTAACTTTAACAGATTAAATTATTGCTTCATTTTCCTGGGGAAATATTTGTCCTTCCACTGACTCACAGGATTCCTTTGCTTCTAATTTGATCCTTGGAATCCCACGCATGGTACAGGTGATGCAGTTACATCTTATGTATTGTAGAGGCTTAATGACACATAACTAAAGGTATTGGACTGAATGTTACATTTGTTTATATATCTTCCCAGATTGTTAATGAAGCAGCAAAGTATCGCTACCGCTCTGGAGATCTGTTTAATTGTGGAAACCTCACCATCAGAGCCCCCTGGGGCTGTGTGGGTCATGGCGCACTGTATCACTCTCAAAGTCCAGAAGCTTTTTTTGCTCACTGTCCAGGAATAAAGGTACAGTAAGTTTTATTTTATGAAGATTATTTTTTGTTTCTTTGTTTTTAATGAACCTAATTAACAATGAGTCTGGTGCAGGAAGGGGAAGAAGAATGGAAGTCAAAATCGGGAACAAAAAACCTGAATATGTTCTTTAAAAACTCTTCTAGAAGTTTTCAAATTATAGAAGTTAAACTGTGTTGGTAGTTTGAGAATTTATGGCCATTATTGAAGCTGGTTTTAGTAGACATAGTATTTTGTATTTGTGTGCTTTTTGCACAAACCCCATAAATTTCATCTCTCTTCTGTCTCTGTTATAGCAGAAGCTAAAACCAGTAATATATAGTAATTTTGTGTGTTTGTTTTTTTTCCTTTCTGCATCTGTCTTCTTAAGTGCATTATTGAATTAATTTATATGAATGACAGTGACTCGCAGTGGGCACAAGCTAAAACAAGAGGTTTGTCAGAACATAGGGAAGCACTTAGCGCAGTTTGCTTATGGATGCTGTGGAGTTTCCATCCCTGGAGGTATTCAGAAGTTGTCTCCACATGGTCCTGGGCCGCCAGCTCTAGGTGTCTCTGCTTGAGTAGGGAGGTTGGACCAGATGATATGTGGAGGTCCTTTCCTACCTCAATTGTTCTGTGATTCAGTGAAAGACAATTTTAACCAAGCTTTCTGTGTGAGATGGTGGCATCCTCTGAAGCTGAGATTTGTATGCTGAATAAACATGAACATATGTCTCTGTTTAAACTGTTTTCCGTATACATTTTTGGTGTTTTACAACTTCAAAGATCACTCATTTACAGGGAGGCCGTAGTCTGTCATCCCACTTGTTTCTCTTTATTTAGTCCCCATCCTCCTTATATTATTCACATTTATTTCATGGTATTTGAGAAGTAGAATGCATTTTTGTCTTTGGTGTTCTTGATGATCTTTGAGGTGTTCCTGTTCTGAACTTGAAACTATTCGCTAATATAGACAAAAGCAATCTAGAAAGTCTTTTTGCCAGGTAGTTGAATAAAGTGTTTCCCTGAACTTGTTTAAAAACTAGAGTAGTTTATTATCACGTGGAAACACAAGATAAATTACATGGTTAAGATATTGATGCCAGCTGTAACTAATCTATGCCAATATTGCTGGTCAGTCTCAAGTCTTTATATATTGAACGAAGTGTTGAGATATAGTTGCCCACTGTGGGAATTAAAAGTTTTTCTAATTCATACCAACTTAGTACTGCTGTGCTTATACTTCTGAAAAAGTTAATAAATTGAAATTTTAATTAATAATACCAGATAATTTCATTTCTTTTCTCTCATGTCAGTTCTTTCCTTCACTTTTGCTTGGGTAGAATGCTAAAATTGTTGCTACCACTAACAGCTTTCAGGTAAGGTTAAGGGCACATTTAGTTCTGTGGAAATGAAGGAACAAAATACTATTTTTTGCTTCACTTAGAAGTATTTTAGACTCTATCTTTTGAATTTTGTATCTTTGTGTAAACAATGCCTTTCCTTTAATAGGTTTGCAAAGCTGGGTGTCAATAAGTTAATAACGTGTAAGGCTTTATCTTCAATGTTGCAGGTCTTTTTTTAAATGAACCCAAACCCTGCCCTTAACGTATGAATCCAGAAATGCAGATGAACTTGTGGTTCTGATGCACTTGCAAAAGTATATGCATATTTTCTCCAAATTACAGGAGGAAAAGCTATGTATTACAAGCTGGGAAGGGTAGGACTGATCTTTGGGGAGAATGGTTTTCAAAATTTCCCTCTTATTAAACTCTGTGGCAGGCTTATGACTTAAGATTTTTGTTTTGTGATTTTCTGAAGTGCAAACTGAGGTCGGGTTTGCCAAGCAAAAGGGAGTTTGCACAACTTCAGCTGTTCAGGGAAAGGACTGGAATCATAAGTGCTTAAGACAAGGCTTGTTGAGGTGATGAGGTCATTGCTAGGTAGTTGTATTTTTTGTCTGCTATTGTGAGAATGTATGGCTTAATGGATCAGACATTGTCTTCCAAAATTACTGTATTGACTCTTGTTCCATTCTAAGGCTGCTCCAGAATATTTGCCATGACAGCTAGAAAATTTCTTTTCATTTCCAGCCTAAAGATGTTCCTGACTAATTTGTGTATTTAATGCCTATCCTTCATCTTCGCTTTCATAAACTAAGAGAACTATTCTTTCTCCTATAGTTTTTGTTCTGTTGGACTAAACAAATCAAACTATCGCAGAAATATTAACAATTTATGAAGTGCTTTTGGCATCTGTTTCATTCATTTTCTTTCAAAACGGTTGATAACAGCATGAAATTTTCCAGCTGATTTTCTAATAGTGACTTTCATAATGGCACTGGGGTGCACTATTCTTTTTTTTAGGGTTATACTGCATAGTGCCCTAGTCATCCTTTGAGGAGATAATAAATTCACATCTGAATTTCTACTGCTGAATTCTAAATTTGTAATAAAAATGTATTCCTTAAATTTGTGGCACTTCAGTATGTATTGTTCAGTTTCCTTTTACTTTTGTCAGTCAGGTCCTCAATGTGAACTAAGTCTTTTTGTTAGCATCCTCTGTAGTGGTAGTGGTTCTCAGCTCTTGGGTAGTTTGTGCTACCATGGTCTGACCTAACTTCATAAATGAATAAGGAGAATAAAATCTGTCCTAAAAATGAACTAAGCTAAGGAGCTGCATTAGTAACATCTGTTGGCTGGGTAATTTCCCATGTGTCTGTTACCAAATGCTTGGTGAATTGTTAATAGAGTGCTTCTCTGTCCTTTAGCAAAATCATTTATTAAATTAATTTCATGTGACTGCAGATTTAGGTTGGCTTTGGATTCTTTTCTATTACTTTTATATAATTAAACGTTTTTACTCTGAAAAAATGGAAGCCTTGGAAGTTCCTGGATGCAATAAGTTAACATGTTGGATTACATGGATTTATTTTTTTGAAGAAGTACTCCAACTATTGTTTTCTGTCAGAGGGTGCCATTTCTGACCTCACAGCTATAAAAATGTTTGCTAGTAGACTTCACACTGCATGTGCCCACTCTTTGAGATCTTGGGGATATAAATTAGCTGGTCCTTCTGATTTGAGGGAATCGAACTCTTGGGTTACATTTTCACTTAAACTGAACTCTTCTGTTGTCAAATATACTATACATTTTCCTTCCAAGTATTCTGATTACATCTGGAGGACTTTTTGCTTGATAGTAATTCTGTGTATTTTTTTGGTGTCTGTCCATTCCAATATGGACAAATTTCAGGCTTCCACCATAAGTAAGGGAAGTCAACTTTATATAGTTATTTCCTTTTTTTAGTTTTCAAAACTTACTGGACTAAGTCTGAATACTTTCCAGTCCTGCTGGAGTTGCTTTACCCAAGCAACTAAGGATCACTCAGCTGAATTTTTTTGTTATACATCTACATTGATTTTACTAAACTAACATTTAAAATGTATTAATTTTCAACTTGACTGAGTTTCCTCTGTTCCTTCCACCTCAGAATGTTATTGTTCATGCATTAGTTCTACCTTATCGAAGTGGATTCCATTAATATTTAAATCATGGTATAGAGGGCAACTATTCAAGTGTCAAGAATGAACAAAATAAAATTCAAAATTTAGAATTTATGTTAGTAACGTAGTACTGATGTTAATTCACTTTGTAAAAACTGCTCAATTCGTACATATTTTCATTTAGAGTAAATAATTGCTGTTTTTTTATATTAATTGAGGAAGTTTGTAGCAGTGTTGCAGTTTAAATAAGCTATTTAAAAAATATTTTTACAGATTGTTATTCCAAGGAGTCCTCTTCAGGCCAAAGGACTGCTGCTGTCATGCATAGAGGACAAAAATCCATGCATATTCTTTGAACCTAAAATACTTTACAGAGCTGCAGGTAAAGATTTGTATGCTGTATTTTCCAATAAAGCAACGCTATTTTTTTCTTTGCACATGTATGTTGATGGTCATAGCTAAAACAATACTGTAGGAAAAGTCTTTATTTGCACTCATTTTGTCCTTAGCTATGCTTGGGGGGGTTGTGTTTTTAGAGAAAGTGTGAAAACTGAATAAGATCTCTAAAATTGGCTGCAAAGATAGATGAACGTTTACACGCTGATTCATGCTTAATTAACTTTGGAAGCTTTATATAGTCTTGGATTAAAAATAAAACAAGAAATAGAACTAAGAGGCATTATCCTATATCAAATTATAGTATAAATTTGACAGAAGTTAAATTGTTTCCTTTTCAATAACTCTAGGTAATAAAATTAGTTTCCTGAAAAGTTTTTTTTCCTCAAAAGAACAGAACATGATCATCAACATTTTCCCGAAGTTAGCGCTTCTCTGAGGTGCTTAATTTCTAAAAATCTGAAAAATCTGCCTCCTCAGATTTTAATCTTATCTGGAAGGAAGTATGATTGCCATTAATTTTTGATTGTTTTAGTCATAGTACATTTTTTGGTTCAAAGAAGTTTTAACAGCTATCATTATGCATAATCTGTAAGAACAGAATAATTTGAAGATGATAGAGCTTGCGTTGGTTCTAAAAATTAGCTCGTTACTTCTTTAGACTAGTGAAAGTGGTCTGAGAAGAGATAGTGGATGAAAAGAGACTTTGCCTGTGGAGATAGGTAGGGAGATTGGGTGAACAACAGACAAGATAGAACTCAACATTTACAACACAGAAATGCTGAAGGTATATCTTTGTATACCAACTATGCTTGAATCTTCAGTCCAGTTTATAAGGTAAAAGTCCACTCTGTATGTGGACTGAAATTGAAAGACAACATTTTTGTATTTTAATTTGGAAATTTTAGCAGCAATTTTCCAACAGTGCATCCATGTTGCCAAGCAAATTTTCCTTCTTCCTGGAGAAGAGAACCAAGGAATAACAAGAGTAAGATTTAGAAAGTAGACAGCAAAGATATTCAGAATGGCAGAATAACTCAGAAACAGGCAAGGCATTCACTGGGGAATCTGTTTATTTGACTTTGTTTTCTAAAAAGACCCAGTATTCCCATTAGCGATGTATTTTAAAAAATGCAGCTATTTTTAGTGTGGTGTGGTGTTATGTACCCAAAGGATTGGTTGTCATCCAGAAGGACCTGGACAAGTTGAAGAAGTGGACCTTTGTGAACTTTATGAGGTTCAGCAAGGCCGAGTGCAAGGTCCTACACCTGGGTCAGTTTGTGGTTTCAGTACATGATGGGAGATGCCATGATTGAGAGCAGCCCTGCAGAGAAGACCTTGGGGGTGCTGATTGATGAGAAGCTTGACATGAGGTGGCAATGTGCACTTGCAGCCCGGAAGTCCAACTGTATCCTGGACTGTATCAAAAGAAGTGTGGCCAGCAGGGTGAAGGACTGGAATACTGTATCCAGTTCTGGAATTCCCAGCATAATAAGGATATGGACCTGTTGGAATGGATCTAGAGGAGGGCTACAAAGGTGATGAGTGGGCTGGTGCACCTCCGCTATGAGGACAGGATGAGAGAATTGGGGTTGTGCAGCCTGGAGGAAAGAAGGCTCTGGGGAGAACTTATAGCGACCTTCTAGTACCTGAAGGGTATGTGGGGTACAGGAAAACTGGGTTTTTAGAAGGGCATGTAGTATTGGATGAGAGGGATAGCTACATTGGAAGGGGGAAGATTTAGATTAGGCATTAGAAGAAATTCTTCCCGATGAAGGTGGTGAGGCACTGGAACAGGTTGCCCAGGGAAGCTGTGGCTACCACATCCCTGGAGGCATTCAGGGCCAGGTTGGATGGGCCTTGGGCAACCTGGTCTGGTGAGAGGTGTCTCTGCGCATGGGAGGGGGTTTGGAACTGGATGGGCTTTAAGGTCCCTCCCAACTCAAACTATTCTATGATTCTGTGATATTGCATTCCTTAAGTTCTGTGTGTTTTGAGAGCTTACTGATGTTAAGTAATAAAAACTCTAACATTTCAGTTAGATTAAGTAGTCTGGAAAATGAACTTAAGTCTTAGAGTCCTGTTAAACAAATAAAAAAAATGGAAATTTGAAATTCCTGTGTCAACCCTTTCTTTCTTTTTTCTTTTTTTTCCTTTTTAATATTTACAAGTTTTACAAGTCCCAAATGCAGACTGTAGTATTAAGAAAATACTTGCTTTCATAGTGGAATGAATTGTTGCACATCAATATCAGACAGCTTTTGAGAATGTAGAGAGATTTTTGTGTTTATGGAACTGGTAAAGCAATTGCTGCATCATTTGGTGAACATAAATCAGCCTTGTGATTGAAAAAAGTAAAGACGTGCTGAAATAGTGGTTAATGTGGTTTATGTGCTGGGCAATAACCAACACAGTGTTGCTACAAAATGATGTTGGTAGTTTCTGAAAAACTGTGATTTCCAATGTGATATTCCAGTGGCCCTGCTTTCAGAGACATTGCCTACATTTTTGTCTTAAAATATCTAAAAGCATCGATTCAGTGATCTAGGCTCAAATTTACAGTACATTTCTGTCAACGTGTGACAAGGATGATTGTGACGGATAACTTCTTTTGTTTTGAGACAATTTTCAGTGGATTTTTTATTATTTCTAAAATTGAAATATATTCCCTCTGGCATCATTAGTTCATCTTCTTAACTGTTTACCTGTCCTTTGTCAGTTAGGTCAGCTTGAATTGGAAGAGTGGTGTTTGGAAGCTTCTCCCAGAAAACTAATCTCTCTTGGAGTTCCTTCTTATGCTTCTGGCTATTTTAAGAATTTCTTATAATTCGACCATAGAAACAAAGTGATCTGGTGAATTCAGAAATTGACTGGAGTCATAATAATTGTATCTTTGGTTCAGAGGCTTCAGCAGTAAGTCACAAGCCTGGTAAACAAGGACAGGATAAATGGTAGGAATAGGCATTTTAAAAATGCAGTTATCTTGTGTTTTGAGTAAAGCAAGTTTTTGTAACATCTCGTATGAGTGTGTAGATTCTAACAGAAGAAAGAAGATAGTACAGATTCAGAATCTGCTTACACAGTAAGCTTGATCTATGTGTGGATGTCTTGTCTCTTTCCATTAGTGTTTTAAAATACTGTAAGTTCTTCATGAGACTGGGAAGACGCAGACTTTCCAAAACAAGAAGACAAAATGGTGTCAGTTGTCCTTTGCTGCTTTATGTATCTTTATTTATTTATTTTTTTATTTTCTGGGGGATAACCTGGGGGGAATTATTAATTTCTAGTAGAAACTTCCACTTTGATATTGATCCAGTTTTAGGAGAAAGGCAGGACATTGCGAGTATAATATGATGTAAAATCCCACTCAGGATTCATTGTTCCAGACAGAAAATAATTGTATATTTCCATTATGATGGCTAAGGTTTTGAATAATGAAATTATATTGCCCGACCATCATTTTTTTTTTTTTTCTAGCTTCATGTGAATAGATGTGTTTGTTGCTGAGAACTTCATGATTGATGTTGCAGTGAGTGTGTAGGGATTTCACTGACAAATTAAGATGTCAAAGATGATAATGGGAAGTAGAATTTTCTATCTGTAAAATTAATGTAGGCATTTGAGCTTCATCATTCTCCTCTAATGGAATTTTCTTTCTCCCTATGAGGCCTCTAAATATCTATCCATGATATTGTGTTCAGAGTTGTTAAAATCTTTTACATTTCTGCTGCAAGTGGACTGTAGATGGGATAGTCTTTAAAGCACAGAATATCTTTGTTCACATGGGTTGAAGCTACTGATGTTTTGTTTAAAACAAATAAACAAGCAAAACCCTAAGCCAACCAAAAAAGAATAAAAATCTCGCACCCACTACACCTCAATCAAACAAAATTTTATCCTCTACTTTTGCCTCTAAGTGTTGCTATTATTGTGTGAAATTAGTGTTGGGAGATAATATATATGTAGCTTAGGATGTATAGCCTGAAGTTGCTTTTTGAGATTATTAAGCAGGATGCTGGGTCATTGCTGTTTTATGAAAGCTCTTGTACGGAACAAGCCATGTGATTTTTGCATCTGATGTCTCCCTCCAAGAAACTATTTAAGCCCACTAATTGCTTTCAAGTATTTTTTTATTGTGTATTTTTTTGTCTTCTTAATTACAGGGCAGTCTTTTTAAAAGATTCAAGTGTAGATTTTTTTTCTTAAGAGTAATGGGCATTGTACAAAAAAAAGGTAGAATCTTTGTAAGAGTTTAGAAACATTAGTCTGGTCTCTAAGGTAGATCAGAGCTGTAGCACAAAATAAGTCAGTGAGACCATCACATGGATATTCTGATTGTTTGCAATTTTTTTTAATAAGTAATTTATGTGGATGTCTTCCCAAATGAACACAGATTTGTTTATTCAAATATGTTGCATTCTTATTCAGACATGAGGTAAAACTGACTGCGTTATTAAATGAATGTTAATTTCTGTGTGAATATTGCTATCTAAACATGCAATTACCCACACAAGATACAAGAACAAAATTGGGCCTTAAAAATCTTCACCTCTGCCATCCCTGGAAGAAAGGTGGATATCGATGTAGCATTGCTTTAAGTTCATCACATTCATGCAGTGATGAGCCAGGAGAAAAGGCAGCCTCCAAGGTGAAGAACAACTTTGCAAGAACACCTTGAAAACATTTTCCAGTTAATTCAAAAAGTAACTCTCTCTTTAGATATCTAAGAGCCCTAGTAACACTGAGAGGATAGCATGGACTTAAAGCTAAGATCTTAAACTTTCCTTGCATGTTTGTTATAGTGTTTTAAAAGTTAGAGAATTACCTATTGTGTTTGAATGAATTACAGTTGATAAGTTTCATATTCTGCATTAACTCTGGTGTGTAACCAATTTGAAATTGGAAATATATGTTTATGAATGTTTGACATGCTACCTGTGTACATATATGCATTATATAGGATATTTAGATAGGAATGGTTGGACTAGAAGATCTGATGGGTCCCTTCCAACCTGGTTGTTCTGTGATTCTGTGATATATGGGTATATACATATGTAAGATATACATCATAAAGCAGTAACTATATCCAAAAAGAAAAATAAGTATACTTAGCATGTGTAGTTGTAGCTAGTAATTTCAAGTTTCTTCTTTCCATGCTCTGAGGTACTACAGTGCTGCATCTGTGGCTAAGCCCACAGGGCAGGGCTGCCTGTTTTTCTGGCATGTTGTTTCCTTTAGTAGCAGTTTGTTTAGCAGAGGACTTGCTGTTCCTCAGTGTGCCGGTGGTCTTTGATGTGCTCACTCTAGCTCTATGTTTACTTCCTTGGACAGTTACAGCAGTGCTGCTGCCAGTTTGGTTGTACATATGTTGAGTAGGGAATAATGATGTTTTTACTCCCTGGAAAGCTCTTTTCCTTTCAAAACTGTCGAGCAGAGGATCTTAGCTGGCCTTTCAGCCCTACCTGGTTCCCACAGGAAAGAGAACAGCCTCTTACTTGCCTCACTCCAGTCCCTCCTGGTAGCTGGTGTTGGGGACACGTGCTGTTCGCACCCCGGCAGCTGGTGGCCAAGACCACAGGCCCAGATGTCCACACTATGGTTTCACTCCTGTTGCTGGCCCAGTGTTTTGTCTTCTCACGTGGGTCTCACCAGCAGCTGGCACTTAGTCTTTGCAGCACACAGCCCTGCACACAATAGGATTTCCAAAAGAGCTAGAGTTGACCACCATGACTTGGACAAATATGCTGACTGGCCCACTTGTGTAACTGGCCCCTTCTGTAATCCTTTTAGTTTGTTCCTTACCTTGTTTCTCCCCAAACCTGTTCTCCTTCACATATCCTCATCATCTGGTGTAATTCTATACAACCCCTGTCCAACAATATGGGCTCTAAAGTTTGCATGCTCATCTGTTGCAAAGTCCTGTTTTGCTTACAGTTTCTTGATAGCCCTTCACTCAATGTGCCTGACCAGGTTTGTTTCTTGCCTTTGTCTCTGTTATGTTTGTCTTAATGGTTGTGTTTCTGTGTACATTGTTTAAAGCTTCTTTATCATCCTATTTGACAAGGTCCTCCACCAGGTAATCTTAGTGAAAGAAACATTCCCTTATTCCCCATACCCTTATCAATAAGTGGGACTGAACAGGTTTGGTTCTTTTTGTTGCCTCCCTCATAGTTTGTTGGTTAGATTTGTGTCCTGGTGTGTTCTTCCCTATTGGCTCCCCCTCTTCCTCTTATCCCCCTTTGCCTTGAAAATATCCTTATCTGGACATCCTTGTCACATTAAATACGTACAGCTCTGATAGGTGGCTGAGGTGCCGTCTGGTCAAGTCACGAGGTCCAAGACAGACCTCCTTGCTTTCTAAGCTTCTCCTCACCGGGGGGAGCTTAGATGCAGCTGAATCCATCTCTGTTCCCAGATGATTTATGACTAAAGAATTATGTGATAAGAAGTATGTGTGTCAGAATTACTGTAAACAGTAGGTAATATATTTTAAGTGATGATAAAAACAAGTTCTGGATTGCCACTGATAAATTCACTCGCTACTTTAGCCCAAGATCATTACAGCCGATTCACAATGAATATATATATATAAAAATTATATATATTAAATGAATAAATATATATTCATTGGGCATTGGAATAGGCTGCCCAGGGAGGTGGTTGATTCACCTTCCCTGGAGGTGTTTAAGGCATGGGTAGACGAGGTCCCGAGGGACATGGTTTAGTGTTTGATCAGAATGGTTGGACTCGATGATCCGGTGGGTCTCTTCCAACCTGATGATTCTATGACTCTGTGATTCTATGATATGTATAAAATTATATATAATGAATAAATATATATAATGAATAAACATATATATAATGAATACACACACACACACACACATATATATATATATAAGAAGTAACAATTGAAATTAGAGTTAGTAATTATGTTCCCAGGTAACATCTGACAAAGTCAGAGGTGCATGAATCTTACAGAAAAGGTGTTTCTTCTTGGAGGGGAAGATAGGTGTAGAACTGTCAACTTATCCATCAGGTGAAGTGTTTGATTCCTCCCCAACGAAAGAGTTTTCAGGTGCCAGTTTGATACTTTTTGAAAAACTGTTTGTGCTCCTTAAGGAGGTGGGACTAAATAAATTATTATGTATTGACTGGCTCTTTGCCAAGGCTGATTCTGTCATCAAAAAGCAGAGTCCTAGCAGTTCATGATACCTTCAGTGCAGTGAGCTTGGTACATGCTTTTACGTTTTTTTCTTTCTTAACTGAAGCAACATCATGCTGTGAGGCCTTCACCTCATCCTAGACATCACTCGACTGAGAGACCACCACCAGATACACCTGTCTTACCAGACTGAATTGTTTGTTGAACCACCACTCCCTTTTGCAAACCACTCCCTCTTCCAAACTTATGGTGAATTCTGTATTTACCATCCACAAGGCCTAGCAAGTCTGTTATACCACAGCCCTTCAAGAAACAGATCGTCTCTCCTTCCATGTAACCTTACAGTGGTCACCAGAAGTTTTGTGTATGTTAATTTACCTTGTATAAAGTTAGAAAGGAGCAAAGAAATATAAGCCTTTCTGCATAAAAGTTCAGAGTTACATATACAAGCATGCATATCTGTTGCTGGTTAATTTATGAGATTATAATGTTATTGAAAATGCTGTGGTGATGTACCCTAAATGTCAGAGGTCCTAAGAAAATATCTGGATTAAAAAGAAAAAGGACGCTTTGATTTATAAAAAGTAGTTAACAACCTGTGGAGCATCAAGAGCACATAATGATTATGAATCAAAGGAGGAGATGAGTCACCTTGACATTATCAGGTTTAGACATCTTGTGGAGAAGCTACTCTGATGTTTTTTGACCTTTTCAGTTCCATTTAATTGTACTATATGACATTGGTGGTGTAGAAATAAATACGACTTGCATCAGTGGTTGTTATAGAGACAAGACAGGTAAGATGAGAAAACGTGTTTTCTTTCTGTAGTTCAGATTGCTCTTTTATAAAAAGCAACAGATGGTGCAGGCTCTTGAAATTAACTTGTGATGGCCCTTTTTCTCCAATGATTACAACTTTGTTATTTGCTTTATTTGGAATATTGTTTGAAATAGTTAATTTAAAATGTTTTATTTGTATCTTCTGTAATAGATGAATGGGTTGCTTTGTATAAACAGTGTTGTCCTGATTTGGCTAATTGCTGTGGAAGAATATGCAGTGAATAATTTCATATGCTCCTTTTCATCACTTTTAGCAGAGGGAGGAGTTTTTGGAAAGGCATTTGAATAAAATCTTGCCAAGTCTGGACTTGTCTATAAATTTTTGACAAGCTGAATTTTGCCTTTAAAAATTTGAGGAATTCTGGATGAACTCAACAAATGGACGTATTGTTACAGAATGCTTTAGGTATAATATGCAATTAGTTAATTTATATAATTATGTATTTAATTTCCCTAAGTGGATAAAACCGTTAGACAGAGAGGTAATATTTTTTGTAACATGTGCGTCTTCCAGTTCTTCCTCTGGTGAATCCCACTGGCCCTTCAAAACCTTCTCATTCAGGTCAGTTGCCCAGGTTTCCACTTGGAATGTCCTGTGGCATCCTTATGAGGTTCCTGTTCTCCAGGTTTCATGTAGATGATAATCCCATGAAAAAGACAGTTATGTGGTGCCAATTAGTATAGTTGTGGATTTCATTATCTTTCAGGATCTCTGCTTTCTTGTGCCTGAGGATTTTACAATGTGCAGAATCCACAGAAGCCTGATCTGCTTTACTGTCAAACAGTAATGTGCAGTGAGCAAGGGCTGGATGTGCCTTTCTCCTTTTTCCCTCCCTGCCCTATAATCCTTTATCCAATTTTAGTCAAAGAAATTGTTACAGGAAGACACTAGACACTGATATTATAGTACATTAAAAGTAATAATTTGCAAGGAAATATGATTTTGTACTATGTTTAAAATCCCCTTGTGTTTAAAATGCGTGCCCCCCCCCTTTTCCTTGATTAAATAGACATCTGTTCTTGAGTTGAACTGAAAATAAGAATTCCTAATACAGATTCATAGAATGGAGAGGATCATCTAGTCCAGTCCCCTGCTAGAGCAGATTGACCTAGAGCAGGTTTCACAGAAACATTTCTGTGTGGGTTTTGAGTCTCTCCAGTGAAGGAGGTTCTATAACCTCCCTGGGCAGCCCGTTCCAGTGCTCCATCAACCTCACAGTAAAGAAGATTTTCCTCGGGTCCTGTTTTTTTGAAGAATGATTTAGTTAAGTGAGGTGTCTCTAGCATAAGTACAGGCAAAATATTTTTTACTCTGAGTGTGGTCAAAGACATGAACAGGTTGCCTAGAGAGATTGTGGAGTCTCTGACCACGGAAACACTCAAAAGCTGACTGAATGTGCCTATTGGATGACTGGCTCTAGGTGACCTTAGTCTGAGCAGGGGGCTTGAACTAGGCAATCTCCAGAGGTCTCTTCCTACCTTAGCCATTCTGCACTTTTGTGAAATTTGTAGTATTTATTAGCATCTTCAGCAAAGACAAAAGAAAACCAAAATAATTTCCTGTAATTTTTTTTACAAAAAAAAAATCACTATTGCATTTATTAAAAGTTTATATTTATGACTTGTAAACCAGGTGTAAACCTAGGTAATTTCACTTTTATTGGATCTGCTGTACTAATGAAGGAAAAATACAAAACACTTTATTTCTCCTGCTGGTATCACTCAGTAGGATTCTTTGTCATAAATTCAAGAAGTAATTTTGTTCAGCAGGAACTCTAGCTATTTAATTAACTATGAAATATTTTAACAAACAACCTGGAGTGCCTTCTTTGTAAATCAGTTTTGTGTATTTAGAAAATGTTGCATAAGGGTTTTTTTCTGATATTTATCACTAGAATTTATTTTAAGAAGTATTTACATGCTGTTGCATAAAGAATTCACCTTTAAATCAAACAGTATTTCTTTTAAAATATGACATATATCACAGTTTCAATCATTACTATCAAGCCTTTTATCACAGTTTCAATCATTACACCAGTCAATGTGTAGTACATTGAAGCTTTAATTCAAAAGTAGCAAAACTGACCAAATGTGTTTTCATCTGAAAACTAGTAGATGAATCTTAAGTTGGGTGGAAATACCTTAAATTTCCTGAAAATTAAGCTTCTTGTCTTATTGGTCCACTCCTCTAATTTTGGTGAGGAAAAGTTTTTTAGTTTTTTGTTTTTCAAAACAAACATATATAGACTGATATTAAACTGCTACAATCAAAGTTCTTGCTAACATTTTCTGTGTAGGTTCTGAAAACTGTTTCCTCCTATTTAGAACTAAAACTGTGGAGCATCATGCTTGGCAGATGTTAGGAGGGTGCTAGCACAGCTTTTCTTTCTCTTCTGAGTATTCAAGTATAGTTTCAAGTCTCTCTTGATGCTTAGTAGAATTAACTTAATGTGGATAATTGAGTTTCTTTTTTTTTAATCAACTTTAGCAGTACCTATTTCCAAATCTGATGAGTTTGAGTTGGGGTACATTGGGTTTTACTAATATTATTGTGGTCTGTATGTATATGTGTATATTATTGCTGTGATATATAATCTAAAGACTATACTAAGTGTGCTTTTAACAATATAATTAAAAATATTTTGAATTACAGCTAAACCTTTGAAATGGGGACTAATACTCAATGTGATTGTCTATTTTTGTTTAGATACCATAAACATTGAAGAAAAATTTTAGTGTATATTTTTATGGGATAATACTGAATAATAAAGGAATTTCTTTTTTCCCCTTTGCTTTTATTTATTCAGTGGAACAAGTTCCTGTGGAACCCTATAACATTCCACTCTCTCAAGCTGAGGTGCTGCAGACCGGCAGTGATGTGACGCTGGTGGCTTGGGGCACTCAGGTCAGTAAGGCTCTAGCAAACTCTTTGTCATCCAGTGAAGCCTAAGCCAAGGGGTAGGTGAAGTGTTAATAGTGTTCAGGCTCAGGTGCCAGATAATAAACTGTGTGCATTTTCCATCAATGTATGCTTGAATAAATGATTGCCAGTATTTATATGAAACCTTCCATTTCATTGTGTAATATTTTAGTTGTTTTTGGTTGAAACTGACTCAGGAGACATGGAAGAGGTACCTGTGCTGGAGGTTAGTTATCTATTTATGATTGTGAAAGCAGTGTATTTAAGTATGGATCAGTGAGATGTGACCCTGAGAAAGGCAATGGGAGAGTTCAAGCAGTATGCTGAATGAAATGTGTAGATTTCTACTGTATGATTTAAAAAAGTAGTCTGGTATTCCCTTTATTTTAGTGGATTTAAAATCCACTGAAAACTTAATACAAATAGAATCAAAACTACATTGATCTCGCTAACAGCTATATTTCAGAGCTGTTCAAGAGTATGATTGCCCCTCACTCCCTGCAAGTGTTGAAAAATCTGGTACAAAAGTGCCTGTTCATGTTCTAGAATTATAGAGAAAAAACTTGTGTCTAGTTTGGAATTATCAGAAAAATCTTCTTATTGTGCTTAGCCTGTAATTAAGAAAACTGCTGTTTTCCTGGTCTAATTATATCTGAGAAGGTTTTAGAGGAGAGTGTGTTATAACTTCCATCACAAGAGCATTGAATTGATCTCTGGGGTTGTGCCTCTTGATGGTGGGTTTTGTTTTTCCCCACCCCTCTTTTTGTTTGAAATATCTGGTCTTCAGTGCTTTTCTGTGACAGTTTTTTGTCCTCGTACTGCCTGAACTCCTATATATCTGTGGTTATGCTTACTAGTCTCGGATACTTTCCACTGATACTAAATTATGGACTCCCTCAATATCTTTACTAGTACTCATTCCTCCAGCAGAAAATAGTTTCTGTACTTCTTCCTCTTCTCTTTTGACAGTGCAATTTTTTGCTCCATTTGGATGAAATCTTATCATCACATTCCCCAAAACTGAATTGATAAGTAGTGGCTTGAAAGCTGTCTTTGGAGATTTAATAATAACCTGAGAGTACCCAGTAGACAGTAGTGCAGAGAGGGCTTGGTGTGACATCCTTCAAAAACCTGTGTGCTTTGAAGCTTGGAAAATGCAGGCGAACAGGCAGTTCTTTTGATGTGAATAGTAATAGGACAGATGTGCAGCTCGTATCCAAATTTAGAAGCTGACCAAGCCACAGATGCAGCTGTATAGTACAACACAGGGACACATGCTTTAGCACATATGCAGGAAATCCAGTGTGTTCTGGATGTGTCAGGCTTCTGCAGATCAGATATGTTCAGTGAGTTTGTACTGAGGATATTTGCAGGCTGTGTACATAAACTTGGGACTTGATTGCTAAATGTGCATCCAATCCAGAGCTTGTTGTAGATGGGCAGAGTAATTGCATGTACTCACTGGTTACTTCTCGTGTTACTCACTGGTTACTTCTGGCATTCGGTAGTTGCTTGGCAGCTTTTGTTCTGGTGGAGTTGCCAATGAGGGGCAGTGAAAGGCTTGTAGTTCGTCTCCAGTTGTGTTCAGTGTTTTATGGTCATTAACTAATCCTTATCCCTGTGAACTAGGTAAACATTCTCGTTTATGCATCAGAGAAGTGGGAAACCCACTCATCCTGCATTCTGCAGAAAATTCTCAAACCCTCTTGTTACAATCACAGATATAACTTAGGTTTAAACAAAAACACTGCAAGCTATATTTTCTCTTTTTGATTACAATGCTTGTATTGATTTACCTTTAAAAACAGTCCTTTGATGCTTAGCTATTCATCCTTGCATTATATAGATGCATGTTAAAATACTTTGTCATCTTGTTCCAGCACAGATTTTTTTGCTCTATTAGTACCGTGATCTGACCCTGGCAGCTGACACTGCTTGATCAAGTCCATACAGTTAAATTCTGTTGCATTCCAGATCGAGATAACCTCATACAAATGGCTTATTGGGGATGGCCCTTGGCCTCCAGCTCCTTAAGTGCACCTGGAAGTTGCTCAGTGGAGGTCATCTGCCTCAGACCAAATCTATATTAGTGAAATGTTCTAACTGTAAGGAAAACATCAGATTTTATTGACAACATATTGAGAAATTCTTTTTTACCCTTGTATCTCATGAGGAAATAATTTTTGCTGAGTTATTTGTGGAGAATTATCTGAGTTGTTGTCATAAGTTGTTTTCTCTGTTGGAGCATTTGCTTGCTGATGTTTGTTTTAGGGAAGCCAATGTCTTAGGGAAGCCAATGCTTACAGCATGTTTTGCTTAAAATGTTGTATAACATAATGTCAAGATACAGTTTTGAATATATGTAATATTGCTGTCTTTTCTGTTCATGTCATAACATACCTTACGAAAAGAATAATAATAGATGTGATTTCTTCTTTTACATCTACCTTTATGAATTTACATACGCTGCTAAATATATTCCTTGGCTGGCAAATGGTGAATTAATGTGTATTCTAATTCAGTACTACCCTCTTGCTAGAGGGAAGTACTTTTTTTGATTTAGAAATATGCTAATTTTAACAATCAGATAGTGCAAGATTTGAAATGTTAATATTAAACTGTGTTTGACTAGTGAATGGTTACATGGTCATATTAGCACCAATATGATTGATAGGGGATCATGCTGCTTTAGAGGTAACTTTACACACAGGTAATGTGTTAAATCACTGCTTGTATTCAGTGTGTGTAATTCAGAACATCTTAAACATAAATTACTAGTTTACATAGTAATAATATATTGTCTTTTTAGGTACATGTGATCAAAGAGGTGGCAACCATGGCTCAAGAAAAACTTGGTGTGTCCTGTGAAGTTATTGACCTGAGGACCATCTTACCCTGGGACACAGAGACCATCTGCAAGGTAAGAAAAAGATGCATGCTAATTTAAAAAAGCAACAAACAAAAGACTCCAATTTAAATGCAAAAATGATGACTTTGTTCTTTGAGTTTTTTAAAAGGCCTACAGTTTTGCTCTATATTATGTTGTTCTGAATATTTTGTTCTTACATGAAGCGTAAATGTGCATTACACGGACCAGACATTTGCTTCAGCATTGAAAGAGAGTTCAAAGTTACTTCAGAATACATGTTCTCATGTGTTAAGCATAGGGCAGGATTTAATCCAACTTGTGCTTAAAAACTGCTTTTCTATGATTTCTGGCTCCATCATCTTTGCTGTCTTTGGGTCTGAAAAGAACAAGTAAATACTTTATCTCTTTTTTTCCTGCTGTTTTACACCAAGACTGAGTTTCAGGTCTGCAATAATGTGCCTTAGTTTTCTTTGTCCACATTTCTAGAAGTAAAAGTTTTGATTTAATGTATCTTGGGCTGAGGAGAAAAGGCAGCATTTACTGATCTCAGACAATCTGGTTTGACATTCATGGGTACTGTGAAGTCCTTGTCTGCTGTATGGGAGTCTTTGATTTTGCAAAGAATTTCTTTCAAAGCACTGGGCAGCTGAAACTGGAATTTGAATTTCCATATACTGAGAAGCCACGTAAAGTATTTATTTTACTTACACATACCTTGGTCGGGTTGCTCCTCCCCTCCCCCCGCACTGCTTTCTCTTCAGCTAAGAGCCGCTGAAGAGGGAAGCTGAGCAGAGGGAAGAAAGACCTCAGATAAAATAGAAGAGGGCGTATTTCCCAAAAGTCTTTGTAAATGTATGTGAGAATCCTAAGGTACAGTACGCTTTTTAAAAGTGCTTTTCAGGAAACAGAAACAAGTCCACCAAACAAACTGGAGGTCATTAACGTGAAACCTTGTATCTTGAAAATTTGATTTCCCCTCTCCCAATTTTTTAACGTTTTTCCTGTTGTCATGAATTATTGCATTTTTTGTGTGCATTATTTACAGTGTCTGTAAATGTTTTTCTTCATTTTTTTTGCTTACCTGTTTGATGAGGTATTTTCATTATAATATTACGAATACACAAATAAACTTTGATTCTGAGAAATAAATGTTAATAGTGCTGCTTTGGGAGCACTCTTACAGACAGGTCTTTTTTAATTAATCTGAACTGTCTTCCATGAAACTTCCTTGTCAAGCTGTGTTAGGACTGTGAGATGAGCTACTCCCTGACTGCCGTCAAATGCCGGTGAATGTCCTTTTGGACAGCAGTGCTCCAAAAGTTTCTGCAGGCTGCATTATTTTTAGCATTAACAGAGCATAGCCAAAGATTTACCCTTCACTTCACAGTAACAGCTCCTTTGATTTAAACTTGAACAAGCTGTGCGTGTTAGCAGAATATTTGCTGCTTCTGATAGAGCTGTGAGCTTAAGCTGGCAAAGAGTCCTGCAGGACAGTGGCTAACAACTCATTGTGTCTTAATTCAGTCTATATATACTAACTCATCTTATGCTGCTGTTCAAATATGCTGGAACTTGAAAGATGTCTGTAGGTTAGTTAACTCAGACCTAGTAATTGTAGTCTACTAAGTTGAGATAACTATAGGGATGAGAAGAGCCATGAGCTTGAGAAAGGTGTGTGATTCCATCAAGGACCTGCCTGCAGTTTCTCATTTAAAGGCACTATGGTATCATATCTACAACTAAGTCAGACGGTTCAGATGTTTAAATAGGGCATATCTGGCAATACCTCCTTGTCTGACTTTTGCTACATATTGGGAGTGTCTTAATTATTTAGCCAGGTGTTTTGTCATTGAGTTGTTGCTCGGTGAAGAGACTTGCTGTTGGTCAGGTAAAGTGTAAACATTAAATGTGACAAAGGGAAAGACAAGCCATTGGTCTGTTGCTCTGTGGCAAACCTTGTATTTCTCTAAAATAATAAGTTTTCTGTTATGTTTGTCTGAGGAACTGCTTATGGGATGGGATGGAGCAGGTTATGGGGGATCCAGAGAGCACTGTCCTATTGCCCGGTTGTGGATGTGTAATAACTTATGTAATTACATGCATAGCTGTGTGTTACTTCATTCAAATTTGATCTCAGATGAAATGTTTTCAGTGTGTGTTTGCAGTATATTTTGTGTTACTTGGATGTACTTTCAGTCTGTATAAATGAAATGTGTTCAGTTGTCATCAATCTGGCAGTAGTAAATCCTTTACAATCCCTTCTGGATAAGTAAAATTATTCAATTTTTTTAGCTATTTTTTTTCCTCCTTTAAACACTCGGGCTATTGGAAACAAAGCATCCCTTTTGAAAGAGCAGTTAATTCTGCTTCACTGGGTTGGACCTGCGCTGAAACATTGTTAGGAAAAATGCAGCTGTGTATGGGAAGTGCAGAGCTTTACTTGCACAATGTTTTGCAAATCTGCACTTTAAAAAAAAGATATTCAGCTTATCTACTGTCCTGAACAACTTGGATGGTAACTGTGGCATAAATAACAAACAGACCTGTTGCTTTAGGTCTGTTAGTGGGTTTACTACTAAGAATTAAAAGTGAGTTCCTTTGAGAGAAATATAGTGCACATTGGCCATGCAGTTCAGCTATTTATTGTAATAAATACCAAAGAGTAAATGTTTTTAGCATTGTTTTTGTGTTAGTGTGATTGCAGGCTGACCAGTCTGATGGGAGAAATGTTAAATTATCTTCTTCTGTACATCTTGACTGTTTTGCTCAGCTAAAAATATTTAGTGATTTGCATTTGATACTATGCAACACTGAAGCTTTTAAATTTAATTTGCATCCTGAACAGCTTTTAAGGTAATTGCCAGCGTAAATAGAAAGATGGAAATGATAGTTGTAGCTGCTTGCTGTAGCCTCACCCCAAGAGGAACTGCTTGGTTATGTTGCAGATGACAATGGCTTTCAGAGTCTGTTCTGATAATGGGACTTACTCTACTATGTTTGTTCCTTTCCTGATATGCTAGCCTCAAGAATGAAGAGAGAGTGGTAGAAAAATTGGCCAGCCTAGAGAAAGTCCTTGACTGTCCATTCATGTGCTTAAGTCCTCTGTGCAGGGTCTCACTTGGTAATAGGATTGATTTTACCCCAGTCCAGCAAGTCACCATCTGTTACAGGGTTGCCCTTTGCCTCAGACTGTTATTTATGTCAGCGTCCATAAATCTAAGGCCAAATTTTTGTTTTCCCTTGTCTTAAATATATCTTTGGAAGGTATATCTGTCATCTCCTTGTCCTGTTGAACACAGAGGAAAACAATGATGTATGTGATGCACTGAAACATTATGGCTGTTCTGCTCGTGCTGGGATGCAGGGTCCTCTGCTGACTGGAGTTTCTGCTGCAGTCTTATAGGAGAGTTGGAGTTTTGACATTAAAACACATGCCTCAGTTTTACTGCTGGGACTGGTGTCCTTTGTGATCAGTACTTTAGTCCTTGGCCTGTTGCTGCATTCAGTCACTGGACATGCATGTTTTTATTCACATGCCTTTCATACCTACCTTACATACCTGCTGCAATTCTCCACATTACTATGATTCTTGCTCTTTCTAAAAGGCAAGCACCTTTATCTAGCTTCTTGTAGGCTGTATGAATGTTCCTAATCATGTGGTTTCGTGTGTTTCCTATCAGTGTCATGAAGCTGTCATAAAGGATTTGAATTTTACCGAAGTTGTATGCATTTGCCAGTTAATATCACAAAATTACAGAATTGTTTAAGTTAGAAGAGACCTTTAAGATAGAGTCCAACTGTAAACGTAGCACTAACAAGTCCACTACATCTTTTAAATACATGTAGGGACAGTGACTTTACTCACTTCCCAGGGCAGCCTGTTCCAGTGCTTGAAACCCTTTCCATGAAGTAGTATTTCCTTATATCCAGTCTAAACCTCCTTTGGTGCAAGTTGAGACCATTTCCTCTTGTCCTGTTGCTTGTTACCTGGGAGAAGACATGAGCATCCACCTCATAACAACCTTCTTTCAGATTGTTGTAGAGAGTGATAAGGTCTCCCCTCAGCCTCCTTTACGCCAGATGGAACAACCTGAGGTCCCTCATCTGCTCCTTATAAGACTTGTGCTCCAGATCCTTCACCAGCTTTGTTGCCCTTCTTTGGACATGCTCCAGCAACTTGGTGTTCTCCATATGGAATCATAGAATGGTTTGGGTTGGAAAGGACCGTTAAAGTCATCTAGTCCAACCCTCCTGCAGTGAACAGGGACATCTTCCACTAGATCAGGTTGCTCAGAGCCCTGCCCAACCTGACTGTGGATGTTTACAGGAATGGGATACTTACTACCTTTCTGTGCAACTTGGTCCAGTGTTTCACCACTGCCAGCATAAAAAATTTCTTCCTAGTGTCTAGCCTAAACCTCTCCTCTTTTTAGTTTAAAACCATTACCCCATGTTCTATGGCTACAGGCTCTGCTAGAAAGTGTTTTCCCCGTCTTTCTTAATATCCACCCCCTTACCTCTCCCCATCCTTTACGTATTGAAAGGATACAATAAGGTCTCTTCCAAGCTCAACAACTCTCCAGACCATCACAGGGGAGGTGTTCCAGGCCTTTGATCATTTTTGTGACCCTCCTCTGGACCCACCTCAGCAGATTCATGTCTTTCCTGTGCTGAGGACTCCAGATCTGGATGTAGTGAGAGGCACAAAACTGAATGCTATTTGAGGTGTGACCTCACCAGCGCCGAGTACAGAGGGATGATTGCTTTCCTGCTCCTGCCAGCCATACTATTTCTGATATGTATGTTTTACTCTGCAAGTTTATTTTATTCTTAGACTTACCCAAGACGTTGCATTTTTATACAGAAGTATTTCTGTGAATTTTCTTTCCTGGTCTATGTAATTTTTTAAACAAATTCAAGAAGCCTTTGTGGTTGGTCTCAGGGTATGAGCAGGCCTCTTAACCTGAACTTAATTTTTACTGTCTTAGTAATTAAGAAATTTTGTCACTGAGTTTTTCAATGCGGCCATTTGAAAATTAGATGCTTTCTTTAACTGGAAATGTAAGCAAATTTAACACTGATTTGAAAACTGTGGTGTAGACAGGGAAAAGGATGAACTGAAATGGTTAGTGCTTTGGAGATAAGCCATAAAACATCAAAATTTTCACTGCAAATCTAACTGCTTATACTGCTTTCTGGAGCTGTTTGTGTGTAGAAAATTGTACCATCAAATATGTATTCCATAAAACACTGAGAAGTTATACTTCACAACTGCCACCAGAGGCCTCTTTTTACCCAGATTAAGCAGCTTCCTTGACTTTGCATTGCTTCTGTAAGCATGTTTGTGAATATATGGCTCTAAGTGAAACATAAATAAGTATAAGTAATACCAAGAGCATCAACAAAAATTGCTGCATAATTATACTGATGTTTTCTTTGCATTTTTATTATTTTGAGATTATCACCTGTTTTGAAATAGATTAGCATTTGTCATCTGTATGAGAAGAGGAGGGGGCACCTGAACATGCAGAGGATGACTAGATTTTTCTTTTGTGGATCTTCAGATGTCTAATAATGAGTGCTGAAGTCTGAGCTAGTTACAGTGTCTCATAGAGTTAGTCTAGAGGAGGGATATCTCCTGAAGGTCATTCATTCCAGGTGTTTTAGCATCCTACTTTGGATTGAGATAAATTGGCCTTTGGATATGTCTTGGGTAAAAAATAGAAAACAAAACAAGGTTGATTGAGTAGTGTGGAAAGTCCAGTGGGATAAATTGAACCCTTATTGTTAGTGTGACAGATTACTGCTACTGTTGACAGAAAGAATATAGGTATACTAGCCTGTTTAGTAAAAATACCCAACAACTCTTTACTAGAATGAAAGTGAAGAATTTATGCATGTATGTAAATATTTTACATAAGGCTTCATTACCACTTAACTCGTGAAAGACAGAGATCGTCCTTGCTTAAAGGCAATAGAATCAGACAATCTCTTGCCTCTGCATATTCATCTAGCCTGTTTCAAGATTCTCTGGCATTCTTAAACAGCATTCCTGCTCTGCATTAAGAGCTATTGATTGTACAGGCTGACAGCTTAAAATGACATGTGGGAAATAATTTAAGTCACTTTATTTTGTATTTCATTGCTTTTCACAGAAATACAGACAGGTAAAGGAGTTAAACTGTAAAATGGGATTTGTTCCTTATCTGTCTATATTTAATCAGAATTTGTAATTTTGAACAAATTTCAAGAAGCTGAAATTAGGATTTCTGTGCATATGTTGTTTGACATCCTCAGTGCTATGAAATCTTGTTGTTGATGATGGTTCTTCTGAGCTTTATGTCTGAGTTTTCATATGCTTGGAAAACTAACTTCTGAGGTGATATTTTTATGAATTTTATGAAACATTTGTATTGGAGAAACTTTTTTGAAAGCCTTGACTTTTTTTTTTTTTTTTCAGTTTGATGATGGCAAGGACTGTTTTTAATATATCACTTGTTTTCTGCTTTTATGTCTGGGTCTGGACTAGTGTGCTTGTATATTGTGATCACTGAAACTTGGACTGTGCTTCCCAAAGGATTCACATGACATGGAAAGTGTCACTAGTTTAATCTGCCAGATAATTTTTGATACTTTTGCACTGTAAAGTCTTTTAATAAAACACAACATTCTGAAGATGAAGGCGGAAACCTAGGACTTTTTAGTTTGAAGTGCCCTCCTTACATGAATGATCACATTCCCTCTTGTTTCTTCTTACTGCTGTCACTTATTCTATGCAATTTAAGGGAATACCAGCAGTAGAACATGGGTATGCTGATCTCCCAGTTTATCCTATAATTTGATAAAAAGATCACACCCCAGGGGATGGAAGATTGGATTTGAAAACCCTTGTGCTGATGAGGCATTGTATCCAGGTCTTGCTCATCTTGAAGATGTGCCCTTACCACCATCTCTAATTGAAAAGGAGAGTAGCTCATAAGTTTTTGTCCCCAGAGACACAATGCTTTGCTGTCAGTTCAATCTTAGCAGACTAGCAGATTATTAGTGTGCTCAAAGCACTTTCCAGTCTCTGAAGGATATAGTATGTTGTAGTTGCTTAGGCAGTGAATCCTAAAAGGCTGCATGTATGAACTGTGTGTTTAAGTTCTTAGTCACCTTTTCATCATGTGTTAGTTGAGAAGCCTGAATTCACTGCAAACTTGACTCATGAAATGTATCCTGTCTTTCTGATTTGCTTTTGTGCCCATGTCAGTTTGCTTTCTGCTGTCTCTACACTGCCGTGTGATGTGATGTACTGGAAGGTAACTAAGTGGTTATGTGTAGGTTTTTTGGGTTGTTGACCTGAGAAGGTTTTTTAAACTTTTTTTTTTCTTTTAAGGACATTTTCGCTCAGTCACCATGGCCGCTTACTTCTGCCATTTGGAAGAAGTGCAAGGTCTCGGTAGTATTATACAGCTGTCCTTATTTATAGATCAGTTCCTGAGGGAAAGAAAAGTGATTTTATTTATAATTTCCTTTTCGTCATAGAAGCTGGAGATTTCCGTTGCAGAGGTAGAATCAAGCCCTTTGCAAAGCGAGACCATCAGCAGTTTACATTTACTGAGTGTAGAAACAATTTTATATATGTTAAAACCCACCCTGATCTGCAGTCTTTCTAAAGCTTTTCACAAGGAAAAACGGAATAGGTTGTGCAGCGTGTACATTCACAGAGCTCTGTTATAGTGCTTCTGAATGAGACACCATGTGATTCTTTGAGCTTTGCTTCTGGAGGATTGAAAGTGACTCCACCATCAACTCAGAATATGTAGCTAAATAGATCAGCATAGAAAGTTATGTTGTTATGTGTTAGAAAAGTGACAGAAGCTTATTTAAAGACTGTGTGCTGCCCTTGCCGTATCCTTAGGAAATGTAACAGCATAGACTCTTCAGATTGCTGAGCCTCTTACCTATAGATACATTCTCAAAGCATTATGTAATTTCATGGTCCAGTGAAATATTTAGTAAGACTCTTGTTTGCTTTGACAATCTTTGCTGAAGTCTGACTAAAGCTTTTGCTTTATTCTCTAGGACTCAAGTATGAGTGATATACTGGTTATGATAAAAGAGAGATCAGTTAGCTGTCCACACAGTGGATTTTTTTTTTTGAGTGAGAGAATGCATTCCCTGTGCTTATTCTAACGTTAGCATCCTACATCTATGTGCTTTATTCATGTATGAAGGAGCTGGGATCAGGAGTGATTTCTCCCCTTCATAGCTTCAGCTGTAAAAATGAATACATGAAATCAGTGTGCTTCTCAACACACTGCTGCTAACGAAACCTCTGCCTTGACCATGCGGTGCTGACTCTCCAGCTGTTGCATGTGCAGCCAGAACTCTGCATTTAGTGCAACCACAGCAAAGATGTCCGTTCCTACCCAGACAGGTAATGCTTTCCTACTATTCGATCGATCAACTGTGTTATTAGAAGGCTAAGCTATCAAGAAGGGTACTGCTCAAGAAGCTGAAGCATGAGTCATATATGAAATGCCTGTAAAATCTGCTGCTTTATAACCTGTGAAACTGTTTAAAGATACTTTTTCTCCCTTTTAGTAGTTTAGTCTTCAGGCAAAACTTTTTCCCTCTTTATTAATCTTAGCAGATTTGCTTGGAAGCTTTGGAGAGATCAGACTGTGTGGATTTCTGTCTATGAACTGTTGGGTGGTGTGGTATTGATTATAAAGTCAATGGCACACTTCCCAGTGCTTCACCAGTTGCATTCAGGGTAATATTCTGTGGTTGTAGTGTTCTTTATATTGAAATGCATATATTACTGGAAGTGGGAAATCTAGCTCAAAACTGAAATAGTCTTAAAGGATTGTGCAAATTACTGTATTTTATTCACCCTGAAGTGAGCCAAGCATGTTATTTAAACTTTAAATTGATTACTATCAATCTTCAATTTGCAAATGCATACTTTTTGCATTTGTATTATTTAGCGTGCAAGTACTTGTGTGCATAATGAGGAAGATTTGCGTTTATTACCTAATTAATCACCCTAACATTCTTTGAACTGTTGCTACTGTAGTGCAAAGAAAGGCTGGGAGTTATTCCTTCATGGCTTAGTAATAAATGTACTTTAAACTGAACTGCATTATTAAGGGCTTGTGTGTTACTGCGAGCCTGGATAACTGAATTTTGAAAACAAATAGTGGTGCCTGTGCAGAATCATAGTTTATGGATTGACATTATCAGCCACAGGAATTCTGAAGTTGCTTCTTCAAGGACATTGTGCTACAGACAAGTGAAGGAACGTGTGTTCTGGGCACTTAACGTTGCTTCGCTCAGCTGTAGGAAAGGTTCTGCAGACCTCCCCATGGAGGTCAGCATCAATGCTCGGCAGGCTGAAAAAGTGCAGATCTGAGCAAAAGAGAAAGCCGCAGCGGCAGGAACCAGTGGGTAATAGAGCACTGGGGAGCAGATTAGGGCAAACTGTGTCTGTTTTCCATTGAGGCTATTTGAATGGAGCCATTTCTACAGAGTGTGTTGGAGCTTTCTCCTTAATGCACAGATGGCACTTGTGTCAGCTGTTGTCAGCGAAGCGATTGAAGAAATGCCAGTAGTAAATCCTTGGTGTCCTATAGTTAATAGGCAGCATGTCCTAGCAGACCTATTGGTCTACCAGCTTCTTGTTCCCATTCCTTTAAGTTTACTTCATCTAATTGGACTGTGAATAAAGGAAAATCAAGATCAGTGAGCCTGATGTGGGGTTTTTTTTGTGCATTAACTGCGTTCTCTAGGCATTGAACTGTACAATCGTAGAGCAGGTATTCTGGGATCAGTTTTGTATTTCTTGGCTATCTGTTCTTGATCTTTTGCCATTTTACATGTTGCTCCTTGGAATTCTTATTGAAGGGATCTTGTACCTATAAAATGTGATTAAAGTTGTACTGCTTGGTTGATGACAGTTAACTTTGTCACAGTTTCCTTAAGAAACTCGTGTCTTTTGATCTTGTAGTTTCAGGTTGCTATAGAGCATGCTGTGGGCTCTTGGCTTGGCTTCCAGAAGCAGAACACTGGAACCATGCTTGCAGTCATTCATTTTAAATCTATGAGAATATATATAAGTATTTTAGAAGCCAGTTATTAATTTCTTTTTCTCTTCTATATTTCAAAAAAGCTTTGAATGGATGCCTCGTTGTTTGTTCCTATGCATCTTGTTGTTTCAGGGAAGTACCTCAGCACAGAGGCATTTGTGTGTATATAGTGCTCTTTTCTTCTTTCTTTCTGCCAATTTAAAAATAGTTCTCAATCTTTACATTCTTGTACCCGGTCTTTGTGTATTTATTGATGAGTGATACTTGAGAGAGATTCTGATTATTGAAACCCCTGATTAAATAAAGAAAAGGCATTTGAGTGTAGTTTCTGTTAAAATTGAATATAGTGCTGGTCATATGGTCCATGAATTCCTCATAAAAGCTTTTCCCTTTTACCCACATTCTGTATTACAAGCTTCAAATTTAAAGGCACTTGTGCAAATAAATCAGTAGTGTTGTGTAGTCTATAGTTAGAAGCTATTTTATAGCTCCAGTATGTGTTTTTATATTTGTTTCCATTGCAACTGGTGCTGATTGAATTCTAATGGAACCTGAGGTGAAGTTCCATGATGGTAATCATATATGAATCATTCTTCCATAGAGATAATTATTACTTCTCTTGATTGTTGCCTTTCTTTAAATGTCTGTAGCGACTTATCCAGCTATTATCACTTAATTGAACCAACTACATTTTTAAACTATTTTTTTAGGATTCAGATGCTATAGATTCTTATTATTCGTGCATTATTAACCTTTACCCTTACTGAATGTAGTTTTAAGTATTTCTGTAACAATTTTTTCATTTTTAAGATAATATGGAAATGGGTGATACGAAGATTTAATCTCCTTATTACTAAATTATTCTGTGACAGCATATGCATTTATTAATAGCATAATGCATTATATTTGGTGTAAGTATTTTTCTTTTCACAATGAGCTTTCTGTGAAGGCAATTTGAAGTGCTTGTAAAAAAACCATAGATGGCATAGACTATCTAGACTGCAGAGATTTCCAAATGTAAATGTTGTTTGATTTTTTAATATTTATTTATCTATCTTGTTTTTCATTAATATGTTTACCAAAGGTCTTAGAGCTGTACCTGGTAGGATGACAGGCTAAGTGCTGACCTGATAAGATATATTGATTACATGCCGTTACCATTTCCAGTGCCACTAGTGTGGGACTAGACAAACCATTTACCTTCCTTTCTATCTTTGTTTTGTGCTAAAGAACCTGTGCTTACAGATTGCTTTTGTTTTTGATCTGTCACACACCAATGCTCACCAATATCAGAGTTTATTCTTAAAAAACTCATAGATTATATGGAAACTTTTTCTGTTAAGTACTATGGAATTCACCTAAAATCCCCTGGGTCTCTAAACACTCTTTAGGCAGTTTAACCGTTTCCCCTTGTGAATCTGTTGATCTGAATTAGTCCATGAAATCCTGAATGTTTGGTTACTTAATTGACTTATGATAGAAAACAATTATTTATTTGTATATTACTGTGCATTATATTTTCTTGTTATGGACCTTTTGAAGACTCTGACAAACATTAAGACATTTACAAGGGTAAAATGTTTGATTTTCTGGGTTATAAACTATTAAGAAAACCTTTTAGTTTGCTTCTTTGTTCTTTGTTTTCTGTTCTTTGTATATAACTGTGCTGTCCTGAAATTTATGACAATATTTTACTTAATAATATGGTAGAGTAGGACAGAATTTTCATGACGATAATGGACATGTTACTTCTGCATGTGCCTATAGGAAAACAAAAAATTGAAGTCCTGTAATGCCATGAGAAATGTCCTAGAATGAGGTACACAGACTTTAATTTCTTTATGTTTGCAAGATGTGCTTTTGATATTTTAAAGTTTTACTATTGCTGTTCAGAAATTGTTCTATTTTATGTGCATTTTTGAGAGTCTTATAGGTGTGTCTATTTCAGAACTTCCTGAAGAACATGTTTTAATACAAAAGCAATTAATTAAAATAAACATGACACTTTTCCCTAGGGTACTACATCCCAGCAGAGTGTTTTAGCAATATTATCCCTTTTGCCTCTGATTTAATTTCTGTTGTTGTATTGAGCTAACCCTACAGAACCAATAGGCTGTCTGTGGTGCAGAATACCCTTTTCCAGATAACACAGGACAGAATTCCCAGGTTCAGATCTTATAGAATCATAGAATCACCAGGTTGGAAGAGACCCATCGGATCATCGAGTCCAACCGTTCCTATCAAACACTAAACCATGGCCCTCAGGACACTTCGTCTACCCATCCTTTAAACACCTCCAGGGAAGGTGAATCAACCACCTACCTGGGCAGCCTGATCCAATGCCCAATGACCCTTTTTGTGAAAAACTTCCTCCTAATATCTAACCTAAATCTTCCCTGGTGGAGCTAAAGGCCGTTCCCTCTTGTCCTGTCCCCTGACACTTGGGAGAAGAGACCAGCTCCCTCCTCTCTACAACCTCCCTTTGCATAGTTGTAGAGTGCAATGAGGTCTCCTCTCAGCCTCCCCTTCTCTAGGCTAAAAAACCCCAGCTCTCTCAGCCATTCCTCATAAGGCCTGTTCTCCAGCCCCTTCACCGGCTTTGTCACTCCTCTCTGGACTTGCTCCAGAGCCTCAACATCCTTCTTGTGCTGAAGGACCCAGAAATGAACACAGGATTCAAGGAACGGTCTCACCAGTGCTGAGTACAGAGGGAGAATAACCTCCCTGGACTTGCTGGTCACACCGCTTCTGATACAAGCCAGGATGCCATTGGCCTTCTTGGCCACCTGGGCACACTGCTGGCTCATGTTCAGTCGGCTGTCAACCAACACCCCCAGGTTCCTCTCCTCCTGGCAGCTTTCTAGACAAACTTCTCCTAGTCTGTAGCTCTGCATAGGGCTGTTGTGCCCCAAGTGCAGGACCCGGCATTTGGCCTTGTTATGCCTCATGCCATTGGACTCTGCCCAGCAGTCCAGCCTGTTCAGATCCCTTTGCAGAGCCTCCCTACCCTCCAGCAGATTGACACTTCCACCCAGTTTAGTGTCATTTGCAAACTTGCTAAGGGTACACTCAATGCCTTCATCCAGGTCATTGATGAAGACATTGAACAGGGCTGGACCCAGCACTGAGCCCTGGGGAACCCCACTTGGAACTGGCGTCCAGCTGGATTTAACACCATTTTCCACCACTCTTTGGGCCCAGCCAGCCAACCAGTTTTTCACCCAGGAGAGTGTGTGCCTGTCTAGGCCAGAGGCTGACAGTTTCCGTAGCAGAATGCTGTGAGAAACTGTGTCAAAGGCTTTACTGAAGTCCAGAAAGACCACATCCACAGCCTTTCCCTCATCCAGCAGCCGAGTCACTTTGTCATATAAGGTGATCAGGTTAGTTTGGCAAGATCTGCCTTTTGTGAACCCATGTTGACTGGGCCTGATCACCTGGTTCTCTTGCAAGTGCTTCATGATAGTACTCAAGATCACCTGTTCCATGACTTTCCCTGGCACTGAGGTCAGACTGACTGGCCTGTAGTTCCCCGGATCCTCCCTACGACCCTTCTTGTAGATGGGCACATCAACCAGCCTCCAGTCCAGTGGAACCTCCCCAGTCTTCCAGGACTGTTGGAAGATGATGGAAAGGGGTTTGGCCAGTACATCCACCAGCTCCCTCGATACCCTTGCGTGAATCCTGTCTGGCCCCGTAGACTTGTGGGTGTCTAGTTGGGCAAGCAAGGCTCTGACCACCTCCTCTTGGATCATGGGAGCCTTGTATTGCTCCTCTAGGTCTGGGGTTTGTACACAGAGGGAACATACCCATACTGGGTGTGTGCTGGTTTTGCCTAGGATATAGTTAATTTTCTTCATAGTAGCTAGTATGGTGCTATGTTTTGGATTTGTGCTGGAAACAATGTTAGTAAAACAGGGGTGTTTTAGTTACTGCTGAGTAGGGCTTATTCAGAGTCAAGTCGAGCTGGGCTCTTCTCCCAATTGACAGGCAACAGGACAAGAGGGAATGGCCTCAAGTTCCTCCAGGGGAGGTACAGGCTGGACATTAGGAAAAAATATTTCACAGAAAGTGTCATTGGACACTGGCAGAGGCTGCCCAGGGAGGTGGTTTGAGTCACCATCCCTGGAGGTGTTTAAGGGGCAGGTGGATGAGGCGCTGAGGGGCATGGTTTAGCGTTTGATATGGTTGGACTCAATGATCCTGTGGGTCTTTTCCAACCTAGTGATTCTATGATTCTAAGTCCTTTTCTGCTCCTCAAACTGCCCCACCAGCGAGCAGGCTGGGAATGCACAAGAAGCTGGGAGAGGACACAGCCAGGACAGCTGACCCCACTTGACCAAAGGGTTATTCCACACTGTGTGATGTTGTGTTCCCCATACAAAGCTGAGGGAAGAAGGAAGAGGTGGGAAATATACAGAGTGATGTCATTTGACTTCCCAAGTAACTGTTAATGCATGATGAATGATTACAAGCCCTGCTTTCCTGGAGATGGATGAACACCTGCCTGCCAGTGGGAAGTAATGAATAAATTCCTTGGCTTACTTTACCTAATTAACTCAACCAATACATTTTTTCACTTTTTCTTACTTTTACCTTTTTGGTTTTCTTCCCCTTTCACTCAGTCTGCCTAAATACTTCGATGGTTGCTCATGGATTATGGATACTACTTGTACAAGTTTGGTTGGCTGTTTGGAGAATTGTTTGCTTCATGGTTGGGAAGCCTCTGATTGCATAATATTATTTTCAATGGAGTATAATGACTGTGACTGGCATTGCTGAAAACTGCAATTATAATAAAATACCTGTATAGTCCTCTGCATTTATTTAGTTTGTACCCATGCTCAAAAAAGTGGAGCTAAAGTAAGGCTGGGAGTATACTGAAACAAAGCTGTGTAAAAGTGAAATTAGGTATGGAAAAGAAAGAAAAGCCCTTCCAACTTGTGGAAAGAATTTAGAGATTTAAAAAAAAATGTTACAGGCTTGTGCTGTGTTTCCTCATGTAATGATATTAAAATTGAAGGTTACACTACTACTTAATTTTATGCAGACGTCTGTCTGTAGATGAATTGTATAACATTGTATAGAAAATGTAGGTCCGTATTGTTGAAATTGTTTGTTAGATCTTTGAGTAGCTACAGCAAGAGAATTATTGCACTACCATTTTCATAGATAGCAGTACATTTAATAGCCTATCAATCACCTTGCTCCCCTTATCACTTGAAATACTTTACCTAGTGAATTTCATTAAGCTACCTCAACTTTTCCTAGGTGACAGTGTAGCTTTGATAGGTATCACTGCTGTATAACACCTGTATTCATATGTTATGGCTGTTACATTCACCTTAAACTCAGTGTTTTAATAGCTGTCTACAATGACTGAGAGTATGGAATGTCTTAGGACAGCTCTTCTTATTCCTGCACAAATTTTATGATCAACTAGTGTGTTTAATTTTAGTTTTTATATTTCAGTTTCCCAAGAGAAATCTTGTTTAAAAGGCAACATGAGTTTCTGTGATGTTGTTGGAAACAAGATTTTGTATAATCTGTTTTTAATTGTAATTTAAGATGAGAAAGTCATAAGATAGTATTTTATTATTGTATTAGAGTATTTGACAATCATATTTTTTAAATAAGTACTATGTTTTCTTTTTTCTCTGCAGTGTTTTAAAATATTGTGTGGCAAGTTTCAAGTTGAAGTTGTTTTTACTCGAAGAAAATGGTCAGAGCAGCTGATTAGTGATAGTGTGGCACCCATTTAGCTTTGTCTTTGGGAGGGTGCTCAGCTAATTTACCTTTAATATCAGCCCTTTAATGTCTCTGGAGATCTTTGTATCTGTTCATTACCAGCACCTGAGCGTATTCAGATTTCTGTGCTGAAAAAGAGGAAAGCTTTGCTGTTCAACCCGATTCTTCTCCTAGGGAACTGAGAAATAAAGAAAGGGGAAAAAAGAGTAATAGTCTTTGATTCCAGTGGTTGTCTTTGTCTGTTCCAAACGCAAAGGTCAGGAGGAATTACTGTTGCAACATTTGCTACTGCTCTTGCTGTTCTCTTTATTCAGGTATCTGTTTTCAGGGATGTGTTATACTATAATAACTTCTAGCCCTTGTACATGAAGTACAACCTGGTTAAAGCTGTAAATGCTGGACAAGAAGGAGCCAAGTGAAAGGATGTATTCTGAGCAATGGCATATTTCATCATTGTTTGAGAAGTATGGAAGAAGTTGAGTCGTAGTAGTAAAATAAGCAGGATGGACCAGTAGCATCATGAGAAGAAGCTGGAGATTTGATTGACAGTGCTAAATTTTGTCATCTTCTTGACTTGTGTCCTCCCCTTCTGCCCATGAGTTGACTAAGAACTGCCCATCTGTATTTGTTCTGGAAGTGTTGTGATTTTATGTGTTACATAATCGATCTCACTATACTGCTAAGCACGCCAGGGAAATGAGGTGCTTTTTGCTTTTAGTAAACATTGGTACAAAACAGGTTTCCTGCATCCTCTCATTCACACTAATCTTCCTCCCTTACTTTTCCTCCCATGTGACTACGCTGCAAATACTTTTGCCAGTAATCAATATTGTAGCTTGTGAACTAGAGGTGCTGGTGTTATATGGTTGTTTTTTTCAATTTTTATTCAATTTGGAAAAGGTAAGATATTTTTATTTGCAAAATCTAATTGCAAAAAAAGTTTTTAGGAGGAATTAGTTTAGGCTGTTTTGTCCTCTTTGAGGATAGAACCTGAAGCATAATATTTAGGAAAAACGCAGCCAGAAATCAAGATAGTAAAATACTAGAAGGTTGGTCTTAATTTGAAGCAGTCTAAAATAACCATGTTACGCATTAGAACAACCATTATCACTTTTTAAAACTGAGTGATGTGAGGGGAGTTGTTCATTTGAGCTAACTTTCCCAAAGGGAAGAGATTGCCATCATTATAAATGCTCACAATGATCTCACCTTAAGATCATGCAGTTCATTCTTTGTTCCATTTGAACCGTATGTCAAGTATTTATCTGCTTGCCTGAGGAATATTTTGTTTAAACTATAGTTACATTACTTAGATCAGCAGTACAGTTTGCTGTAACTTGGAACTCGACTTTGGTTTATGTCTTGTAGCTCAAGACAGGCAATTGTTTGCAGAGAATGCTAATCAAACTTTCCAGATGAGAAGAACAGTAAGTGGTAATTTATAACCACTTGAGTACAGTATGATGCTTATGCTATAAGTGTGCATTGTGATTTCTCCCCATATTTCCAGTTTTATTAAGTTACTTGGCCTGCAAATGACAAAACTGTAAACCCACTCTTTTGGCACATGTGGTTGAACTTTACCACTAAGTACTAATCTATACTATATTATCATCTCTGGTATTTGTGGTTCATTTACTGAGATGTTACCTAGGCTTTGAAGTTCACAGTAGTGCTGTCTGGAAGATTACATGTTTCTTAAGGAAAAAGGACTTAAATGGCTTTATTGAAAAAGGGGAATCTACTTTGAATTTAATGAGCAAGTGGCATAATCTTTTTTTTTTGTTTTTGTTTGCCAATTAACTAGTTCATTATTTTAACATTAATAGCAAAAGTTGAATTACTACGTCATTTTTTTTTCAAAATTTTAATGATTTCACTTTGAATTATAAATTTCTTTAATAAACTCAGAAGGTGTCATTCTTTTCAGTCTGTTTCTCCCTACAGGGAAAATGAGAATTGAGGAGGAAAAATAAGAGCTTTGGATTACTAAGCACAGCAACGTGACTTAGTTTTCCATTTGTTAGCGTTGAACTATTTGCAATATGATCGCAACAAATGTTGTGCTTTAAAAAACCTGTGGAAACAATTAATTTCAAATTACCAGCCACAGTGATATGTTGACATATCATTTTTTTGGCTTAGAGCTTAGTGGTATTTTAAATAAAGGATTGACTGGAGGAAAATGTGATTTTTAGATCTTTAAAGTATTGTCAGCAGTTTGTGTTAATCATGTTTTAATTTCCTGTGAAAGAAAATAAATCCATCAAAGTAATCTGTCTATCTGGTTACATGTAAACATTCCCTTCTACTGGACAATCAAAATCATAGAATCATAGCATCATAGAACAACCAGGTTGGAAGAGACCCACTGGATCATCGAGTCCAACCGCTCCTATCAAACACTAACCCATGTCCCTCAGCAGTGCCCAGGTTCACTCTGCCTGCAGCCTTTCCCTCGCCTGCTGAGTGAGGAATTTCATTTAAGGCATGTGAGAGACAGCAGACAAGGTGTAACTTTTCCACCATCAGTTGGAACCCTTTGTGAGTGCTGAATCTCCTTGCTAACCGTTCCATGGAGGTTTTAGGAGAATGAGGACACTTGGGTCTTGCCTAGACTTTATTCTGCCCCAAATCATAGACTTGAGGGGGTCGGAAGGGAGTTCTGGAGTTCACCTTGTCCAGCGCTGCTGCTGCAGCACAGGAGGTTGAGCTCTCCAGGAGCAACCAGGGTGGGGTTGGAACTCAGTGGGCTTTGAGGTGCCAACCGTGCCGTGATTGGCTGAGTCTGGGCATGGTCCCCCAAAGCTCTGTGATGTCACAGAGATCCCTTGTGATGTCACACGAGACTCCCCTCCTCTTAAGGGTGCAGCAGCCCTGCAGGGTCACTCTGCTGTCCTCTTGTGTGGAGGGCAGACGTGTGACAGTGAGGGGAAGGACACCCTGTTCTGTGTACTCTTTGCCAAGAACATAGGGAGGTTCTGCTGGACGAAGCCTTCCCAGTTGCTGCCAGCACGTGTCAGAGCAGTCAGTGTCCTGCCCGCGGAGCAGGAGCTCACAGAGATATTCCTGGTGTGACTCGTCTGCACCAGGACAACTTTGACATTCGTGGCACCACAAGCCCAGCCTTGAGGCTGAGCGAGTGCCTCTTCAGCACTTCCTTCCATCCCCTTGGCTGCTTCCCGCGGGCTGTGTCCTTAGG